>CM060932.1:75811044-76520210 GCA_030765085.1 Allium cepa
TCCGCATCGAGGAACTTGAGGAGCTTCTCGATAAAGAAAAGGAAGAGAAAATTTAAAGCCCAAGAAGAATCACAAAAGTGTTACAAAGAGGTTGTTGAATCTAGGAGCTTGAAAATTAAACTCGATGAGCAGTTTGCCAAGATAGAAGCTCTTAGAGAGGAGGCTTGAGAGGAAGGCTGCAAGGAGATGATGGGAGAAATTGAAACCTACGTAGAAGATGCCAAAGGGTTCGGTTGAAATGAAATCAAGGACTTGTTTGATCCATTGATCATTAAATATAACGCTAAAGTCCTCATCCACCGCGACTTGAGTTTTCTTGGCGAAGGTTATCTCAAATCACTTGCTGAAGCCTGAGAGCATATCATTGAGATGAAAAAGAGAAATTAGACGGAGCTTAGCTTGATGAAAATATTTTAGTGCGGGAGATCCTTCGTCGAAATGAACCCCTAGATCTTACCACCGCGAGACTCATGTATTTTGATATTTCTGCGCCTTCTAACAAAGGAGAAAATATTGTCAGATCTTCATAGGCCGATCTTAAGGGTCCTTCTTTTTCCCAAGCGGTTGGAGCATCGGTTTCCTTCGGCCTGCAGCAGGACTTGGGCTATGGTCCTGATAAGCTTGATTATCAATCCAAAGTGTTGTCCCCTATTTTGGAAGGGGGTACCCAGGTACTACCGAGAGCCGGTTGGATATAGATATTCAACTTTGATCTCTAATTTATGAGAGGTTTTTTTCTTCGCACTCAATGGTTTTAGGATTATCTCCTTGTTTTAACAAATTTTCAGGTCTTTTGGGTCTCGGTCAGACTCATAAAAGTGATGCTGCTGTGAAGCACAAGAGTAACTAGTAGAAATTCTAGCAGCCACTAATGTACCGGGGATCGATGCTTATGTCATCGGAGCTCTTGATGATGATAAGGTTGAGGATCGGGTCCTAGTGGACGAATTAGACGATGTGATTACCGGGTTCTCCAAAGTACTGATGAGATTAGCTTGAAAGAGCGTATTGAGAAGGAGGAGTTGTTGAAGAAAAAGGCTAAAACTAAGCCCGTCGAGGTAGACATTGATGATCCACATCTTGTGCAACTATAAGTTGTTCCACCTGCTGGGTCGATTCCCAGTGAACTCCCTCCTACCTTTATAAGCACACATGCAAAAGGTGGAAAAGGATCCAGGAAGAGAAATACGGGGGATCACGTGCCAGCACTCCCGAAAAATCCAAAAGGAGAGGAGGTCGAATAAATAGCCATCATTTTGGCTCAGTGTGTATATAGCTTGCATAACTGTTCGTTCGTCATTTCTTTTATCAGTTGTGGTTATTTGGGTATGATTCCCGGTTTTATTGAAATAACTTGTACCATAATCTTGAAACATATCATGTGAATAAAAGTTTTTGTTTTTTTGTTGAGCTTTCGTATGAATTGCTATTTAAATAGTTGAACTATTACTTTCTATTCAACGTACTTGTAATTTGTTGTTCATTAATTGTGGTAACAATACACTAGCTCTATCCCAAGGTTTCCATGCAGTCGTGGCCTTGAGTCGTATCAAATGCTAGGCTCAAGCCTTAATGTTACACCATCAAATTCAACGGTTTTTGGGTAACTATACTCCTGCCTCAGTCTTGGATTATCTGGGTTAGATGTTGGATGGACGAACTCCATCCTTAGTGAGTTTATACTTCTTCTGTCAGTATTAGGTCGGAGTTCATGGAATAGTGAATTATCGAATCTCATTCAACTATCTATTTATGCTCATATCTGCACTCTTGGGATAAGAGTTAGTTAATGGGTGGTTGAATCACACCCAATCTATGTTTACACTCTAGTCCGCACTCTAAGGATTAGAGTTATTTCATGGGCAGTCATTCACACGACTTGTGTTTACACTCTAGTTCGCACTTTGGGGACTTAGAGTTGTTTTTCGGGTAGTCGATTCACACCCAACATATGTTATGCCTTGGTCCGCACTTTGGGGATTTAGAGTTATGTCGTGGGGGGTCGAATCACACACGACTTACGTTTATACTCTGGTCCGCACTATAGGGACTTAGAGTTATGTCGCGGGTGGTCGATTCACACACGACTTATGTTTGTACTCTAGTCCACATTTGGGGATTAAGAGTTATTTCGAAGAGCAACTAGATCGTACTCCCCTTAATTGATTGATTTACCCCCAGGGTCTAGGGTTCGATTTATCGAGTGATCGGTCGTGTCACGGTCGCTCTCATTTTATCTCAGATCCATATTTTGTTGGATTTATTCGATTATTGAATGGCCAAGCCACATTTATTCTTCGTTGCATATCTCGTCCGTTGGATTATGAATGGGAGTTATCAAATAAACAAGTGGACCAAGCTCATCTTGTTTAGTCCCATTGGGAACTAGTGTAATTGATTAATTTCAAACTCTGGAAGCCTGTTCATACATATTGACATCAATAGGTTTCGTTATATAACTAATACATAATGCTACAACAAGCATAAGTATAAAGGAAGTCCGTAACTTTATTCGTTAAACGGAAAGGAATAACATAAGCTATCTTATTACACATTTAGAAAATCAAATGCTAAAACAAATTCTAAAAGCAAAAAACAACTAACATGAAAAAGAAATAAACTAAGTGAAATAGCGTCGCAGATGCTCGCTATTCCACGTCCTTGAAAGTGTGATGCCATCAATAGTTGTTAGCTTGAAATTTCCCTCTTCAAGCCCCTATTTAATGACATATGGCCCTTTCTAGATTGGATTCACATGCGATGGGGTAGGGAAAACCCGTTTCAGGACGAGATCACCGATTTCAAAGGTTCTAGGCCGGACTTTTATGTTGTAATACCGGGCAAACTGATGTCGATGCGTGGCTGCCCTCAGATCGGCTTCCTCGCGCTTCTCATCTATAAAATCGAGAGAATCCAAGAGGAGATCTTTATTTATTTTGGTATCATAGTACGTCATTCGATGAGAAGGAACTTCGAGCTCAACAGGAATGATGGCTTCAGAACCATAAGCAAGAGCAAATGGAGTATGACCAGTCGTGGGCTAATGGGTGTTCCTGTTAGCCCACAGTGTTGTAGGGAGTTCATCCACCCATTTTGTTTACAGCTTCAACCTATCCATTTACCTGGGGTGAGCGACTATTGCAAATCTCTTTTCAATACGGTACCTCCGACAGAAGTCTTTGAATTCAATATTGTCGAATTAAGTCTCATTATCTTTTATAATAGTTCACGAGAGACCGTAATGAAATATGATGTTTCAGACAATAAAGTTGATTACATTCTTGGTTATGATCATGGCTAAAGGTTCTGCTTTGACCCATTTTTTGAAGTTATCAACTGCGACGATAGTGTACTTTGCGCCACCTTTAGAGATTGGTAAGGAACCAATAATATATATACCCCCCATGGCAAGCGGCCATAAGCTGACCATTCGCGTGATTTTAGTTGACCGAGCTCTTAGAACTTTTGCATATATTTGGCACTTATCGCATCGTCTTACATAGTCAGCGGCGTCTTGATTGATAGTTGGCCAATAATACCCGTAATAGAGTATTTTCTTTGTCAAATTTTGCCTCTTGGTGTGGTCGCCACATTTCCCCTTCACGAACTTCTTTGAGGACACATTTTATCTCGTCGTGAGCGACACACTGAAGTAGGGGAAGTAAAAAATCTTTTTTTATACATAATCTCTTCTTACATAACATATCACGAAGCTTTACAGAGGCCTTGTCGCTTTCGTTTCTTTAATCTGGTAGGACTCCATGTAGCAAATAATTTTTGATCGTAGTCATCCATGATTCCCTCTCAGGCTCCGCTTCCCAGTGTCTGGTCAATTTCCATCATGTTTATACTCGAGACATTTAATACTTCGACCGGAACTAAGCCCATCTATTATGCGTCGTCGATGCTGGCAAACTTTGCCAATGAATCACTTCTTTGTTTCAATCCTGTGGATTATGCGAAATTCCATAGTACTTAAATTCTGCCAACAGACTTGGGTAAGGTATGGGGCAAGCCGTTGTCCCTTAGCTTAGTAATCCTCCCTAACTTGATAAACCACCAACTGCGAATCGCAAAATATTTCAAGAGATTTTATTCCAAGTTCTCTAGCACGTTTAAGTTCAGCAATCAGAGCTTCATATTCAGCTTCGTTGTTTGTCGCTGGGAAATCAAGCTTTAAAGCATAACATACTGATCGTCGTTCCTCAGGAGTTACAAGCATAATTCTAGCTGCAAAACAATGATCATTAGATTCTCCATCGGTATATAATTTCCAACGTATGGTTGGGAATTCGCTGCCTTTTGGAGAATCATCCTGCATAGTAAACTCTGCTATAAAATCTACCAGTACCTGACCCTGGATAGTCCTCTGAGGGAGATAAGTAATATCGAATTGACTAAGCTTGATATTCCACATGAGTAACCTTCAAGACATCTCAGGTCGGTATAGGACCCGTCGTAACTGCTGGTCGGTGTATACATTGATCGGGTATGCCTGAAAGTATAGACGAAGCTTTTGTGATGCAATAAGTATGCAGTATGCTAGTTTCTCTAAATTTGAATAGTTCCTTTTAGCTCTCGTCAATTGTTTGCTGCCATAATACACCGGTCCCTAGATTCGATCCCCCTCGCAAAGCAACTCGGCACATATAGCGTGTGCCAATACAGCCAAATAAACATTCAAATCTTTATGATCCTCCGGCTTTGAAAAGAAAGGGGGTCTCTCCAAATGATTCACTAAAGCTTGAAATTTGTCTTTGCAATCCTTTTGCATCCATTCAAAGTTTCATTTCCCTTTCCTAATCAAATCAAAGAAAGGAATGCATTTATTGGTAGCTCTGCAGATAAGTCGGCTTGAGGCAACAACTTTCGCATTCAAACTCTGCATTTGTTTGATAGTCCTTGGCGCTTTGAATATCACGGATAGCCAGAATCTTCTTGGGATTAGCTTCAATTCCACGAACATTAACAATAAAACCCAAGAATTTCCCTGATGTAACACCAAAAGAACACTTCAAAGGATTAATTTTCATCTTGTAATATCGGAGGATGTCAAACATTTCTACCAAGTCTCTAATGTGGTTGTTCGATCGTGGTGACTTCACAAGCATATCATCCACATACGCTTCCATTGTTTTTTCCAATCTGGTTTTTAAACATCCTATTGATTAAGCATTGCTATGTTGCTCCCACTTTCTTTAATCCAAATGACATTACTACATAGCAGTACAATCCAACATCGGTAACGAAACTGGTTTGCTCCCGATCGAGAATATGCATTGAGATTTGGTTATATCCCGAGTACGTATCCATGAAAGATATCAATTCGTGTCCTGCGGTTGAATCCACCAGCTAGTCGATTCTGCAAAGGGGAAAAATGTCTTTTGGACATGCCTTCTTCAAGTCTGAATAATTAATGCATGTTCTTCATTTCCCATTCACTTTTCTCACAAGTATAGAATTAGATACCTATTTAGGGTAGAGGGTGACGCGGATAAACCTGTTGTCTTTTAGTCTATCCACCTCCTTTTTGAGAGCGGCAGACCTCTCCGGATCCATGCCGCATTTTTTTGCTTCACCGAGACATGTCTAGGATCAATATTCAATGCATGGCTCGTAATGGCAGGCGAGATTCTACACATGTCAAAGTGAGTCCAAGCGAACACGTCTAGATTCGCTCAGAGAAAACCAACAAGTTCTTTTATCATCAAGGGGTTGAGCTATGATCAAATCTTTAGGACTGGTGATGGGTCGTCGTGGCTGACCGTGATATCAATTGTCAGCTCAACTGGAGCAGCCTTGGTCTCTTTTGGTTCCTCTTCATCATCTCTCGGATCTACATCTCTATAGAACTGACTATGGCGCCCGAGACAAGGCTCAGGTACTAGTTGTCAATCTACGGTAGTTTGGATGTGGATAGTCTTGTCCACACCCTTGCCTTCTCTTTGCGCCGAGCAGCCCTCTACTCAACTACATAACAGACACGTTCAATCGTCTGATTGCCATGAACAACTCCAACACCGTTATCTATTAGAAACTTCAAAGTCAAACACCAAGGGGCAAGAGCCAGCCGGAATTCAGCGAGGGCCAGTCGACCTAGAAAAATGTTGTATTGAAAGTCCACATCCAAAACAACAAACGACAAGGTCTGCACTCTCCTTCGTTCACCTTCTCCCAACTCTAGAGGTACCTCCACATAACCAACAACTTCAGTTGCAATGTTTTTAAAATCGTGTATATGATCTTTAGACGGTTTTAAATCTTTGGCTTCCTGCCTCATCTGATCATAAGCGTTTTTGAAGATTATATTTACCGAACATCCACAATCAATCATTATACTTCTCACCAAAGCGGAGCCAATCATGGCCGAAATGACCACTGGGTGGATTGTCAGAGCCTCGACCTTATCTGCATCTTTGTTCCTAAACACAATATCATCCGCCATCGTGCGTTGTTCTTTTGCTAAAGCTCCATCTTCCGTATTCGAACAGCGTTCAAAATCCACATGCCTAATCGCGCTAGCATAGCGATCTATCTCTTCCTAACTCTTATCCACTGGGTGCGGTCCTCTGACTATCATATACATCACCAGTCTTCCACCAGTCCATGCAGGCTCCTCAGCCCTACGCGGTGCTTGTCCCTAGTTGGGGTCAGATATCCCCTGCCCACCGTCTTGCGTGGCTTTCACAAACCGCTGTAATTTTCATTCTTGAATCAGTTTTTCTATAACATCTCGGAGATGCCTACATTCATTTGTATTGTGTCCATAGCACTCGTGATAATATTTCCCAATTTGTTTCTGCTTCTCTATTGATCCTTTGAAAGCGGCTTCCTATATTGCATGGTATTGCAAGTAGACAGATATATATTCTCCAAGGACGTATTCAATGGCCTGTAAGTATAATACATCAGAGTCCTAAGCTACCCTCCTCCAGAATCCCTCTTCCATTCACGGTTCCTATCTCCCCCTCCCTTTTGCGGATATGGTTTATTCTCGACATTCACTTTGACTTTTCCAGAACTTTCATCAGAATGTTTATTGCAATGTTACTCTGTACTCCCTTTTCACTTGGTTTGGAATATTTTTTCTGGAGGACCTGGCTTCCTTCTTTCTCAAATACTGAGCCGCCTTTGTGTAAAAGCGCTCCAACGTTGCGGATGGCTTACTAGCTAACCAATCGCCAAACTCAGACTCTGGATCAACCCCTCTTGTCACGGCCATGAGTATCGCAAGGTCATTTGGATTACTGACCTCCTTAACATCTATATGAAGTCTCTCCAAATAATCTTTCAACGACTCTCCTGGAGCCTGAATGATGTTGGAAAGGGACATCACATCTTTGGGATGAGTCGCCTGCATTCGAAACTATTCCATAAATTTGGTTGCCAAATCATCGAATCTAGAAATCGATCGTGGAAGTAGCCTTGTGAACCACATCGTCGCTATTTCAGAGAGAGTTATAGGAAAGCATTTGCACTTGGTCGCATCACCAGCTCGCACAGAATTCATCAGCCATACATATCCCATGATATGCTGCCTGGGGTTGGCCTTTCCCTTGTAGGCAGGCATTGACGGCATGTTAAACTTCCTTGGATACCGTGCATGTAATACACTATCAGTGAATAGGTATGGCTTCTTGAGATACCCCGGTCATCGTTGGTTAAGCCTTGACTCTCCCTTACTAACCGTCTGACCATAGCCAATAAGTCTGGCGTTTGGATGGTTGGTTCCCAACAGTGGTTGCGCACCACCTCACATGAATGGTCTGATTTATTGGTGATTGCTTGGGTCCCCTTGCTAAATGCTAGTATTCTCATTTCCTTCCATATTTTGAGAAGTAGATCTAGTGTGTCTCACCATTATTAATTGCCTTGCTTGGATTTCTACAAATCTGAGTAGTATTAGCAACTTTTTGAAGATAACCGCAGATCTTCTTTGGGGGATTTATCCAATCCAGTAGCTAAAAAATAATCCTAACAAGCTGAGAATCAAGGTTCTCAGTGAAAGCACCAAAATGTTTACAACTAAATTGGTCACAAATATGCAAGAATAGATTTATGTAGAGAAGTAAGTGAAGAAAAACAAAATTAAACTAAGGAAATGATTAAACTAATGATAGATAAAAAAGCAATAATCAGGGATATAAAGATTTATAATGGTTCAGCGTCAAATGCCTAGTCCACTTTGAAGATTATCCTTTATTGATCACTTATCAATCTGATTACAGTAGTAAGGAATAGCAAACACTTGATTATATTAAAGCCTAAAGTAACAAGCAGCATAAAGATTCTCAACATGACCCATTAGACTAGTATTTAGAGGTGAAGACGACCATCAATCTCTTTGAAACTTCGACTGAAGGACCTTCTAATCCACATTGACCTACTAGAGGGATCGCCAGGCCCAATTCTCAATTAGGAGGGATCGGTACCGGTCTCTTCATTGATTGATTTTTGGGCAGCAATCCCTATGGTGGATTCTCCATGCTAAAACATGTTTGTCTTTCAACGCTCGTGTCATTTGGTCCGTTGGAACTCAGGAAATTGCTCGATCTTTGACTTGATATCACTTGTGCAATGCTTGTAGCCGAACCCTCCACAGGGATATATGTTAATCCCTCGATGTTTTTTCCTACGACGTGCGATCCCTAGGGTAGGTTCCATAGGACCCATTTACTTTGCCCTTCAAATTTTATAGGTTTTGGACATGTAAATCCTGAGATATTGATTGTTGTATGCATGAATGAACTTGATCCTTAATGGATGTCGATTCCTCTTCAGTGACGCCGACCGATCCCTCTTGATCAAGCATGGCGATCCCTCCAATATGCCAATCCATGCCGATCCCTTACATTCATTAAGCCACATTCAATGCTAAGAGCATCCTACATCGTACATCCATCAAATCCATTCAGTTTTGACTTCATATAATCATCTATACTTGACTTTCGTACTCCACAATCATCATTCTGAAATCATCGGCCTTGATGTCAGTCGGATCTAACTCGTGCAATTAGTCCAATATAGCCGGGCTATAATGTCGGGTAACAAATATACCATGTAAGATGAAATCGGAATAGTTTTACTCATAAATGGGTATGATATTTCTGAACAGATCATGTTTAGCATGAGCTTTGTTACATTTGGATGATCATAGAGATATAAAAAATAGTTGTCCACAAAAGTTTCCCACCAACTTTGAAACATCTACAAATGCATGCATAACTGCATGTGACTATGTATATATAAATTTATATACATACATAAACATGCTCTACCATTCGTCATTTCTGTAATATGACACCTTGCTTGCTCAGGACACAAATATCACACAACTGTTATTTCAAAACAAATTTGTTAACAAAGCACTTTAAACTGGTTTAATTATTAGTTTTCTTTACTTTAGTTGTTTTATGAAAACAAAATGCTATTTATAAGTTACTAAAATAGCAACATGAAGAACCCACTGTATTATGGACAGTTACACATTTTTTGTATTGAATATAATAGTTTTTGGTTTCCATCTATATTCTTTTAAAAGCATACAGCAGTTCACTAGAATGTACAAGCCCATGGTTATACCTATGAAAAGGATAGGAGCACTACATAGCAGTGGTTATTATACCATGACTTTTGTTTACTGTCAATAGCGGGGAACATGAGTTTTCATAATAATTTTTGATTGTACTGGCTTGTTAGTTTTTAATAACTAGCATAGTTTAAATACAATAACCAACTGAAGAAACACTCATCCATGCTCTGTTCAAACAATTGCACAAGTATTCACATACCGAAAAGAATACTTCGTCTATAGAACTCTTTGATTTTCACTTGCTTTTTACCAAAGTTGTTTTTCACCTTTGTTAACATCTAAAGGATCTTATCCTTACCAAGGCAGACAAATTTTTTCTATTTAACTTCATCTAGGAGTAATAAATCAAATTTGCCAACTCTTTCGTAACTTTGGTTTATGGAACATTTTGGAACATCATTAGAGTACATATGGGTCGTCCATGAATCAACATCGCTAACTCTTTGCTACGGTTGTTTTTCAAAACAAACAAGTACGTGCTGCCTTACAACTCAAAACTTATTACATATCCTGCTTAGTATACTGTAAAATATGAACCGTTACTTTGAACTACTATAACAATGTTGCGTACTTGATTAACCAAAGGGTAAGAAAAACTAGCTACTTTATCAAATTATTTTCTAAACTAGATTTTTGCATCAAACTGTCATGATTATAAAAACCAAACGAAATATGTAATACTCGATCATTAAAACAATTCACACTTCTTCCTATCATTCATCTACCAACATATAACAAACATCTTAACATGGTTTCAATATTTCAAACTAATCGATGCACTACTTCATAATTTAGCATCACATGACAATAAAAAAATTTCAACACAACAAAAAAAAACTACAGAGTACACAATCGCTAAAACTCCATGTACCCGTGTACGAAGCATGAGCCTCACCAAACTTATACGGTATGACCGTCTAATTTGATCTCCTATATGACTATCAGACGATGACTAAAACTCTGTGCTAAATCCTTTGTTTTCTATTTTGACACTCCAATATGGACGACTAAATCGTTTAACTAACACCTTTTTACCAAACTATTGTTTATCAGTTCAAAAAGGTACAGGATTCTCGTCACATTTTCACAGCACTCTTAAAATTTTCAATTTGTTACCAATATGGATGTCAACTGGTGATCTGTCCAATAACCATCGAACTGTCCACGTGCTCATTATAGAAATTTGCTATTAGTTTGTTTGTTAATTATATTTGTACTTAAACTAATTCTTGCGGCCTTTCATTTAATTAGTTAGACATTTCCCTCATTCTAGAACTTCCTACTCAGTTCCGTGTGTACTAAAATGCACATATTCGATGATTTGTCCAACAAAATTATTTATAGTTGGGGTTGCTGAATATTCTTTTAATACGATGCAAAAATAGAAACAAAGATTATATATTCTGCTATTTCTTAGAAATCAAAGATACATACCCTACAAAACATGCTTGGTTTGGTGACGTTGCCTAGTGACAGCTAAAAAAAGGTGGCCGTCGCCGGCAATCACCAAACGCGGGTAATACCGCGAAGTCGAGACCAGTTTTCTTCAATTTTTTCACCCAGCTTCTTCCAAATTTTCAGCCGCCAGCTCCATCCCCGCCTCCACCCGCCTCCAACCACCTGCCGACGCCAACCGCCTACAGAAGCCGTCGTCGCTCTCCGGTGCTGCTGCGTTTCCTCCATCTTTTTCGATTTCTCAATTTCTAGATATAGTCTCTAAACCTAAATTTTTGAAAATAATTTTATTATGTGTTTGAATTTGTTAGAATAATTGATATTAGATGACGGTAATAGTTTATTAGTCGATTTAGGGATAAAATTAAAACCCTTGTTTAGAAAATTAGTTGATTATGGATTTGAAATTGATGATTATTATGTATTATTGATGATAATGGCATGTTAGTTGATTTAGGAAAGTTAATAAGTGGTTTGATTATTTAATTTGCACATGAAAATTAGGGTTGATTTAAAACTCAAAAATCAGTTTGTAATTGTTGATTAATCTATACTATTATATTATTAGTGAGTTTGGTTTCAAAAGCGTTCAGGCCTTCTGAGTAATTTGGCAAACCAAGAGTCGCGTTTTTCATTGTTTTTACTGAACCGTCACGTGCTTTCCCTTTTCGTCCTCTTCTATTTCTTTTTCTTCGTACATTCTTCCCTTATCATCTAACCTAGATAACAGCGTCCCCTAATTTGTGCCTTTTCTAGTCCGCTGCCATTGTCCTCTCCTCCTACCGTCATCGCCATCCCCGTCGCTACGATTCTTCATCCCATTGATTGAAAACCGCATTCGCCTCTCTATCCCTTTTAGGTTTCCTCATCCCTTCGGCAGAGGTCGTCTGCCATAGGGGCAGTCGACAACGCAGCATCGACAAATTGACTTCAAAGTTGCCAATTCTTTTCTCACTGTAAGCACTTTATCGTGTTTTATTTGTCACTATATGTATAATTTACAATCCCCACAATAACAATGTTGAGTTGTTTGATACATGCCCGCATTGATGTTATGATAGCGGACGACTGAACGGTGATCGAGGAAAATATGCAAAAACAACCAACCAATGTGTTGATAACAGCGAATCCCTTCTATCCTTGGACTCGGAAGAGGTTAAATTTGATTCCCCTATTACAGCTTCAAATTTCACGTTTAAATTATATATAATGAATTGCAAATACTTTGTTTCTTTAGCGTTTACTGGGAAAGTTAGTAAAGATATTAGCCTAGGGACAAGATTGAAGAGATTGTTTGCAGTTGTTGCTTCTGACAGTGCGGTCGATAAGCCGAAAGGACGCATTTCTAAGCTAGAAAGGCACAAATTGGTTGAAGACTTTGTTAATAGGTACTTATGGGTATTTTCTTTATTGTTTGAATTTGATTGATGCTTGTGTTCGCATTCAAGCTAGATATTGGTATTCCCTTGGATTTGATGGTGTGAATTTGGTAAATTATTTGCATGTCTAGTAGCTATAAATAGATTCAACTTACAGTTTAGATGTTACTGTTGGTATAGTTTCCAACAATACAACTTTTTGGTTATAAAGAACAACAGTGAACATAAATCAACATTTTTTTCCGAGAGGAAAAAAATGTTGATTTATGTTTTTTTTAAAAGAAAAAAGAGTTTGCCATCGGGTTGTTTAAGTGAGAATAGTGGATGTGAGTGGAATAGACAGAGGTGAACTAAAGTATTTTGTATATTTGATGTGGTTTCAAGCATTGCATTTTACAGCTTAAATTTTTTTGTTTCTTTGATTCTTTTGCAAATTTCATTTTATAAATTTTAAAAGAAAAATCAATTGTGAACAACCATGCTCTATAAATTATGTATTTTAAATGGTATTATTAGTTCTGATATTGTAAGATTTCAAAGCTTTAAAATTTAAAGTATTGAATTTCTTTTATAATAGCTTCAATTTTGTGTTTATATTCTAAAACCTTGGTGTTAAAATTCGAAATTAAATTACGAATTTCAAAATATTTGACTTCCAACATTTTCGACCATAAATTTTTTGGCCACATAAATTCTTAAACCTTCAAAATATTGGTTATGGGCCAGCTTGGTGTTTTAAACCTTTTGGCTAAACATTTTGATGTCAAGAATTTTTAAGTGGAAAATTTTGAAGTTTTAACGACACCTAAATTTTAAAATTAAGTATTTCGTAACCTTTGTTTTCAAAAGCATTTGTATTTTACTTTTTGTAGTTTAAAAGTTTTGAGATGAAAAATAAAAAAAAAATTGTGAAATAGTTTCAAGCGTTGCATTTTATAGCATAATTTTTTTGTTTTTACGATTTGTTTGTAAATTTCGTTTTACAAAAAACAGGCTTCTGTTTCTAATCATAAAATGTTATCGATTTTCATCTTCGTCTAAATGCGATGCACATCGTACATGTCGATTGTCCCAAATTTGGTTCTAAAGCCAAGAATTTATGTTGACCATTGTAAATTTTGAATTGCCTTTTTTGGAAACCGATGGTTGTTTTACCAATTTAACCATATTTCGTATTCTTTTTAATAATGAATTTTTAGTACCTGGAAAAATATTAACTATCCACAAAACATTCATATGCATCACTAAAGTTATATAACTGTGAAATAATTTCATCAACCATGTGCATTTTCTCTATTGCATTTATTTTGAATTTTATGTTTTTTTCGACTTAACGAAGGATAAATACTCATTTTCATTAACATATAATCTACCGTTGTCACATGTTGTGTAATTGCTAGGTCGTCTCTAAAGGTATGCAAGCTTGTGGCGCAGTAGATACATTTTTTGTCTATGAGTGTAAATTTTACAGCTTTGATATTAATTTTCTTGAATCTCTTTTAGAGTTTTTACTGTTTTTCTCTTCTTCATAAACTTATGTATATTTAGAATTGCAAGTATTGTATTTAATAACAATTTTTTTAAAGCAAGTTATGGAACTACATTAACAAGGTAGTCAACTTCACCGGGTCACCAGTGTAGTTAACATACACATATCGATATAACTTTCTACGTATGGACAAGAAATTATATGATTGAACAATCTGCTCAGTTGTGTATGCATTGATGGCAGAAGTTTGGTCAGTGTGCTTGGCTCTCATAAAAGTTCAACAATGGTCATCTCTGATGACCTGTACCTGCAACCATCGAGTTCCCAACATCGGTATATTAATATTAACATATATTGGTTGCTTTAAATGTAATGTTTTTCCCATTGTTGAACTTGAGTGGACATGTCTTACAACTAAGACTAGCATCACAATAATATTGACATTATATACGAATCTTGGTTTTATTCTGTTTTACAAAATTATTACAACACTAAATAATCATAATGTTATTTATTTTATAATGAACGTATTAGAAATAATGCTTGAATAGTAAATACTAACTACTCGCAAGCTTAGTCCACTGTGTGTCTGTTCATTACATTCAGGATGTTTGGCCTCCATTACGATAGATTTGTAATTTAGTTACACCTTTAACAAGTTTGCTATTTGCTTATTGTTTGAAATATAAGGGAAAGCAACATCAAAATTGGAGTCTGAAAGTTGTATAACCTAGCATCTAAATTTGATACATTTACTATTAAACCAGATTAACTTCCATCACACCAATTAAAGGTCCACTAAATTCTTGGTTGTGTCTGAGCACTAAATGAAAGGCCGATTACTTTCACAAATGAATAATTGCTCAAACTATGGATATTGATTTTTATAACTATGTCTATGAGTTGCTTATAACAGTTTGAAGTCCCTACGATTTCTTATGTTTACTGCCTTTTTTAGTTGATTTAAAAGTCCATCTAAGTTAGCAACTTCAAATAAATTATTCGGATACTTTTTCAGCTTTTCCCATATGTACGTATTGGATATTCCATAACCCTTACATTGCACTATATGATTAATATATGCCCGCGTAAATAACACAATGTGGGCAACATTATTGATTAATAGTGGTTAGAATATCATTATTTACTTCGCATATAATAATTTAATGCACGTAACACTCCACCATGTAAACAACGGTCTTCTTAGCTTATTTCCTACTTATTCCTCATCGCCAACACTTGATGTTAAATATACTTTGAGAAATTAATTTACTTTGACGTGCACTATTGTGTTGTGTGTAGTTTTATATGTAACAATTGGATGAGATAACTTCGCACTTCTTTTTACTAACACATGACCTGCTATTTTACAATAGACTGTGTATTATATATGAATGATGTCACATGGTGGCTAGGTTATCAAAAAGGATGCCCATGTCTTTCACTTCTTATTTTCCCCTATAAGAGGATTTGAGTGCTATCTGTTAATTCTTTTTCCTAGATTTTCCCACTGCCAACTACATTTATAAAAGGGTAGTTAATTTTTCATGCTTTTAATAATCTAATTATATAAAGATAACATATTATATTGAATGAAATCGACTTCATTATGGTACTAGACGCAAATTGCTTAGTAAACAACCCTCTGTAGAAATTCCTTACTATGGAACTATTTGTGGACATAGGTGCAACTATTTATGATGTCAACATGATGCTAAACGACTTATTCCATCTTTTCTACCCAAAAACGATTCGACTAAGTTCTCCAAATGTAAGTTTATTTATCTACTTTACTTCAAAATGTAATCAATTTTAGTTATCTATGTACCAGTTACAAATATCCATACTACTTGATACTTATGGTTACTTGACTAAAATACAATTACAAAACATATTCCTTGAAGCTCTACATCTTAAGTTTGAGATGTCCAATTTTTACTTTTGATTATTGTCGTTTTTGGATTGTACTTTATAGTTTAGCCACTCTTCTTGATTAAGCATATAACAACAATTATTATGCTTCTTGATTTAAACACTTAAAGTCTACTAATATTGCCAATTATGAAAAACTATATAACTGTTTAGTCTTATATTTATTGTACGTGTTATGCAAATTAATTAACAATATATCCATGGTTATACCCAGAACATTGCATCCGATTACCAAGTGTGTGATGGATGATTTTATACCACTTTTTTCTACTGCACATAACCAATTGCTACTGATAATCACAAAAAATCTGCCAACTTTTTGATCACATAGTTTTAGTAACATAGTACATGAGTTTAGATTTTAGAAAAAATTTGGTGTAACTCATGTATTGATGCCTTATTCCATTATGAATTATGGTGACAACTATTATATTTGTTGCTTATATGACACGAATGTATGCAAATTGGAGAATTATGGTCAGGCATTCAGTAATTTAGTGCAGGAGTTCAGATTTTAAAACAAATTTGATGTACTTCATGTACTCCTGCCTTATTTCATTATGAATCATGGCAATAACTATTATATTTCTCACTTGCATGACACGAATGTATACAACTTGGAGAATTATGGTCAAACACATTACTTGAATTGAACGTATGTCCGTCATTGTAGATTAGTCCCACCTAATTTCTTTAAAAAAAACCAAGAACTTATTTCAACGACAATTTACCAACTAGCATGTTTTTTGCACAGATCCTACCCATTAAATTTAATCCAGATACTTTTTTTTTAATGTTTTTTGTTAAATTATTGCACTTGAAAAGAACAATAAGGTTTTGAAGCTTATGTTGCCTATTTGTTAGTTCTTTCTTCGAATTTTTTTGAAAGCCTAATAAATTTTGTAGAAGGATAATTAATTGTTTATATTTTTCATAATCTAATTTTAGAAAGATAACATGTTGTGTTGAATGAAATTGACTTCGTTGTGGTACTAGATGCAAATTGCTTAGTAAACAGCCATTTGTTATGATACTCAATTGCAGAACTATTTGTGATGATAGGTGCAACAATTTATGATGTCAATGTGATGGTGGATGACTTATTCCATCTTTTATAGCCATGGACTATTCGACTGCACTCTCCAAATGTATGTTTATTTATCTACTTTACTTTAGAATGCAATAAATTTTAGTTACTGATGTAATATTTACAAATATCCATAGATTTGATAATTTTGGTTACTAAAATAAAATACTATTGCACAACATATTTCCTGAAGCTGTACATGGTCCAATTTAAATGCCTATTTTTACATTCAATTACTGTTTTTTTTTGGCTAAACTTTGTAATTTAGAAACTCTTCCTAATAGGGCATTTAATAGGCATTATTATGCCTCACGATTGGAACACTTAAGTCTTCTAGCTTCATGAACACATAAAGCATAAAATATAATAAAATAAAATAGAAATGGAAGGATGTCAAAGACCATTATCTTTATGAATCAACTACAAGAACAATTCTAATACGATGAGTACTACATGACAACATAAATTTAAACTAAAGGTCAACTGACAGGGTGGTCTTCAAACAGACATTAAAATCAGAGTTCATAAGCCTTGAATTTCTTCGTTCCATATAATGAAATCCATTACGTTAAAAGAGTGAGCGCTAGCTATCACTAACACACCTCTGCAATCTCATAGGTAAAATAATTAATTTGGATTCTCCCAGTGCTAATTATTTGCTAAATATACATCCTTCCATGTATCTAATATTAGGTTGCCTTTAATAATTACATTATTCATATATATTTACTTGCTATTTTTGCTATTTTTTGCTAATCCAATAACATTCATCTGTTTTATGAAGCGACTTCCATCTAAGTTTAAGTTAAGGTAGCTTCAACTAAGATATTTTGCATAAATAAAGACTGATTGAAATATCACACAATTTAACTATCAAGCTAAGGTTTTAAGTCTGTATGTACTATTACTACTTTGAAACAATCAACCACTATGTATAAAGAGTTACTGTTAACCTCACAACACTATAAAAATAACCACATGCCTGTTTAAAACCAATGTATATTCTTATTTCAAAAAAATAGTTCAATCAAGTATATTCAACTTTGACTTATAATGGAATTTTGAATCCACGACCCGAATCAAAATGGTTAGAACACGGCAAAAAAAATTGGTACTCAAGAGACTGCAACTTCACTACTTCAGATGGTTATATTATCCATTTTTCTACAAGGTCATACAAACATAAACATGACAAAGTATTTATTCATCTGACAAAATAAATGATAGCAACATAAATATTTAGTCCATGTATAATTAAACAAAGATATATCAACCAATACAATGTATTAGGGGTTAAAAGTCAAATTTTTGACATGCTACTTCAAGTCTTAAACTCATATAGCTAATTTTCCCCTTTTAATTTCCAGCACTTTTTTTACTTCTTTCATACTTTTTTTATAATAACGGTTCCAACTTCAACTTGTTGTGCATTCAGTTCTACTTTATTTACCCTCATTTTTGAATTCTATCACTTAATTAAACTAACAATATACTATCTCTGTTTCAACTATGAAATTTTAAATTACTTGCTAGGAAGAAACAACTTCAAGTGAAGACAACAATCGTAGTTGATGGTGACGCAAGTGACAGCAATATATCTCCAGTTGATTATACATTGTCATATGTTTCTTATAGTGGTGGTTTTGTTTTGACTATTGTCCATAGATGTAATTTAATTGTATTCTTAGTTTTGAAATTTTCATGTGATGTTCCTACTCTGTGTTGCATTAATCTCAAAGCTCTTTAACATTTTATGATTGTTACGAGCTATTTCCTATAACTAACAGTGAATGTTTTCCTTATTGATGCTCAATTTGAAGTTAAGGTCTATTTATTTAGTACAGTCGACGAGCTGACAACTTAGCATATTGTTAAATTTATCAATTTGTTTTTGGTTCAATTGCTTTGATGTCATGCTTGATAAATTATACATTATACGGTTAATCTCTCTAAAAATATTACTATTTTTTCAATCACAAGCCTTTTTTTACATGTACATAATACAGGATTTCTTAAGTTACCATCTATCATCAAATTGCAGTATTTACAATTTACGGTGATATCTTACTAATTTATTTTATATTTTAACCGGCATTCAAAGAATCCCGCAAAACAATGTTGTCTAACGAAATATTGCTGCAGTAGCTTTATACTTTTTTTGTATCTGTCCTTACCATCCCGACAAATTTAAAATAATGTGCGATATGATAATCATAAATTGCTCCCTTTCAATTATACTATGGATGCAAAAAAACTACTTCCAATTGAATGCCTTCAGCATGTTCCCTATATGCAAAAAGATGTTTCATCCTATCTACATTTATTCTCTCTACCTCCTAAACCCCATACACTGTTTTTTACTGAAATGCACCTGAATCTTATGTGCTTCTGACTATATCCATATGCAAAATATAATTTTTGATTGTTTCAACTTCTATCAACTACTGCTGTTCTTTGATTGCCTGCTGCTATTGCGGTTCTCAAATTTGGGAATTGGTACAAATTTCCATGCATGGACATTTTTTCAGTTTTATTACCACCTCCGCAATTCTTTCGCTACACCCGTGCGCGAAGCACGAGTTTACACTAGTATATGTTTATTGATAAGTGTACAATGTTTGATAAGTATGTGTTAATTATAAGTTTTAGTGGTTACTATAAAATAGTAAGTTAAAATTTTAGTTTACAAAATAGTTAAATTAACATTTAAAATAGTTAACTGAATGTCGAAATAAGTTTAAATTTTCAAATTAAATAAAATATTTAAATAGTTGAATGAATTATTAAATTTTGAAAAGAGCATAACAACAACAAAGATTGTAGTGAAATGGATTTTGTAAAAAAATTAAGCAATAAGTATAACAACAAATAATTCTAATGAAATCGATTCTGTAAAAAAATTAAGAAACAAATATAACAACAACAAATATTCTGCTAAAATCGATTTTGTAAAAAAATGAAGAAATGAATTTAAGAGCATTAAATATTCTGCTAAAATCAATTTTTTGAAAATAATAATAATTAGGAAATGAATATAACAACAACAAATATTCTGCTAAAATCAATTTTGTAAAAAAATTAAGAAATGAATATAAGAACAAATATTGTACTAAAACCGATTTTCCAAAAAATTGAGAAATAAATATAACAAGAATAAATATTTTACCCAAATCGATTTTTAAAAAAATTTGAAATGAATATGATGTTGATTTAAAAATAAGAATTAAATATTACTTCAACAAAAAGTTGATGCAAAAAATTAAAGCCTTTAGTCCCAAAAGATAGTTTAGAAAATACAACAACAAAAATACACCCCTTGGATGCAAAGTTATGCGTAGAAGAGAAGTGAAGTGAAGTGCTGTCGAAATAGATAGACGTGTGGCATGTGAAGCCTTAAGTCCTAAATGGATTTACTTTATTTTAGAAATGCAACAACAATATACCATTTGAGTGCAAGTTATGCGTAAAAGAGAAGTGAACTGAAGTGCTGCCGAAATTACTAATATATATTTTCAAATCAGGAAAAATATTTGATTGTTTCCTCGACCGTGCTTGGATGTATGATGTCAGAATTGATAGGAAAGGTTCAATAAAGGAACATTTCTATAACGGTGTACAAAAATTTATTAGATTCGCTAAATCTGATAATCGAAATAACGAAGGAATTCGTTGCCTGTGTAGTAAGTGCCAACATTTGAAGTATTGAAAACCAGATATAGTTGAAGTACATTTGTATAAATATGGTTTCATGCCGAATTATTATTTATGGGATTGTCATGGAGAACTTGTTGAACCTACCATTAGAGGACAATAATATTACGACGAATCCGATAGAAAATATGATGGAAGATGTAGCACGATCAATGTTTCCTACCATTCAAGGTGACGATGAAGATGTGAATGTCGAAGAAGAACCGACTAGGGAGCTAAAATAATATATGATTTATTGGATTCTGCTAAGAGTCGGTTGTGGGACGGTTGTAAAAGCGGAACCGAACTATCAATAACCGTCGAATACATTACTATGAAATCAAAATTCAACCTTAAAGAAGCTGCATTTACAACAGTTGTACAAGCTGCAAAACGACCATGCCACCCAATAATCTGATGTACGATTGTAACGACCCGTAAATTTCGATAATTTAAATTGGTTATTTAATCGGATTTTTGTAATTTATTTTAGTAGAAACAATAAAGGGGATAAATAAATGTTAAAATGAAGGCTAAAATAAATTATGTAAATGGTGATTTAAAACCTATTTATAGAAATTTGAATAAAATCCATTTTGAATTAAGTAGAAAAAGGATTCTTACCTGGATATAAAATTTAATATGAGAAATTTATGAAAATATTAAATTGATTTAATGCAATAAAAGGGTGTAAACGGTAATTGGAATAAATTAAGGAATCATGTTAATGCAACTTAATAATTTATGACTTGAATGAAATTCCAATTCAATAAAATCATTTAAATGTTATGATTTGATTTTAAATGGAATATGAGAAAAACAAATGTAAGGATTTGATTAATATATATGTTATTTATCCAGGGTATTGAATAAAATTGGGAATCCAACTGTAATTAATGGTAATAATGTTGGTATTAGCTAATAAATTAAATTTCAATGCAGTACCCATAAATGAATGGAATGAAATGAATGTATATAAATGTATACTAGGTTATTTATCAAATAGAAGGAAAGAAAAGTAAATACCGAATTGATTGATGAATAAATATGCATTGAATAGTAATTGAATATTTCGTTAGTATGAATTTAAAGGAATATGGGGTAATTTGATTAAATCAATAAAAAAAACAATGATGCAATGATGGTGGGTTATTAATAAAAGTGAATAGGAAAATGATTGTTATAGTAAGAATGGAATTCCAACTTATTGGAATAAAGTAAATACACTTAGTAATAAATTTAGTATAGGAAAACGAAATGGAAATATTGAATTAATTAATTCGTATATATATAGTAAATGGCGATTTTTGGATTGTAAATATTAAACTTATTAAAGGTGATCAAGAGTTGTGACCACAAGTTATTATGAGTGATACATATATATTTAATTCATTCAATTGATTTGGAAATCATTGCAATAAATATAAATTAAATGTTACGTTAAATAAATTAAGGTAATAAATGGAGAATAACGTAAATGTTCTTCATAAATATGATGATTTGTGAATAAAGAATGAAAATAAAGTTTCATTAATATACCGGAATTTAATTTACCATAAAGAGGTTAATTGCAATCAAATGAGTTAAATGTTTAAACAGGAATCAAGCTTTATGTATTTATTTGGGTTTATTGCAAATAATTTAAAATTTAATAATAAAATTTTACGTTAATTGGAAATTAAGTTGAAACGGGAAATATTTATGCGATAATATTAAATCCAATGGTAAACCCTTCTAGTTGAAATTTTGAATGGAATAATAATTAATTTATTTAACTAAATGGAATTTTGTGGATTTTATTTATAATTTGTGAATTAAATGAAGTTAATTATTAAAAGTGAGATTTACATTTGGAATTGATAAATTTATCTTCTCTATATGGACATTAAATTTGGTAAAATCATTGTAAATGTGAGTAATATAAAGATGATAAGATTGTCAATTTTAGAATTTAAAACATAAAATTGGATTTAATCAATTTGTTTAATTTATTTAATTAATATAAAAATAGTCATTTTGGACACGGACTCGGATTTCGACGAAACCAGCTTCATCGGATCCGTAACAGTGAATTATTATAGGGTTTCAATTTTCGTAGCGATCAGACTTGTCCTTTGATCATACGAACGCGAAACGCCTTGAAATCAATTTTATTGAAATCAATTTGAAAATATTGTTTTCAGCATAACTTCTTCATACGATGGAATTTGGATGTGAAACTTTTTCCATCACGTTCAGAATATTTTAAAATACCTATTTCGATATATAGGTTTACCCAATTTCGTTCCGGGGTCAGAACGGGCTTTTTGGGCCACGTTAGCGGTAGCACGTATATCCAACTTGATCCATCTATTCAAATCTCTAACCTACCTATATAAACCCAATTATAAACCCTAGCCTCCATCTATCTTCATTTCTTTGTGCGTTCATTTCTCTCAACTCCTCCTTTCCAATGGCTGCAAACCCTAGATCCAGTTTCAATCCAAATCAAAAGTCAAAAATTCAAACATTTCAGAAAAATTTCTAAAAATTATATGTTAAAGCTCTCGAAATACGTAATCTCCTGGCACAACTCGTTTTTGGTTTTGGTTTGTCGTTTGACAAGAAGAAATCAATGAAGTATCGGCCGTACATCACGTCGTCGCAAGAATTCGTCAGATCGGGAAATCGCTTCTGGGTATTGTAGAGAATCTAAGTGGGATTCCATCGGGACAGGTTGCAAGTCGTTTTAACGGTTGGATTCAGCACAAAGATCGATTAGGGTTGCGAATAAGGGGGCGGCCGGCGGCAGAGATGGAGGACCAGACTGGGGGGGGGGGGGTTGCGTGCGCCTCGGCTAGGCGAGAAGCATGGTGATGGCGGCATGGCTCATGGTGGTCGAACGGTGGTGAAATCAGTGGTCAAAGAACGCGGTCAACGGGCTGGGAAGTAGGTTTCGGTTGTGGCCTGTAGGAGAAACGCGTGAGAGGGAGAGATTATTTGCAGGGTGACGTGGCAATGTTTTGGGGTGAGTTTTTCTTTTGATTAAAATTTATTCCGAACGATTTAAATCAGATAACTTTTACATATGTGATCCGTTTCACACGCAATTTTTTTTATTAGGATCGTAATAAAATTCCGAATGCTTTGACGCTGGTTTGGACAGATTTGGAGACCAATAAAATTTTGGGTTTAAATCGGATTTAAATTCGATTTAAATTCAAAAGGTGAGTGTTTTAACCCACTCACAATTTCTAAAATTTCCGATGTCTTTTAAATTGATTTTAGATATGAGTAGAAATTTATTTATGACTGTTTGGCATGTTTTATTCATCATCTCTGTTAAATCGCATTTATTTAATATAACTGTTAATTAATTTTATTATTGCATATAAATTGACAGTTAAATTTATTTATTTTGCATATAAATTGATAGTTAAACAGTTAATAAATTTATTTTGAATATAAACTGTTAGTTAATAACTGTCATTTATTTCCTGTTATATTGTATATGCCATATATTGATGTTTGTTTAAATTGATGATGATTGAAATAAATTGATGAGGATTATAATTAATGATTGATGATTGATGTTTGGTGAATGGATGATGTGTACTATATTTTAAAATCTGCAAGTTATCATGTATTTCATTCATTCGGGATTGCGGTTTGAAATGATATACAACCACATTTTATTATTAAATTGCGGATTGAAATGATAAATATCCTTATCACTTGACCATAGGATAGAAAATTATATACAGGCACCGCGGTATATATATAAAATTATTTTTGAAAGAATTTTATGGTTTTGGATAGGATACGGTTTAATAAATATTAATTTTTGATCTTACATAAAATCTTATTTTATGTACGTATATAGTTAAATTATTGAATTTAAGCTGTGTATAAATTTGTTAAATAAAATAAATAAGATGAATAATGGAGTTTGATTATTTTATATTATATGGTTAAGTACATGTTAAGATATTGATAATATGTAGAGTTTTATATGATTTAAACCAATTAATATTGGGAGTTAAATGGAAAATTTTATTTGGAATCGAGCTTAATTAAGAATTTAACTTCATAAGTTGATGTAGAATTTATTAACTTGGAAATTAAAAAAAAAGGTATGATATTTATAACTGAATTTTATTTCAAGATGAATTAAATGAATATTTCTGGTATAAATAAATTGAAGGAATTTTTTTAGATAAAAGTAATTTGAGTTTTACTTAAATGATTACTGGTTTATTATGCAAATATTTCAAACTAAATAATAGGATTTTAAATTGTTGAATAGAAATTTCCAACCTTAATCCCAATTGTATAATATTCAAAATTTGAAATATATTGAAACTGAAGTGGTTATTGAAACTTAAAGCGATTTTGAAATTTATGGATTTAGACTTAATTTTAAATGAAATAAATTGTAAGTCGCGGAAATTATTTTATTTTATAAAGAAATTTTAATTGCAAACTATTTTTTTCTATATACCGTTTGAATATCCAAACCATCCAAGTTAGAAGTTATGGTTTTAAAGCTATGAATTTTCGAAGTATTATAGTTTGAAAGTTATAATTCAATGTTTGGTTTCCGATTATTATAAGTTTGAAAACAATATGATTTTGGAAAAGAAATATATATTTGGAATAAAATGATATTATATTAATTTGGGTTTTTATAAAAATAATATCAAATGAGTTTGTTTTGGAAAGAAAATGATATCGTATTTATGGGTTTTGAAATGGATAATTATATTCTGGTTTTTGAAAGTATAATTAATTTTTAAATGACCGCGGTGTTATAATAACGTTTGGTTGTTGAAGAGACTGGGATCGGAAGTTGTCATACTCTCTGTCAATTCCGAAAACCACTTTAACAACCGTGTACGCGGTGGAGATTCCAGAATGAAGTAGGTTGGTGGCGGCGTTTCCTGTAAGGTAAATACGTGGACCCAACTCCCGTGAGTTGGCATAAGGCGGCTAAAATAGGAGCGATTGACGGGTTAATAAGGTAGCACCTTTGATCGGACATATCCCTTCGATATTATACTTTGACTCTTAGATTGATTCAGTGGCCACTTTTGATTTTATTTGGGGTGTGGCTCGAGGTGGGCGGTAGCTGCGCGCTACGCGTTACCACCGACCCGGAAGCGTAATTGGTATATCTACCCTGGCATTGCCTAGTTGTGCCGTGTCACCTACTCTATCGCGCCTTCTACGAGTTTCTATTTGTGTCGTACCTATGGAGTGTCTTCTCGTTGTCTCCCGAATAGAAGATATGCAGGCACTGTATAGACTATTGGCATTATTTGTGTTAAGGGCTATATGGGTAACCCCTTAACGCTATTAAAAAGTAAGTTTATTTTACAATTAGACACTATTATAATAGTGAAATATATTATATAGTAAATAGTTTAACGAATCCTTAGGAGATGTAAATCCCGAGCATCTCTTGAGTTAACGCACTCATATCTATTTCTGTTAATTTAACTCACATAAGATCTTTTAGTTCTGACTCGAGTGTTTTTGTCTTTTCAAATTCTCTCGGGTCAGTCCGGGCGTTTCAGGATCGAAGACTTTAGCTCTGGAGGATGAAGACGGAGATTTCTATTATTATTATTAATTATATTCCACTACACTCATATTGTTCCGCTGCATTGTTATATGGTATGTGTACTCTGATATGTATTGTATAGATAAAATCAAAGGTTTTGTAAAACAGCTTCATGAACTGTATATTTTGATTATTATATTTTATCCTTCTGCTGTGAGATTCTGTTTAGTTTTCTTTCTTCTCTGTTTTCTTATTTATCCCATAACAATCCGCCCTTACATATGGTTTGAATTGGCATGTGTGTCTGTTTAAATCGTGTGAAAAGGCGGGGAGTTACATCTGGTATCAGAGCTTTGGTTTAGCGATAAACCTTAGCTTTGTGGGGTTTGACTCTTTACTAATAGGGTAGTAATACCCTATGGGAGTCGCTGAGTGTATTTATATGAGAGAGCGTATTTGTTAGTGGTATAAAAAGGTTTTTATATTGTGTTAATCCGTTCCGTTTTGTATTTATAAATTCTGTTTGGTGCATGGGACGCTGTGACATCAATAGGAATTTCTAAACACTTAATAGGACAGACCAACATAATATTTGTTTTTAATATCGGTGAATGAAATAGTTTTGCCTATTATATTTTGTATACATAAAAATATTTTATAAAGATATATATTTGGTTGCTATAGATTGGGTGTTAGGTAATGAAAATATTAATAATAGTTGAGACTAAGTTGAAAGTAAAATAAATGAAAGTGGAAACTTAGAATTTAAGTTCCGGGGTTTTTGGAAGATTTCTTTCGAATAAATTTTGGAATATAATAATATTGCTTATAAGTATTTTCTGATATAAATATTTCAAAATAATTCGAAAGAATTGTTTTGAAGAAGATTTCGGAGAAAATAAGTTTTGTACTTTCCTCTCTGTCGCTGGAAAATAATTTCGGTGATGGCGGCCACATCATCGACTTTCATTTTCGAGTTTCGAAGGGGGAAGGTCACTGTAGTAGTTCTACTGTAGATTCATTTTTGAAAAATATATAAATTTTGAATTGTTTTAAATATAATTAGAGATATATAAGTTGAAAGAATATATTTATATATTATTTTAAAAATAATTTGAAATTTAACCCGGTATTAAATTCTTAAATTTCCGTTAATTAATTGTATCAAATTATTGTAGTGGAATGAAAGGTAAGTAATTAATAATTAAAACCTCTAAAGAAAATAAGAGATTTAATGATAGGTTATAAATGGTATTAAATGAAAGTTGAAATTTATAACCTATGAAATAAAGAATATTATTATTTAACGTTAAATTAATCATAGGTAATGAGAAAACTTGTATAATTTTCAAGTACATTCTTTAAAAACATATATAACTTACCAAATATTAAAAGTTGAAATGTTCGATAGGAAATGTAATGAGAATTACAAGTAAAAAATAAGCAATGAAAGTATTCAATGAATTTGCTATTATAAGTGAGAATTTAATGTTATAAACTTAAGTTATAACTGAAATTTTACTATAAGTGAATATAATTAAAGGTAAGTAATTCAAATAGATGATTTTCAACTTAAGTAAATAAAATGGAAATACTAGGAAATTAAATGGGACATGAATAATGTAAATAAATGAGGGCATGCAATAAATGAATGAATAATTATAGTAGTTAATGGCATGACCTGAGTTAATGGAAATGAATAATTGTAAACTTAAGAAAGGGTTGTAGTTATTTCTAAATAAAATTGGAAGAAATAAATGAAAATTTTAAATAATCACTGAATAAATGAAAGAAAGGAAATCAAACAACTAAAGTATGAAATAAATTGATAATAAGTTAATTTGATTTGTTGGTTTGAATTGTTGTTGTTTAAATTATGGTTGTTTGGGTAAGATACTTTAAAATTGGGATTGGATGTATTTAGTTTAATCTAAGACTGTTGAGTAAATGATGCGCTAGTAGCTTATTCTTCATTCTGTACAATTTAAAAAGTTTTGAACCTGAACACCTATTTTGTTTGTTTGATTGAATGGTTGTTTTATATTTGTTGTGTAGGCTATTTGTTGAAATTGATGGTTGTTGTATTGATTTGTTGTTGGTGATTGAAACCACTTAAAAATTTCACTTTATATAAATTGTCAACCCTTTGGATTATATGAGTGAAATGCAGGTTATGGAAGCAATTGCTGCTGCTTTTGGTTCCATAAACAAACGTTAATTGCCCGACAAATAGGTACGTTTTCGGATTACGGTTTATAGAGCTATTTTATATATTTTTTCGTGTAGGGATACATATTATTTGGTAAATATTTGTGTATATTATTATATTTATATTATATTTTCTTCTGAGCCTCTCCGTACAAAGGAGACTCTGCCAAAATTTTCGGTAAATTATGGACTTAGAAAAATTTGAAAATGTTTACAAACTTTAACAATTTATGTATAAAGGATTTAAATAGGTATAAATTGGTACATTTTATGTTAAATTATTTTATTTTGTAAACTTATTTGTTTATAAATTTAATTAAGAAAGATATATTGTTTTCTTATTTCTTCTTTTCCCTTCTTTTCCTTTTCGGGGACGAAAAGTTTTGAGTGGGGCAGAGTGTAACGACCCGTAAATTTCGACAATTTAAATTGTTTATTTAATCGGATTTTTGTAATTTATTTTGATAGAAACAATAAAGGGGATAAATAAATGTTAAAATGAAGGCTAAAATAAATTATGTAAATGGTGATTTAAAACATATTTATAGAAATTTGAATAAAATCCAAATTGAATTAAGTAGAAAAAGGATTCTTACCTGGATATAAAATTTAATATGAGAAATTTATGAAAATATTAAATTGATTTAATGCAATAAAAGAGTGTAAACGGTAATTGGAATAAATTAAGGAATCATGTTAATGCAAGTTAATAATTTATGACTTGAATGAAATTCCAATTCAATAAAATCATTTAAATGTTATGATTTGATTTTAAATGGAATATGAGAAAAACAAATGTAAGGATTTGATTAATATATATGTTATTTATCCAGGGTATTGAATAAAATTGGGAATCCAATTGTAATTAATGGTAATAATGTTGGTATTAGCTAATAAATTAAATTTCAATGCAGTACCCATAAATGAATGGAATGAAATGAATGTATATAAATGTATACTAGGTTATTTATCAAATAGAAGGAAAGAAAAGTAAATACCGAATTGATTGATGAATAAATATGCATTGAATAGTAATTGAATATTTCGTTAGTATGAATTTAAAGGAATATGGGGTAATTTGATTAAATCAATAAAAAAAACAATGAATGCAATGATGGTGGGTTATTAATAAAAGTGAATAGGGAAATGATTGTTATATTAAGAATGGAATTCCAACTTGTTGGAATGGAGTAAATACACTTAGTAATAAATTTAGTATAGGAAAACGAAATGGAAATATTGAATTAATTAATTCGTATATATATAGTAAATGGCATTTTTGGATTGTAAATATTAAACTTATTAAAGGTGATCAAGAGTTGTGAACACAAGTTATTATGAGTGATACATATATATTTAATTCATTCAATTGATTTGGAAATCATTGCAATAAATATAAATTAAATGTTACGTTAAATAAATTAAGGTAATAAATGGAGAATAACGTAAATGTTCTTCATAAATATGATGATTTGTGAATAAAGAATGGAAATAAAGTTTCATTAATATATCGAAATTTAATTTACCATAAAGAGGTTAATTGCAATCAAATGGGTTAAATATTTAAACAGGAATCAAGCTTTATGTATTTATTTGGGTTTATTGCAATTAATTTAAAATTTTACGTCAATTGAAAATTAAGTTGAAACGGGAAATATTTATGCGATAATATTAAATCCAATGGTAAACCCTTCTAGTTGAAATTTTGAATGGAATAATAATTAATTTATTTAACTAAATGGAAATTTGAGGATTTTATTTATAATTTTGTGAATTAAATGAAGTTAATTATTAAAAGTGAGATTTACATTTGGAATTGATAAATTTATCTTCTCTATATGGACATTAAATTTGGTAAAATCATTGTAAATGTGAGTAATATAAAGATGATAAGATTGTCAATTTTAGAATTTAAAACATAAAATTGGATTTAATCAATTTGTTTAATTTATTTAATTAATATAAAAATAGTCATTTTGGACACGGACTCGGATTTTGACGAAACCAGTTTCATCGGATCCGTAACAGTGAATTATTGTAGGGTTTCAATTTTCGTAGCGATCGGACTTGTCCTTTGATCGTACGAACGCGAAACGCCTTGCAATCGATTTTATTGAAATCAAATTGAAAATATTGTTTTCAGCATAACTTCTTCATACGATGGAATTTGGACGTTAAACTTTTTCCATCGCGTTCAGAATATTTTAAAATACCTATTTCGATATATGGGTTTACCCAATTTCGTTCCGGGGTCAGAACGGGCTTTTTGGGCCACGTTAGCAGTAGTACGTATATTCAACTTGATCCATCTATTCAAATCTCTAACCTACCTATATAAACCCAATTATAAACCCTAGTCTCCATCTATCTTCATTTCTTTGTGCGTTCATTTCCCTCAACTCCTCCTTTCCAATGGCTGCAAACCCTACATCCAGTTTCAATCCAAATCAAAAGTCAAAAATTCAAACATCTCAGAAAAATTTCTAAAATTTATATGTTAAAGCTCTCGAAATACGTAATCTCCTTGTACAACTCGTTTTTCGTTTTGGTTTGTCGTTTGACAAGAAGAAATCAATGAAGTATCGGCCGTACATCACGTCGTCGCAAGAATTCGTCAGATCGGGAAATCGCTTCTGGGTATTGTAGAGAGTCTAAGGGGGATTCCATCGGGACAGGATGCAAGTCATTTTAACGGTTGGATTCAGCACAAAGATCGAATAGGGTTGCGAATAAGGGGGCGGCCGACGGCAGAGATGGAGGACCGGACCTGGGGGGTTGCGTGCGCCTCAGTTAGGCGAGAAGCATGGTGATGGCGGCATGGCTCATGGTGGTCGAACGGTGGTGAAATCAGTGGTTAAAGAACGCAGTCAACGGGCTGGGAAGTAGGTTTCAGTTGTGGCCTGTAGGAGAAACCCGTGAGAGGGAGAGATTATTTGCAGGGTGACGTGGCAATGTTTTGGGGTTAGTATTTCTTTTGATTAAAATTTATTCCGAACAATTTAAATCAGATAACTTTTACATATGTGATCCGTTTCGCACGCATTTTTTTATTAGGATCGTAATAAAATTCCGAACGCTTTGACGCTGGTTTGGACAGATTTGGAGACCATCAAAATTTTGGGTTTAAATCGGATTTAAATTCGATTTAAATTCAAAAGGTGAGTGTTTTAACCCACTCACAATTTCTAAAATTTCCTATGTCTTTTAAATTGATTTTAGATATGAGTAGAAATTTATTTATGACTGTTTGGCATGTTTTATTCATCATCTCTGTTAAATCGCATTTATTTAATATAACTGTTAATTAATTTTATTATTGCATATAAATTTACAGTTAAATTTATTTATTTTGCATATAAACTGATAGTTAAACAGTTAATAAATTTATTTTGAATATAAACTATTAGTTAAGAACTGCCATTTATTTCCTGTTATATTGTATATACCATATATTGATGTTTGTTTAAATTGATGTTAATTGAAATAAATTGATGAGGATTATAATTAATGATTGATGTTTGGTGAATGGATGATGTGTACTATATTTTAAAATCTGCAAGTTATCATGTATTTCATTCATTCGGGATTGCGGTTTGAAATGATATACAACCGCATTTTATTATTAAATTGCGGATTGAAATGATAAATATCCGTATCACTTGACCATAGGATAGAAAATTATATAATGGCACCGCGTTATATATATAAAATTATTTTTGAAAGGATTTTATGGTTTTGGATAGGATACGGTTTAATAAATATTAATTTTTGATCTTACATAAAATCTTATTTTATGTACGTATATAGTTAAATTATTGAATTTAAGTTGTGTATAAATTTGTTAAATAAAATAAATAGGATGAATAATGGAGTTTGATTATTTTATATTATATGGTTAAGTACATGTTAAGATATTGAGAATATATAGAGTTTTATATGATTTAAACCAATTAATATTGGGAGTTAAATGGAAAATTTTATTTGGAATCGAGCTTAATTAAGAATTTAACTTCATAAGTTGATGTAGAATTTATTAGCTTGGAAATTTAAACAAAAAAGAAGGTATGATATTTATAATTGAATTTTATTTCAAGCTGAATTAAATGAATATTTCTAGTATAAATAAATTGAAGGAATTTTTTTAGATAAAAGTAATTTGAGTTTTAATTAAATGATTACTGGTTTATTATGCAAATATTTCAAACTAAATAATAGGACTTTAAATTGTTGAATAGAAATTTCCAACCTTAGTTCCAATTATTTAATATTCAAAGTTTGAAATATATTGAAACTGAAGTGGTTATTGAAACTTAAAGCGATTTTGAAATTTATGGATTTAGACTTAATTTTAAATGAAATAAATTTTAAGTGGCGGAAATTATTTTATTTTATAAAGAAATTTTAATTGCAAACTATTTTTTTCTATATACCGTTTGAATATCCAAACCATCCAAGTTAGAAATTATGGTTTTAAAGCTATGAATTTTCGAAGTATTATAGTTTGAAAGTTATAATTCAATGTTTGGTTTCTGATTATTATAAGTTTGAAAACAATATGATTTTGGAAAAGAAATATATATTTGGAATAAAATGATATTATGTTAATTTGGGTTTTTATAAAAATAATATCAAATGAGTTTGTTTTGGAAAGAAAATGATATCGTATTTATGGTTTTGAAATAGATAATTATATTCTGGTTTTTGAAAGTATAATTAATTTTTAAATGACCGCGGTGTTATAATAACGTTTGGTTGTTGAAGAGACCAGGATCGGAAGTTGTCATACTCTCTGCCAACTCCGAAAACCACTTTAACAACCGTGTACGCGGTGGAGATTCCAGAATGAAGTAGGTTGGTGGCGGCCTTTCCTGTAAGGTAAATACGTGGACCCAACTCCCGTGAGTTGGCATAAGGTGGCTAAAACAGGAGCGATTGACGGGTTAATAAGGTAGCACCTTTGATCGGACACATCCCTTCGATATTATACTTTGACTCTTAGATTGATTCGGTGGCCACTTTTGATTTTATTTGGGGTGTGGCTCGAGGTGGGCGGTAGCTGCGCGCTACGCGTTACCACCGACCCGGAAGCGTAATTGGTATATCTACCCTGGCATTGCCTAGTTGTGCCGTGTCACCTACCCTATCGCGCCTTGTACGAGTTTCTATTTGTGTCGTACCTATGGAGTGTCTTCTCGTAGTCTCCTGATCATGAGATATGCAGGCACTGCATAAACTATTGGCATTATTTGTGTTAAGGGCTATATGGGTAACCCCTTAACGCTATTAAAAAGTATGTTTATTTTACAATTAGACACTATTATAATAGCGAAATATACTATATAGTAAATAGTTTAACGGATCCTTAGGAGATGTAAATCCCGAGCATCTCTTGAGTTACTGCACTCATATCTATTTCTGTTAATTTAACTCACATAAGATCTTTTAATTCTGACTCGAGTGTTTTTGTCTTTTCAAATTCGCTCGGTTCAATCCGGGCGTTTCAGGATCGAAGACTTTAGCTCTGGAGGACGAAGACAGAGATTTCTATTATTATTATTAATTATATTCCACTACACCCATATTGTTCCGCTGCATTGTTATATGGTATGTGTACTCTGATATGTATTGTATAGATAAAATCAATGGTTTTGTAAAACAGCTTCATGAACTGTATATTTTGATTATTATATTTTATCCTTCCGCAGTGAGATTCTGTTTAGTTTTCTTTCTTCTTTGTTTTCTTATTTATCCCATAACAATCCGCCCTTACGTATGGTTTGAATTGGCATGCGTGTCTGTTTAAATCATGCGAAAAGGTGGGACGTTGCAACGATAGTCATTATAAAGTGAAAAACTTGATGTCCGATTTCGGTTTGTCGTACGAAAAGATAGATACATGGGTAAAAGGTTGCATGTTGTATTGGAAAGATGACGTTGACCTTAGAAAATGTAGAATATATAACAAGAAAAAACAAAAACCAAAAAAGAAGAAAGGAAAAGAAGTTCCGTACAAGAGAATGCATTATTTACCCATTACTTCCAGACTAAAAAGGTTATATGCATCTTCTTCTACGGCATGTCATATGTGGTGGCATTGTGTAAGAATAACGAAAGAAGGAATTTTGATTCATCCATCTGACGGAGAAGCATGGAAATATTTCGATAAGACTTATCCTGCATTTGCTGTAGTAAACCATAATGTCAAACTTGGTTTATGTACGTATGGATTTTCACCATTCTCTCAGTTTGGCAGTAAATATTTATCATGGCCAATTATCGTTACTCCTTATAATTTACCTCCATGGATGTGTATGAAAATACCATATATTTTTCTCACTATTGTTGTCCCTAGCCCTCATGATCAAACACAAGAAATCAATGTTTATTTACAACCATTGATCGAAGAATTAAAAAAATTATGGAATGAAGGAGTTGAAATACACGACATTTCGTGAAAATTTTCTTTGTATGTTCGCTTCTTTATTATGAACAATTAGTGATTTTCCTGCATATAGAACGCTTTCTGGTTGGAGTAGAGCCGGTCGTCTGGCCTGCCCTTATTGCATGGAAGAAACACGAGCATTTTCTTTACACATAGGAATAAAGTTTCTTGGTTGGATTTTCATCGGTGTTTTCTCTATCCCAATCATACTTTTAGAAGAGATAGAAAAAACTTTATAACTAAAAGAGAAGATAATATGCAACCACCAAAGATTTAGTCAAATGAAGAATTATATAGAATTATAAAGGACTATCCAAAGATATATGAAACTGGAGTATAGATTGAAATTCCAGGAAAATCGGACATTCATAATTGAAATAAAGTATATTTTGAAAGTTACCATATTAGAAAGATCTCTTACTCCGACATAATATTGACGTAATGCACAACGAAAAAACGTGTTTGATAATGTGTTTAATACAATTTTGAATGTAAAGGGAAAAACTAAGGACGATTTGAATTCGAGGCTTGATATATCACACTTTTGTAAACGTCCTAAACTTCATATGAAACCCGATGATAAAAAAACCCAAAGCATGCTATGAGCTAGATAGCAAGCAAGTAAAACCCGTGATAAAGTGGGTGGAAGAACTAAGATTTCCCGATGAGATTTATTCCAATCTTCGTAGATGTGTTAACTTTAAAAACAGTAAATTGAGTGGGATGAAAAATCACGATTGTCGTATCATGATGGAATATTTACTACCCGCGGATTTTAGAAAACCGCTGCATGTAAAAGTATGGAGTGTTATAACAGAATTAAGTATGTTTTATAAACAACTTTGTTCGACGAGATTAAAAGTAGATCGTACACGTAAACTTGAAGTAGAAATCCCCATACTACTCTACAAACTAAAGATAATATTTCTGCTAGGTTTTTTTTATTGTAATGGAGCATTTACCAGTTCAACTTCCATCCGAATCACTTCTTCGAGGTCTTGTGCAATATAAATGGATGTATCCATTTAAGAGTTAATATTGAATATCTGCAACATTTATGTTAGTTTGAAATTCAAATTTCTATATATAAATATAAATTAAACTTATTTTGTAATAGGTATATGAATCATCTGAATAAAAAAGTTAGATAAAAAACACGAGTTGAAGGTTCGATTTGCAAATCATACCTTGAAGAAGAAGCTTCATTCTTTTTCTCTCATTACTTCAATGACAATGTGAACTTATCGTTTGTAAGCGCTCCTCATAATGATGAAGTTGTTGAAGAAGATTCTTCTCAAACAATGTTATCTATTTTTAGACAACATGGCTGACCCGTTAGAAAATATGTGGAAATATGATTGGACGATAAAGATTACCATGTAGCACACACATATGTTCTTTTAAATTGTGCTAAAGTTGCACCATTTGTTAGGTAATAATAAATTCATATATAATTCACTTATACGTATATATTAATTATAAGCCATATTACATATTTGCGGTATCTATGAATCACAGCATCCATCTGGCGATCTCGGTAAAGAATTTTCTAAATGGTTTTCGAACTACGTTTATGATCCAAGGAACTGTGTTGTTGATGAAGGTTTATGACATCTTGCGATAGAACCGAAAAGAAATGTGAAGACTTATCCGATATTCTTCGTTAATGGATTTAAGTTCAACACTAAAGACTACGGGGCTGAAAAATTAACAAATAATAGCAATGTATTTGTCAAAGGTAGTGATGATCCAGATGAGCATATAAAAGATTTTTACGGCTCTTGAGTTGACATACTATGTAGAACCTGTAGAAAAAGCTTTTTTTATTCAAATGCAATTGGTTCGACAATGTTCCTGGTTTTGGAATCGACGTGCACAAAGATTATAAACTTATTGAAATAAAGCATACCTCACATTACTATAAGTATGATCCTTTCATATTAGCCAAGCAAACATTGCAAATTTATTTTGCTCCGTATCCATCCTAAAAAGAGATAAAGCGGATTGGTCGATTGTTTTAAAACAAAGCCAAGGTTTACGTTTGATGGAAATAATATTCCAAACGAAGCAGCGTATCAAGCGAATCTTAAATCAAATACAGAAATATTAATAGCCGATGACATTGATTTAGGACCGTTGAATGATGAATCAGATGTTTTATTAGATGCATTTGAAAGTACCAAAAAAAACAAGATAGAGTACATGTCTGAGTCTGAATCAGAAAATGAAGAAGACTGAAAACTCTGAATATTTGCATCGCTTATTGTATAATGTATTATTCTGAGTTGTATATTATTCTGAGCTATGTGTTAATAATGATAAATATGTTATGAGCTATGTATTACTCTGTTTTGAAATTTCTATATATGTATTCATGAGACATTGTCACATCTATTATGATTTAGTGGAAGTTTTATGTGATGATTACTAAAACATGCTTTGTACTAATAAATTTATGTCTTTTCATTTTGTGATATTTTTTTTTTGTGGTGGATATGTTTGGCAAGAGACGTATTCAAAGATCCGAGCCTTCTCCATCACCCGGTGCGGGTGCTAGTGGCACGACACCGGATTCACGTCCATTGCCGAAGGTTGTTCTGAAAAGCGCCGGGTAAGTATCAAATTTATCTGAAGTGTATTTTTTAATATTTATTAAATATCTACGTCAAAATTTATAAAGGGGCTTTGAGGTGGAGCCTTCGAATTTCATCCTATAAGTTTCTGAGAAGGCATTTATGAGTAGGATGTCCAGTTGTTGGCCTCATTAGGACAACATCCCACCGCATACCAAGAAAGATATATTGGCTGGTGTACTCGTAAGTATAAGTTTGGATTTCAGTTGAAAATTAATATAACATACGTAATTCAAACTAATTTCAATATGCAGGCTACCGTGCCTATAGATCCAGAGAATATGGATATCTTTAACAATCACTGGAATAAAGGATGAAAATAAATTACAGGGACAATTTTTCTAAGGCTAAAAATGCAGGTAAAAAACTTAATTGGATGGGCGCTGATATGTGGGCTGAGTATCTCCGGCTCTGGGACACTCCAGAAGTGAAAGTAAGTTATATACTTTTGCATTGTTGTTTTTTTTTTAAAGTTTCGTATGTTAGTTGCAGTAATTTAGTTAATCGTGTATCTAAATTTGTAGGAATTATCTGCTCAGCACCGTGCAAATAGAAATAAAAATTCTGCTTTTCACTGTGGCGGTTTCAAATCCTTCGAAGTACATAGGAGAGAGTTGGTAAATTTATAAATTGTGTTTATACAAATCTAAAATGTTGTTTAATAATATTTGTAACATTGTTTATTCATATGTATATATTTTCAGGCGGCGACGTACAATCGCGAGCCTACTATGGCTGAGGTATTCATGGCCATGCATGTTGTTGAGCAGATAAATGAGGAAGGTAATGTTTCATATGAGTGGACGGATGATAAATCTAGATCCATAATGGTAAATATATTTATCCTTAATGACAATGTTTCATATTCCTTTATTTCACATTACATAAACTTTAAGTTGAATATTTATCGTGTCAAACTATTGTTCGAAATCGTAGGAGAGATATGTAGCGGAGCGCGCACGAGTAGCGCAGTCCACCTGTCGGGTAGAGTTAATGTTTGAGGAGTCAAACCGTATTTGGTATGCTATTATTGATCCGCCTTCGCGAAATAGGCGGTACAGTTATGGAAATCAGAAGGTAAACTTCTTCATTTACTAATAAATTAATTTACACATGCAAATGAATTTAAACTTAAGTGAACAAATTATAAATTGAATAAAGAACCTGAATAATTGAAATAAATAAATTGCAACCAATGTATAACAATTAATTATAAATTAATTCAATCAACATTTTTGTTTATACAGTTTATAATATTCATAAATTATAACTAGATATTAACTATTTCATAGGCGTTAATGTCCCAAGGGCTTACAGGAGATCCTAAGCCGAGGAGGAGATTGCTCAAATGAAAAAACAGCTGGAGACATTAAAAGGAGAAACAGAATTTCCGACGGCCAGAAACCGTCGGAAGCCGTCGGCCGCCGTCGGAAAAAGCCGTCGGAAAAGACTGTGTCGGGGAGCAGTACTTCCGACGGCTTCCGACGGACGACGCCGTATATTATTCCGACTAACTTCGGCGGTTTCCGACGGATTTCGACGTGCGCCGGAATCCGTCGGAATCCGTCGGAAATACTGAGTTATAGACCGACTCAATGCGCCGGAAGCCGTCGGAAATTTTGACCGATAAGCCGTCGGGAGCTGTCGGTAGCCGTCGGAAATCTGCAATTTTTTTTTAATATTCGCTGCAAACATAGCCTTCCAACCACATTTCTCTTCCAAATACTCTAATATCAATATTTCACAACCCAATATACAATAATCCAATCAAAGATCCAAACCTAAACTACAACATATTTAACAAACGCACAAATAAATAAAAATACAATCAAAATAAGATAAAAAACATACATATCCATTCCAACATTAACAATAACTGTTCCACCATATTGTTAATACATAAATTTATCAATATTCTCATGCATATGTCCTAATAAAACTAGAAAACCAAGTGTATCATACATAATTATACAAATCAATAATTACCCGCACCGTCTATCAAATCATTCTACACAAACAAAACATACCTGAACGACGAACAAGCAAGCAATGAGTCAATCTCCTCCAGATCCAGAGCCAGCCGAGGAAGGGAAGCGGCCACCAAACTGCTGTATGTACTCTAACAACTGTGCGGTCTGCAAGGCATTTTGGCGGTTCTGCTCCTCCAATTAGGACACTCTAGTCCGCAATTCTTCTATACTTGCTAAATCGCTCTGTGGTCTGCTCCGTCGTCCCCTACTATGACTACTGGACTGCAATAATTGAAAAATAAATAAAATCCAAGTTTATTGTTTTGAAAAGGTAAATATATCATATTTTAAGTATTTTAATAAAAGTAAATTATCTATCGCTAAATTGCCATATCCGTATCGTCGACCATGCTCAGTTGGAGTCATAACGGACTCAAAAATAACGTCCTCCTCATCGGTCGTCAGCTTTTCTCGACCTGTATCAGCAAGGAGTTTCTGTCGTTGCTCCATAAACATCTCCTGCATTAACAAATTAATAATATCATATCTTATTTCATCATAATTTAACAATTAAAACAATTACTAATAGTGAATAAAATGAAATATGCTTACATGGTTTTTGCTGGATTTATCGTCCCGCCATGTGTACGAAACAGTCCCGTCTGGATTAACATGCTCGGCAGCATGCGTACGGGTGAACACGTCCATATAGCTGATAGGACCCTGTGCCTCGGCTTCTTGAATTTGATTGTTACATACAATTATTATACATTTAGAATCATATAGCATAAACTATTTACATTTATTATTCAGTAAATTTACCAACTCCTGCCGATACTGCTGAAACGACTTCGATCCTTCGCGATGAGTGACGGGATTCTTATTCCTATTTGCAGAGTTTCTATCTGACTCTGCCTGTACATTCAAAATTTGATACATTATTTTTCAATCACGTCAAATTAATAATTCAAAAAAAAATAGTATACTTGCCTTCGCCTCGTCCGTCTCCCAGTAGCTCAACCAAGCTTGATACACGCTCTCTCCCATCCACTTTGGTTTCTTACCAGATTTCTTAATCTCAGATATCGTGTCCCTGTAGTTCTTGCGCATCTTCCTCATCCAATATGCTCGTGCCAGCATCATATCGTCTGTCTGGATGTCTATCTCAGCCTGTGTGAAAAAAAGATTACACTTTAAACGATAAACAATAGAAAATGACAAAAACGAATTAAAAATGGAAAACGGAAAAATTATACATACTAGAACATCCTCCCATATGCACTCTATGATGTGAGGAGGGATGGAATCCCACTTCGCCCAGCACGCACTCATCCTACTGCGATATGCTGCTCTAGAGACGTCCAGCACAACCTTAGAGGGAAGTAGGTCGAACCCCCTGTTTTTAAGTACGATAGAGATAAGTACATACGTATATCATAGAAAAAATAAGATGCTGAATAAAATTTAATTCTAATTACCCTTCTACTCTAGGGACCAAAGATACAACAGCACGCTGTGGCTCTTGCGATGGGCCACTGCCATCGCCTCCTGAAGATCGGGAAGAGCTCATACCTCTATACGACATACTGATAAACCTGTGACATATACACATCATTATATAAGAGTATAAAAACATGATAATGAAATATATTTCATATGAAAATGACATCAACGGTACAAATTGCAGCTTAATTAATGACTGAAATGGAAATAGAAATGGAAGTGTGTTATACCTGATTCATAATACATCAAAAATTCAACATGCAATAGTAAACGGATTTGGTTTCATAGTTACATCAATTTAATAATACATCAAGAATTCAACATGCAAACAATAGTAAATGGATTTGGTTTCATAGTTACATCAATTTCATAATACAACAAGAATTTAACACGGCTACATCAATTGCAAAGAAACAGATTCAGATTTGTATCAGTCATCATCGTCTTCTGATTCAGATTCGGTCTCGTTTTCGATGATATTTTCCTATGCACTGTCAAACGCTTCTACCAAAACATTTGATTCATCGATCAAGGGACCAAAATCTGTATGATCGTCTGTAATTATTATTTCGTTATTTTGCTCAAGATCTGCCTGATAAGCTTGTTCGTCGGGAATATTCTTACTATCGAATGTGAATCTGGCCTTTGTTTTAAAAACTGCAGACCAATCTGCTTTATCTATTTTTAGAGACAATAAACTTGCAATGCTTGTTTGGCTAGTACAAAAGGATCATACTTGTGATAGTGCGATGTATGCTTTATTTCAATAAGATTATAATCCTTGTGCACATTAATTCCAGAACCTGGAATATTGCTAAACCAATTGCATCTAAATAGAAACACCTCCTCCGCGGGTCGTGAGAAACATGTCAGTTGCAAAATTTGTGTCAGAACGCCATAAAAATCATTTAAATGATTTTCTGGATCGTCACTACCTTTAACAAATACACCAGTATTATTTGTTAATTTTTCTGCACCGTATTCTTTGGTGTTAAATTTATATCCGTTGACGAAATATATTGGATATGTCTTGACCACTCTTTTTGGTCCCATCGCAAGATGTTTTAACCCTTCATCAACAACACAATTTCTCGGTTCATAAACGTAATTTGAAAACCAACCGGAAAATTCTTTACTGAGATCTCCGTTCGGATGTTCACGTTCATAAACACTGTTTATATAAACAAATTGTTACATTAGGTTATACACGCGCATGCATATAAGAAAAGAATAAAACACAAATTATTATTTCAGATTACCTAACAAATGGTGCAACCTCGGCGCAATTTAGAAGAATATAAGTGTGTGCTACATGAAGATCTCTATCGTCTAGCCATATTTCTACACATTTTCCAGAAGGCCGATCATGTTGTCTAAAAATAGATAACATTGCTTGAGTGGACTCTTGTTCGTCGCCTTCGTCATTACGAGGAACACTTTCAAATGAAATATTCACACGGTCACTGAAATAGTGAGAGAAAAAGAATGAAGCTTCTTCTTCGATGTAAGATTTACATATCAAACCTTGAACCCGTGCTTTTTGCCTCACTTTTTTCTTCAGGTGATTCAAATATCTACGCAACATTAATTTATATTAACTTCATCTTTCAAATGCAATTAAATTACGTTATAACATATATATTACATACCTCTCAAATGGATACATCCATCCGTATTGGACAGGACCTCGAAGTCGTGCTTCAGATGGGAGATGAACAGGTAAATGTTCCATCACATTAAAAAAACCAGGCAGAAATATTTTCTCTAATTTGCAAAGGAATATAGGAATGTCCACTTCAAGTTTACGTAAACGTTGCACTTTTAAAGTAGTCCAACAAAGCTCTTTGTAAAACATACTAAGCTCCGTTACTACTTTCCAAACTTTTAACGGCAGTAGTTCTTTGAACATTATGGGGAATAAATTTTCCATCATTATGTGACAGTCATGACTTTTCATTCCGCTTAATCTACCATTTTTAAAGTCAACACATCTACGAAGATTTGATGATATCCCATTAGGAAATCTTAACACTTCCACCCATTTTAACACAGCTTTAACTTGATTATTATCTAATTCGTAATAAGCTTTGGGTTTTTTTATTATCATTTGGTTTCATATGAAGCTCAGGACGTTTGCATAATTTTCTATATCACGTCTTGATTTCAAATCATCCTTCGTCTTCCCTTTCACATTCAAAATTGTGTTAAAAACATTATCAAATGCATTTTTCTCATTGTGCATCACATCTATGTTATGGCGAAGCAGAAGATGTTTCCAATACGGCAACTCCCAAAAAAAAGTCTGTTTGCACCAGTTATGAACAACTGATTTGCCTTCAATTTCTATTTGCTCGCCAATTTCATATATCTTTGGATAGTCCTTAACAAGTTCATATATGTCTTCGCTTGACCATATCGTCGGTGGTTGTCTGGTTTCTACTCTATTAGCTAAAAAGTTTTTCTTGACTCCTCTGAAGTGATGATTTACATGGAGAAAATATCGATGACAGTCAAACCATGAAATTTTCTTACCATGAGGTAAAGAAAATGCTCGTGTTTCATCCATGCAATATGGACATGCTAGACGACTGGCAGTACTCCATCCCGAAAGCATTGCATAGGCAGAAAAATCACTTATAGTCCACAACAAAGAAGCAAACATACGAAAAATTTTCTTCTTGGACACATCGTATGTTTCTACTCCTTCGTTCCACAGTATTTTTAACTCCTCAATCAACGGTTGTAAATATACATCGATTCCTTGTGTCGGATCGTCGGGGCCAGGAACGACAACAGTAAGAAATATATATTGCTTTTTCATGCACATCCATGGAGGTAAATTATACGGTGTGACGATAATGGGCCATGATGAATATTTAGAACCAAATTGAGAAAATGGAGAAAAACCGTCCGTACATAATCATAATCTAACATTTTGACTCTCCGCTGTAAAATTTGGATACGTTTTATCGAAATGCTTCCATGCTTCTCCATCGGCCGGATGTGTCAACGTACCCTCTTCCTCTGTTCTCACGCTATGCCATCTCATATTAGACGCAGTTACAGAAGATGCATAAAATCTTTGAAGTCTTGGAGTTATGGGTAAGTAGTGCATACGCTTGTACGGAACTTCCTTCCCCTTCTTTTTTCTTGGTTTGTATCTCTCCTGGTTACAAACTTTACAATTTTTAAGGTTTGCGTCTTCTTTCCAAAACAACATGCATCCTTTTAAACATGTATCTATTTTCTGATACGGTAAACCAAAAGCCGACATAAGTTTTTTAACTTCGTAGTGATTTTCACACATTAGATTATCGGGCGGCATATGTCTTTTTGCAGCTTGTACAACAGCCGTAAACCCAGCTTCCGTGATGTTGTATTTTGACTTCATCGCAATGTATTCTGCGATTACTGACAGCTGAGTGCCGCTTTTACAACCATCCCAAATAGGTTTCTTAGCTGCATCTAGTAAATCGTAAATTTTTTAGCTTCAATATTTGGTTCTTCAACATTTCCATCATCGTCGTCAACTTGAACCATAGGAAACATTGATCGTGTTGCATCTTCGACCATATTTTCTATACGGGTCGTTGAAACTATTTCGTTAACGACACTTTCAGACTCTACAGAAGTATTTGCTACAACTTCTCCATGCCGATCCCAAACATAATATTCGGGTACGAAACCGTGTTGGCACAAATGAACTTTCACAATATCTGGTAACAAATACTTCAAATGTCTACACCTACTACACGGACAACGAATTTCTGGATCGTTTCCGTTATTACTTAAAGCGAATTCAACAAACATGTTTATACCATTATAAAAATCTTCTTTTATTGAGCCCCTCAGTCCTTTTCTTTGGTACATCCATCTCCTCCGATCAACAAAATAATCAATCATTTTTCCTATTTGACAAAATGAGAAGTTCAAATATTAATATTTATTTTGAAGAATACAAATTCAAAAAAGGTTATTTTCATGGTCGTATAATATTTTGAATTTAAAGAACAACTTCACAAATTTAAAAATATTTTCAAATAGGGCATATTTCATTTTTTAACGTACGTAACGATTAAAAATATATATAATTTTTTTTTCATTGGTCAGACATCCTACTTTCCATTACAAACACGGTAAGCATTTACATTTCGTATATTACTTCGTCTCAAACGATTCAATAAAATTTCGGCAGCATTTCCCTTTTGTTCCATGCATTGTACACAAATGCGTGTACGCAGGAAACAAAAAAGAAAAGTTAGGGCGAAATTTTATGAACCGTTTGAGACGAAGTAGTATACAAAATGTAAATTCTTACTGTGTTCATAACTTGTCCAATACATGGACAAATCCGACAAACATTGTACCAGATAAATATAAATGATCGTTTTTCGAAAAAAACGACTATTTATACAACGATCATGTACAACACTCGTCAGACGGGACCAAAAACTCTATAAGGGACATTGTCGGTTAACATGCGCGCATTTTACTCAAAAATACAGTTTTACTCACTGTTCACATTTACAAAAATATATATAAATTTAACACAGTTATTCGACGTATTACGCATCAAAAAGGCTGGTTTAACATTTTTGTCTTTTTTTTAATACACACAATTATAATTTAGAGTAATGCTTTTTTTGTTTCATAAGTAAATACGTGCACAATATAATACTCCTAGTTCATTCAATCATTTTATCGTATGCCAAATAACGTATACAATCGTCGAATCAGGGCATACACAACAATTTACATATACGTGAACAACCACAAAGTATACGTGTTTTTCACAATTTCACGATAAAAGATGAAATATGTATACCATGTGATGCTATAAACCATTATTACGCTAATACAAACAATTGCAATCGCTAATTCGCCCTAATTTATCAATTTATGCAAATCTAAAATTAGAGTAAAAACTGAAATTTTCAGAAAAATAAGAGATTATACCTGAGATTGAGAGCAAGAGGTGTTGAATCAGCAGCGTGGAAGGAGGAAAAAATCACGAAATTGGCGAATGGAGGTGGAAAATGTGGAATTGGGGGTTTTTGGTGAGATTGGGGAAAGCTGGAAAATGAGGAAGAAAGGCTCGGCCGACTGCAGGTATTCGCGAATTTCCGACGGCTTCCGACGGCCGCCGATGGCCCGTCGGAAGCCGTCGAAAATTAACCGTCGGAAGTCGTCGCCCCCACCCGTCGCTATTTCGCTTTTTTCTAGTAGTGAGAAGATAAACGATTGGAGGAAGAGCACATTGGCGCACCAGCTAGACGAGCATATTACAGCCTACTTGGCACAGCATGGGACAATGCCTGGAGAGGATGAGTCGGGCGACGACGATGAGTAGGTATGCTTATGCTTCTGTCAAATTTTCATCATCTTGTTTTGCAGTCATATGACATTTGTGTATATATTTGATACATGTTTGTTGGTTGTTGTGTTTGATGGGTTAGTGGACATTTATGTATACATTTGATTGATGGATAGTATTTGTACGTATGGTTACATTGTTTGATGGATTTGCAATGTTCCATTTAATTGGTATGATATATTTATATGGTGGTGATGAAATGTCTATGTAAAACTATATGTTGCATTATATATGTGATTATTTGTGATATATGTGAGATGATATGATGGATGGAGTGGTATTAGTTGTAAAATTGAATGTATATGTGTTGGAAAGAGATGTGAATTTGGTGTGTGATTGGATGGATAGAATGACAGAATTGGTTCAGAAAATTTGTCTCAGGCCAGCGACGGCTAAATAACTCAGATTAGTAACGACTAGTGGTTCAGGTTAGCGACGGTTAGTGACGACTTGAGGCGTCATCCCTGTGCTAACTAAATTTTCACGCGTCCAAAAAGGCGTCGTCAACCGTCGCTATTTTGATGACGGAGCTGTCGCTTTACTGTGTGGCGGCGGACTAAATAGAGACTATCATGACTGCCGACGACGGCCTGCGACGTCTTTTTGTCGTCGCTAAAGCCGTCTTGTTTTGTAGTGATAATATTCTAATTCATGCGATTAACATGAACTCTCTGATATTCGCTTAGGATGTTTATTTAACATCATGTCTATTATATTTATTTTAAATACAAGGTCTGAAAATTAAGTATTTGGAAGGGTAAGTAGTAGTGACCTTCATGTATTTTCCACTGATTAAATTATCCCCAAGAAGTAATAATATTATCTACTACAATTACATGTAATTTGATTTAATAATGCGTAAATGAACAATTGATAAGTTGCAATCAAATAAATAGTATTCAGATATCTTAGAATTTGTTATGCATATTATAAACTGAATTTAAGCAATTGTCCATATTTCTATTAAAACACTGACAGTGTTTTTTTTCATAATATAATAGAAACAAAAATGGTTCTGTTGTACTGCATATATGTTTCTTGACAACTGTTTGGTAAAAGGTACATGTTTCATGACATATTTTGCTGCATGAAAAAATATCTGGACTGTCAGAAATGCCATTCTGACCGAAAGATCTTTCGTCAAAAATTGAGGCAGCAAATCTAACCATACAATTATAAATCCCCTCCAAGCATCCACCGTGTATTCCCTTCCATTTCTTTCCCGTGCACTTCGTACCTACGTTTTTTTGTCAGCTTAGCATTTCTCCTGGACTGTTATGTCATTTTAAATGCCTTTTGCCGTATCTTTCCTAAACCGTTGGTCATATGTTGATACTGGTGTAACTATTCTAGCTTTCCAATTTTATCATTTTCTGCCATCTTCAACTTAGTAACTTTGGCTTATTATGAATACACAAAACTACTGCTCCATGTTTAAACAGCCCAGAAAATAGGGTTTTATTTAGCATTTCTAAATGATAAACTTTTTTTTTGGTTTATGCATATCGTTCACCCTTACCAACGAAAGTGTATAATATAATCTTTGACATCATGTGATATTTTTTCCATTTTATTATTAATTGAGGTCCAACAACAGTGATTTATTTTGAAAAAGAGAACATATATTTTGAAAATTTCCATTTTCATGTTTGCCATGTTCATGTTATACTTTGAGGTATCAGAATTTTAACTCTAATCACATGGGAAGCATACTAAATACATGCTTACCATATAGAAATGGGCTTGAAATTAATATGTATATCATCAAGGTAAGTCAAATATTTTATATGAAATTTGCATATCGAGTTTGATGTTATACAATTTGTGTAAAATAATAATTTCCATATTTACCTTGAATTAGATTAGTAAGTATATAGAATTGTTGCTTCCTTTTGTGTTTTTGACAGTTTAATGTTATATATCAGTTTATTCCAGATCCTATGGCACGTCCACATCATCAAATTAAATCAGAGTCGTCTTAAAAATAAGCTTTTGGAGAAACTTATGTCACAGATGGATCTCAGCTGAAACTTATTATAAAATTAATAGGTTTCCTTTTTGAATTTTTACAGATGTATTCCAAAGTGCACGTGCACAAAATTTGAATTTGTACACTCACATTTTGAAAATGGGCATATACCTTTTTGTTCAAATTGAAAAAGTAAAGAAGAATAATCTCTGCTTTTTATTATACTTTTGTATTTGTTTTACAAGATAAAAATACAGTGTACTGCCAACAGTTTTATTTATAAAACAAAAGGTGTAAATGGGCTTGGCCCAGAGATAGTGCAGTCCGCATGTTGTAAATTTGAGCAGCTCGTATTATCCAATATCATACTTGAGTGAGAACTCTCTTTATACTACGGTTATTCCTTTATTTTCCCCCCTCAAACCCAAACTAGGGTTAGGGTTTGCGAGCGATAATAGGATTCAGCCGATGAAATCAAAATTGAGAAGCAGACGATAGGAAATTAGATCTGGCTAGTTCAAGATCTACCGAATCTAGGTAGGAGACTTTGACATGAGCACGAGTTTGAGATGTCTTAAGCTCAGATGTTGTTGGATGCCTCAGAAGTTGCTTGAGAGGATTTGGGGATATAGATCTGAGCAACTGACCTCAGATTGATGTCGGCTTCGTCAACATTAAGTTCTCGTCTGAATCGAACAAAATTTGGTCTTGAGAGGGCTTTGGTTAAAACATCGGTCTTCTAGTAAGTGGAAGGTATGTAATTGACCTTGAGTTCTTCTTTAATGACTTGCTCTTGTACGAAATATAGGTCTAGTTCCATATGTTTCGTACGAGAGTGAAGAATTGGATTGGCTGTAAGTGCGATAGCAGTTTGATTGTCACACCATATAGTAGCTTTGGTGTTAAATGTAATATGTAGTTCACTTAGCAGAGATTTTATCCACATGATTTCGGCAGTAGCACTAGCTATGCTACGATATTCGGCCTCAGTGCTAGATCTAGACACTGTTGGCTGTTTCTTTGCACACCATGATACAGGGTTGTTACCTAAAAACACGCAGTATCCAGTTGTAGATATCCTGTCATCAGTGTCGGTAGCCCAGTCTAAGTCAGCGTAGCCATTGATGTGAAGATATGTACATGATCGTAAAATCAGTCCTTGATTAATTGATCCTTTGAGATACCTTAAAATTCGTTTTACTGCCTTCCAATGAGTGTCTAATGGCTTTTGCATGTACTGGCTTACTTTATTGACACTATAAGATGTGTCTGGTCTAGTTTTTGTGACATACTGAAGTGCTCCCACTATACTCCTGTATTGTTTATCATTTTGTATAGGCTCTCCTTTGTCCTTTGAAAGATGTAGATTGCTTGTCATTAGAGTAGGAAGAGAATTTGCTTTATCCATCTTGGCTCTTATTAAAATATCATTGATGTATTTTTTCTGACTTAGTTGCATCTCTGACTTTGATAACCTCTTTACTTCAATTCCCAGAAAATAGTTTAGTTCACCTAACTCTTTGATGGAAAATTCCTTCTTCAGGCATTGAGTTATGTGATTAATCTCTAACTGTTCCCTGTAATAATAAAATCATCTACATAAATTAGTATATAAGTCATAGTATGATTGGAGAAATTAGTAAATAAGGAATTATCAGATTTTTTTTGAATGTAGCCATGACTGGATAGTATGGTTTTAAGCTTGTCAAACCAGACTCTTGGGGCTTGCTTAAGACCATAAAGTGCTTTATTCAATTTGCATACTAGTTGCTCACTGCCTTTTACTGTGAACCCATATGGCTGCTCCATGTATACTTCTTCCTGTAAATCACCATTAAGAAAAGCATTATTAACATCTAATTGTTGAATAGCCCAATTCTCATGCAAATCAATTGTTATCCTGATTGATGTGGGCTTCACAACTGGGGAAAAAGTTTCATTAAAGTCAAACCCATTTTGTTGTGAATACCCTTTTGCCACCAATCTTGCTTTGTGCCTAAGAATTGAGCCATCTGGATTTTTCTTCAGTTTGTATGTCTATTTGCATCCTATGACATTTTTGTCCTTGGGTAGTGGAAAAGGATCCCAAGTTTTATTTTTGATCAGAGCATCATATTCCTCTGTCATGGCAATTTTTCAATTGTTGTCAACAATTATCTGTTGATAAGTGCTTGGTTCACTTGTATCAAGTTCAGTACTGTATATTTTTGGTTTGAAAATACCACTTTTTGCCCTAGTCATCATGTGATGTCCAGTGCTTGCAGGAATAGTGGATTGGTTACAGTCATCATTGGTGGTCTCTTGTTGGGTATTGATTGGCTGTTGTTCATTCAATATTGAGCATGGATCTCCAGGACAGTTACTGTCAGATTCAATATTGTCATTCCTTGGTGATTCTTCAGTTTGCTCATGACCTGGCTCGTTGATGGGCATTGTGTGTTGTGAGTCAGAAGTTCTTTCATCAACAGCACCTTCACTTTGAATTGGTATGATTATTTCAGGTGAGAATGATGCTGGAGGTATGGAGTGCTTGGTATTGTATATTTTCTGAGAGGTTTTGATATCTGCATTGCTAAAAGGAAATTCATCTTCTTTGGTAATTTGGTTTAACTTTGGTTAGCACTTCCAAAGGGCTCTTGTAATCAAGAACCTTTGTAGGCAGTCTGTTACTTAAGTAGACTGCTGTAGAAAATGCATCTGGCCAGAATTTGAGTGGCATAGATGCTTGTGCTAGTAAAGTTAAGCCTGTTTCAACAATATGTCCATGTTTTCTCTCTATAAGACCATTTTGCTCCGAAGTTTAGGGACATGTAGTTCTGTGGGTGATTCCCTTGCTTTGAAAAAATGTTTTTAGTGGCAGAAATTCCTTACCTCCATCTGACTGAAAGATTTTTACTTGATTATTTGTCTGTCTTTCAGCATTTGCAATAAATTGCATCACTGCATTGTTAGTCTCAGATTTTGATTTTAAGAAGTAAATCCATACAAATCTAGAGTGTGCATCAATGAATGAGATATAGTATTTATAACCATAGTAATTACTAATTGGAGTAGGTCCCCAGAGATCTGCTGCAATTAGTTCAAGTGAGTTATTATACATAGTCTCAGAATCTGGAAATGCAAGTTTATGACTTTTGCCTAACTGACAATATATGCATATGTAAGAAGTAGGGATTTTATCAGCAAGAATATCATCACAATTGTTTAGTACATGTTTTACAATGTTTGTACTAGGATGTCCTAGTTTACAGTGCCAAGCATCAAATTTTTCAACATGCTTTTCAACATTTTTAATTTCAGAAATATGACACCATTTGCTTTCATGTTCAGATTTTCTTGAACTTGTGGCATCAAATTTGTATAACCCCTTATGTTCTCTACCCTGCAATAGAATTTCATCAGTTGGGTTATCTTTTACTAAGCAGTATGTTGAGTGAAATTCAAAATAGACATTATTGTCTTTAGCAAATTGTGAAACACTCATCAAATTTTTCCTAATTAATGGTACTCTCAATAGGTTCTTGAGATAAAGTTGTATGGTACCATTAATACTTGCATTTCCAATATGAGATATGTATGCAAATTTTCCATTACCCATATAAAGTAATTGTTTACCTTTGTATTCCCTATTGCCAAGATTCAACTGATTCAGATTGTTTGTCGCATGGTTAGTTGCACCAGAATCTGGATACCAGTTATCTTCATGAATGTCTTCAATCCTTGCTGTGCTAGTGTCTGCATTTTTTGATTTTGATTCTTGATGCATGTTTACCATATTGGCACTGGGATTTTTTGGTCTTGTGTTGTTATTATTTTGTTGCACTGGTGTGAAATTTGCATCAAACCTAAAATAGCACTTATTTGCAGTATGGCCATATCTTTCACGTATCTGACAACTTGGTCTTTTGTTGTTGTTGTAATTCCATCTTCCACCTCTATTTCTGCCTCTGCTGGATTGACCACCTCTATAGTTGTTTGATTGATTTCTGTTACTTTGATTCTTTTCTTGGTTTCTGTTCCTGTTAGCAGAGACATGATTTACATTGTATTCCAAGTTTGTTGATTTCTTCTGCTCTATTCTGCCCTCATGAGCAAGGAGCATTGCATGTACACTCTGTAGTGATGGTAGTTTTTCATTTGATGATATAATGGCTACTACTGCTTCGTATTCGTCATCGAGACCACCTAGTATACATAGTATTTGCTCTGTATCTGTTATCTTGTGACATGCACAAGCTAATTGATCACATATGGTTTTGTCTTTTGACAGATAATCACTCATACTTGCACTATCTTTTCTCAAGTTTTGTAGTTGTCTTTTGTATTGCATTATTCTAGCTGTAGATTGTGAACTGAATATTTGTTCAATTGTATGCCAGATTTCATGCGCAGTTTTACATCCAACCAATTGAGGCAACAAGTTTGTGCCTATGGAAGACAATAGCCAAGAACTGATCAGGCTATCTTGTCCTTCATGTATAATGTAATCCTTTTTATTGATTAGCTTTCCTTCATTGTCTGCAGTGAATCTTGGTGGTGTAATCATTGTACCATAGACAAATTCTTGCAAGCCATAGCCTCTTATTGCCGTCTCAACCTGAAATTTCCATGGAAGGTAGTTAGATTCATCTAACTGGATGGTGATTACTTGGCTCTGTGGTTTGATGACGGATTTGAGTAGATCTTGGGTGACACTTGTCCGATCTTGACCAGTTCTTGATTCTGATCTTGGTGATACAGCGGCATTGCTGCTTTCTTCACCCATCTTGAGAGTGATAACAGAACAGAAAATATGTTGAAACAAATCAAAAAGTGTAGCCGAAGACTGGAGGGTGATGATGATGTTCTGACTCCAACTTCTTGGCGCGACACAGTGGGTGAGTAGGCTAAAGAAAACTTGAGTATTCTGATGATATTGTGCAGCCGATGAGTTGTCCATGATGAGAACCCTCTGAGACTCTTCTTCTTGGCATGGCACAAGATGCAGATGATGATTACTCAAGTAAAATACTATGCACAACAATCTAATTGTGTGCAGATACTCTCAAGTGATGAAATTCTATTCTGATGAGAGAAATTGAATCAATCAAAACTTGCTGTTAAGCAATTTTGATTTACTTGGCTCTGATACCAAATTGAAAAAGTAAAGAAGAATAATCTCTGCTTTTTATTATACTTTTTTATTTGTTTTACAAGATAAAAATACAGTATACTGCCAACAGTTGATTTATAAAACAAAAGGTGTAAATGGGCTTGGCCTAGTATAGTGCAGTCCGCATGTTATAAATTTGAGCAGCCCGTATTATCCAATATCATACTTGAGTGAGAACTCTCTTCATACTACGGTTATTCCTTTATTTGTTCATAAATAAATAAGCATAGTATTTTCTGAATATCTTGTAAACTTGCAAGTGTTTGGCGGGCAAAATTAATAACTTAATAGGTATTACGTAGCCTGTCAGTTCCAAAAATTTAAAACAACATTGTTTCTATGACAATCCAGTGACTGTATGTGCTACATCTATTGCCTGTACATGAGCTAACCGGTATTTATTTCTAGGCAGATATATGACAAAGGAATCTAGACAGCATGTGTTGCATGCATGGTCATGTAAGCTTTCAGTAAAACCACTTGTACTATTTACTTTATGTATTCCATCCGCGGCCTGTTTTTTCTGTTTTCTATACTAATTTTTATACGTGCTTCCGAAATAACTAACTGTTCTATGTTACATTTTTATTAACTCAGACTGGCATTAAATACAAATTGTTGCATGCTCAAAGCTGTTAGTTGCATTTGAAATAACTAGATTGAGGCCCGCACATGGGTATGTGAAGGATTTAATGGTAGTGTATAATATGAATTCTTGTTGCTGTTGTCTTGTATTTGTTTTGGTATGGTGCAAAGGTAAATAATAAGGTATATGGTATTCAATATGATTGTAATGAAACAATTAGAATATATTTGATTTTTGTAACCATGATAGTAAAAAGTCAATGTTGGAAAATTACTTAATGATTAGCAATAGGTACGTGAATGTTATTAAAAGACAAAGGAAGAGCACATAGTAATAGAGAAAAGTGAGAAAAAAAAAGCGAAATGTAAATACAGAAGGAAGAGTAGCAAGTTTATTATGTGAGAATGGAATTATATATTTCTTGTCTAGTGCTTTTCTCCAACTTGATTATTTGGCGGTAACATTTATTTCTTCCTACGCTTTTCTCCACATTGAGTGCGGACAGATTCTAGTCGACTGCCAACATTATCTTCATCCTACGAAAAAATAATGTTGTTCAGTACCATTGATTAGGTTGGTACCAGTAGTTACGGTTATCACTACAAGGGAGAACGGCTATACCAACGGCTCCAAGCCGTTGGCGGCCATGGTAGCCGTTGGAAATGCCGTTGGAATACCATTCACGCTTTCCAACGGCTTCCAACGGAAGCTATGGTGCATTTCCAACGGTATTTTCAACGGCTACCAACGGCAAGTAGCCGTTACAATAAGATACCAATTAGCCTTTTGTAGCCGTTGTTAATCTGGGTGAAATTTTTTTTATAACAGCAAGCCATTCGCCCTCCAGCAACACTTACTCAATATATATCCATTTCCACTCCATTTCCACTCCATTTCCACTACATTTCACATATGTATATATCACATATCCAACACATTTTACCACAAACTTATAAACAACCAAAAATTAACATCAAACATTACATTTTCAAACCAAACTACAAGTCAATATGTACATAAACAACAAAACCCTCACCAATGCCAACTCCAATCCATATTCAAGTCAAAATATACAATGCAAACACTTAACCTCACCACCTCAAAGTCAATATATACACAACAACCATCAAACACAATCCTCACCACCTCAAAGTCAATATATACAATAACCAAACACAAAGACAATAATCATCATACCTGTCAAACATCATCTTCACCTCCGGAAGCACCAGACGACGAAGGGAAGGAACCATGCCTATGCGCGACTCCGCTAAACAATGATTCAGCTGCACCATTTGTATAGCGCGAAGACGGTCCTGCTCTTGCAACTGCTCAACCATGGCTCTAAGCTCTTTTATTTCTGCTTTGTCGCATGCCTTTTGAGCTGCCCGAACCTTCAAATAGAATGTGAGATGTTCACATTTGTATTATAATCATTTTCTTAAGCAATGCATATTTTAAAATATAGAAACGTAAATGACGTGATCTTAAGCAATGCATATACCACGAGGAAATGCATATTTTATTAAATGATAATGGTGTAGGATGGTAAATCACGTATATGTTAGATTTAAATCAGATAGAAATCATCATATTCTTATTGTATCTATAGGTTAATTTATTAACTAAAATATTGCAATGTTTATAAGATTACCGCTTGGTTTCCATAGCCATAGCGCCTATTCCGCTGCGTTGGATTAATGATAACGTCGAAAATATTAACTTGCTCCTCTATCGTCAACTCATCGCGGTCCGATTCTGAAAGTAGCTCTGTCCGTGCCTCCTGAAACTTTGCCTAAAATAAAAAATAATTACAGGTTAAAAGTAGTACAGTGGGATTTAAACTTATCGATATTAATAAAATAAGATTTAAAATATGCATACATATGCAGCCATCGCCTTATCATCATCCCATTGGTATGTAATATTGCCAGCATTGTCTGGTTGTCTTGATGCGTGGGTGTGGGTAAATACCTCCATCATAGACACGGAACGTCCAAGCGATCTTTCCTGCAATAAATAATTTATATATTATAATTTTTTATAGCTAATCACTAAACTGATTAATATACAAAATATAATAACGGTTTAGATTCGTAATTGATAAATTTACCAAGTCCTCACGGTGATGCTGAAAAGACTTGGATTCGCCACGGTGCGTTACATGATTCCTACTTCTATTGGCGGAGTTCCTCTCCAATTCCACCTGCAATTTAAATTAAATATTATATTTACTAATTGCGAAATAATTAACTATATATTTGGTAGATTTACCTTGAACTCGTCGGACTCCCACCAACTAATCCAAGAATCCCATACGGAAGCGCCCATCCAGTTCGGTTTCTTCCCCGATTTTTTAAGAGCTGACATTACCTCCCTGTAATTGTTTACAACCTTCGAATTCCAATGGCGCTGAACCATGGCGACATCGGGCTCCGCCAAGTCTACTTGCCCATGTACAAAGAGAAAATATTACTAATTGTTCATTTATACTTATTCATATAGTAAAGTGATATAAACTCATCAGAAAATCCTGCCAGATGGCCTCCCTGACGTGGTCAGGGATCTTACTCCACTTAGGCCAGCAATCTGTCATCGGGCTCATATATAATTGCTTGGAAATGCCAAGCACAACTCCTGAGGGTTCCAAATCAAATCCCCTATGTTAAATATAAAACAAAGCTTTAGACAAGTATATATATGTATGAACAAATTTATGTTGTTATCATTTTAATTTTGATACTTACGCTCCATCAGCCTTCGGCTACAAATATACAAGTGGTCGGGCCGGAGGCTCACCACTACTCTCGCCGGCCGAGCGAGAGGAGCTACGACGTCTGGAGCCTGACATAATACCTGTTGAAAATATTTATTTTTAATTATAGACATAGATAAGATGACGATGATATGTGGTGCATGTAATAAGTTCATTTTTAATTGGTAGTGCGCATGTAATGATGATGATGATATGTGATGCGTGTACATGAATAATTGTAAAAATTATCGGATATTACTCAGTCCTCGTCGTTTTCTGATTCAGACTCGGTCTCGTATTCTATATCGTTTTCCTCTACACTCTCAAATGCTTCGACTAATACATTTGTCTCATCATTTAATTGTCCAAAATCAGTTTGATCGTCTGTAATTTTGATTTCAACATTTTCCTCGATATCTGCTTGATAGGCTTGTTCTTTTGGAATATTCTTTCCATCGAATGTAAATCTCGCCTTGGTTTTAAAAATCGCAGACCAATCCTCTTTATCTCTTTTTAGAGACGGATAAGGGGCGTAATAAACTTGTAGGGCTTGTTTGGCTAGTACAAAAGGATCGTACTGCTGATAAAGGGAGGTATGTTTTATTTCTATAAGATTATAATTTGGATGCACGTTAATACCAGAACCTGGAACATTGCCGAACCAGTTGCATCTAAACAAAAAAACTTCCTCTGCGGGTCTTATAAAATATGTCAATTGCAAAATCTGGGTTAACACGCCATAAAAATCATGTATATGATTATTAGGATCATCGCTGCCTTTAACAAATACACCGGTATTGTTTGTTAATTTTTCAGCACCGTATTCTTTAGTGTTGAATTTATATCCATTAACGAAAAATATTGGATACGTTTTAACTTTCCTTTCGGTCCCAGCGCCAAATGTTTTAATCCTTCATCGACCATATTATTTGTAGGATCACAAATGTAGTTCGAAAACCAAGTAGCGAAATTTTTGCTTAAATCGCCGTTTGGATTTTGTGATTCATAAACACTGCAAACAAAAGCATAATATATTGATTTATTATTCATTTACACATGCAGTATTAAATTAAATTTATCAAAACTTGTAATATGATAATTACCTAATAAATGGTGCAACTTCTGGACAATTAAGAAGAATATATGTGTGTGCTACACAGTAATCTCTATCATCTAACCATATTTCTACACATTTTCCAGCATGTCGACCATGTTGTTTAAAAATAGATAACATTGCTCTAGAAGAAGAATCTTGTTCAACGGCCTCATCATTACACGCAACACTTTGAAATGATATATTCACATGATCATTGAAATAATGATAGAAAAAGAACGATGCTTCTTCGTCGATATATGATTTGCAAATCGAACTTTCAACTCGAGCTTTTTGTCTCACTTTTTTCTTCAAATGATTTAAGTACCTAATAAAAAATATTTCATATAATTAAATATTGATTTTTATTTATAGTTAAATTAACATTTACATACTCAGTGTTAATAACATACCTTTCGAATGGATACATCCATCCATATTGCACAGGACCTCGAAGACGTGCTTCAAATGGAAGATGAACAGGTAAATGCTCCATTACGTTGAAAAAAGATGGAGGAAATATTTTCTCCAGTTTGCAGAGCAGTATAGGGATTTCTACCTCAAATTTACGAAGAAGGTCAACTTTTAACGTAGTTGAACAAAGCTCCTTATAAAATAAACTAAGTTCTGTTATAACCTTCCAAACTTTTACGGGTAACAATTCTTTGAAAGCAACGTGTAACAAATTTTGCATCATTACATGACAATAATGGCTTTTCATCCCACTCAGTCTTCTGTTCTTATAGTCGACACATCTACGAAGATTAGATGAAATTCCATCAGAAAATCATAATCCTTCCACCCATTTTAACAGTACTTTAACTTGGTTGTTATCTAGTTCATAACATGCTTTAGGTTTTTTAGTGTCATTTGGCTTCATATGAAGCTCAGGATGATTACATATTTCTTCTATATCACGTCTTAATTTCAGATCGTCCTTAGTCTTGCCTTAACATTCAAAAGTGTATCAAAAACACATTATCAAATATGTTTTTCTCGTTATGCATCACGTCGAAGTTATGACAGATTAAGAGATTTTTCCAATAAGGAAACTCCCAGAATATACTCTGTTTGCACCAATTATGAAATGTCGAGTTACCTTGGATTTCAGTTTGCTGCCCGGTTTCATGTATCTTTGGATAATCTTTTACAAGTTCATATATATCTTTACTTGACCAAATCATTGGTGGTTGTAAAGTCTCATGTCTGTTAGCTATGAAGTTTTTTTGTCCCTTCTAAAATTATGATTAATATGGAGAAAACGTTAATGACAATCAAACCATGAAATTTTCTTCTCATGCCGTAAAGAAAATGCTCGTGTTTCTTCCATACAGTAAGGACAAGCAAAACGACCGGTCGTACTCCAACCCGAAAGCATTGCATATGCAGGAAAATCGCTAATAGTCCATAACAAAGAAGCGAACATCCGAATTTTTTTTTTCGATACGTCGTATGTTTCAACTCCTTCGTACTACAATGTTTTCAACTCTTCGATTAGTGGTTGTAAGTAAACGTCGATACCCTGTGTCGGATCATCAGGGCCAGGGACGATAATTGTGAGAAACATATATGGAGTTTTCATACACATCCACGGGGGTAGATTGTAAGGTGTAATGATTGTAGGCCAAGATGAATTTAGAACCAAACTGAGAAAACGGTGAAAATCCATCAGTACACAAACCTAGTCTTACGTTACGGCTCTCTGCTGCAAAATCGGGATATTTCTTATCAAAATACTTCATGCTTCTTCATCAGATGGGTGTGTTAACGTACCTTCTTCAGGTGTTCTCACACTGTGCCATTTCATATGATGCGCTGTTACAGATGATGCATATAACCTTTGAAGTCTTGGAGTGATAGGTAAATAATGCATACGTTTGTATAGAACTTCTTTTCCCTTTTTTTCCCTTGGTTTGTATCTTTCTTGATTACATATTTTACAATTCCGAAGACTGACATCATCTTTCCAAAACAACATACAACCATTTAGACATGTATCAATTTTTTGATACGGCAAACCGAAAGATGGCATAAGTTTTTTCACTTCATAATAATTTTCGCACATTAAATTATCTAATGGCATATGGCGTTTAGCAGCTTGTACAACAGCCGTAAATCCGGCTTCTGTGAGGTTGTACTTTGATTTCATTGCAATGTACTCTGCAGTTGCCGATAATTGAGTGCCGCTAGTACATCCATTCCAAAGTGGTTTCTTAGCAGCATCCAATAAATCATATATTTTTTCGCTCCAATATTTGGTTTCTCTTCGACGTTAACATCATCGTTATTAATTTCAACAGTGGGGAACATTGATCGTGCTGCATCTTTAACCATACGTTCTATGAGATTCGTCGTACTAACTTCATCACTAATGACCTCTATTGACTGTTCTTCGTTGCGTATTATAATTTCTCCATGACGATCCCGCACCAAATAATTGGTTACGAAACCATATTGGCGCAAATGAATTCTAACCATATTCGGTACTAAATGCTTCAACAATTTGCACCTACTACATGGACAACGAATTTCTACGTCGTTTCCAATATTACTTAAAGCAAATTCGACAAACACATTTACCCCGTTGAGAAAATGTTTACTTATTGAGCGTCCCATTTCTCTTCTTTGATACATTCAGCTCCGATCAATAAAATAATTGACAATTTTTTCTACTGTAAAACCTATGATCAATAGTAAAAAATTATTAATCAAATTCGATAAACACATTTAGATTTTACTATTTTTTATAATCCATTTTCGCTTATATACAAAGTTATATTTCTTGATATTTTGTTCACTTTTTTGTACCCTTTGTGATGGTCGGTCATCCTACTTCCCATTACAAACGCAATAGTAATTACATTTCTTAAATCATATTATTATAAACGATTTTTCAAAATTTCGACAGCACTTCCCCCGTGTTCCTTGTGTCATACACATATGCATGTACACAAGGAACGAAAAGGAAATGCCGCCGAAATTTTGTGAACCGTTTATAACGATATGATTTACGAAACGTAATTACTTTATAGTGTTTGTAGGTTGTCCAATACAGGGACAAATCCAACAGATATTGTATCAGATGAATATGAATATTCATTTAGCAATAAAAACGAATATTCATACAACGATCATATACAATACTTGTCAGACGGGGCCAAAAATTCACTAAGGGATTTAAATTTTGTTTACATGTTACAGTTTTATTAAATATATAAAATAAAGCATATTATGCATTATTTTATTTGTATTCTACTATTTTACTAAATATAAAGTAAATTATATGATTTTTAATATTTCACAAAATATATAATTCTGTGTATATGTATACTAAATTATATACTAATTTATTTAATGCTAATATATTTTGAAAAAGATATAATTAATGTTCGTAAAATAATCGACTAATTCATGTTTGTCTAATATTTTACAAAACATACACAAAATAATTTAAATCAATCCCAACTAATCTAATGCTAATTCAAATGCGCATTTACGCTAAATTATAAACATATGTATATATGTGCATAATATATATATATATACACGCACAAACAATTTGGACATTTGGATGGTAATAATTGTAATTCACTTAGTTTGGTATAATAAACAATCAATAGGCCATTGGATACAAATATAACAACAAATCAACATAAAATTAGAAAAATTAAAAAATTTAGGGTTTTAGGCAAACTAGATTTTGGAGATGTGTAGGGATGGAGAGAGGATGTTGGCGTTGAGTGATGGCGTCGGAGCGACTGCCAGTTGCATGGGGAAGTTTGGAGCAAGAAAGGAGGAGGAGGGGAGGAGGGTTTCGCTGTAATTGGGGAAGAAGAAAATAATGTTTCAGGCCCGGCTTGCTGTAGGTATACGCAAATATTTCCAACGGCTTCCAACGGCCGCAAACGGCGAAATTCCAACGGTTATCAACGGCTACCAACGACAGGTTAAAAAATAACGGGCGGTTGGTAGCCATTGGAAAATACCGTTGACGGCCATTGAAAATCCTTCGTGGCTATATACTGTATTCCTAGTAGTGTATCGAAAAACAAAGATCAAGAAAGTTTTATAATAGAAAGGAGAAGGTTAATGTGGACTTGTACAGTATTATAATAAATTAAAACTATGTAAATGGTAGAATTGGTTAATGCAAAGTGTGCCAGCAGACGTACAACTATGTAAATTTCTCTTCTTCCACCCTTTTTTGCAGTTGATGAAGGAGGATTGATTTCAGTACTTTCATTGAGATAACATGAACGGCCTATATGAATTTTAAAATAATGTTGAACATAAGTAGTTTGAGTGCACAATTTCAACCACATAGCTAGAGTAATAAAATGCTTTATTACTGGTTTCTTTCCTTTGTAATCAGACATAGTTGAAGTGGTGTAGGTGGATTGGGGTGCATCATTATCAACGTTGGTATTTTGTGCAGCCAAGGTTGTGATCTAAAATATGGTGCACCAATCATAAAAGAAAAAATTGGAAAAACGGTAGGTGTTTTAACAATTTAATTATATTCAAATATCATTGCACATATAATTGCGCAAAATTTTTTACCTGTGATGCCGAAGAAGATAACTAAGAAGACACGATTTTCTTTGTTATTTTTCGAGCTGTGAGGATTGTATCTTTGTTATTCATTTCCTAGTTGTTCGGCCTAAATTCAAAAATAGCATCTATTCCTACTGGTTGTTGAAAATGTTTTCCACCTTCTTATCTCTGTTTTCCTGAAGCAGAGAAAAACAAAAGCAGTAAAGGGAATGAAAACATGGTCATTATATCTACCGACACAAAGGCCGCTCCAGCCTCAGAAAGAAAGGGGATCACTGACCCCACCAGTTCAGAATTCGAATCTAAAGAAGAACCCATAGAGGAAGAGTCTGAACCAGAGGAGAACCCGAAGAATATAATATCAAAGGAATCGAACCACAATAGTGGGGGTAGCAATATCATATGGAAGATGGATGGGGATCATGTTATTTGGCATAGAAAGTCATCAAATTCATACATTCATTGGGATAATATGGAAGATGATGAAGTGGAGGCTAAGGAAGAAGCTGCAGAGGAATTCAAGAACCCTGGGGAGATGGGAATGCAAGGATTGGAGGAATTAGAGGAAGGGGAAATGTTGCAGGAAGTACCAGTCGGACTTGGACACGTTCCATGGAATCAGCCTTGGCTACCATATGCGGTGGATGACATATAGCAAAATGAAGACGGAAATGAAGCTGACGACGAAAAAGAAAGGATGAGGGTGTTGGGGGTGTTTCAATGGAGTTTGGATATTGGAGTGCACCATTGGCAATAGATTCGGAATGATGATTGAGAGTGTGATTGAAGACTAGTTATATCTATCCACTATTAAGTATAAAGTAGTAGCTTATAAGTATGACTTTTGATACGGTGGTGTTGTGGTTAGTCAAGTATTTGTATTATGAACTTCTATTATGTACCCAAGTAGGATTGGGATGACTTAAGGATGCCCCAAGTGTGGTAGAAATTATGGATGTGTGATATAAAGTTGTATAATATAACTATGGTCTTTCATTTTGACTTCATTCATTTGCAATTATACAAGTCGCTTAAGAAAATTTATAAGAATTCTTGATAGAGGAAACAAAGCTCAAAAGGAGAATTTTCTTTGTAAGATAAAAGCTATGAAATAAATTTTGAAAATTAAAATGGGATTTATTAACAAAGAAATTTCAAAAGAAGTTTGAAATAAAATTATAATAGTATTACTCCAAGTAAAAGATAATTGATTTCTTTTGAAAAGGAGATAGAAATATTTTGGGGAAAATGTTTTGAAACGATTATCAAAGTGTTATAATAAAAGATGAAAGTTTTATAGAATGTTTTTATAAATATTTTTGATATTAATAAGTATGTATGTTGTAAGTAGATCATTTCCTCGCATAATTCTGATCTAAGATTCGAGTGTGGAACTTTAAGGTGTTTACACCAGTTCAAAAAAGGATTTATCACTCGATCCTTGGTGACGAACATTAATGAGGGTTTGTGGTTGGATACTCAAGTTTTCTATCATAGTTGAGAGCTATGCATGGAAAACTAAAATTTCGATCGGAAAGCCTAATCGGAGTATGCACTAGAGGATCAGGGGATCAATACTAGTTCGGAACTATAGTTGTGGATTCAAATAGTAGAGTGAATCAGATATTGCGTATGAATTATTTATATACATCGTACGGGTGTAAGTTTAAAAATAGATATTTTGCGCAAACACCTTTGGGTTTTGCGTTGTAATTTTGAGGATGAAATTCTTTTAAAGGGGAAGTATGTATTGACCAACAAATTTATCAATTTGATAAACTATATTTATTTTTAAATATTAAATTATAATATTTTTAAAACATAGATTATGATGTTTTGATGGTAATCTTATTTTGAAATAAGTATTTACGAAAATATAAACTTTGAAGGAATATCAATAAAATGGTCGAAATTTGTTTGATCAATAAACAGCTATAATTATTAAAAATCGTGCATGAGGCTTGATACATACACTTATTTATTCATTTGAACAAGAATATGATATAAATTTTTATTTATTTTTTGGAAATAAAATGTGTTTATGACATTATGACATCATCAATAATGGCATCATATTTGAAAATTGATTTATGAATTTAAATTGAGATTTAATGACTTTATAATTTATTATAATTATTCAAATAATTGTTTTTAAATTATAATAATTAATTTAAGTAATTATAAAGTCATAATAAATCATTTATATTGGCTTTGTAAAGATATGTATTTGACTTGAAATTATAAGAAAAATTGATATCGCTTTATCGATATAATAGCACTTTCTGTAAAAAATTGTCTAATATTAATTTAAATGGTTTCATAATTCAAATGAGAATATTAATTAATAAATAATGATGGGAAATTAGTTTCAATTTTTGTTTACAAATATATCTATGTCAACTAAGAAGTAAAAATATGACCGGAGATCGGAATCGATTTGGCAATGATTTAACGAATAGAAGTTGTTTTAAGTCATTGAATTATAAGATAAATAAGCACACATATAACACACATATGCATGTCATATATGCACATACACATACACATACAAATAAACATACATACAAGTTTACGAATGAAACAAATATCACGGCATTTCTCTTATACTTCACTTTTAAGCATACAAAAGTCAAAATAAACGGAAAAATTCACTTCACCCTTATGCACATCAACTCACACACATAGAGGGATAAGAGGGGAGGCTAGCTGTGCGCCATGAGGTGATAGGATGGATGTGGGAAAGGACATTTGGGTCCATGCACATTTGGATTTTTATTTCCAAAAAATTTCTATAAATACCCATCCATTCTGATACAATTTTAACATCATTCTTCATATTCTTCTTACTCTTTCTCAAGCTATTTTAATGGCTTCTCTACTTAATAAATTTATAAAGAAAAATAGTGGAAAACAAAATTAAATTAAAATAATGCGTGTTTGAGTGTGTATTGTTAAATCCACTTCAAAGCAAGCTCAAACAACTCCTTCCTCCACTTTAAACCCACGGCCACACCTCCAACCACCATTGGTCGAGCCCACCTCCACTTGCAAGCTTAGACTGTGGTTGTCCAAGGCTCGATTTTGTAGGTTTTGATTCGATCGTAGTGAAGCTATAGCGAATTTTCGTAAAGTTAGAAACCAATGAAGGTGAAAAACTCTATTTATATTATGATATTCTAGATGATATATATATATATATATGGCGATGCTTGGTTGTGTTGATTGTGAACCATGTTTGGTATGATAATATGTTTGTTTGTATGTATAAACAATTCATGTTTAATGCACATCGAATATCACAAAGGAAATCAATTTCTATTAATATATGAAATGGTATATATGAGATTGTTAAACCTCTTTAAAGTGGTTTAAAATGATTTAAAATGTTTTATAAATATCTAAAAGTGTTTCGATAAAGTTTGGAAAGGATATGAAAATTGAGTTAAAATAGGCGCGTCGTGTAATGGTAGATCGCGATTTCACGCCGTAAAAGTTTAAATCCATTTATGCGATGGAATTGAAGTTAGAATTATTTGGATTAAGAATTTTTTGAACTCTTGTAATTATAATTTTGAAACAAGATAAAATGATCGAGATTTTATTTAGTAGATTTTGAAACATGAGCAAATCAAGTTTTCAAAATAGTTGTGCTTTGGCAGTTCGAAAACCAAAGCGATAAATTCATTAAAATTGATATCTTTAATTCTTTAAAAATGTGGAATAAATTCTGTAGATATGTTAAAATGTTTTAAAAGATATCTGAGCTCTAAAAATGCCTTTCTAAATGATAGAAAAGTTATTTTGATAGATAAGCCTTAAAAGCACTATTCACAGCACTATGAGCAAGCGCTTTTTAATAACTTTTGAAATATGGCTTTAAACTTAAGTATTCTTCCTAGGATTTTTGGTAAATATTTACAAATAAATAAGTAATATTTTAAAGATATAATTTATTTTAAAGAGTTTAAATAAACGATTTATAGAAAGCTGGTATAATTAAGTGATTTAATCTTGGCTCTAAAAGTCGATGTGTAGACTGGATAATTCTATTCGTGAGATCCGGATATAAGGTGCTTAAACTAAAGAGATATTCAGGAGCAACCAGTAACCAGACTCATATGGCCTCTTTTCTAGGCGAGGGATAGATAATGTCGAAATGTAGAAAACGAGGCAAGTATAAAAGATTTAAATTTTACAAATTTAGTGCAACTTGGATTGTGTAGAAATAATCTTCTCACACTTGGTATTAATTCCAAGTAGGGAACCTGTACAATCTATGTGAATTTAAAAGGTGATTTCACCATTATTCGACGGATAGTGAAGGTTGAATACGGAAATTGATATTGGGTAGAATTAATATAACTCCTATCAACCATTTTAACTCAATAAAGTTTTGCAATGTTATTCATGAGAGATGATTTTGATTTGGTATTCTGAAGTTGAAGAGAAGTTTAATATTTCTTTATAAACTGAAAAGAAATTTTTTAAAGATATATATCTCTAGAAGATATTTTTTTTGATAAAGATGAAGTAATTAATCAAATGATAATCACCTATCAAACTTAACATTTTTTTATCGATGATTGGTTCAAAGGAACCAGTATCGGATTTGGTTTATTCCTATCTGAAAACAACTTAAAACCAATTTACGCATTCAAAGGTGAAGACATGGAATGATAATAAATTAGAAGATGGAATGTTGTGCTGCTTGTCACTGACCCTCGGGGGGAGTTTTCCATATCATATGTATGTGGCAATAGTATCTGCATTTAGTCTTCGATGCAAGGGTTGCTCGCTACTAATCCTAGGGGTGATTCCCAACAGGATGTAATAGAAAAGTTCCTTCGGTTTGTCATGTTCATGAACAACTTATATGGATGAATGTTTGATATTGCATTTCTAAAATAAACATACATTGACTTTTATAAGCCTACATATTTTCGGTGGTGTAGAAGTAACTCCCATAGACATAACAGCCTTCTTTGTGACGTATGAGCTCAGATGTTGTACATTTACGGAAATCAATAGGGTGTGATGGAATTGGTAATGTCGCATTCAAAGTGGAATGTGTTATGTAAAAGGTTATCTTTACCTTGGGCCTTATTACTCAAAGTGGCTTAAACTGGGCATGTCGTAAGGCTATGTGGTTCGCAACCATTAGGGTGTGGCCATCACCTTTCTAGATTACCCTCTATATATCGGGTATGTTGTGTATGCTATTAGAGCTTTTGGGTAGGTTGGAAACGACTCAAGTGATGTCATATTCGGTTCTATCGGCCACCAGATAGGTATGCGGTAGGCCGGTCTTGCCAGGTGCAGAGGTTTCAAAGGTGTTGATCCTTGGTGCATCCCTCTAGAGATGTACTATATAGAAGGTGGTTTCTTACCTTTCCATTGTATGGAATTCGTTCTCCAATAAGTGCCTTCGAACTTGATTGTAGGGCCTAGTACGTTAGAATTTAATAATGTAAAATTTCAGCTAAGATTATGTATATTTACTTGAATGTTGTTTTCAAAGAATGTCATAAAAAATAGTGTTACCAGATTTTGCATAGTGAAGATTTTGGTTATCATAAGGTAAAAACCCGTACCGTGTTTATATGCGGTGTGGTATTATGAGATACCCTTTATTTTTAAATATCTGTATTTTGAGTTTCTCACACAAGTCACATGACTGACTTGAAGATTTTTTTTCCCTTAAGCTCTGGGTGCCCTATTTTCCCAGGCGGTCAAGTAGTCAAGTTCAACTTGAAGCATTGAGATGGAGCTTGAAGTCTGGAGTTGAAGATGTTCCTATAGACAGTTCTCCATTTTCGTTTTTGCTGCATCAGTTTACTGATTGTATTCAACATTTATAAGGATAAAGATTTATAATTGTTCGGGCCGATTTATAAGATAGACTCTAATAAATGTACTTAAAATTATCCATATATTGATATATATATATATATATGTATGTATATGTATATGTATATGTATATGTATATGTATATGTATGTATGTATGTATGTATATATTAAAATGACATATGTTATTTCATTCGTGTAAGATTCTGTTCTGTCTTTATTTTCATTTTATCCATTACTATCCGCCCTTTTGGCACTTGGTTTTGTAGCACGAGAATATCAAGGCTGTATTAATGTCGATTTTTTAGGGTTGAAAGGGCGAGTCATTACAGTATATCTTGAAGCATATAAAAAAATCCAATGTTTTCCATATGCTGTCAAAAAGGAAAGGTACAACGTCCGTTATTCAAAAAAGCGCCTGTATATTTTCTACCTCTTTTGGACTATAACGGCAGAGTCAAAAGTAGGCAGTTTAGATAAAACATTCGTGAATATAACTCCACTTTTGCTTTTACCTCAATGGGTGTCCATATTGACAACTCCATTAATAATGGTCGTGGACCATACATTTTTAGAATTAATGGCCAAAATCACCACAAGATTGGGTCGCTACTACCAACAGATGGTACACCAAAATTTGCACAGTTATACTTTTATGACACCGAAAATGAAGTGTCAAACAGAATTTCTGCTCATGGTACAAGTATTACTACAAAGTTGGATGAACAAATAGCTAAATTCTAATTGTAATTTTCAATGACTACAATGTATCAGCTCGAGTCTATCAAATGGCAAGAGATAGATTTCGCGCTATAGAGTATCAGCTTGTTTTTACAAGGCTATTGGAAAGGTGGTATAAAGATGGTAGGTAGTGTAATCTACCAAGTACATCAGAGGTTGCTTCATTGAGAGATAATGACAACATAAACTCATGTGGTGTTAGAGATATTTTCATTGAGGAGAGAAATGGAGTTCTTAAAATAATCAGTGAGAAACATCCTTATTTTATGGCTATGCAGTACCCAATTTTGTTTCCTTACGGATAAGATGTTATATGCGAAACATTGAATATAGATCCGTGCAGTAGAATAGGACAAAAAAAGGGAAATGGTTACTACGAGAGAGTACTATGCCTATTTTCTTCAGTATAGGTCGTGAAATGGATCTATTCTAGTATTAGGAGGGAAATTTTTTCAACAGTTTGTGGTAGATGCTTACACATGTATAGATGAAGAAAGGTTGTGTTGGGTGAAAAGTAATCAGATAACATTAAGATCTAATATTTACAGTGGGTTTTACGATGCAATAGTAGCTAGGGATACATCAGCTTCATCCATTGGACGTAATGTTTTACGCTCATCATTTATGGGTAGTCTTATGTATATGGTGCAAAACTACCAAGATGTAATCGCAATTTGTAGATGGGCAGGCTCTTAAGATTATTTCATTATATTTACATGTAACCTAAAGTGACGAGAGATCGGAAATGCTTAAGAATGCTTTTCGGGACAAAGAATCGAAGATGGACTAGATATAGTTTTAATGTTTTACAAATCAAACTTATAGAATTAATTAAGGACATAAAGGATGAGGAACATTTTGGGAAAGTGAAAGCATGTAATTATTTTTCTGCTGTTTATGCTCTTTCATGCTAAATATATCATTATAACCTTTTGCTTCTTACTAAATTTATTTCTAATTTCAATATGCAGTGATACATACCATTGAATTTCAAAAGCTAGGACTTCCAAATGCTTATATACTCGTGTGTGTAGTTAGAACTAATAAACCTAAAACTATTGATGATGTCGACAGAATGGTTAGCAATGATAATGTTCATGAAGATCCATTGGCATATTAATTAGTTTGTCAATTTATGATATATGGACCATGTGGTCAAGAAAATCCTCATGTCCATGTATGGTTGCCGGGGCATGCTCAACACACTTTCCAAAGGATTACTGCAACATAACGATGTTTGACAAGAATGGTTTTCTAGTTTATAAAAGGAAGGAAAGTCATTCTACTACAACTGAAAATGGCTTTTGCCGAGATAATCGTTAGGTGATACCACATGTTTGCACCAAAAGTTGGCACAAGCACCCATAGATTATATGTAAAGAAATAAATGAAGAAATAAAAAATAAAATGGAGGAAACAGTAGAAAACAAGTAAAAATAATGACAAATAGATTTATTGTGGTTCGGTGTTGAATGCCTATGTCCACTTTGATGAAATAACTTTGTTAATCACTTGAGTTTCTGAGTACAAGAGGGTTTGAATTGGAATCCATAATTATAATGGAGTACAAGCAAAATAATAGCATAAAGATCCTTTAAATGAACTATGAATTCTATATTTATAAGGATAGACAACCGAATATCTTCCTAAAAATTCACCGGCAGAATCTCTAGATGTAGACGAGGTCACCCAGAAAGTTTCGGGGCCCAAACCCCAAAGAGGAGCGATCGAGGATAATTAGTCTTCCCTACCACATGGCACCATGCGGTCGCCATGATGGGTCCCTCTTTATGCCAACTTCATGTTTCTAACGTTGTTTGTATAGTTTCTATCATACTTTTAGAGATATCGATTGATTCTCAATGAGTTGAATTGCTAATTCAAGCCATTCATAACCATAATGATCCGATCTGATCCTCTACCTTGGAAAGGTACGAATCCATACTTAAATTATTCCAAAGAGTCTATCTCCTATCCTCGCTTGATCATTACTTCGCACTATTGTCAATGCTTGATTTCTGGTCCTATGATCACCTCTTTAGACTGCTTGTCTTATCTATTATCGAGTCTAACTTGTCCAATAAATTTGAATATAGCCGGTTCAAAAGGCCGGATAACACTTGCCCTCCAAAATATGTCTTGTTTCGAACATGACCTGCTTTGAATCAAAGTAAATTACAATAGCTAGGAAGAATTCCATTCAATTTCCTGAATAGGCGTTGTCCTTCCATTGAACTGTCTTTCCAAAGAGTCGTATCTCTCTCCATTCGTCATGATGCTCGGTCAATAATTGTCAATATAAATCCAGAGTGTAATCCCCAGTCTTTGTCTATGCTCGGTTCCATCGAGCTTGTCGATTGAGTTAGAAGGCTTCAGTGATCTGTAGTGACTTCTTTTCTAAAAAATTTAGGTGATAACTCAGCTTCCGTCGATTCAATAAATCGAATGTTGGATATGTATACGTGCATGTTCGTAGGTCCATTTTCTTAAAAACATTGGTAAGGAATCGGTATGAATCCCCTAGGTAGGGGATCAAATCTGATCCCCTCGTCTTAGTGGACTTAACCAATTTCGAACTTTAAGAAAATGGACCATCCCTAAGCATATATAAGCTAATATTTAGCTTATTCTCTTCACTTCACTTGCTCACTTATTTCCTTCTCCATGAAACTAATCCATAATTCTTCCCTGTCTCCGCTATTACCAGAGAAACCTCACCAATCCACACAATCTCCTATTAGATCCAGTGTTCCTCTTAACCAGAAATCTCCACCAGTACTCCAAATCACGTCCGCTCTTAATCTCTCCAATTAAATTCCAGATCCAAGCCCGAACTCGTGTCGCTTTAGCTCTTTAATTCGACCCTTAGCCTCGCCTTTATCTCAACCTGATCGTTTGTGTTTGAAATTTACATACATAGGTGGGTTTGTAATTTGATTTGTATGTAATTCAATATTGGATTGTAAGGCTTCTATTATGATGAGACAATGGGATTATTCACGTTAGTGAATGTGGATCTAGGGTTCGAAAGGAAGCATGGAGTTGAAATGTTTGAATTACGGTAGAATTTAAGTTGCTTTTGTGCATTGGTGGAATGGGGGAGAAGCAAACATTGGGATCGGCTAATAATGGTACGTCTTGATATGGAGGAGATGAAGTGATATGAGGGATCGACGATGTGATGCGATTGGTTGTGATATGAAGTGGAACGAAGTGATGGAATGCGACCGGTGATAGAGGGATTAGTTGAGTTATGGAGAGAAGGAAGTGGAATGATGGAATTTAGGGATCGGTTGTGATTTAAGAGGAGGGATCATCTAGGTGCCTAAGGAGTTTGAAATGGTATAAGGCAATACTGCCTAGGTGAGGGATCGAGTACGATCCCTCTGCCTAGGGGGACTTGGTCGTTTTTCTGCTTGAGTAAAGAATTGTACTTGAAATTAATTCTATACACATTAAAATTTTCCTTAAGCCTGAACTTGAACTAGACACTTGCATATGACCTCGAACTCATAAACTTGAACTTCAAAACAAATGCATATGACTTGGAACTTTAATGTTTGGACTTATATGACTTGAATCATTGGAACCCAAAGTCACACATTTTTGAATATGACTTGTCTGTTCGCATGAACTTGTACATGAAGACCATACTCCTGTATGCCAATAACTGGTCCTGATGCGTATATGAAATCTACAACCATCAACATGAACGCTGGTTGGGATGGTCGGAGATGATAGTAATTCCAGTTGAATCCTAGAGTCTCATCACAACTTTCGTTTTAATTTTGAACTATTTATCACTACTTCACACAACACTACACCAGTTTACACTTAGCACGAGGGGAACAGGATAATTTTTCTACCAATGATTATCTGCTAAGTTTGATAGCTACGACTTCCAGATGCTCTTAGCGTTTAGCTACTAGGGCGCTGAACAAACTACTTCATACGATAATCCAGACTGAGTCTAGCTCTACAACAATATCCGCTCGAAACTCTCTAGGCCACCAACCTAAATAGCCCGAAAGTTCACAACAGGTGCTACAAATTCCTTCGAACCTAGAAGCAGAAATCGAGGAAGCACCTGCCACTTTGGAAGATGCCACATTTTTAAATGATCTGGATGATTTAGTGGCTTCAAAGGTCGATGAGGTGTCTCTCCACAGACTATGCATTAAATATGGGATTCCGTACAAAGATGTGTGAGTCCCATCTCCTAACTTGTAACATCCCCCTTCTAAGGCCTAAAACTAACCACTACCGATGCTGTAGTCATCCGTAATTATTATTTCTTAGCGACCGAATGTGGCATAGTTAATATTGATACATTGGAACACAAGAATATGAAAAAAAATTAAACTTCCAATAGACAAAATTTTCATTTCAAGCATATCACAATTTAACATTTAATTACATAATCCCAGAGTTAACCACGTTCAGATCACATGTACATGTACAAAATACAATAGGAGCGACATATGACAATGTCCTCTTATGATGATCAAAGAACTAATAAATATAAACTTTACAGTTCTTTGTACATTACAGTGGAAAATACAAAATAACTCCTATATAGTTAACACTGCCTCATGCACGTCTCCGGAAGCTTATTCATCCAAAAACCAAAAAGTCTTCCACTCTCAGGCTACTCAAATTAATTTTGAGTACACGAGAGTTTGTGGAGAAATACAAATTTCGAGTCAGACAATAAGTCTGGTATGAATAATCCCATATCATCTCTTATCATAAATAGATAGCCAGTGAGACCACACCGCTTAGCGGAATGGGTTTTCCCCTCACCAGCATCCAAAACAAAACATGCAAATCATTTACTATGCCCCTACACCCAAAATGGTTAGTCTTAACATAATATGAAATAAAGCAATAAATCATATATATTGGATATCACATCCACCCATTTATTAGAGAAACCATCTAAAAGCAATTTATTAGATTTCCCATCTAAAAAATCAATTTATTAGAGTTCCCTCTAAATCTTTAAAAATGACCATCTAATAAAACTTTAATTTGACTATCCATCCCAAATACATCAAAATAAATGCAGATTATCCATTTTACATTATTTTACAAAAATTGGTGTGGGCTATCCACTGCACACTCCATAGTTTTCCTAGGATGACAATAAACCCTTGAGTGCCAAATTCTGAGGCTAATCACCTATGGCAAAACATTCTTTTCTTTAGAAATTTGATATGATTTATCTACCGCACATTCTATGGTTTTCCTAGGTTAACCAAGAACCCATCACTTGGCCAATTAAAATATTGTGATCCCCATGATTACTTATAAAAAATTCACGATCCGCATGATGAATTATTTTCCCCAAGTATACCACCTATTTAACCCATTCCGATTGGTAGCCCGAATTAAGTTAAATTAAATAAAAACACATCGATAGCCCTAGTGTATATTTTTGAAAGCATATTTCTGTTAGTAACCCCAAACTATATATCGAAAACATTAAACCCACCCTGGCGTTCTCAAGGTTTTATAACATTCAATTTAAATAAGGATCCCCCTTACATATTCAAACAAAGATAAGTATTTTATGCTATAACCCTTCGAAGTATCCCCTTTGAATTAGCAAAACTTTACTAAAGGAAAATGGCTAAAAATAGCCCTTTACAACCCTTTGAATGAAGTCTCATTCGAAAGCAAATAACCCTCCGTAGTTAGCCCCTTCAAAATCCTTCTTTTTGAAAGCATCACAAAATCATTTCTCTTAACCTTGTCAAAAAGTTCCTACCTTTCGACATTGTCCGAAGTTTCTTTTCGACCTAGTCGAAAGGATCTACCTTTCAACTTTGTCGAAAGCCTGGTGTATCTCCCCACCTTTACAAAACCATTTATAAACCTTTCGAAAGTAATGAAACTTAAAACCTTTGGCAACCATTGATGGTAACCCCTCCATAACCTTTCGAACCAAAACCTTTCGGAATCAAACCTTTGAAATCAAACCTTTTGAAACCATTTAAAAACAATGAAGTGTTGGTGTTGGAACCAACCCATCGAAAGTATACTTCCGACCATGTTGGAAGGTTTACCCTTCAACTTTGTCGAAAGGTATTAAAACTTTTACTTTAAAAACAAAGGGAGGTTTAGAAGTAACCCCTTCCTCTTCCCCTTATTCCCCTTTGGCTTTGTCGAAGGCATAGCTTTGTCTTAGTCGAAAGGATTAAAACACCTTTCTAGAAAACATTTTAAAACCATTTTCTTGAAGGTTTAAACTTTTGAAGATCACCTTCGAAACCCCTTCTTGAAATAAAAAATATATAGTCTTTTATAAAATGATAGAGTTGAAGGATCCCCCTTCAACTTATTTGAAAGTAATTATGTTTCTATTCAAAAGCAAAGGAAGCAGCCTCCCCATCCCTTCGGCATCGTGCCTACCTTTCGAATTAGGTGGAGGGTAACTGTTTACCTTCCGTCTTAGACGAAAGGTATCTTTCAACTTCGTCAAAAGGGTAAAAACGGGCTTGTTGGAGTCGAAGGCAGAACTAGGCCTAATGAAGTGATGTTTTATCTTGCTTGTATAATTTTGATTGGTTAAGGAGCCTTATCCTGTACTTTCAAATAGTAAAAAGTATTCAAAAGTTAACCATTTTCCTTAACTGTTCTTCTTCCCGAATTAAAATTTAGAGTTGCAGCTTTCCCTTCGAATTGACTAATTCGAATGCAATTTTGCAGTTTAGACCTTAGGCTCATATAATTTAATTACCTTAGTAAATCACTAAGGAAAATCCACAAAAATACCAAAAATCTGATATATCATTCAACATAGTAATATTACAAAGAACATGAAGATCTAACAACTCGGAATTTAACCAAAACCGAATAAAAACGTGTTAATTAACCCATTAACATTTGAAACGCCTATGTCTTATCCAAACAAAGGTATAAATGGTTATAACCTAACCAAAATCACAAACATGATTATTGTGTAACCCATAACCGATCCAAACACGGAAAAATGAGATGATAAACATGATTATTCACCTTGGTTAGTTGAATAGAGAATGAGATAATTTCCTACCTTTAATTCCTTAGCTTTATCTTCAATTTACATTCTTCCTGGAGCTTTTAATGGCCGGCCGAAAGTTGGCGACAAGTTATGAATGGGAAAGTAAAAGTTTATTACGGTGGAGGAAGAGATATATACCAAGAAATGTAGCCCCATTTCCAAGTTTATCCCTTAGGAAATTCCTCCTTCTTAATCTAGTTAAGTCTTATTTTAGTTCATTCATTAAGACATGGCCATTGCATTTATTAATCACATCTCCCTAATTATTCACATTATTCTATTTAATCTATCCAATTAAAAATCTCGAATAATGTTAATTAAAATTCAGGGGAATTACATAACGATAGTGCTCACTTGCCTCAAGAGAGGTATACTACAACATGTTTATGTGCTGGGCTAGTCGCATTCCACCTTTCAATCCATTTATTCGAAAAATGTTACACTATTAAGATTGGCGTTGGCTCAGCTCCATCTAAACAGCTAAATGTTTCTACACTGCACGTATATGATATACCTCAAATTCTTATATTGTGAGTCGACTCCAGAAGACATCAAATTTATCTACAATCTCAAGTGATGAAAGGGAAGCCTCTCTTATACACTTTTCTTGAGTTAGCCACTACCGCCAAGAGTAACTGGCGCTTGGAACCAACTAAGCGCTTTTAATAATAAATGGTTCTACATGCGCTGGCCACCTGGTTTTGTAGGATGGTGGATGAGAGTGTTAGTCCGTGAGATGATGGTTTTGATGACAACAACCTTAGAATAGATTATAAAATATAAATACTAACAATATAAGTTCAAATATATGTATATGCAGGATTTAACCATGCAAGTACCAAGAACGAAGACTGTACAATATGGAGATTCAAGATATCAAGATTGAAGACTCATGAGTATCAAGATTATCAAGAGTTCAAGAATTCAAGTAATTTACTCTTTAATAAAAAAATTGTTAAAACTCCTAGAAAAGCACTGGCATCTTAAAATTCAATTTATTCGTGGAATAGAATCCACTTCGAGCCTGTTAAAGAGATGGAACTCTAAGTAGGATGGAACCTACGGAAAGTCTAGTGGAACATTGTTTTGTATTCGCTAACCTTTTATTCAAAATGATTTCAAAACCTTCCTTTTAAAAGCATCAAAAACATCTATCCTGATTTTAAATAATTTTAGCCTCAAAATCATCTTTAATTCCAAAGTCAAATTACTCCTGATTTTAAACCATCTTTTAATATAATATATTTAACTTTTAAATATCTATACATAGATTTAAATATAAAATTATAGTTAAATTCTAAATATATTATTCTCTATATTTACTTATGAATTTTAACTATAGTCAAGTATATTTATAAAGTTTAAAATAGTTTTAATATAAGATAAAGGTTATTTTCAAAGAAAATCAAATCATCAAAAAATGCTTTTGGATGTCAACATACTCATGGTGACCATATCGACATGGTGTCAATTGAGTTTAAAATTTCAATTTCAAAAGAAGTGTCTATTCGCCATAACTTTTCACGAATGGACATGACTGTTGTTCTACTATAAATAGGGGTCAGTTTCAACGAATTTTACATCAGACTTTTTGGTTTTTTACTCCTCTTCTTCTTCCACTTTTCTTAATAAAAATTCTTATCATTACTCTACCGAAATCTACATTGGATTGAACTCGATCATTCGTAGTTTGATTCTCTATCACTATCTCAGCAAGATCCTCGGTGCTATTCAGAGTTATAGGCTTTTTATAATCAACTTAGCAAGAAAAGGTGTGATTGTAGCCTTGAAAATCAATCAAGCGTGATAAGGTGTGATTGTAGCCTTGGGAAATCAATTAGGTGGACTTGTTGCCCGTAAATCAAGTGGGTGAACTTGTAGCTTGGAAAATCAAGTATCTCTACCCAGAGGATTGTGATTCTGGAGGGTGTACCTCGTAGCCTTGAAATCGAGGGTGTAATTGTATAAATTGCTTTTGAAAGGAAATTCGTACTTGTGTGCGGAACAGGATGTAGGGTAAATCCGAACCAGTATAAAATCCAGTTTGTTCTTTCTATTACTGCTTTTTATTTTATTTCTGTATCTGTGTTTGTTTCTGTGATCATATCTGTGTCTGTATATTGCACACATCTGTGTTTAAATTAACATAAACTCAAAAAGATTTAGTAATTCTTTATAAACACTATTCACCCCCCCTCCCCTCTAGTGTTAATCCTAGCCTTAAGATCCGTAATCTGCATTCCTTACAATTGGTATCAGAGCAAGGTTTTCAAAGTTTCATAATCTCATTTTTGAAAAAATTTCAAAATGGCTACCAACACTGGTACTGTTACTAACACTAGTATCCCTGTCACTAGTTCATTTGTAGAAGGTCAGTCTGGTGTCAAACCACCACTTTTTAATGGCAGTATCTATGCATATTGGGCATGTAGGATGAAAATATATTTACAATCTATAGGACTAGACACTTGGAATATTACACAAACTAAATATTCTGAACCCACAACTGATTTTGCATAGTGGACAGCTGAGCAAAAACTGTTGCACAAATAATTCTAAGGCAATGAATATATTCTTTGTTCACTAGATAGAAATGAATTCAATAGAGTGTCAGTTTGTAAGTCATCATATGAAATCTGGAAAACTTTGCAAGTTACTCACGAAGGAACAAGCAAAGTTAAACAGACCAAAATTTCCATGCTCACAAATCAGTTTCAATTATTTAGAATGAATTCTAATGAGTCTATTTCAGATATGTATAGTAGATTTCAGGATATTGTGCACTCTTTAATATCGTTGGGAAAGGAATTTTCTGAAGAAGATCAAGTCAGGAAGATTTTAAATTCTCTTACTCTTGAATGGGATCAAAAGACACTTGCTATCGAAGAGGCAAATGACATCAGTACTTTAAAGATAGAAGAATTAGTTGGAAATCTAATGTCGTATGAAGTTCAAATGATCGGGAGAAGAGAAAGCAAAGCATCTGAAAAGAAATCAATGGAATTCAATGCATTGACTGATGGATCAGATTCAAACAGCGATAATGATGAAGAAATAGCCGTAATGACCAGAAACTTTAGGAAATTCCTGAAATACAGAAAGATGAATAATCTCAAGAGAAACAACTATAAAAACTCTGAAAATCAGAGTATAGTGCCAAATAATTTCAAATGTTACAACTGGATGAACCAGGCCATATCAAAAGAGACTGTCCGTATCCAGATAGGAAAAATCCACTTATGAATAATGATCCAGCAAAGAAACGGAAACGTGCACTTACTGCTACTCTAGATGACTCAGACTCATCCTCAAGTGATGACTATCAGAAAATAGATAATTCAAATTTGTGTTTCACGGCAGTTCACGACTTCGACGAATCCAGAGAAACGGACTCAGAAAAAGGTACACATTTACAATATAATTAGTTGAAATTGCTTGCTTAGAATTAGATGTTTGATTGCTTGATTAATTGATTTTGAATTGGTGTGTAGTTTGAATTTTAAAAATTTATTTTCTGTTTTTTATTATTATTTTATATTATTTTAGTAATATAATAATACTTTCTGAAATATATTATTAGTCCAATAATATTTCAGAAATATATGATAAAGTATATAAATTTATTAGAGAACTTAGGAAAAATAATTCACAAAAATTCACTGGCACGTGTCGACATGGTCCCTACCATGATGTCAACATGGGTACCAGAATTTGAATTTCAAAATTTGAATTCAAATGTTTGAATTTTCCTCCATCTTTTCACTTCATTCAATTCTCTGAAAAGCTACCTTTTGACCAGAGAATATGTCCTTTGAGAATCTATTTATTCACTATATTTTATCATACATTTTCACTCTCATTTTCAAATTCAAACTCTCTCTTCAAAACTTCAAGCTCTCTACTCTCTACTTTAATGGCTTCTTCAAGCAACCCCTTCATCATGAGAATTTCCAGAAAAATAAAAGAGCAACTCTTCAATGATCCGGAGGCAATAAAAGCGTACATCAATTATGCTAATTATGCCAAAGTCCATCCCGGAAAGTTTGCTATTTTTCAAGATTTTCCTTCTTATGAACTTGATTCTCTTTTTGCAAACAATGGAGTTCTTAGTCTTATTAATGCTTCTCAAAATGATTTTGTTTTCTGTCCAAATCTTGTCAAAAATTTCTATGCTAATTTAAACCGTGGATTTTATAATGGAAACAAGGATGAAATTTGGAGTAGTGTCAAAGGCAGTAGAATTGTTTTGAATTGTGATCTTTTGTGTACCATTCTCAATTGCAAGTGTTCGGGAATGGATCTTTCTAATTTTAAAATCGATGAAAATGATTGTGGGACAGTTCATCACATTTTCGAAGGGAATGATAATTTTGAATTCAAAAATCGAAATTTTCGACCAAAGGCAAGAATCAATCTTCTTTTGCAACATACTTTGACCCCAAGATCGGGGAATTTTAACAATCCTACTTCAAAAGTTTTCAAAGCACTTTTTGCTATTTTTGGAAAGTATGACATAAATTGGGCGCAAGTTATTTTGGATGAACTTCGTCCTAAAAATCTTGAAATGGGTGAGAATACTTTGTATCATGGAATTTATCTCACTCGGATTTTCAACTATTTTGGAGTGGATTTCAAAGGCGAAGAATTTGTTTCTAGAAAAGTTTTCAATCATTCCAACATTTCACTTATGAAAATTCCATTTGTTTTTCAACCTTACGAGACCCTTGCCGAAAAGGAAGAGTGTTTGGCTCATGAGGAAATGGAAGAATAGGAAGAGGAAGAAGAAGAAGAAGGGGATGAAATGGAAATTGAGGAAGAAGAAGGTGAAACCTCTTTGGAAAGCATCGAATATCCTCATAATCTATCCACCAAAACCCTTCTCAAAAACCAAAAGACGATTGTTGAGAATCAACGGATTCTTAAACGATCCGTTAGTAAGAAGTTGGACAAAATTTCATCCAAGATGAACAAATTCATTTCCAAATTCGGCAAGAAACTTGGACTTTCCTCATCATCCTCTAACTAGTGTTATCTTTTTGTATTTTGTTGTATGTGTTTTAGCTTGTTTTAATTCAAAAGTTCATGTAGTTTCATATGTTTAATCATTGTATCATCTTAGTATGCAATGAAATGAAATTTCCTTTCTGTTATCTAGCTTATCCTAGAATAAATGTTAGTATATTATATCAATATACACACACACACACAATTATTCACAAAATCTAATTAGTCGTATTTTTTCACTAACCCATGTCGACATACCCCTTATGACCATGTCGACATATACTGGTCAGAAATGACAATTCATTTTGAATTTGAAATTTGAATAACTACTATATGTCTATTCATTTCAAACGAATTTCTACACCTATATACTTATTTCTTCCAGAATTCTTCACTGATAATTATTTCTTATCTTCTAATCCTTCATTTCTTTCACAAATTCAACTATGGCTAATCCAATTCATAATTTATCCGAAAATCTTGAAGAAACTCTTAATTCATTCAAGAATATTCTCTCGTTCATTCTCTGTAACCAGCGACACATAGAATTGAGTCAAATGTAGATGATCAAGGAGCAAGAAAGGCATTTCGATGCAATATGATGGATGATTTCCTCCCTGCACAAGAATGATAACGAAGCACATCCTCCTGTCTCTCTCACCAATGACAACGAAAATTGGGATGCTATTAAAGTTGACCCTATCTTTGGAGAAGAAGGATGGGTGGAAGTTCTTCGTAACGTTTAATCTTTTTACTTTGTTTGAATTGATTTGTTTTGGTTTAGATTGATACTTGGTGAGGATTGATTTCTTAATTTAGTTCGATGTTTGATGTATAAAACATGTGTATATACATTGAAATGTATATAGTCTTTGATTAAATAATCATGTTCATAAGTATAATTATTTCTTAATCTTTCTATTATATATTTCTTTGTATAGTTTATCAATGCAGGTACTTTAGTCCAAGAATGAGGGGGAGTTAGTTTTTTTTGATGATAAAGGGGGAGAAGTATAAAATAGGGTAATTAGGGCATAGATTAAGGGGGAGTTATTAGTTTTAGGGGTAGTTATTAGGATAGAAGTAATATTTTATAAACCAAGGTTGTCATCATCAAAAAGGGGGAGATTGTTAGTCCGTGAGATGATGGTTTTGATGACAACAACCTTAGAATAGATTAAAAAATATAAATACTAACATTATAAGTTTAGATATATATATATATATATATATATATATATATATGCAGGTACCAAGAATGAAGACTGTACAGTATAGAGATTCAGGATATCAAGATTGAAGACTCATGAGTATCAAGATTATCAAGAGTTTAAGAATTCAAGTAATTTATTCTTTAATTATAAAATTTTGTTAAAACTCCTAGAAAAGCACTGGCATCATAAAATCCAATTTATTCGTGGAATGGAAACCACTTAAAGGGATGGAACCGTAAGTAGGATGGAACCTATGAAAAATCTAGTGGAACATTGTTTTGTATCTGCTAACCTTTTATTCAAAATGATTTTTCAAAATTATATCTTGTTTTCAAAATGATTTCAAAAACATCTATCCTAATTTTAAATAATTTTAGCCTCAAAATCATCTTTAATTTCAAAGTCAAATTACTCCTGATTTTAAACTATCTTTTAATATAATATATTTAACTTTTAAATATTTATACTTAGATTTAAATATAAAATTATAGTTAAATTCTAAATATATTATTCTCTACATTTACTTATGAATTTTAACTATAGTCAAGTATATTTATAAAGTTTAAAATAGTTTTAATATAAGATAAAGGTTATTTTCTAAGAAAATCAAATCATCAAAAAATGCTTTGGGATGTCGAGACACTCATGGTGACCATGTCAACATGGTGTCAGTTGAGTTTAAAATTTCAATTTTAAAAGAAGTGTCTATTCGCCATAACTCTTCACGAATGGACATGACTGTTGTTCTAGTATAAATAGGGGTCAGTTTTAACGAATTTTACATCAAATTTTCTGGTTTTTCACTCCTCTTCTTCTTCCACTTTTCTTAATAAAAATTCTTATCATTACTCTGCCGAAATCTACATTGAATTGAACTCGATCATTCATAGTTTGATTCTCTATCACTATCTCAACAAGATCCTCCGTGCTATTCACAATTATAGGCTTTTTGTAATCAACTTAGCGAGAAAAGGTGTGATTGTAGCCTTGAAAATCAATCAAGCGTGAAAAGGTGTGATTGTAGCCTTGGGAAATCAGTTGGGTGAAATTGTTGCCCATAAAATCAAGTGGGTGAACTTGTAGCCCGAAAAATCAAGTATCTCTATCTAGAGGATTGTGATTCTGGAGGGTGTACCTCGTAGCCTTGAAATCGAGGGTGTAATTGTAAAAATTGCTTTTGAAAGGAAATTCGTTCATGTGTGCGGGACTGGATATAGAGTAACTCCGAACCAGTATAAAATCCGGTGTGTTCTTTCCTTTACTGCTTTTTATTTTATTTCTGCATATGTGTTTGTTTCTGTGATCATAACTGTGTCTGTATATTGCACACATCTGTGTTTAAATTTACATAATCTCAAAAAGATTTAGTAATTTTTAATAAACACTATTCACCCGCTCTTGTGTTAATCATAGCCTTAACATCCGTAATTCACATTTCTCACAGGGAGGATGTAACAGTCGCTTTAAACTCAACTTTAAGTACTTTTATTCAGGTCATATTCTGAAGTAAGCAGCTTTTTTTTATCGAAATTATACCGGTGATGGATAAGGGCATCAGATCTCTTCTTACGGTGGATCGCCTTTTTGTCTTCGGCTTATTAAACGAAGGCCATAGCGCAAGACTGCCAAGAAACATCGAGGAGGAAGTTATACAAAGAAGACGCATCATTCAACAAGGAGGTCATAAAGTTGTTCTTATCGTGCCCCCCAATCAAAGTGACTTAGGATGTCGCCGTGGAAGGCGAGATGAGGGCGATGCTAATGAGCCTGGTCATGATGTTGTGAGTTCAAGTCATGGACCTGCAGTTGAATCCTCCCAGGCCTATAGCTCCCTGCCTCAGAAAAGAGAAGAAGAATAAGACTCGTTCATAAGCTTCGTAGAGGGTAGATCTCCAAGAAATCCAAGCCAATATCTGCTGCAATAGATCAATCTAGCTCTCAACCTCTATAACATTTATTTGGGGGCGGTCGGACATCCCAATTCCAAAAGATGTTGGGAATTATGATTTCACCAATTTAAACCTTGGAGGTTTCGAAACTCTCATTCCATTTGGCATTGATGTTCCTTCCACTAGCATGGGAGAGATTACTCTAGTGAGAAAAGCTCTAGTAACTGGTCCTTTGTAAGGACACTAGAACACTCACGATCAAGTGCACTGCACCACACGACACTTATCTATCTTTAACCCCAGTGATTCTTATACACTTTCATTTGTTTACTGGTTCGATGGGACACTCCCGCAACAATGATCACTTAAAGAGATCAACATACTCTCAGCCATCTTATTTTGGGCCTAATTGAGGTTTGGACCTTAGCAGAGATAGGAAGGTTATGAAGGAAGATAAGACCGAAACCAAAGCCACCAATCCAACGACTAGTCGTCCAAGCATAAGTCACAATTTTAGTTTTCTCATGATAAGGGTGTCGATCAACACCCCAATATACATCGTAGTACCAAGTCAATGCCCCATGCTCCCACTTCGGCTGCTATGCTTGAGAACCATTCGAGTTCTTCTGGCGTCCATCGTTCTTTGAAAGGCTAGTCTAGAATAGTAGGTCTTGATACTTCATCTTGCAAGCACGACAGACGAGCCCATTCAGCCTTGACTACTCATGATGCCACTGCTGTTGAGAAGATAGCTAAGCCTAAGATCATATTTCCTAGGTTATGCTTTGATGAGTTCAAATTTTTATGTTGTCTATGCCCAGCACATAGAGAAATTTTTTAAGGTGTCGATGGAAAGGAAACAAAAAATTATCGCTTAACTCTTGAGGTTATCCACGATAAAGACACCATTAAGTACTTGGACGAGAAGGTCAAGTAATTGGGTACAAAGCTGGTCGATGCTAAAAAAAAAAGCCAATGAGTCTTCTGAAGCCGTCAAGCTTTTAATGAAAGTGCACCAAGCTTAAATGGACACTGTCATTCATCATAGTGGTGCTTTAGCCCTTGAAAAAGATGTTTCATAGAAGGGGAAGGATGCGCTAAGAAAAGACAATGATGCCTTAGCGCTTCGTATAAAGCAGTTTGAGGAGGAGCTTTAGAAGGAAAAGCTAGGGAAAATTGAGGCTTGGCTAGAGTCTCAACTATACTGTGAGGAGATCGTCGAAGCTCGCGAAGCTTAAATGGAGACTGATAGACAACTTGTGCAGATAGAGGCCTTTAAGGAAGAGGCTAGGAAGGCTGGTCAGAAAGAAATAAGGAAAGAGTTCTATTCATTGCTGATATATTACAATGTACGTATCGTAATGAATCGCAACATCTGCTTCCTTAGAGAGGGGTATCTTGAGTCGCTCATCGAAGCTGAGACCGTACCGTTGATTTGAAAAATAAATCTCTTGGTTATGCTGAAGTGGATGAAGAGCGGCTTATGTGCGAAATCTTACGAAAAGAAGAGCAATGAACTCAGGGCTGCTCGGCTTGGTTTAATCAATGATCCAATGATCACCAAAAAGGGGAAAGATGGCAGTGAAACCTCGGGATTTGGTTCCCAAGACCCCCTACTAGTCAAGCAACCAGTGCTTCAATTTCTCCTTCCCCGGAAAAGGATGCAGGCTCCGATCCAGATTATCATAAGATGCACATATCTTTTGGGATGTCTTCGATTTTGGAAGGCAGCACTCCAGCTACGACTGAAGGCAAATCTAGTGAAGGTATATCTCTTACTTCTCTGATGTTTGAGAAGGTTTACATCTCACGCCCAATAGTCATGCACTTACCCATCGGTCTTCATGAAATTTTAGGTTTTTCTACATCTGTCCATGCTTCGATGATGATGTTATCCTAGGATAGCAAGCATGGACCATGGGGTCCACTATGGCCGTCAATGTATAGGTGGCTCCTACTGATTAAGCTGTTGAGAATCCTGACCCAGATGTTGAAGTCATAAGGGCTCTGAATGAAGAAAAGATTGATGACCAATTGGGCTAGGATGAAACATAGGACGTCGCGTTAACCCATACCTCCGAACACATAGATAAACGTAGCATAAAGAAGCACATTGAAAAGTAGGAGCTGGATTTGTAAGCCAAAAAGGACACGGAAGTGGATATTACTCCGTTTCAAGTTATATTGCCATGCGGCATCACTCCCGAAGAGGTCGATTCTTCTGTATCCCAAAGTGAGAATGCTTCTGTCTTTGAAATCATTTCTCCTAGGGGTGGAAAGGGCAAAATTGGGTTGAAGAGGATAGGACAAGGTGGTAGCTTTGGAGAATCCACCCTAAAGAACACCACGAGGAAGCCTAAAAAGGGGAGTAATAGCCATTGAACCGGCTTGGGTAGTGCGTAGCTAGGCAGTTAATTTCTTTTTATTGGCCGCAATTGTGTAGATATGGCCCTCGGTTTTTGTTTTTATTTTCTGAAATAAACTTGTACTTTGTTTATAAGTTCTAGTATATGAATAAAAATTCTTTAGTTTCTGAAATAAACTTGTACTTGGTTTATAAGTTCCAATATGTGAATAAGAATTCTTTAGTTTCTGTTCATCTTTTGTACGAAACTTATTTAATCGTTCGAGCTATTACATTTTCCATTTAATGTACTTGTAATTCATCGCTCGTCGTTCAAGTTGCAATGTCTTTCGATCGCCCGTTGCTTCCAGCATCGATCCGAAAACTCCATCTCAAGGCCTCCTTTCAGTCATGGACTTAAGTCGTATCAAACACTAGGTGCGGGCCAAAGTGTTGCACTATCATGTTCAGTAGTTAAGTGATTATACTCCTGCCCCTAGTCTTGGGATGGCGGAGTTAATTCATTGACGATCGAGTCACATCCACGGTGAGTTTATACTTCTCCTATTCGATTCAGGCCGGAGTTAGACAATGAATGGTCGAATCGCACTCATTCATTTTGTTTACACTCTTATCTGCACTTTGGTTATTAGAGTTATTTTATGGGTGGTCAATCACACCCATTTGATGTTCATAGTCCAGCCGACACTCTAAGGACCGAAATTGTTTTGGGAAATGGTTGAATCACATTCGCTTTGATTAATTCCCTTGCCTCCAAGTTTGGGGAAAAAGTCAAAGAGTGAACGACCATATCACAACCACCTTTAATTTACATTCTTCCCATCAAATTGGGAGATGGAATTAATTAACTAACGATCAAGTCGCACCCGTTCTCTACTTTATACTCAGCCCATTGGATTGCATGCGAGAGTTAATAGACGAACAGTCGAGTCACGTTCATTTTGTTTAATTCGATTATTGACCCAAGTACTTAGTTGGCACCAAACTTAGGTACTTATCGATTTATATTAGGCATATGTGGACGTAAGTTGGTCGTATATCTTAACAATTATATTATGCATAAAAAATTCACAAATTTGGAGCAAACTTTAGATTTTATTGCAAATTGAAAAAGAAGCGATGGAGTTTATCTTATTACATGGTTGATTCAATGCGAAAGCAAACTTCAAATAAAATGCAACTGAATGAAACAAAATTAATTGAAATAGGATCGTAAATGCTCGATGTTCCATGATCTAGGGAGTGTGATGCCATCGACGATTGCTAGCGTGAAAGTTCCATCTCCAAGCTTCTGATTGATGACATATGGTCCTTTCTATCTCCGACCCATATTTGTGGGGCTAGGAAAGATCTGTTTTAGGACAAGATTGCCCATTTCAAAGGTCCTGATTCAGACTTTAACATTAAAGTATCGGGCGACTCAATATCCGTGTGCAGCTGCCCTCAAATTAGCTTCATCATGCTTCTCATCGATCATATCTAGAGATTCCAAAAGGAGATCTTTGTTAGTTCTGAGGTCATAATAAGTTACTTGATGAGAAGGGACTTCAAGTTCTATAGGAACCACGGCTTTAGAGCTGTAAGCAAGAGTCGAATGGAGTATGGCCAGTCGCAGACTTGTCGGTGGTTCGGTATGCCCAAAAAGCTGACGAGAGTTCATCGACCCACTTGCCTCTAGCTTTTTCAAAACACTTCTTCAGAATAGACTTTATTATTATTATTTTTAACAGCTTTGATCTGTCTATTAGCTTGAGGGTGAGCAACTATTGCAAATCTTTTCACGATATGATGTCGACGATAGAAGTCTTTGAACTTAGCACTATCGAATTGGGTCCCGTTGTCAGTTGTGATTGTTCGGGCGAGACCGAAACAATAGTTAATGTTTTGAATAACAAAATTGATTATTTTCTTCATAGTGATCATGGCCAAAGGTTCGGCTTCAGCCTATTCAGTGAAGTAATCAAATGCTATGATGGCATACTTCGCATCATCTTTGAAAATCGGCAAGAAGCTGATGATATCAATACCCCAAGTAGAAAATGGCCATGGGCTGACCATTTGAGTGATTTTTGTCGATGGAGCTCTCAAAATCTTTGTAAACATCTAGCATTTGTCACATCGTCTAGCATAATCGGCTACATCTCGATTGACAGTTGGCCAGAAATAACCTAGCAGAGTATGTTCTTTACCAGGGTTTGTTCCTCGGTATGATAGTCACATCCTCCTTCATGAACTTCTCTTAATACCCGCTTGATTTCAGCATTGGTGATACACCAAAGCAGGGGCAGAGAAATCCTTCTTTCACATGATTCCTTTTTCCAGGACGTGTCAGAAGCTTTACGAAGGATCTATCATTTTTCATTCCTCTATTTGAGAAGGAATTCCTTTTGCAGGTAATCTTTAATCGGAGTCATCCATGGCTCCTTCTTAGGCTCCATTTCTAAGACCCGATCGATCTCCATCTGCTCAATGCTTAGAATGTTGACTTCAACTGGGACCAAGCTTATTTGTTGTGCATCCTCGAAACTTGGCAATTCAGCCAGTGAATTCGCTTTCTTATTCCATTCTCTGAGGATATGAGTAATGTTAAATGCTCAAAATCGGTTAACGGCACTTAGGCCTAGTTGAAGTAACGAGCAAGTCGTGCTCCTTTGGCTTAATATTCTCCCTTGATTTGGTTTACTAATAAATGGGAATCATAGAAAATTTGCAATGCCTTTACTCCTAGCTCTCAAGCTAGTTTAAGCCCAACAATCAAGGCTTCATATTCAGCCTTGTTATTCGTTACAGGGAAGTCAAGTTTCAGGGCGTTGCAGATCGAGCATTCCTTAGGAGTTACCAGTATGACTTTGATATTAGAACAACGATCGTTGGATGCTCCATCCATGTACATCTTCCATCGGATGGTCGGTTCTCCACTGCTCTACAAAGAATCGCCTGGTGCAGTGAATTTGGCTATGAAGTCCACCACTGTTTGTCCCCGGATGGCTCTTCAAGGGAGATAAGTGATATCGAACTGGATCAATTTGATGTTCCATTTCAGTAACCTTATAGACACTATCTCTGGTTGTTATAGGACCTGTCGTAACAGTTGGTCGACGAAAACATTGATAGGGTGAACCTGAAAAGAAGGGCGGAGCTTTCTTGATGCAATTAACGGGCAGTTTGTGAGTTTCTCCAACTTTAGGTAGTTTCCTTTAGCACCTATCAACCGCTTGCTAACATAATACACTGGCCTCTACATTCGATCCTCTTCGCATAAGAGTGTGACTCTTATGGCATGTACCAACACTGTTAAGTAAATATACAAGTCCTCATGATCCACCAGTTTGGACATGGTAGTGGGTTCTCTCTAAGTAATGTGCTAGAGCTTGAAATGCATCACCACAATCATGCATCCATTCAAAGTTTTCTTCCCTTTCATGATTAAGTCAAATAAAGTAATGCACTTATTTGTGGCTTTGGAGATGAACCGGTTTAGGGCGACAACCTTCCTGAGAGTTGACTTCTTTGGTGTTTGAATATCTCTGATTTCTTGAATCTTCTTGGGATTGGCTTCAATTCCATGAGAGTTGACATTGAAACCCAAAAATTTCCCTGACGCAACACCAAATGAGCATTTCAAGAGAATAAGTTTCATTCCATATTTTCATAGAACACTGAACATCTCCGCCAAGTCATCAATGTGGTTGTTTGATTGTCGTGACTTCACGAGTATTTCATCTACATATACATCGATTGCCTGATCTGGTCTTTAAACATCCACTTAATCAGTCTTTGGTAAGTTTCTCTAGCATTCTTTAGTGCAAAAGGCATCATAACGTAGTGGTATGATTCTAGGTCGGTAATGAAGCTGGTGTGTTCTTGTTCTGGGACATGCATCGAGATCTGATTGTATTCGGAGTACACATCTATGAATGAAAGCAGTTCATGTCCAGTGATTGAGTCTACTAGCTAGTCGGTCCGTGGAAGTGGAAAGCTATCTTTCAGGTACACCTTGTTCAGGTCTGAGTAATCGATGTACGTCCGCCCCTTTCCATTAGCTTTTCTCACAAGAACTGGATTGGATACCCATTTCGGGTAGAAGGCGTCATGGATAAACCCATTGTTTTTGAGTTTATCCACATCCTCTTCAATTGCAGCTGATCTTTATGGATCAATTCCGTGTCGTTTTCATTTCATCGGGACATGCCTCGGGTCAATATGCAATGCATGACTCGTGATGGTCGGTGAGATCCCACACACGTCACAATGGGTCCAAGCGAACACATCAAGATTCGCTCGGAGAAAGCCAACTAATTCCTTCATCATCATTGCACTGAGTTATGATCTAATCTTCAGGACTCAAGATGGGTTGTTGTGGTCGACCGTGATGTCGATCTTCAGCTCAACGGGTGCAGCCTTATTTTCTTTGGACTCCTCTTCTTCGTCTCTCGGATCTATATATTTATAGAACTGACTGTGGTGCCCAAGCCAAGGCTTGGACGCTGATTGCTAAGCTTCACTAGTTTTGATGCAAAGGGGCTTCTCCACATCCTTTCCTTTCTCCTTTTGTTGAGCATCACTCAACTCAGCCACATAAGAAGCACGTCCAATCACCTGATCTCCATGAATAATTCCCATGTCGTTCTCTATTGGGAATATGAGCATCAAACATTAAGAGGCAATAGCTCCCATGGATTCAGCAAGGGTAGGTTGGCGCAAAGACGCATTATACGAAGAGTTCACATCAATCACAACAAACAGCAGCACTCGCACCCTCCTTCGGCTTCCGTTTACTAAATCCACCGGTATTTGACATAGCCTACCGCTTTAGTTGCAATACCATTAAAGCCATGAATATGGGTTTTGCACGGTTTCGTATCTTTGGCTTCCAGCAACATTTAGTCGTATGCATTTTTGAAAATGATATTTATGGAACTTCCACAACCAATCAGAACCTTTCTCACCAAAGTGGGACCGATTTCATCTATCATAGTTCGCTGCTGCTTTGCTAGAGCATTGTCCTCCGTGTTCAAGCAACATTCAATGTCAACATGTCCGATATCATTCACATTATGCTCCATTTCATTCTAGATTTTATCGGTCAGATGTGGTCCTCCAATAATGGTATTAATAACTAATCTCCCTGCTATCCACCAAGGTTCCTCGGCACTGAACGAAGCTTGTCCTTGATTGAGGTAGGATGTCCTCTTTCCGTAGTCCTATGGGGCTTTGACTAATTGCTGCAACTTTCTCTCATGAATCAACTTCTCAATTACATTACGGAAGTGGCGACACTCGTCCATGGTATGTTCATAACTTTCATGAAATCTACAGTACTTTCTGGACAGTCTTTTCTTCTCCGTTCATTCCTTCAGAGGTGGTTTTCTTTACTGCATAGTGTTACAAGTCGATAAATAAACATTCTCTAGTGATGTATTCACCGGTGTGAATATATCAAACATTGGGATCCTCAGCTTCCCTCTCTCGGAATCCTATCTTCGATCGTAGTTTATATCACCGCCTTTCTTCTGCTCATTCGTTATTCTGAATATTAATGTGAACTTTCCCGAAACTATCACTAGACTACTTCATTACCATATTACTTTGTAATCCCTCAGCACCTTGCCTACAACATCTCTCTTCCTAGTTCGTTTTTCCTCCTCTTCCTTTGGAACTGAGCTTCTTTGCAAAGAAATGATCCAATGTAGTAGGAGGTTTTTCCGCTAACTAATCGCCAAACCCGGAATCGGGGTAGACTCCCCTAGTCAATGCCATGAGTATTGCATCATCATTCGGGTTACAGACTCTGTAATTGCTGGCTTAAACCTTTTCAGAAAATCTTCCAACAACTCCCTCGATGCTTAGACCAAGTTGGAGAGTGACATTACATCCTTAGAGCAAGTCATGTGCATGTAGGACTGCTCCAGGAACTACTTTGCTAACTCATCAAATAAATAGACTGACCGTGGTGGTAGCTTGGTGAACCACATGGCCGCAACATCTTTCTAAAAAAAATGGAGAAACACCTGCGCTTGACTTCATCAGTGGCTCGGGTGGAGTCCATATGTCATTCAAACTTCAAAAGATGTTGTTTGGGGTCGGTTTTTTCCACATAGGCAGGCATCGTAGGCATATGGAACCTTTACGAATATTGCATGTTGAATGTTGTCCATAAATGGAGTAGGCCTTCTTGAGATTCCCCAGTCATCGTTTGTCAAGCCTTGACTTTCTTTCACTGGCTTCCTCACCATAGCTGTTAAGTTTAATGTTTGGAGAGTTGGTGTCATGCGTCAGTCGTGTTCCATCTCATATGAGCAACCTGATTCATGCCTCCAGGCAACGCCATGTTGCCTTGGCTCCTCTTTCTCTTGATCCATTCCCTAAGTAGCAGTTTTATCATCGTCTCTTAGCTACGGTTCAACCATATTGGCCTGAGTTCCAATGCCTTGATAGATCATCGCACCTCCAGAGTAAGCACCTTCACCTGCATGCTGACTGCCTCCATGAGTTGGGGGTTCAGTGCTGATCCCCTTGGGGGTTCGGTACCGATCGATGCTGGTCGGCCATAGTCGATCACCTGATTCCGTCTTGATGTTCCAACTGCATATGCATCCATTTTTCCACATCTGTTTCTATGATATTCGTCAGATAAGGAGAAGTTTTTCGATCCTGAATATGGAGTAGGCTCCCTCCTTGTCTTTTCATATTGATCTTTTAACTAGTTCATCAGGTTGATGTTAGCCTAGATTTATTGCTTGAGCTGCTGACCGATATCCATCAGTTGCTTCACTGAAACTCCAGAGTTTGCTTTTATGACATAGTCAACTAGATTCTGGGGATTGGAAGCAGCCAGTTATTCCCTCAAATCAACCTGTTGAACACTGGTATCTTTAATGCCTTCAATAGCATAGGAAGTAATAGACTTTCCTCTGGCCATGACCAGTAGCTTCCTTTTAGATCTTCTTCAAATCTAAATAGAAATAGAAACTTGTCGACAAAAATCTAGATCTATCTCGCGAATATGGAAATCCACAAGTAGATAATGAGATCCAATCAAGCTGAGAACTAATTTCTCAGTGAAAGCACCAAAATGTTTGCATTTAAAGTTAGCACAAATACCCAATAGATTATATGTTGAGAAATAAATGAAGAAATCAAAATTAAAACAAAGGAAACAAGCAGAAAACAAGTAAGAAACAATGAAAAACATATTTATAGTGGTTTGGCATTGAGTGCCTACGTCCACTTTGATGCAATAGCTTTATTAATCACTTGGATTCCTAAGTAAAAGAGGGATTGGATCGAAATCCGTAAATATAATGGAGTATAAGAAAAATAACAGCGTAAAGATCCTTAAATGAACTATGAACTCTGTATTTATAGGGGTAGATGATTGAATATCTTTCTAAAAATTCGTCGGTAGAATCTCCAAATGTAGACAAGGTCACCCAGAAAGTTTCGAGGCCCAATTCCCCAAGGGGAGAGATCAAGGTTGATCGATCTTCCCTGCCACGTGGCACCATGTGATCACAAATGGTGGGACCCATATCCTAGCTTCATGTTTCCAATGTTGCTTTCATGTTCTCAGAGATATTGATCGATTCTCGTTGAGTTGAACTGTTGATTCAAGCTGTTCATAACCATAGTTATCCGATCTGATCCCCTACCCAGGGAAAGGCACGACTCCATATGTAGAGTATTCAGAGAGTCCATCTCTTGGTTTTTCTTAATTGTTGCTTTACACTATTGTTAATGCTTGATCTTCGGTCTCTGTGATCACCTCTTCGAGCCACTTACCTTGTCAATCATTGAGTCTAGGTTGCTCAATCAATCTAAATATAGCCGAGACAAAAGGCCGGATAACACCGCATGATGTTGACCTGGTTGTAAAATATCAAGTGCGTGTTAATATGGAGATATGAAACAGAGCGAGATCAGTGAAGTATTTGTTTAAGTTTATAAACAAAGGACATGATAGGGCAACTGTTGTGATTTATGATAACAACAGTGATACAAACATTTGTACAAGAGGGAGATGAGGTGAAGACATACCTTGATTGTTAGTATGTTTCCACTTCAAAAGCAAGTTGGAGAATACTTGAGTTTGACATATAATACATAACTCCACCAGAGTAGAGACTTATGTTCCATATGCCAGGGAGCATGCCATATTTTTTGATGACTCAAAAAGTTTAACAAACATACAAAAACGACCGAATTTGGATAAGACTATGTTCATCGAATGATTAAAAACTAATAAGATGTTCATTGAAGCTAGACGATTGACATATGTTGACTTTCCTATATAATGTGTATGGGTAAGAGGAAAAAAAAGTGGAAAATGAGAAAGAAAGGTGAGAAGATTGGTCAAATATATTAAGCTCATCCAACAATGGGGGAAGGTTTTACATGCGAATGATGCTAAATATTATGATGGGTCCTACCTACTATGTAGATATTAGAACAGTCGATAGGGTATGTTATGAAACCTTTAAAGCAACATGTGTTGCTCATGGATTGTTAAAGGACGATAATGAGTGGAATGAAGTAATAACAGAGGCGTGTCAATGGGCATCCCCCTCATTTTTGCGAGGAATGTTTGCAATGTTATTGTTGTTCTGTGAGATCTCAAATCCAGGCTAGTTTTGGGAAAATCATTGGGAAATAATGTCCAAAGAAGTTATTTGGCGAAATAGAAATGTTAATGGAAATTGCAATAATCCACCAAATAATTAGGTGAAATCAAAGACCTAGAAAGAGATAGATAAAATTATGAGGTAGGAATAATATATCTATGAATGAGTTTTTACCGATGGTTGAAGTAGATATGCATTCGAAGGACGTGTTATGTAATACTTTGATTAACGAAAAGTAGGGTACCGTGACAGGAGAAGGAGGAGGTTCAAAGACTGCTTCCACTATTGAACAACGAGTAGAGGAATGTTTATGATGTTATACAAAAAGCAGTAAACACAAGATCTGGTTTGATTTTTTCGTATATGGAAGAGGGGATATAGAAAATATGTTTTTATGGAAGACGATTATATGCGACTTACGGTCTAAAGGTAAGATTGTGCTAGCTATGGAATCTTCAAGAATTGCTTCTTTACTTCTTCTAAGTGCAAGGATTGCACATTCAAAATTTAAAATACCTGTAAATCTGGGTGAAAATTCAACTTGTGATACATCTAAACAATCCTATTTAGCAGATCTACTTAGAAATACTGATTTTATAATATGGGATAAAGCACCTATGATGCATCGTAATGCGCTGCAGGCTTTTGTAAAAGTATAAGTGATACTGTTTCCAATATCTACTAGTAATGAAAATAAATTGTTTGGTGGAAAAACAGTACTTTTGGAAGGGAATTTAGACAAACTCTTCATGTTATTCCTAAAGGTACTATATAGATGATTGTACAATCTGCAATTAATCAATCTCCTTTATCAAGTAAATGCACTGTTTTTATTCTCAATACTAACATGCATCTATAAACATGCATGACAAATAAAATGTGTTTGAGAAGGTAGCAAAGTTTTCAAAATGGGTTTTAAACGTAGAAGAAGGCAACTTAACCACTATTTCATTAGAGGAAGAGGAAGAGGAAGATGAGGAGCGAACTTGGGTTTAAATACCAGAAAAATTTATTATTCCTCTATCTGATAGTGACATAGAAGAAATTATTACCACCCTATATCCGAAATTGGATAAAAATTTAATGAACACAAACTTTTTACGAGATAGATGTATATTAGCACCAACTAAACTGTGTGGAGGAAATAAATTTGTATGCAACTGTAATATAAGTGGAAGTCTCAGAAGCTATCTAAGCACTGATTCAATTAGCGTTATTTCATATACTGCATATGATCAAAATATTAGGTACCCACTAGAATTATTTAATACACTTAAAATATCGGGGCTTCCTAACCATAATTTACAATTAAAGGTAGGTGTTCCAATAATGCTACAATAGAATCTTAACCAAAGCTTTGGGTTGTGTAATGGTACTAGATTGATTGTCATACAACCAGCTTCGAGAGTGATAGAGGCGTCAATTGTAGATGGAAATAATATTGGTTGAAAAGTATTAATTCCTAGAATAGTGCTTACTTCTAACAATACAAAATGGCCATTTGTTTTAAGACGGAGACAATTTCCCATTCGTGTTTGCTTTGCTATGACAATTAACAAAAGTCAAGGTCAAACATAGGAATATGTTGGAATTCACCTACCAAGACCTGTGTTTATACATGGTCAACTTTATGTCATTGTTTCATAAACAACGTCACATTCGGTTTTGTAAATACTTGTGGGTTCAGGAGAGGAAGTCCATGAAAAGTGTACAAAGAATATTGTCTACGAAGAGATATTTAAGAATTTAGTAAGTTCATACATAGTAATCCACTTTATACAACCAATTACACTAATACTATATCTCATATTACCTAATTGTACTGCTGCATTTTATTTTTTAACACGGTTTACAGTGACAAATAATCATATTTTACAAAGACTTGCAAATTGTTAAGCTATGCAGTACGATTATTTTATGTTTCATTCACTCTACTGTCAACAAGTTGTAAGTGTACATGAACTGTATATGTCCAATCATTTTATATTTTTCTCAATTGAAGATACCAAACATTTGTTTCCATGTAATAGATCTTTAATAGAAGTTCATATACATAATATTGTATATGTCGCACGCTTAAAGCCAACCCAGCTACCGAGGGACTCATTTCCGCTGGTAGTTAATGTTTGGATTTCAATATACTTTAGGACTGATTAACCACGAAACCCTAAATCTGAATAAGTGACCCCTATTGATTTGATTGAGAAGAAATTAAAGGAAAGTAAATAAATTAGTAGAAGTCATACCTAAATCCATAGTTGCTGACTGGAAAAGTAAATTTGGTTTGGTTTTCCATATTGATATAAGCTATGGATCTTATATTAGATCTGAATCTATAATTGCTGGTTTCATAAACTGATTAAGAGAAAGAAATAGATCTAAAAGATAAGAGTTGGATCTGATCTTCTAAATTAACATAAACCCTAGATCTGAATTATTTCCATGGAAAAGATTAAAGAATAACTAGAGCTTGCAAAATTCGAAGACCATAACCCCTTACTTATAATGTTGGCATTTTCAAATTTGGCCCTTCAACAAATTAGAATTGTCTCGATATCTACACATTAATGCCATGACAATTATACCCTTAAGCCTTTTGACTTTACTTCAAAATTTGATCACTTTAATTAGGTTTTACACCAAAATAGCATGACACAATCTCCCCTTAGGTCGCATATGTAATATCCTTACAAATGTGTATAACTTTATGAGCTCCAAAATTTGATATTTACAACATAAGGTGTTTCCAAAACAATCTCATCCATTAACTATGCTGACAAGAATCAAAGCGGCTTTTGCTACCTTTAGTGTAACTAAACAATCAATGGTTACATATACAAACACAATCAAATGACAGATCAATCATGGATGTGTAACATGAAAATCACATGAACTATGATCTATACTTATCTATTTCCAACCGTTCCTACTTTAGTGAGACCAAAACATTCAATATTTGAACAATCTAGAGCGCAAACCAAACTTTATTATTTATTTTTGATCAGAAAAAAGAACATGATATATATCTGTAACCGAAGTATAGGGAAATGTGTCATATGATAGTACCAAATATAAACTCCCCCTGAAAAAAGTATCCATACATAAAAGTTACAAAAACATAGCAACATGCTCATGAAAGAGCTTGGATGATAATCCTTTTGTAAGCAGATGAGCCATAATAGAGTTTGTCACAGTATGCCCAACGAATTACAATCTATTTTTCACTCTTCCTTTATTGGAAAATAATATGTTGTTAAGTGTCACCAAATTATTTTAGTGGTCTTTCAATTCCTTTTTAAATATTCCTTAACTTTGTGATAAAATTCTGCAATTATTTTCCATCATTGGATGCCCTATAACAGAAAATAAATGTTAGTTCCAAAATAAAGGAGGCTATAAATGTCTACATGATAGCTTTCCTTATATAGCTCCATTAAAAATAAAATATTATTACCTGAAGTGGATCTTTTATACTCTTGACATCCAAAATATTCAAACCATAATGCTTTATGATCTCTAACCAATCCGATCTTTTATCTGTGAGTATATAATCTTTTGTTCCTTAAAAATGTCTCGTAACCATTTTGGTTACTGACCATTGATCCACTTTCAATGTTAGTAAGATCTAATATATGCAATATTTATATGTGTATATACATTAGCATGCATTAGACTCCTCATTGCAAATGCATGAAGAATCTTTTGCATTTTTTTAGCTTCCACGATGTTCTTATTTTACTATATAAGAAAATATTTATCTCTTATGACAAAGGAGAATCAACTAATTCGTAGTTCACATATTGAACCTTTTTATGCACTTATCTGCCCAACTCTTTTGTGATAATCCAAATATCAGCCCATGAATAATAACAGTGTATTTGAATCCCTAATACAAAAGAGTGATCCATAAGTGTGTTTTCTTAGTTGTTTCATCAATATCTTCATTGATAAATATGACTTTAATATCCTTCTGATATTACTCAAAATTTTAATCTGCAACAAGTTCCAAAATAATTTTAAAGAGTCTTTCACTTAAACCAAAGAGAAAGTCTTTTTAAAAAAACATTGTATTCCTCATGAGTATATCTTTTCTATAACGAGCCTTATAACATTTCACATTACCAACTAAATCCCTTTTGGCTTTGAATAGTTATTCATCACTGATGATCTTGTTACCTTAAGGTAATGTAACGACCCGTAATTTCGCTACTTCGAAAATAAGAGATTTTACTTATTTAAAAGGAATTTAAATCTTAAATAAATATGTTATATATAATAAATAAATTTTTTATTCTTATAGTTAATAAATTAAAAAGTAAAAATTTGGATTTTAGAACAAATCGACAAAAGTTAAATTTTGTTAATAATAAATAAAGGCTTAAATAAATGAATTTAAATATTTATTTAAAAAGGTAAATCTTATTTAAAACATATAATAAAGATAATAAAAGTAAATTTATATAAAAATATGTTAATAATCGTTTTACAAAATAACCAAAATTTGTCGCATTTTGTCAGTTTTACATACAATGTAAAAATAGAGATTTTGATAATATTTAAATATGATTTTTAAATATAAAGAGACTTGTTTTAATTTATTTAAAGAAGTAAAAGTTCATTTTAAAGTTTGGTTTACTTCAATATATAGCTTAATAAAAACGTCAAATTTTGACTGTAAAATTTGTCGTCAAAAACGCTGTTTTTAACCAAAACAAGTTGTCGACAAGTTGTTGCAACTTTATACATTTTTTAACTAATAAATACAAGTTTACAAACTATTTAAACACTTTACATTTAGCACTAAAAGACAAAAGGAGTTTGCTTTTGAAAATATTTGCATAAATGATAAAAATAATGTTAATACATGATTTGACAAAAGAGTGTAAAAGTAAACAAATAAAACAACATCATTACATAACTTTCTTTTCTCTTACACATGATATAACTTATACACCCAGAATTCAAGAAAATGGAAAATGAAAAGATAACTAACTAAAGAAATTAATGACACATAGGCTCACCATTAATGCATACTTACAAATCCATTTAATGCGAATCAAATCAAGCAAAAGTCTTCTTTTTAAATTTTAGGAAAATAAGGCAAACATCATTTCATAAGTACAAATTCAAATCAAACCATTTTCTTCTCCATGAAGCAAAGGTCAAATCAAGGGTAAAAAAAGTAAATGAAAAGTCAAAAAAATAGAGAAGGGTATTTTAGTCATTTTCCATCCAAAGCACAAATATAAATATGCATCCATACCTTTTATTTTTCACACTTCATTTGCTACTTTCTTCTTTACTTTCTCCTTCTTCTTCACATCCATTTCCATGGCTTTCCACCTCTTCATTTCTCTTCTACCTTCAAGCAACCACCTCCATACTCCAAACCATCACCTTACACCACCAAAACCAAGCCAAAGTACCACCTACCCCTTCCAAACCTCAAGGCCGTACCCCCCTAAGCCCAAGCTGAGCCCCTACACCCCTAGGCCGAGCACCACCTCACCAAAACCCAAGCCCACACACCCCAAACCCTCCACACTCACATACCCAAGGCCGTACACCCACCTACCCCCTCCAAAAACTTTCAGCCAAAATAAAAAAAAAAAAAGAAGAAAAGAAAAAGAAAAAGAAAACAAAAGCGTTCGGAAAGGAAACGGCAAAAAGGCGAGACATTGGAAATAGCATATTAGCAAGAGACGGAATTCTTACTTTAAAGTTTAACGGAGTGGATATGAAGGTGAGAAATTCTCGCCGCTTTTTGAATTATATTGATTATCATGCTTAACTGTTATGTTAGATAATCACTATTTGATGATATGAATGTATGGTTGATTGTTTGAATATGTTGGATAATCCGTAGTAATGTTATGACATTTACCGTTTTGGATATGTTAGTGTTATATGATAGTTGTATGGTTGTGATGATAATTTGGACATCAAATTTCTATTAGTTAACCCTTTGTCTCATAAGACCATATTTTAGTAATATGAGATATTGTGGAAAAATAAGTCTCTTTTCATTTAGAAGTAAAATTAAAGTTAAAATGAAAGAGAATTTGAAATTTGAAGTGAAACAGATATGAAAAGGATAGCTAAATGCAAATTAAAATTGAGATGAATAGTGAAATTAAAATTGAAATCGATTTTGAAAAAGTAAAGTTTAGTTTGAGATTAAATTGAAGTTTGAACTGATATAAGATTTGAAATCTAAGTTTTAAATGAGTTTAATTTGAGATTAGAGTTGAAACTGAGTTAAAATTGGAATTTAAAATTTAATATTAAAATAATGGGAATATAATAATATTATAATATGGTAATAGTGAAAATATATATTAAATACTTTAAAAAGTGAAAATATTGATTTAAAATGATTTGTAACGATTTTATAAGTGTTGAAGTTCAATTTGAATAGATTATTTCAAATATTGAAAAATAAGTTAAAACTAGACACGTCGCGCAACGGTAGTTCGCGATTTCGCGTCGAAAAGATCAAATGAGTGTATAGAGTGGAATATGGCTCAGAATTCTTCGAGGTAAGAAAATTCCGGACTATTATACCCATATTTTCTAAACGAAGAAAGATAATCAAAGTTTCAATAAGTAGATTTTGAAATAAGTCCACATCAGTTTTCCAGAAAAATCGCGCTAGTGCGGTTAAGTGACCGTAACAGGAAATTTGTTTAAATGGATGTTTTTAATTGTGGAAAAATATGGAATTAATTTGATAAATCTATTTAAATGATTTAAAAGAGATTTGGATCGGAAAATATGAATTTTCGAATGTTTAAAAGTTGTTTAATTCAAATAAGCTTATTTAGCACTTTCCGCAGTAGTTTTCTGTTGTGAATTTTAGAACTTTTGGAATATGAGTTTAAATGTAATGACATTTTCTAGAATAAATTGTTAACGTTTTAAAAAAGATAATTAAGCATTTTGAAAGATAATTTGCAATATTTATAAGCAATTCCAAAATAAATTTGAAAATCTGAGTATGCGGAAACGACCAGTACATTTGTCCCGCCTGTGAGATCTGGGAAGATAAAACAAGGTGTTTAACTAAGGTTAGGGATGGAGCAACCAGTGCCCTGAACTTACCTGGCCTATGTTTTCTTTTCTTAGGCGAGGGGTGAAACAGATCGAAGGAAAAGCCCGGATGCTCTTAAATAAAAAAACTGTATTAAGTTTTTGAATCAAAAGAAGATTGGTATTATCCAAAATTTAAGCAATCTCCAAAATGAATGATTTTCATGATTCCCGTTTACTCAAAAAAAACGTTGCTAAGATTGATTTAGGGTTTATCGTAAACGATGTCTTAAATAACATTGTTTTTGACCCGCCTAAAAGTTAAAGAATTTGATCAAGAATTGAGTAAGGAAATTTGAGATATTTTCCAAAGAAAAAGAATGAATTTCTTAGAAATTATCCTAAGTCAAAAGAAAGAGATTTCGAAATCATTCGAAAATAGTTAAAGTGAAAAGAGACTTAATAAATCATGTATACTCATATTCACTTTTTATCGATATTGGATTTCGAAGGAACCGGGGTCGGATTTGGGTAAATCTCATTCGAAAACCACTTTGAACCAATCTATATGTTCGAACGTGAAGACATGTTGAAGATGATGATTATTGAAGACCATGGATCTTTATAGCGTGAGGACTGCTTGTTGACTTGCTCTGGATAGCTCCCGAGTTATATATAGCAGTGGTCTCCTCGTTGTGGAGATGTTTCGGATTGCAAGGACTACTCGCTACTACTGGTAGTAGGAGAGTGCCTTCGGTTTGTCCTGTTCCTAGACAACTTGTATGGACGTTTGTCTGACATTGCATTTCTAAATATTACGTATATTGGTTTTTACAAACGCACATCAGTGGTGGCGGAGAAGGTAACTTCTCTTAGCTTAACACCCTCCTTGAGACGTACGAGCTCAAAGGATGTATTTTTGTGGAAGGCAATTAGTAGTTAAACGGAAATGGCAATGTGGCATTCAAAGATGTGATATGTGCTTTGTGAAAAGTAGTCGTCGCCTCAAGCCTCATCAAACCGGAAATGACTGAAACATGATTAGATGCAGCAAGGCTAAGTGGTTCATTCCCAAGTAGGGCATGATCATCCCGTTCTAGATATATTTCTTCCTGCTATGACGTTCGAGATGTATATTAATGTGGTGTATGGAAAACGAGCGCTCGCTTAAAGGTCGATAACGGCCGGGGGATGACATATTCGGTACTATCTAGTTACAGAGGTAGGTCGGTCTTGTGTTGGTAGAGGATCCTTTGTGATGGTTCTCGGGACATCTTTCTAGAGGTGTACCCCTTCATAAGGTAGATCCTACGCCTGGTCATTTGTATGGAAATCCATTCTCCAATAAGAACCTACGGACTTGATTGTAAACCTATTATGCTGGAATTTAATCAATGTAACAATTTCGGCTAAGATAATAAGTTTATTTGCAAAAAAATTCAAAGAATGCCATTAGAAATAATATCAAACATTTTGATATAAAAGTGTTTTAGTTATCATAAGGTAAAAACCCGTCCGTGTTTATGTGTGGGCGTGGTCTTATGAGATACTCTTTGTTTTCAAAGAATTTTATTCAAAGGCTAATATATGACATTGTCATTAATTATTGAGTTTTTCTTACGCTGGTTTATCAAGCCTGATCCGGGTATTTTCAATACTCGGGTCAGATCCGAGTAGTTTCCGGATAATCAAAGACGGTTGGAGTTTCCAGAGTAGAGTTGGAGATATTCATCGATGTATGAACATATTCTATTATCCGCTGTACTTAGTGTATTTTGTTTGCTGTTTGTCAGCATTTGTAAGGGCAGGTTTTATAACTGTCAAAGCTGAATTTAGGTTAGACTCTGATATATGTATTTAAAAGTTTTCCGCTGTAAAAATATTTGTTCAATATTATATGTTATCACATTCGAGTGAGATTCTGTTCTGTCTATTTTTCTTTATTACCCTTAAAGATCCGCCTTTTCATGCAATTTGAGTTGGACATGTGCGGTTTATTGTCAATTCAAAGGGTACGGGAAAACGGGACTTTACATTTGGTATTAGAGCTGAAGGTTAAGTGAGAACCTTGGCTCTGTTATGGGTAAAGTCTCATCAAAGATAGGATTAGTAATATCCTAGGATGAGTAACTCATTAGAGATAGGGTTAGTAACACCCTAGAATGAGTTATGAGAGTACTATATATATGAGAGCGTATTTGTTAATTTTATAAAAATGGTTTTGTTTTTAAAAAGAAATTGGTAAATGAAATAATTTTACCTTTGGTTTATATTATAAATATTAAAGGAGATACCATTATTTTTGGGTTAGAAATTAAGCATTGATTTTAATTTTGCTTAGCAAAACTAAGATATGAATATCTTATGATTAGAATTGCACAATTTGACTATAAGATATTCCATATAGAATCAATTAATTGAAAGCTAGAATTTAGAATTTTGATCATATATCCCTAAACCTTTGGTTGTTAAGAAATAATAATGATTAAGTGATTATCATAATGGATGGATTTAAAAACTAAGTACAAATATCTTGTGAAGTAAAATTCATAATTTGACTGTAAGACATTTGATGATAATATTGAAGCTACAAGTTGTAACTAGAGAAAGTAAAGAGAAAATGTACACATGGAGAAAAAATTGTTATTAATAAAATAGAAAAAGATAAGCCAAAATTGAAATTTTGGGTAAATATAATATGAAAGGGTAAGTTCTATAACTTATAAAGGAGTTAAGTTAATTTGAAATTTAGACACTTTGACAGGTTAAAATCAAAGTGAAATTTAGAAATAAGAGGTATAAGAAATATCATCCTAATATAAAAATTTGAATTAGTGATACATTTAGGGTAACATTTGTAATTCGAAATGAAGTAAGAATAGAAGTGGATATTTTTGAATAATATGGTTAGTAGGGTGATTGTTGGACGAAAAAGGTAAATAACAAATACCATGAGAATTAAGTTTCACAAATTTGACTATAAGGTATTTGATGGATTGAAGATTAAGAAATTTGATTTAGAAAATGGATAAGTAAATAAGTTAAATAGTTAATCATAGAATCGGTGAGAAAAAGGTGTACAGTTAGTAAAGTTGCCTTATTAATATATGGATTTGATAAATAATATTAGCTAAATGAAGACCTTAGGTAAAGAAAACTTAGGGTTGAGTTTTATAACTTATTAATTTGAGATAATAGTAGAGTTTCATATTAGTTAAACACCTTAGTTGAAGTAATAACAATTTAAAGTTTGGGGATATGTATATATACTCTTAGGAAGTAAAGATATATTATACAAGTTTAAGTCATACTTGTATGCTTAAGTAATAATATATTTAGAAGAAAGCAATGGTTGTGAAATAAACTTGGATTAATAGAAGTTTTGAAGAAATGTATTAGGTAAAGATGAATGTGAATAAGTACATAAGTTAAACGTAGATCATTTTGGCACATAAATTTTGATCTAAAATTTGAGTACAGAACTTTGAGGTGTTTACACCAATCCGAAAAAGGATTTACCACTCGATTCTTGACAGCGAGCATTGATGGGAGTTTATGATTATATACACGAGTTTTCTATCGCAGTTGAAAGCTATGCAAGGAAAGTAAGGGTTTGTGATCAAGAAGTCTAATCAAAGTACGCATTAGAAAATCGAGGGATAGATACTAGTTCAAAAGAAAATTTTTGAGTTCGAATAATAGATCGAATCAAATATCACATATAGTATGATATGTTGGGTCTGTCTACTTAGTAGTTGGATAGTTATCTCAAATAGTAGGCATTAAGATACAGTGGTTGGACTGATGTTGTGGTATGTATATATAGACGTCAGGTAAAATACATGCTTAGGTCAGATAATGAGTTATGTGGTGGTATTCGTTTATCTTGAGATAGTATCAGTGTGGTTGTTTTGGATGCATAGTCTTGTTTGGTTGTTGTATATATTATCTTAAGTGTACAGTATGCACTAGGATGGGTAGGATAGAAGTTTGAGTTGATATATGTATATATAACCGTAAGTACGTGATAGATACTCAGGTTAATGTAGGGAAACTTTATATATATGTTTGACAACACTTGTTTTAGTGTTGTTATGATATCGACCTTCTTCTTTTTTATCATCAATAGAAATAAGTCAAATTATTTAAGGATATGAGTATGAGATGGATTCCTTTATCTAACTTTCATTTCGAGGATGAAATGCTTTTAAGTAGGGGAGAATGTAACGACCCGTAATTTCGCTATTTCGAAAATGAGATATTTTACTTATTTTTATTTATTTAAAAGGAATTTAAATCTTAAATAAATATGTTATATATAATAAATAAATTTTCTATTCTTATAGTTAATAAATTAAAAGGTATAAATTTGGATTTTAGAACAAATCGACAAAAGTTAAGTTTTGTTAATAATAAATAAAGGCTTAAATAAATGAATTTAAATATTTATTTAAAAAGGTAAATCTTATTTAAAACATCTGATAAAGATAATAAAAGTAAATTTATATATTTAAAAGCATGTTAATAATCATTTTATAAAAATAACCAAAATTTGTCGCATTTTGTCAGTTTTACATACACTGTAAAAATAAAGATTGTGATATCATTTAAATATGATTTTTAAATATAAAGAGACTTGTTTTAATTTATTTAAAGAAGTAAAAAGTTCATTTTAAAGTTTGGTTTACTTCAATATATAGCTTAATAAAAACGTCAAATTTTGACTGTAAAATTTTTCATCAAAAACGCCGTTTTTAACCAAAACAAGTTGTCGACAAGTTGTTGCAACTTGATAAATTTTCTAACTTATAAATACAAGTTTACAAACTATTTAAAAACTTTACATTTAGCACTAAAAGACAAAAGGAGTTTACTTTTGAAAATATTTGCATAAATGATAAAAATAATGTTAATACACGATTTGACAAAAGAGTGTAAAAGTAAACAAATAAAACAGCATCATTACATAACTTTCTTTTCTCTTATACATGATATAACTTATACACCTACAATTCAAGCAAATGGAAATTGAATAGATAACCAACTAAAGGAATTAATGGCACATATGTTCACCATTAATGCATACTTACAAATCCATTTAATGAAAATCAAATCAAGCAAAAATCTACTTTTTAAATTTTAAGAAAATAAGGCAAACATCATTTCATAAGTACAAATTCAAATCAAGTCATTTCTTCTCCATTAAGCAAAGGTCAAATCAAGGGCAAAAAAGTAAATGAAAAGTTAAAAACGTAGAGAAGGGTATTTTAGTCATTTTCCATTCAAATCTCAAATATAAATATGCATCCATACCTTTCATTTTTCACACTTCATTCACTACTTTCTTCTTTACTTTCTTCTTCTTCTTCACCTCCATTTACATGGCTTCCCACCACTTCATTTCTCTTCTACCTTCAAGCTACCACCTCCATACTCCAAACCATCACCTCACACCACCAAAACCAAGCCAAACTACCACCTACCCCTTCCAAACCCCAAGGCCGTACCTCCCTAAGCCCAAGCCGAGCCCCTACACCCCTAGGCCTCACACCACCTCACCAAAACCCAAGCCTACACACCCCAAACCCTCCACACTCACATACCCAAGGCCGTACACCCACCTACCCCTCCAAAAGCTTACGGTCAAAAAAAAAATGTGAGAAGAAAAGAAAAGGAAAAGGAAAACAAAAGCGTTCGGAAAGGAAACGGAAAAAAGGCGAGACGATGGAAATAGCACATTAGCGAGAGATGAAATTCTTACGTTAAAAGTTTGACGGAGTGGATATGAAGGTGAGAAATTCTCACCGCCTTTTGAATTATATTGATTATCATGCTTAAATGTTATGTTAGATAATCACTGTTTGATGATATGAATGTTTGGTTGATTATTTGAATACGTTGGATAATCCGTAGTAATGTTATGACATTTACCGTTTTGGATATGTTAGTGTTATATGATAGTTGTATGGTTGTGATGATAATTTGAACATCAAATTTCTATTAGTTAAGTAATCTATTTGTTTAATAAGACCACATTTAGTAATATGAGATATTATGAAAAAATAAGTCTATTTTCATTTAGAAGTGAAATTAGAGTTAGAATGAAAGAGAATTTGAAATTTGAAGTGAAACGGATTTGAAAAGGATAGCTAAATGGAAATTGAAATTGAGATGAATAGTGAAATTGAAATTGAAATCGATTTTGAAAAAGTGAAGTTTAGTTTGAGATTAAATTGAAGTTTAAATTGAAATAAGATTTGAAATCTAAGTTTTAAATGAGTTTAATTTGAGATTAGAATTGAAATTGAGTTAAAATTGAAATTTAAAATTTAAAATTAAAATAATGGAAATATAATAATATTATAATATGGTAATAGTGAAAATATATATTCAATACTTTAAAAGGTGAAAATATTGATTTAAAATGATTTGTAACGATTTTATAAGTGTTGAAATCCAATTTGAATAGATTATTTCAAATATTGAAAAATAAGTTAAAACTAGACGCGTCGCGCAACAGTAGTTCGCGATTTCACGCCGAAAAGTTCAAATGAGTGTATAGAGTGGAATATGGCTCGGAATTCTTCAAGATAAGAAAATTCCGGACTACTATACCCATATCTTCTAAACGAAGAAAGATAATCAAAGTTTCGATAAGTAGATTTTGAAATAAGCCCAAATCAATTTTTCAGAAAAATCGCACTAGTGTAGTTAAGTGACCGTAACAGGAAATTTATTTAAATGGATGTTTTTAATTATGGAAAAATATGAAATTAATTTGATAAATCTATTTAAATGATTTAAAAGAGATTTGGATCGGAAAATTTAAATTTTCGAATGTTTAAAAGTTGTTTAACTCAAATAAGCTTATTTAGCACTTTCCGCGGCAGTTTTCTGCTATGAATTCTATAACTTTTGGAATATGAGTTTAAATGTAACGACATTTTTAGAATAAATTTTTAATGTTTTAAAAAGGATAATTAAGCGTTTTGAAAGATAATTTGGATGTTTATAAGCAATTTCAAAATAAAGTTGAAAATCTGAGTATGCGGAAACGACTAGTACATTTGTCCCGCCTGTGAGATCTGAGAAGCTAAAATAAGGTATTTAACTAAGGCTAGAGATGAAGCAACCAGTGCCCTGAACTTACCTAGCCTATGTTTTCTTTTCTTAGGCGAGGGGTGGAACAGATCAAAGGGAAAGCCCGGATGCTCTTAAATAAAAAGATTGTATTAAGTTTTTGAATTAAAAGAAAATTGGTATTGTCCAAAATTTAAGCAATCTCTAAAATGAATGATTTCTATGATTCCCGTTTACTCAAAAAAAACGTTGCTAAGATTGATTTAGGGTTTTTAGTAAACGATGTCTTAAATAACATTGTTTTTGACCGCCTAAAAGTTAAAGAATTTGATCAAGAATTGAGTAAGGAAATTTGAGATATTTTCCAAAGAAAAAGAATGAATTTCTTAGAGATTATCCTAAGTCAAAAGAAAGAGATTTCGAAATCATCCGAAAAGAATTAAAGAGAAAAGAGACTTAATAAATCCTGTATACTCATATTCACTTTCTATCGATATTGGATTTCGAAGGAACCGTGGTAGGATTTGGGTAAATTTCATTTGAAAACCACTTCGAACCAATCTATAGTTCGAACGTGAAGACATGTGAAGATGATGATTATTGAAGATCGTGGATCTTTATAGCGCGAGGACTGCTTGTTGACTTGCTCTGGGTAGCTCCCGATTTATATATAGCAGTGGTCTCCTCGTTGTGGAGATTTTTTGGATTGCAAGGACTACTCGCTACTACTGGTAGTAGGAGAGTGCCTTCGGTTTGTCCTGTTCCTGGACAACTTGTATGGAGTTTGTCTGACATTGCATTTCTAAAGATTACATACATTGGTTTTTACAAACGTACATCAGTAGTGGTAGAGAAGGCAACTTCTCTTAGCTTGACACACTCCTTGAGACGTACGAGCTCAAGGGTTGTATTTTTATGGAAGGCAATTGATAGTTAAACGGTAATGGCAATGTTGCATTCAAAGATGTGATATGTGCTTTGTGAAAAGGTAATCGTAGCCTCAAGCCTCATCAAACCGGAAATGACCGAAACACGATTAGATGCAGCAAGGCTAAGTGGGTCATTCCAAGTAGGGTATAGTCATCCCCTTCTAGATGTATTTTTTTCCCGCTATGACGTTTGGGATGTATATTAATGTGGTATATGGAAAACGAGCGCTTGGTTAAAGGTCGGTAACGACCGGTGGATGACATATTCGGTACTATCTAGTTACAGAGGTAGGCCGGTCTTGTGTTGGTAGAGGATCCTTTGTGATGGTCCTCGGGACATCCATCTAGGGGTGTACCCCTTTGGAAGGTAGATCATGCGCCTGGTCATTTGTATGGAAATCCATTCTCCAATAAGAACCTACGGACTTGATTGTAAACCTATTATGCTGGAATTTAATCAATGTAACAATTTAGGCTAAGATTAATAAGTTTATTTGCAAATGTTTTCAAAGAATGTCAATAGAAATCATATTAAACATTTTGATATAAAAGTGTTTTAGTTATCATAAGGTAAAACCCGTCTGTGTTTATGTGTGGGCGTGGTCTTATGAGATACTCCTTGTTTTCAAAGGATTTTATTCAAAGGCTGATATATGACACTGTCATTAATTATTGAGTTTTTCTCACGCTGTTTTATCAAGCCTGATATGGGTATTTTCAATACTCGGGTCAGATCCGAGTAGTTTCAGGATAGTTGAAGATGGTTGGAGTTTCCAGAGGAGAGCTGTAGATATTCATCGACGTATGAACATATTCTATTATCCGCTGTACTTAGTTTATTTTGTTTGATGTTTGTCAACATTTGTAAGGGCAGGTTTTATAACTGTCCAAGCTAAATTTAGGTTAGACTTTGATATATGTATTTAAAAGTTTTCCGCTGTAAAAATATTTGTACAATATTATATGTTATCCCATTCGAGTGAGATTCTGTTCTGTCTATTTTTCTTTATTACCCTTAAAGATCCGTCTTTTCGTGCAATTTGAGTTGGACATGTGCGGTTTATTGTCAGTTCAAAGAGTACGGAAAAAGGGAATTTTACAGGTAAGGGGAAAGATCTCAAACTTTATTGTCTTTCATAGATTTATACTATACATTCGTACCTGAAATCTACATTTCGAACTAATATCTTGTATGGATTGATGTAAACAACAAAATCATCTTCACCAATCTATTATTTATCTTTATGGAGAAATACTACATAATCATCCATAATAACATTTCTTCTTTTCCAAGTGGATTTCTTTAGTGACCTTGCACCTTGAGGTTTGGTGACTTGTTATACCTTGAAAGCGTTTGAAATATTATACCTTATGGTCATTTGGCTCTTGCAATTTGAATTATCTCACCTCTCATTGTTCTTCATAACATTATAAAAACATTCAACTGTAATAGGGGTGGTTGTGATCCTCCTAATTGCAAGAGCTAGGCCAACGAAGTCAAGAAAAACCAACATGTTCTCTTATTAATCCTTAGAGTTAGTCCCAAACAAGATGAGAACATTATTAAAATAGGCAGACATTTTAGTCAAATTAGTTTAAAATTGAACAAAAATAAACGTTGACTGTATATGCTTATATCTAAATATAAGCTACAATAAATTGAATAATTGATAAATCTCTTCTCAAGATACCTAGCGCAACTTTAATATCAAGTCTTTGGACAGTAATATTAATTGTAATTGGTACTGTTATTGTAACAATCAAACACTAGCAATAAATTAAAGTCAAATAACAATCTTTCTTTGGGCTGATTAGTTATTCACTTGTAAACCTTATAATTGTCACATATTTATCATCACACATGTGTAAGTTATTCGGCCAAATATTAGTCTCTCTTTGGACCGGGTAATATCTGCATGAGTAAATACACACAAATATCAAACATTTTCATGAACAACTAAAATAAGAGATGTCACTTTGGTGACATGTTATTTCAATTAGCTCACTTGGAATGTTGGTATTTACAATTAATTTGCAAAGGGACACCAAAAATACATTTGAATTTATTTCTTAGTGTACATACAATATATTTCGAATGCTATAAAACTGCAACGACCCACTTTTTTCAATTAGTTTAAGAGGACAATCGAACACCAAGATCCATTCAAATTGAACGGAAAGGCAGATAATTAGGAAAAGAGAGAAGAAATAAGGGTGAAAAAAGAAGAAAGGAAACGTAAAAATAGAATCTCACAGTGGAACAAATAATCTATAATATACAATAATCTTTACACAAAGAAGAAATGTAATATACATACATCAATCATAGTACACTAACCTATTTCAGTCTGGTTAGTTATATTAGCATGTCCTCATATTCTTGATAAATACAACCAATACACAACACATCGGAACACAACAAGATACGTATATACGTCTTGAGCCTCCAGCTCGTCTCCTGAAGCTCCAAAACATCCAAACTAAATCTATAATATGCTCGATCTGACCCGAGCATTATAATAAAATAACACTCGAGTCAGTCTGAAAACAAGCATGATAAAAAAACACCTAACTAAATTTTAAAGTTATAAGAAGCCCTTGAAATCAAAAGTATCTCGTAAAACCGCGCCACACATAAACACGGATGGATTTTTAGCTTATGATAACCAAAATATCTTTTACAGAAAATCCATTGATAATATAATAATGTCTAGGGGTCAAAGTAAAATATAAATATAGCTGAAATGCTTGCATCTCATGTTTCAGCATAGTTGGGCACAACTAAGTCTGTACGACGCTTATTGAAGAATGGATTCCATATAATGACTGAGATACTTGGGTACCATCCGTCATGGTGATTCTCCAGATAAAATAACACCGAGGACCTCGTCGGGATCCCCTGCCAGCATAGAATAGGCCTACTACTTGACTAGTAGTACTGAATATGTTCACCCTTAGTTTAATGGGGCCTGAAGCATACAAATGAGAGATAATATCGACTCTGGATAGAAATGTTCATACCCTACTTGGAAGTGGCCCACTTAGCCCTACTACATCTTCCATGTTTTAGTCATTCCCGATTGATGATGATTGAGGCTACGTTTTACCTTTTATATAGCACTTTCCACTTGGAATGCTAACACTGCCCTCTATGCAATAATGCAATGCCTGCATTCATCCGTACAAGTTCGTTCTGGGACTGAACGAAATGCTTAAGAGCGCCATCTTCAATTCCATTATCTTCAAGATATCTGAGTTGGATCGAAGTGTCTTTCGGATAACATATCCAATCCTAGTCTCTTCAAAACAACATTCGACAGTTTCCAGTAAACCCAACTCTGGCACTTTAGGAAATAAATAGTCAAAGATAAGAGCAGAGATCACCTCCTAACCGTTAGTGGATGGATTTTCTTATCATTTGTCCTAGGGGAACGAAACAAGATTTATACGCACAGTACAGCATTATCGGAGATGAATGTGCCATATAACTAACATGTTTCTCCTAGATATTTCCAAATTAATGTTTTGGGTCCATATTTGATAGACAGTTATTTAACTATTAATAAATATACATCCAAATCAGGGATTTATTTCAAAAGGGAAAATCAAAATTAGTTAAGCACATAAGAAACCACTAGTCTCCTTTTACTTAACCTTTTCATTAATTTAAATCGCTTCGTAAATTACTTGTATCAAAATACTTCTACAAAGATATATTCACAAATCCTTATATTTTCAATACTTGCAAAAAACCCATATACTTATCTCAACAGTATAAGTATATTCACAAGGGAGGAAGACATTCACTTTTTACCATTTCTAAAACCCCTTTTAAATTCCGTTATGAATATCTAAAAACCATTTATACACGTCTCTAAATCATTTCTCAAGTCACTTATAAACACTTTATAAATCCATAAACTAATTATAAAATTCCTCTTATTAAACCATAATCTCATTTCCATAATTCGTTTATAATATCTAACCATTTATAAAAATTCCTTTAACTTGTAAATAATCTTTCTTTAAGCCCTTAAACTATTTTATAAAACTCCCCTAATAAAACCCAAGTCCATCATAAAACTCTATTTATAAATCTCGAACATTTATAAATAGATAATAATCATTTACTTCAACCACTATTATACAATAATAGTTATTTATAATAAACCTTATAAATAAATAATAAATATTAACCTTCAAACATCTTAAAATAATAATTAATAATTTTAAAGACATTATTAATAAAACACTAGTAATTAATTTTTCAACATCATTATATGTAATAATAATTAATTTCTAAAACAGTATTAATAAATCATTATTATAAAATTCAAACCATATTAATTATTTAAAAAATTAATCTTCAAAATATTAACATACTGATAAATAATAAAAACAATAATAATTATAAATAAGTAACTTTAGAACAATATTAAATTTTTAAAACAACGTTAAATAAAGAACTTTTAAAAATATATTAAGTATAAATAAATAACTTTTAAACCATACTAATATAAATAAAATAATAAAAGGACAAGTAATGAGGTTGGAGTAAAAATAGAAATTTAATCCTTTTTAAACAAAATATTTCCAAAACCCAACTTCAGATTTTAAAATCATTCCCTGTCTCAAATGTCAATCCTAACCCAAATGGCAATTTATAGTATTTAAAATTATTAGTTTAAGGCCAATAACTACCAAACGCTCAACCAAAATGATATTGACTTCCTATCACTACTAGGTTTCAGTTTTTGAACATAAACAATGCCATAAACAATAATCATCATAGATCGAGTTTCATTTCCAATAATTCATATAGCAGGAATTTTATTGGAAATAAACAATAATATCGAGGAATCTCATTAGATCCCTCCAACCCGTCCCTCTGCTGTACAACTCATATATATCAACACATATTTATGTAAATAAAATCAACAGTCGTGAGGAATCCTGTTGGATTCCTCCAACCTATTCCCCTGCATCACAAACAATATATTATATAATTATATAATATGAGTCATCCGCTCCAAGGACGGAAATAAATCCAAACCAACTGATAAAATAGTAAATCATCCATACATCCAATCGACGGTCTTTTTATTAACTATATAACATTTTTGGTTAGCCAAAAATGTGAGTTTAACTCAACATTATTCCACTTGTTGTCGAGGCATTCCTGTGTGGAAATAAAATCGAACAACGTCTGATTTTAGCCCAAATTTCAATTGTCTCAAAATTCAACTAAACCTATTCCATTGTGAAGCTTTCAGTGTTACGAGCGCAAGCAAAAATTTATGGCTCGATTGGATCCTGTATGAGAGAGTTATTAGATTTTTAAGTTATCGATATTTAAATTAACAATTATTAAACTAATTGCATAATTAATTAAATAAATTACCCATAAATTATTTCAAATCCTGCTTCTCCCGCTGAACACAATAACCTCCCACTCTATGGTCACTACCTATCTTCTCCCTCTCCACCTCCTCACTCAACAATATGCAATTCCGACCACTCCTCTACGCTAATCATCGAAATCTGCATCCCTTACTACCATCATCTTCAACCCCCACCTTGAAAAAACGCATCCATAGCAACCCTACCTTCAACCTGTAAGCGACGCGACACCACTCCATCGGCCGCACACCACATACCTTGACCCAGGTGCGCCTCGACCTGATAAACGACACCAAGCTTCCCAAACTACCCACCGGCTACCATAGTTTGAGAAAATCACAACCCTACTCTTTAGAACCCATATCCACTCACCGATTCAGCTGCCGAGCCCCCAACCTGAAGCCATTCCCTATAACATTCACGTATAGATAGATCGATTCAAAATAATTTCAAAGGTTCAAGTTTTCGAATTTTCTGATTTTTATTTGACTTACGATGATTTTCAAAATATATAGATCTAACATTTTTTTCTCTAAATTGTAATAGAACGGCACAATTTGGTGTAGGGAGGGAAGTGAGTTGTTTTTGTTAAGTGGTTGAGAGATATTTATGTATATATAATGTTGGTTACGGCGTGTCGTAACACAGTTTTCCGTTCTACATATGGACTCTAACCGAACAAATAAAAATACGGTCGCGCTCAGAACATCGTTATGATTCAAAAACAATAATAATATACACTAGTTAAAATCTCAAAAACATGTTATTTGAAGATAAAACGTCAAACAGAAATTTAAATATTTTCTAAATTAAGAATTATGGAAAAACCAAATAAAATAAATTATAAATACATCAATAGAAATCGAGTCGAAATAATAATTATATATATTTTTAATTATTTATTTGAACTGCTATTACTTTAATTAAATTAACAAAAGAATCCACTATTGTTATTTCTTAAATTTAAATGAGTTAATAAATCAATTAAATCCATTAAATCAATTGAATTAATATCCAATTTGAAGTTCAGTTATTTGAAGTGTTATCCAAATATAAATTTACCAATTCAAATATTTAAATTATCACTGTATTTGAATTTAAATTATTAACTTAAATTTAATCACTTTAAATTGGATTTTGCGTTATTTAACTTTTTAAACCGTCATTTTAATATTTAAATCAATTAAATATTCCAAAATCAAACGACTAAAATTATGAATCGTTACATAAACACTATCAAAAATGTTTTAGGTCTATATGACACTTGAATATCTCAAAATTATAACTGTGACACAACATGTTTTAATCATACCTGTTTTAATCTTTTGCTTTAAGTATGTGGTTACATTCATAACATTCCTTAAATAAATATGATACAAGACATCATAAATAAATCATATAAAAAATGTCATCAATGAATGTCAAAATTAAATACCACATAAAATTATACATTAATGACATAGTAAATGTCGTACTAAATAACATGAAAGAATGTAGTAGCTATGATGTATATCTGAACCATAATATAGCTATACAGAATGCTACTATGTCACATTATCTTTAGTTTATTATTTGAATACTTAATTAAGGTTGGTAACCATGCATTTTGACAAAATATGAAAATTGTTGCTCCTCTAAAGAATGAAAGTGAAACAAATATAAATGCATCAAGTAATGAATCATATATCTTTTTTCTGAATATACGCTAGGAGAACCCGATGGACTGGTAAACTTCTGAGGGGAATTAAGTTGTGTCTGTCCACTTCAACTCATGACACTTATAATCCTTGGATGCTATTTTTGACGAGAAGTGTGTGTAAGGCATGGCTCAAACCTGAGTTGTTAGCAGACCTAAGCATCCATTTTCATTGCGCCATGCCTGAAAACACCGTATGTCTTTTCTTTTTTCAAATACAAACATGCCGCATCATTAAATTTATTGTAACCGGTACATTTAGTGCATTTATATAATAAATTAATTCATTTATTACCATATCAACCACATTTAAAGCATTTATGATAAAAATAAATGCAACCGACCGTTACGTGGTCCAAAATGTAAATAAGTATCACGTTAAAATTTATTTCAATAATAAAATAAACATAACACTTTAAAGGAACATACTTTAATTCTAATTATTCAAAAAATTTGAAATAACCAAAATACCTCATATATATCTAAATTAATTAATCAAAAACTGATTAAAGTAAAATAATTGAAGAATTAATATTTTATTATTTGTGTAAATGGTTCTAAATTATGTGTGTGTGTGTGTGTTTATACCATTTATAAACATTAAAGAAAATGATTGTATATGTTAGATCCAAAATATTCCTCACAATAAAATTCATAACTTATCTAACAACTAATAAACATGTGAATGATTTAACCAACATGAGTTATTACTGAAATTTAAAGGAATTTTGATAATTTCCCACAAATTTAGTGATTTTAAAGTTCTCACTTATTTCAAAATGACATACAAATCATTTAAATCTATATTTCTACATCGGAATAGCTTCACAAATCAGCTTTCAATTTAAAGTATTAAAAAAATACTAAGTCAAGTCTAAAATCATTAATAGAAAATCCTTTATATATAGATCAAATAGATCTAAAACTTGAGTAAGAAATTATAGGACTACTAAAAAAAGTTCAATTCAAAAATTACTCATGAAAAAATGCATAAAGAATTTCTCAATGAAATTAACGATGGGTGGTCCTGATACCACTTGTAAGGATTTCAATATACTTTAGTATTAATTCATCGGGAAATCCTATATCTGAATAGGTGATCCATATTGATTTGATTGAGAAGACATCGGAGAAAAGTAAATGATTTCGCAGAAGTCATATCTGAATCCATAATAGTTGATTGGAAAAGTAAATTTGAATTGGTTTTCCATATTGACACAAACTCTAGATTTTATATTAGATCTAAATCTACGTTTGCTGCTTTCATAAACTGATTAGGAGAAAGAGATGGATCTGATATTACATAAAACCTAGACCCGAATAATTTGCATGGAAAAGACTTGGAGAACAATTGAAGCTTGTGTAATTCGGGGAGCACAACCCCTTATGTATAATGTTGGCATTTTCTAATTTGGCCTTCAACAAATTAGACTTGTTCCATTATCTATACATTAATATCATGATAATTATATTTTTAAGCCTTTTAACTTTCATTTAAAATTTGACCACTTTAGTCTATACACAAAAATAGCATGATCCAAATTATTAAAATATTGCAACAGTTAAATATCAATTTTCACTTTGACTGCGTATTTTCATATTCCCTTTGCTACTCATGTTTTTCATTTGTGATTGTGCTCACTCTGGCTGGCTGTTATCAATCAGTTTTCAATTTGAGCTGCCTGCTCATAGATCCAGTTTCAAGACATGATACTGCACTCCCCTTTTAAATTTTCTTTTGCAATCAGATAAGCTGATGAGTGAAACAAAAATACTATCACTGACGATGTTGCAAACTAAAATAATCATTATCAACTGTCACTTTTTCCAAGGCGTACAAACAATATGTCAATTTATTATTCAACCGCTATGCGTTCTGTATATATAACAGTGTGATTGTTTCTTCTCTGTGTTATTTTATCTTATTTTATAATTCTGTACTTTTTATGAAAGTGGTGGTTGTACTCAGTTTTTACGTGTGCATATTTATTTTTTCTGCTGAATAATAAATTCCTTTACTGTCAGTTATGAGCTTCAATTTTTTTCCTTTGAAAACTAACCTATTTTTTTCTTGTTATAATGCCTGTTTGTTGTAATTGTCATCTAAAAAGTTCACAAAGCAATAAAACAAATACAAGATTACTGTAATTAATAAACTAATATTTGGAATTCATTAATCTGTACTTCATATCATGTATTTTGCATGTGCTGAGACTAAATTCTATAACCTGAAAAGATTACAAAAGCGTCACCAATGTAAACCGAATTTAATTACAAACACATTTGTATTTGATATTACAACATTTTTTTACTACACGATTGTTTTCCTGCTTATTATATCCACTTCTTTGTATCGTAGTCATGCAACAACTGTTGAATGAAAAAAAAACGTTACACACGTTGACTTTATTTCCGCTGTTATATCTTGTACACTCAACTTTTTCTGAATCTTCTTCCAAACTGTTTAATCAAACACGTACCCTATACTATTTGACAATTTTTTAACAACACTGTGAACCTTATACTATCATCTGACTTATCTTCTTTCAATACATGTATTGTTTTGATCTAGATGTTTCCAATGTTCATTGAAAAGGTAGAAGAACTGGGATGTATAGGTTTACCAAATGGGAATATAGGTTAATGAACATACATGGTCTGACACTGCCAGCTAATAATTTTTTATCAACAAATATTAAACAATATATTTAACTACTTCTATTACAACCATTCAATTCAAATATAACATCTACCGCACTTGACTTTAGATTAGGCCTCTCTATTTTGCAAACTAATTTTGTTTACAATTCGACTGCATACTTTGTGCCTTCAAAGTTTTATTCAGCATGGCCTTGACTATGTTATACATGGTACTATATTTTCCACTACAACTCTGCAGCTTTTCCATCGTAGGACCGCTTTACAGTAACATGACGTTTTTATTTCTTTTGAAATTCAAAACTGACTGAATTGTTCGTATCGGTTTCCGCAAAATCAGTGGCACCACTAAAATGTAGAATTTTTTTTACCATCTCAATTGCTGAATCAGTAGCTTGAGTGAGAGCTGATTTCTTCTAACTGACAATGTGTTATACCCCACTATGCCAACTAAAATCCCACTACCAACAATTTCTGCATGCATGACTACAAATATCTCCTGTAAATTTCACCAACTCCGTCGTTTATTACATATATAATTACCCACTACTAAATGAAGTTCTGAATAAAAAGAATTTTTTTGAGATGAATATCAACAGAAAGTATTTTACAGAGAAGCGGAAATGAATAATACATTAGTATGTACAATGCTGGAAATATACATATGTACAGTATTACGACTTTGGGCCGAACATTCTCAAGGCCCGGTCCACTATATCTTTGATAATAATGTATGCCGTTGAGATTTATATAAAAGGCTGTGATTGTTTTGAGAACTGTGCAGTCCGATATATGCTTGGTTTCTTGCTGGTTTGCTATATTATATTTCATACTCATTTTACTCTTTTAACCCTCCCTCTCAAACCGATCTAGGGTTACATAAAAAACTGGGATATCTTCAAATCTCCTCAAATTAGCGATGAAATCCTCAGATCTGAGTGATTTTGCTAGAGTAGATGCTATTGAGTACACTGAATCCATAAATCTGGTGTTGGTTCTTCAGATTTGTTGATTTCAGATGTTATCATCAGATCTGATGTCGATTTGAGGCCTGAAGTTGAAAAGGAGCCTCGGATCTTCATTATTTCTCTGAGAGTGAAGATTTGAGAGGGCTTCAAGATGAATTTGAGTATTGCGACAGTAATCGATGAATATATGAGAAAACTGATGCCTTGAAAACATGGCAGCAAAAGCAATGTTGACAGGAGATTGAAGGCATGTTAACTGGAGTTCAAGTCGTTGCCTTTTCTTTCTTGAATTTTCAGATCTGTCCTCATTCTGATAAAGTTTTTGCTTGATAAGGCTTTAGTTAAGATATCTGCACGTTGGTAGGTTGAAGGTATATGATTTACTTGTAATCTTTCCTTTAATACTTGATTACGTACAAAGTATAAGTCGATTTCTATGTGCTTGGTCCTTGCGTGTAGTATGAGATTTGCTGTAAGTGATACAGCACTTAGATTGTCACACAATATGATCAGTTTTATATTAGTGTTGACCTTTAGTTCATCCAATAAGGACTGTATCCACATGATTTCTGCTGTTGCAGCAGCAACGCTTCTATATTCAGCCTCCGTGCTGGATCTAGACACTGTGGGTTGTTTCTTTGAACACCATGATACTAGATTATTTTCCAAATAAATACAGAATCATGTTGTTGATCTTCTATCATCTGGATCATTTGCCCAGTCTGCATCTGCATAGCTTGTTATGTTGAGAGTGTTGCATGCTTTTAGTGTTAAACCATAATTTACTGTCCCTATGAGATATCTTAGAATTCTCTTGATTGCCTTCCAGTGCTCATCAAGGGGATTTTGCATAAATTGACACACTTTATTAACACTAAAATAATTATCTGGTCTTGTTATGGTTATATATTGCATTGTACCAACAATGCTTCTACACTGTTTATCATTCAGTATAGGTTCTCCTTTGTTTTTGGAGAAATGATGATTGGTAATCATAGGTGTAGGCAGATGGTTAGCTTCATTCATCTTTGCTTTAACTAGGAGATCTGTAATGTATTTCCTTTGACTCAGAAAAATTTCTGAGTCTGATCTTGTTACTTCAATACCTAGGAAATAATTCAGATCTCCTAGGTCTTTGATTGAAAATTGTTTGTCCAAATATTGGATAATGTTGCTAACCTCTGCCTTATCATTACCTGTAACAATTAAATCATCAACATAAATTAGAATGTAAACAGTGATGTCAGTACTTCCTTTGACAAACAGAGAATTATCTGATCTGGTAGGTTGAAAATTCAATTTAGATAATGCGATTTTCAACTTATCAGACCATACTCTGGGTGCCTGCTTTAGACCATATATGGCCTTGTTTAACTTGCAGACACTGTTTTTATCTTGCTCATATCCTAGAGGTTGCTCCATGTAAACTTCTTCACTCAGATCAACACTTAAAAAGGCATTATTAACATCAAGTTGTCTTATTCTCCGGTGTTTATGTAGAGCCAGTGTAAGTATGATCCTAATTGTGGTTGGCTTTACCACTGGAGAAAATGTTTCATTAAAATCAAACCCTTGTTGAGTGTAGCCTTTTGCTATTAGCCTGGCCTTGTATTTTGAAATGGATCCATCTAGATTCCTTTTAAGTTTATAGGTACATTTGCAGCCCATTATGTTTTTATTTTCTGGTGATGGAACAATTCTCCATGTCTTGTTTCTCATGAGAGCACTATATTCATTATCCATGGCAGCTTTCCAGTTTTTGTTTTTAATCGCTTGATTGAATGTAACTGGTTCTTCTGATGTTGTAGACGTAGTAGTGACAGTGTATGCTTTAGGTTTGAATATTCCACTCTTTGCCCTGGTAATCATATGATGTCCACCTCTGATCTGTGGTTCACTGTGAGGTGACTCAGTATTTCTATCTGCAATTCTATTTGATTCTTGTTGATGATCAGTATTTTGTGTTTGGCTTGATGCAGTATTGGGAGATTGATCTTCAGAGAACTCTGCCTGACCTGGTTCAGTGAACAAAGTGTGTTGTGGAGCAGAGTTATCTGAATTTGCTTCAGTTTCTTCATGACTCCTGTCACTTGAGCATAAAGGTATTAGAGGTAGTGATACTCTGGGATTATAAACTTTCTTGGTTGTCCTTGTACTTGCATCAAAATGAGGAAACACACATTCATTAAATACGACATGCCTGCTAATGTATACTTTTCCATTGCTATCAAGGCATTTATATCCCTTTTGTTTTATGGCATACCCTAAAAAGGTACAAGGTGTAGACCTGAAATTTAGTTTATGAGAGTTGTATAGTCTAGTATAAGGAAAGCATAAACAACCAAATATTTTTAAGTTTTGATAGTCTGGTTTTGTATTAAGTAAAACTTCAATTGGTGCTTTACCCTTCAATACTTTAGTTGGTAATCAGTTAATCAGATACATTGCAGTGTTGAAGGAATCTGGCCAAAATTTTAGTGGCAAAGATGCCTGAGCTAGAAGAGTTAATCCAGACTCGACAATATGTCTATGCTTTCTCTCAATTAGATCATTTTGCTCAGAAGTATAGGGGCAAGTCATTCTATGAACTATTCCCTTTTTCCTAAAGTAACTGCTGAGGGGTTTAAATACACCACCTCCATCAGTCTGAACAATTCTAACTTGATGATTGACTTGCTTTTCTATTTGTGTAATAAAATTTATTACAGCATTATGAGTTTCAGATTTTGAATTTAAGAAATAAATCCAAGTATATCTAGAATAGACATCTATAAAAGAGATATAATAATTATAACCATAATCAGAATTGATAGGTGCTGGCCCCCAAGATCTGTAGCTATCAATTCTAGTGGTTTAGTATATTCAGTCAATGAGTCAGAAAAAGGAAGTTTGTGACTCTTACCCATTTGGCATATGTACAAACATATGGTAAATTGATGTTTTCAATAGAGATTTTATTTTCTGCCAATATTTTCTTCACAACATTAACATTGGGATGCCCTAACTTGTAGTGCCATACATCAAATTTGCTCAATCTATCATTGGATTGAACTGTTTCAGAAAAGTTACAACATTTTTCAGTCTCTTGAGTTTACAGAATTAAATCTGTATAGACCTCTTACTGCATCACCCTGCAAAAGAATTTCTTTAGTCGGTGTGTCTCTAACTAAGCATTATGTAGGATAAAATTCAAAATAAACATTGTTATCACTTGCAAATTGTGATACACTCATGAGATTCTTTTTAATTTGTGGAACTCTTAATAAGTTATTAAGGTAAAGTTTTCTTCTACCTTTGATGCAAGCAATACCAGTGTGTGATATCTTTATAGACTCACCATTTCCCATGTGAATGGAACTATTACCTTTCTACTCTTTATTTCCCAAGTTTAGATTATCCAAATTGTTAGTGATATGATTGGTTGCACCTGAGTCTGGGTACCAGCTTTCATCATTGATATGTTCAGGTCTGGTTGATTCATTCAGATGACACATTCTTGAATTTTCTGCTGAATTGCCTGAATCTTGTTGAATCTGTGCCATATTTGCACTAGAATTACCAGCTCTTTGTGTATTAACTATTTGATTTGGTGTGAAATTTGTATTAAATCTAAAATAACGTCTCATAGCTGTATGACCAAGCTTTTCACAAATCAGACATCTTGATCTTGAATTGTTATTCCATCTGCCTCTACCTCTAGACCTGTTTGATTAACCCCCTCTATGAAAGACTTGTGCTCCTCTATTGTTATTGGTTTGACTCTTATTTTTGGAATTCACTGCATAGTTGATAAATAGATCTGATTCTTGTGGTTTTCTGTGATTAATTCTCCCTTCATGGGCCAGTAATGTTGAATTGACATATTGCATGGATAGTAAAGTTTCTTTAGAGGATATTACAGCCACTATGGCTTCATATTCTTCACTAAGATCACTGAGAACAGTCAATATTTGTTCTATTTCAGACACCTTATGGCATGCTGCCTCCAACAAATCACATGTTGTCTTGACTTTTGAAAGATATTCTCTCGTTGATAAATTTTCCTTCTTGCTATTCTGTAATTGTCTCTTGTAATGCATGATTTTAGCTACAGATTGAGAACTGAATATCTGATGTATAGTTGTCTAGATTTCATTTGATGTTTTGCATCCTACTAATTGAGGTAGCAGATTAGTACTGATTGAGGATAATAGCCAAGAACTTATCAAGCTATCATGTCTTTGATATTTGATATATTCTGGGTTCATGATTTGGTTGGTTTCTTGATTAGAGATGTGCTCTAGTGAGGATATGTGTGTCCCAAGAATGAAACCATCTAGTCCATAACCTCTGATTGTTGTACCAATCTGGGGTTTCCAAAGAAGATAATTATCTTCATCTAAATGTACAGTGATCAGCTGACTGTGAAGATTAATTGTCTTGATTAGATTCTCTACCGCATTCGGTTGCTGACTGTTCCCTCCATTGCTTCAATTTTCAAACCCTTCACTGGCCATGATGAAATCTCTTCAAAACAAGAAAAACTCAGAAGATGATAAACACTGAAACGAGAAGACAGGTTTGATGCAGCCAAGAAATCAGATGATGACATTGATCTGATGATTTCTTGGCAAGGCACTTACTTCTTTTTTTATGTTTTTGTGTTCTTTTCTTGCTTTCCGGATTTGATTTTCTTGATTTTGAAATTTTCTGCAATACTTTCACTTGAGATTAAGGGACTTGTTGCAGCCAGAATTGCCCAATTCTTTGGCACGACACTTGTCTTCTTGAAATCTTCATATGAACTCAAAAACTCAGATGATGAGATTCAATCTAATGAATTCTGGAGATCAGGTGATGAATATTGATGATTTTCAGTTTTTCTTTCTTTGAATTGTTGTTAAGCAAAGTTTTTCGAATGGCTCCGATATCAAAATGAAATTTTGAATAGAAGATTTTTTGGAGATGAATATCAACAGAAAGTATTTTACAGAGAAGACGAAATGAATAATACATTAGTATGTACAATGCTGGAAATATATGTGTGTACAGTATTATGACTTTAGGCTGAACATTCTCAAGGCCCGGTCCATTTTAACTTTGATAATAATGTATGCCGTTGAGATTTATATGAAAGGCTGTGATTGTTTTGAGAATTGTGCAGTCCGATATATGCTTGGTTTTTTGCTGCTTTGCTACATTATATCTCATACTCATTTTACTCTCTTAACTCCACTAATAGTACTTACTACTCTTATTCTTCAACTTACGATCAAACATTGCTCTATTATGCAGATGAATTAAGACTTTGTACTACTATCCAATGTCCATTATAGGACTAACTGGAGCACTGTTAGAGCTAGAGTTGGCAGGCTGTGGAACTCTGTAAACACAGAGACAAATGAAGTGTTCACAATCAACCTGCAGTTGCTCGACAATGCAGTAAGTGATTCTTTTTAATATTATTTTTAATTGTTGATTTTTTAAAGCGAGCCAAATTCAAATAACACAGTTACATAAGCCATTTTTTCAACAAAACCTGCCGATAACCTTTACTACGAATGGATTTCATTTATAAATAGAAAAATATAAATTCAAATTGGGGGCTCCATGACTGTATCATTTTTACATGCACATGTCCATATTTCAACTCCAAACTTTGTCATCAACATTTAACCATCATTTTCCACTCTTTGTTTTCTATTTTATTCCACTTCTATTTTAATACGGTCATCCCCAAAAAATTTGGTCTCAACGTCATACGGAAATCAGAAGCAAGCTACAGCGAGATGACATATCATACAAGCATATGAAAATACGATTGAAGAACATGGACCGTACGACATCAATAGGTTCAACATTTAGGATTCTGATAAAGCCTATAGGTCAATTGACGAAGATTTAAAAATCATCATACATGTAGACACTACTGTCATGAAGATTACTGAAGCCGTTGACAGCATCCCCACCACTAACTTGGCTTTATCGAATAAAAAATACTTTCAACTAGACTACACAAAAGAGGAAAAATCACTCGTAAGTTTGTTGATTGTAAAACATTTCTTTTATCAAATTTGTTCTCTAAAAATTTGTACATTACAATCTATGATTGAAAAATTATTTAGATGTATGTGGTTTGCTACAAGGAATACCATTCATCATTACAATCACTAAAAGAGATGGTACCCAAACCGCTAAAAGAGAGTCAAATTGATTACCAAAGGTACACATGCTTCTTACTCAATAGTCAATACCATTATGTGCTTTCTCTAACATAACTGTTAGCATCAAAATTGACCACTAGCACCCTTGAGTAGAATCATGTAGAGAGATTAATAAAGAAAGTAAATTGAAACAGAGAAATATAACAGTAAAATACAATAAGAACAGTAAAAACGAGAATACCAGAATTATAGTGGTTCGGCGTAACTGTCTACGTCCACTTTGAGTGTAATCTTTATTACTTCTTCAAAGAATTGAATATAGATACAATGCGTATACAAACAATTTGAGTACAAGTTGTGACAGAAAAGAAATGAGTATAGAAAACGGCAGAGTCTCCCTGGAGTTCTCCAAAAAAAGTCTCTTCAACTGTACCCCTACCTGTCTATTTATAGACGAAGATAGGCTGGACTCCCTGCGCAGGCCCAAGACCAAAGTACTTCGGCTCATAGTTGTAAGTCAATTTGACCGAACAAGTCATACTGAACCACTTCCACTGAACCACCTATGCTGACGCAGAGGTTGCCTTGTTGTTGACTCAAAGCGGTCTCTCAAGGAACTCGGGGCAAGCGGTATTATGACTCGAAGCAAAGAAATGTCAGTCGCATCGCTCTGTTGTATTTGACTAGCCTCTGTAAGATTCGTCGACCCAGTTATGCCGATCCACGCACGCCGAACCACCAAGGCCGAACCACGAACACTAAAACACAACTGATCGTCCAGTCCTGGCTATTCTTCTTTGACTGAGCGACACGTGACTTAGTTCTTCTGAGGTCGGACAACGATCATCCGAACCATCAAGATCAATCTCACCCACACCGAAGGACTAGGGTCGAACCCTCCTCGATTGAACCACTTCGTCTTTCCTATCTTGGTGGAGCGATGACCTTCTCTTCAAGGCCGAGCAATGAGTGGCCTTACCACTTTGACCGAACGACCTTGGCCGAGCCACTCTTGGTCGGTCCGCCATATTTACATTCTAATGTCGATCTATCTTGTATGCTTGTGCCTTACAACCATGCCGACCAACATTAAACATGCCGACTCGTGCATAGGCCGAACGGAACTTGAATCACACCATTCTCTTATGCTTTCAACCCATTCTTAGATCAAGCCCCATCAGGATTAGTCCATAGGCTCTACGACTAACGCCATGTAGCCGGGCCAAAGTGTCGGGTAACTTTTGACTGGATAGCATATTATCATATGTTATTAATTTGAATTCAGTATAGCATATTATCATATGTTATTAATTTGAATTCAGTATAGCATATTATCAAATTGATTTTAATTTCAGCTAATTAGTATAAATGATAGTATCAATTTTATTATTAGTTATATGTTTTTATAGTATCAGTTTTGGTGTTTATTTATTTGTTTATTTATTTATTTCAAACATTTGTTTTGATATTTGTTGCATACTGTTTGTATCAGCTATCTAGTATCATTTTACACATTTTGTTGGTATAAAATATGGTATCATTTTTCCATTGTGTGATATCAGTTTTGTTCAATTTTGTATATTTCACTTATTTATAACAAAGTTGATAGCATAGTATATGGGATCTGATAATCATTGTGTAATTGATTGAACAAAATGATTGAATTGATACATGCTTTCTATTGGTTGGAGATAATATTTGTTTGATTGGATATAAATCACTTTAGTATCAGTTTTGGTTAGTTTTTAATATCAGTTTCATGTATTATTATACGTGCAACAATTGACACTAGTACTAATAAATAATCATAATGATATGTTGCGTTAGCAAAAGCTGATACTGGAACTAATTGTTGTTTCATAAAGTATGCTGAGTGTCAGTTTTAGCAAAATCGATACTTCTAGTTATTAGAACTGATACCCAGTTACTGTTTTGTATTGATATATGATATAAAATCTTATAACATTATTATACAACTGGTAGCTGCATCATAAAATTGATAATATTATGTAGGATCAATAGTTGCATGATAGAACATTCAATATATAATTTTGTTATAATATAAAAAAACAGGTAAAGAAAGAGCATCAATTACAACAAATCATTCCAGCAGATTATCATTGTTTTACAAGTAAGATCAATATTGTTTTAAGAACAGAACATCATTACTTCACAAGTTCCAAATTGCAACAGAGCATCATTACTTCATAAGTATCAAATTTAATTGTGAAACAATACAATGATTTACTTTAACACACAAAATTCTCAATTTCTGTACCTTCTTCTTTGCTTGACAGGTTATCGGTTACATTTTTGCAAATTGTTTGATTTGTTCATTTATCTTTCTTCTTCCAAACTAGACATGAATTTGGCTAAGCTCCAGTAGTGCTCTTTGTCAGTCAATATCTCATGTGCAATTCTTGCTCTAGATTTCAGCATTTGTTCAGGGGCTATTTTGAGTGGTATTTGACTTTTTTTCAATGATATGATGAATATCATCACCTATATACCACAGTCAAGCCTGTTTAAAAGAATATTTGCAGTATCAGTTTTTGTATCTAGGTATTAGTTTAAAAGAAAATTTGCAGTGTCAGTTTAACTATCAGTAAGTATCATTTTGAATAACATAAAGAACTTATGTGTCTGATCCTTGTTGTGCACATGGTATCTGATGCATTCCATTTGCCTTCACTTCCTTATCCTGTATATTTTTCTTTTTCCAAATTTCTTTCAGCATTTCTTCAATTTTATTTCTCTATTGAAAACAAAGCAATACAAAGTTAGTTAATGTTCGATTTGTTTAATTAAATTATTTTGCTTCATAACAAAAATATATCATACCAATATCATTGCCTACTTTAGACTGGGGTTGTTTCTTTCATTAGAATTTCTTCTAGGACGTCTAGAATCTAGATGACTCCATTACAATGTTGGGCATGTCAAAGTTACTAGTGTCCAATGGTATTCACAATGCAATGGGAAATATATAGCATCTGTGTATTCATCATCCACAATTTGTTCAAGGAAAGGCAGCACTAAAGATTTTATAATTCCACGTATATTGAAAACTAGAGATTGCTGTTAAATAAAAAAAAAGTAAGTTAGAATTCAATATATGTGTACCATTTATGATATTCTTGCATATTAAAGTTTTATTTACCGTCATTATTATTGTGAATGCATAGTTGTGCTCTTTCAGCCCACATTTAGATAAATACCAGTCAATTATCTATATTGACAACAAGAAAATGTAAGTTTTGTTATTGGTGAAACAATATTCAATAATAATTAATATCTTTTCCTTTAATAATGGTAATATATATTACCAATTACAAGAAAAATAAGCATGTAATATGATCAAGCAGCTTCTGGGTATCATTTTTGCACTAACTTAGTATCATTTTTGAACATGCTATTAAATCAATTGCAAATAGAAAACAAAAGTATGAGTTGATATCAACTGCTACAATGAATTAGTTTTGCACTATTTTGGTATTTATTTTGTCATACATGAAGGTTAACACACCATTCAACTAATAGACCGCCACTTTGTAATATATAGTACTTAGGTATCATTTTTGGTTATAAGTAGGTATCAGTTTTGGTATAAATAGCACTGGAAATAGCTACTAGACAGTATTTTTTGTAATTATTTTATTGGTAGAAGTATTATTAAGCAAAAAGAAGTGTGTACCGATCCATGTGTGGCATTTTCTTCAAGGAGTTGTCGTAGTACTTTTTTTGTTATTGTACATCCTCCTCTAATTGTGTTTTTATCTGTCCATGCTATATCTCTGTTTTAAGAAAATAAGGCACATATCAATTATACAATGTTATTTTAAGCACCAAAATTAGTATATATGTTTGTAAACTTACTCATTTGATGACGTCATAGCAAAGAAAGTTTTGTTTGTATTTTGTTGTTCTATATTCAAGTATGCCAAAGTTTTGGTGCAGTGTCCTAGTCCTAAATTTGATAGTGTTGGCTCTATTACTTGAATTGGCATTGGGATTGACTCTTTTGCACTTTCTTTTTCATCATTTTCATTTTCTTCCAGTTTTTCTTCATTTTCATTTTCTTCAGCTTTTTGTTTTTTTGCTGTTTTTTCATTCTCTGACCATATTCAAAGCTGGGGCTTTTTTTTCCTTTCTCTTGTTTTTATTCTTTTCACATAAGAAGTGCTTATGAACTGTTTGTTTCCTTTTCCGACTAGAAGGTTTTTCTGCTTTGTTTCCTTTGTCCTTTTTTGTTATTCCCTCTTGCAACTGTTGTGTGATATTGAGATTGAAAGATGGAGGTGTTAAGTCTAGTACTACATCACTGTATTGTGCAACTTTTCTCTCTTTAGTGGTATCTTCTTCCAATTTTTGAGCCTCTTTTATTTCTTTATGTTTTATCTTCATTTGTTTGCAAGACTGTTTCATTTGTTTTGTTCAATATGTCTTCACGTTTTTCTTTTCTGTCCATATCTTTATCTTCATTTGGTTGGAGCACATTTTCATCCATTTGAGTTTCTATTTCAGCCTTCACGCATGTACTTTGTTTTTCACTTGTTTGATGCATTTTTTTTGTATTAGTGTCAGCACTTGTTTGGTGCACTTGTTCAACATTAGACTCAGCATTTCTGTCTTCATTCCCACCTTCATTATTTTCAGTTGTGGATTTCTTTTCCCTGTTTTCTATTTCTGTTTCTTCATGTGCATGTTCATTTAGAATGTTGTCATGTTCAACTTCCATGTGCTTATTTTCTAGTTCAACTTCTGAATTTTTCTTTTCATTTTCTTCCAGTCTTGATTTGAGTTCTTTTGGTTGTTCTTTCAAATTTTCTTTTTCTACCTCTATTCTCAACTTCTTTTCTTTCCCTAATTGCTTCTTTGTTTTCTTATCTTCTTCTTCCATATCTTTAATGTGCATTTGCAAAACATTAAGGCTTACTAAATCTTCAAAACATTGTGTACTCTGTTCAACATCTTCGTTTTTTCTTTTCCATTGGTTCTCTTTTCTTTTGTCGCTTGATTCTTCTTTTGTTGATGCTGTTTGGAGTAAATTGTGTTCATGTGGAAGAATAGTGCTTATTTCTTTTATCTGTGTAATTGAAATAGTAATTTTGTTTTAAAATATAAATGCAAATGCTTTATTATACTATTTTGTAACTTATAAGTTATAACTGACATTAATAAGTGATTAGTTTAATAGAAGAAAATAGAATAGTAATGAAATTGATACTATGTACACTTACTAATTAATTGTGGGCAATGTTAAAAATGATACCAAGTATTATTGTATATTATAGCCGGTACTGTGCAAAATGACAAGATGTACTATGTCGAGGACAAGACGTACTATGCCGACGACACATTTATACCATGGAAACAAAAACTTAAAGGTATACATTGAAACTGATACTAATCAGAAGCTAAAGTGATACTGCAAAGAGGCATATTTGATATATGCAGACACAAAAAAATTATTCTATGTGTTGAAACTGATACCATAGACAGAAAGAACATAAAATGTAAACTGATACTCACTAGTGTAAGTAAGAATTAATTTAACTTACACTGCCAACTTTTGTATCATTCAAAAAATTGTTTCACAATAATGTCTTTAAGTTTTCTTACATCCCATCGTGCAAATCTGGGTAAATCTTCAGCAAGTTGTCTTCTAGGTTGGATGAGGTTCATTTTCTCACAGATGCAATACTATAAAAATTTAAAGATATAATTAGATAATAATTTTGAATATAACATTTTTTTTTTCAACTAATAATATTCTTCATAACACATCTTACCAATGGAAGCATGGAACATCCAGACATGTTTCTTGGCTTGGAGATAAACTTTTTGACAAATTTACTAAAAAAATTCTCTATTGTTTCTGGCCATGAGACAGTTTGCATTATTTCACTATCAATCAAATAGGGTAGAATTCCTCATCTTAGTTTTTGTTGGTTGTTGGGAAAGAAAAATGTCAATAGTATTTGCATTATAATCAATAAATGCAGATCTTCTTCATTTTCTTTTATTCTTTTTGATATTTCTTGCGTTATTCTTCTTTCCATAACATTTCTTGTTATATAAGTACATGTGCCAAAGTTCTAGTTGCAAACTCCTTGCAGTCTGGTGGAATGGTTTTCCCCATCAATTTTTTTGTTGGTTCTATGTTTATTCCTTTTAATGGCAGCTCGAACAGCAAGTTTATATCTTTGGAAGTGACCTTCATTTTGTCTTCTCCCAAGACGAAGGTATTAGTTTCCATACAGTAGCAGCTGTATAAAGCATCCAAGTTTTGTTGATGCCTTTTGCTTTCTTTCATTGTTATTTTTTCTTCATAGATGACTTTGAAGAAGTTGTAAAACGGTGTCTTCTTTAAGATATCAAATTGGTTTTTGGTCAGTCCATTTTTTTCTTTGACCAGTTTTAATATCTTGAAGACAGCTTGTAAGCTACATCTATAAGCAGTTTCTGTCTTAACATTTTCAGATTTGCTATCTGTTTGTTTGTTTGTTTGTTTTGATGTTGTATGCATGGTTTTATTAGATGGATTGACCAAATCATCACCATCCTATTTCATGAAAATGTGGCATTAAGCTGTTAGTGAAAAAAAAGCATTGAAACAGAACAATCTATAACATGATATAGTGATATCAGTTTCCATAAACATGAGATAAAATATTGTATTTTTATCTAGCAAAATTTGGTATCATTTTTGCTAAACGTAGGTATCAATTTTTTAAAAAATATGGCCGAAATACTTCTAAAACTGCAACATAATATCTATCAGTCTATACTAAGTAGGTATCAGTTTATACCAAGTAAAAAGGTATCTGTTTATACTAAGTAAATAGGTATCAGTTTATACTAAGTAAATAGGTATTAGTTTATACTAAGCAGGTATCGGTTTATACTAAGTAAATAGGTATCAGTTTATACTAAGTAAATAGGTATCAGTCTATACTAAGTAGGTATCAGTTTTCTGTAACCAGGTATCATTTTTTTTCAACTAGGTATCAGTTTTTTATAAGTAGGTATCCGTTTTTTTGTAAATAGGTATCAGTTTTTTGTGCATATCAGATTTCAACTAAATGATACTGATTATTATTTTATCAAAAAATTTACGCTACATGATAATGACTATTATTTCTTGTAATTAGGTATCAGTTTGTTGTAATTATCAACCTTTTCTTTTACCACATGATTTACAGGTATTATTTTTGCAATATTTATCATGCTATAAAGTTATTATGTTTCTTATTTTACCGAATTGAGTTGTTCTTCTTCTGATTCTTCATCTGCAGCTTTTTTCCCTTCTTTTTTCTGAGATTTTTCCTGTTTAACATTTTTAATAATATTAGAATACATTTAACAGTATGAAATTGTTAGTAGTAGTTTTATGCTTTTGCAATTTCAGTTACCTCAGTTTCTGTTTGTTTTTTGTTCTGAATCATTTTTTCATTTTTTTTCTTTATTCTCTTTTTTGCATATTGTCTTCAACTGCTTTCTGTGCCGGTATTTGTTGCTGCATGTTCTTTTCTTTTTTCTATGCAAAAAAATTCAATGTTACTATAACCAAACTATACTAACTATCTTATATTTTATTTTATAGTATCATTACCTTCTCTGGTATACTTTCACTTATTTCTGATCTGCTTTCAATTGTTGTATTTTTTTCATGTCTTCTCTTTGTTCTTTTTTCTCTATTTTGCTTTTCCTCTTCTACTGAGGTTTTTAAAGTTTTAACTTGTTGCTTTTTCTCTTTATTGTCATCGGTAACATTTGCACTACAGGTAGGTTTGCTTCTTCTATTATTGCGTTTTCTTCTTGAATATCTGCTGTCGGAAGTGCTTCGACACTTCGATTTTCACTTTGTTTCTTCACTTCCGACGTAGTTAGGGTTTCATCGACTGTCGATTCTTGTGCTCGTTGTTCATCGACTGTCGATTTTTGAGGTTCTGTTGGAGATGTAGATTTGTTTCTGTTTTGCGGTGCCATCTTTCGAGCAAAACTTTCATCAAATTCTGAATAAAAGGAACGACGAGGAAGATGAATGAAATACCGTGTCCTATTTGAAATTGTATCTGGGCTTTGGGCTCTGTCCTTACGGTACAAATTTTATGCGCGTGTCCTTCTGACTAATTAATTATTTTAATTTGTCCTTCAAATTTTTTTCCCTATTTATTACTTCTATTACAACCATTCAATTCAAATATAACATCTACCGCACTTGGCTTTAGATTAGGCCTCTCTATTTTGCAAACTAATTTTGTTTACAATTCGACTGCATACTTTGTGCCTTCAAAGTTTTATTCAGCATGGCGTTGACTATGTTATACATGGTACTATATTTTCCACCACAACTCTGCAGCTTTTCCATCGTAGGACCACTTTACAGTAACATGACGTTTTTATTTCTTTTGAAATTCAAAACTGACTGAATTGTTCGTATCGGTTTCCGCAAAATCAGTGGCACCACTAAAATGTAGAATTTTTTTTACCATCTCAATTGCTGAATCAGTAGCTTGAGTGAGAGCTGATTTCTTCTAACTGACAATGTGTTATACCCCACTATGCCAACTAAAATCCCACTACCAACAATTTCTGCATGCATGACTACAAATATCTCCTGTAAATTTCACCAACTCCGTCGTTTATTACATATATAATTACCCACTAATAGTACCTACTACTCTTATTCTTCAACTTACAATCAAACACTGCTCTATTATGCAGACGAATCAAGACTTTGTACTACTATCCAATGTCCATTATAGGACTAACTGGAGCACTGTCATAGTTAGCGTTGGCAGGCTGTGGAACTCTGTAAACCAGAGACAAATGAAGTGTTCACAATCAACCTGCAGTTGCTCGACAGTGCAGTAAGTGATTCTTTTTAATATTATTTTTAATTGTTGATTATTTAAAGCGAGCCAAATTCAAATAACACAGTTACATAAGCCATTTTATCAACAAAACCTGCTGATAACCTTTACTACGAATGGATTTCATTTATAAATAGAAAAATATAAATTCAAATTGGGGGCTCTATGACTGTATCATTTTTACATGCACATGTCCATATTTTAACTCCAAACTTTGTCATCAGCATTTAACCATCATTTTCCACTCTTTGTTTTCTATTTTATTCCACTTCTATTTTAATACGGTCATCCCCAAAAAAATTGGTCTCAACGTCATAAGAAAATTAGAAGCAAGCTACGGCGAGACGACATATCATACAAGCATATGAAAATACATTTGACGAACATGGACCACATGACATTAATAGGTTCAACGTTTAGGATTCTGATAAGGGGCATTTCACTTGAAGGACAAACTTTGTAGTCCAATTAGAATCTATGATAAACATTCGTAGAAATTAATTTCAAAGCTAAAGTCAGCAGAATAATTACTTTTAAGGACAAAGCCAGCAATCCAATTACTTTTAAGGATATAATTTCATAGGTTTTTAGGCCGTACAAACTAATTATTTTGCATTTTGTCCTTAAAAGTAATATAAGGTAATTAAGCGTGCGTTTTCAATGGCATTGTGCCAAAAAATAATTAACTGTAAAATTGAAGGGTATTATTGTCAAAATGGTAATTTATGTTCTTAAAACAAAATTTTAATTAGATAGCAAACAAACAATATTTCATGTATTCAACAATCATCATTCCATGTTCAGCATCCAGTATTCAACATTTTAAACAAACGATACCTCACTTAAGGAATCGGTAGTGGGCATAGTTGACAAACCACTTCCAATAATAAGTACGTCAACATGCGTGTCAAATTTTGGATGTAAGAACTTACATTACCCTAACTTTCTCAACCACTACATACATACTACCGCAACCAATCACACACCACGTCATACACACACATGTACATTCATGCAAACACACGTAGATAGATATACGAATGAACTCCAATACATACTTCTGCCAATTAAAAAAGGCATATGCTCTAAACTTTATATGAGCACTCGATTAGTTACCATACAAACTATATTATGGAGAGAAATTAATACCTTCCAGGTTCAATCACTTTCGACTAAACATTTGCAACTAAGATGTATATAAACATCATCATTCCTGAGACATAAATGATGTTGAAAAGGTAAGAATAAATTCTTTGGTATTTAATGTTCATAACTTGAAGACAAATACCACACCCTCTTAATTTTAATTACTTACTACTTACAGGTCACATGGAGGTCTGTCTTGCAAAATTTTCCTAATGAACAGTAAAAGTTCCGGTAGTACCGTTGGAACAACAGAAGATGTTCACTCAACCATTTCACAAATGATGAGCAAACTAAGAATTGCAGATTGTCGAATAATTCATCGTATTATTATTTAACTCCATGACTTAGAAACTATGATTAATGCATTCATCATAAAGCTTACACTACAAGAAAAAGGCGGAATACCGACAGCCAAGACCGACGGCTTCCGACGGCCATTTTCCGACGGCTTTCGACGGGCCGTCGGCGGCCGTCGGAAGCCGTCGCAAATTTGCGATTATACCAGCCAGCCGAGCCCTTTCTTCCTCCTCCATTTCATACGAAAAAAACCCAAAAAACCCCCCAAATTCAACCCCTAAGCTTCCAATCCCTAATTTTTAGCTTCCGGATCTTCCAACGCACTCTAATCAAGCTTCAGCACTCTTAATCTCAGGTATAATCTCTTATTTTTATGAAAAATTCAATTTTTACCCTAATTATAGATTTGCATAAATTGATAAATTAGGGCGAATTAATGATTGCAATTGTTTCCACTAGCGTAATAACGGTTTATAGCATCACATGGTATACCGATTTCATCTTTTATCGTGAAATTGTGATAAACACGTATAATTTGTGCATGTTCATGTATATGTATTTTGTTGTGTATGCCTTGATTCGACGATTGTATACGTTATTTGGAATAAGATAAAATGATTGAATGAACTAGGAGTATTATATTGTGCACGTTTTTACTTATGACACAAAAAAAATGCATTACTCTAAATTATAATTGTGTGTATTGAAAAATGACAAAATGTTAAACCAGCCCTAAGTTGATGCGTAATACGTCGAATAAATGTGTGAAATTAATATATAAATGTGAACAGTGAGTAAAACTGTATTTTTGAGTAAAATGCGCGCATGTTAACCGACAAATGTCCCTTAGAGAGTTTTTGGCCCCGTCTGACGAGTGTTGTACATGATCGTTGTATAAATGGTCGTTTTTTTCGAAAAACGACCATTTATATTCATCTGGTACAATGTTTGTCGGATTTGTCCCTGTATTGGACAAGTTATGAACACAGTAAGAATTTACATTTTGTATACTACTTCGTCTCAAACGGTTCATAAAATTTCGCCCTAACTTTTCTTTTTTGTTTCCTGCGTACACGCATTTGTGTACAATGCAGGGAACAAAAGGGAAATGCTGCCGAAATTTTATTGAATCGTTTGGGACGAAGTAATATACGAAATGTAAATGCTTACTGTGTTTGTAATGGGAAGTAGGATGTCTGACCAATGAAAAAAAATTATATATTTTTAATCGTTACGTACGTTAAAAAATGAAATGTGCCCTATTTGAAAATATTTTTAAATTTGTGAAGTTGTTCTTTAAATTCAAAATATTATACGAACATGAAAATAATCTTTTTCGAATGTGTATTCTTCAAAATAAATATTAAATTTTGAACTTCTCATTTTGTCAAATAGGAAAAATGATTGATTATTTTGTTGATCGAAGGAGATGGATGTACCAAAGAAAAGGAATGAGGGGCTCAATAAAAGAAGATTTTTATAACGGTATAAACGTGTTTGTTGAATTCGCCTTAAGTAATAACGGAAACGATCCAGAAATTCGTTGTCCGTGTAGTAGGTGTAGACATTTGAAGTTTTTATTACCAGATATTGTGAAAGTTCATTTGTGCCAACACGGTTTCACACCCGAATATTATGTTTGAGATCGGCATGGAGAAGTTGTAGCAAATACTTCTGTAGAGTCTGAAAGTGTCGTTAACGAAATAGTTTCAACGACCCGTATAGAAAATATGGTCGAAGATGCAGCACGATCAATGTTTCCTATGGTTGAAGTTGACGACGATGATGTAAATGTTGAAGAACCAAATATTGAAGCTAAGAAAATTTATGATTTACTAGATGCAGCTAAAAAACCTATTTGGGATGGTTGTAAAAGCGGCACGCAGCTGTCAGTAATCGCAGAATACATTGCGATGAAGTCAAAATACAACATCACTGAAGCTGGGTTTACGGCTGTTGTACAAGCTGCAAAAAGACATATGCCGCCCGATAATCTAATGTGTGAAAATCACTACGAAGTTAAAAAACTTATGTCGGCTTTTGGTTTACCGTATCAGAAAATAGATACATGTTTAAAAGGATGCATGTTGTTTTGGAAAGAAGACGCAAACCTTCGGGATGAAGTACTGCCGGGATGGAGTACCACGATGTGTCAAAGAAGAAAAATTTTCGTATGTTTGCTTCTTTGTTGTGGACTATAAGTGATTTTCCTGCCTATGCAATGCTTTCGGGATGGAGTACTGCCGGTCGTCTAGCATGTCCATATTGCATGGATGAAACACGAGCGTTTTCTTTACCTCATGGTAAGAAAATTTCATGGTTTGACTGTCATTGATATTTTCTCCATGTAAATCATCCCTTCAGAGGAGACAAGAAAAACTTTTTAGCTAATAGAGTAGAAAACAGACAACCACCGACGATATGGTCAAGCGAAGACATATATGAACTTGTTAAGGACTATCCAAAGATATATGAAACGGGGGAGCAAACAGAAATTGAAGGCAAATCAGTTGTTCATAACTGGTGCAAACAAACTATTTTTTGGGAGTTGCCGTATTGGAAACATCTTCTGCTTCGCCATAACATAGATGTGATGCACAATGAGAAAAATGTATTTGATAATGTGTTTAACACAATTTTGAATGTGAAAGGGAAGACGAAGGATGGTTTGAAATCAAGACGTGATATAGAAGAATTATGCAAACGTCCCAAGCTTCATATGAAACCAAATGACAGTAAAAAACCAAAAGCTTGTTACGAATTAGATAATAATCAAGTTAAAGCTGTGTTAAAATGGGTGGAAGGGTTAAGATTTCCTGATGGGATATCATCAAATCTTCGTAGATGTGTTGACTTTAAAAATGGTAGATTGAGCGGAATGAAAAGTCACGACTGTCACATAATGATGGAAAATTTATTTCCCGTTATGTTTAAAGAACTACTGCCGTTAAAAGTTTGGAAGGTAGTAACGGAGCTTAGTATGTTTTACAAAGAGCTTTGTTCGACTACTTTAAAAGTGCAACGTTTACGTAAACTTGAAGTGGACATTCCTATATTGCTTTGCAAATTAGAGAAAATATTTCCGCCAGGTTTTTTTAATGTGATGGAACATTTACCTGTTCATCTTCCATCTGAAGCACGACTTCGAGGTCCTGTCCAATACGGATGGATGTATCCATTTGAGAGGTATGTAATATGTTATAACGTAATTTAATTGCATTTGAAAGATGAAGTTAATATAAATTAATGTTGCATAGATATTTGAATCATCTGAAGAAAAAAGTGAGACAAAAAGCACGAGTTGAAGGTTCGATATGTAAATCTTACATCGAAGAAGAAGCTTCGTTCTTTTTCTCTCACTATTTCAGTGACCATGTGAATATTTCATTTCAAAGTGTTCCTAGTATGTGTAATTTTTATGTTTTCCATTTTTAATTCGTTTTTGTCGTTTTTCTACCGTTTGTCGTTTAAAGTGTAATCTTTTTTTAACACAGGCTGAGATAGACATCCAGACAGATGATATGCAGCTGGCACGAGCATACTGGATGAGGAAGATGCGAAAGAACTACAGAGACACGATATCTGAGGTTAAGAAATCCGGGAAGAGACCACGGTGGATGGGGGAGAGCGTGTGGCAAGCTTGGTTGAGCTACTGGGAGACGGACGAGGCGAAGGCAAGTATACTAATTTTTTTTCAATTATTAATTTAACGTGATTGAAAAATAATGTATCAAATTTTGAATGTACAGGCAGAGTCAGATAGAAACTCTGCAAATAGAAATAAGAATCCCGTTACTCATCGCGGAGGATCGAAGTCGTTTCAGCAGTATCGGCAGGAGTTGGTAAATTTAATTACTGAATAATAAATGTAAATAGTTTATGCTATATGATTTTAAATGTATAATAATTGTATGTAACAATCAACTTCAGGAAGCCGAGGCATATGGTCCTGTCAGCTATATGGACGTGTTCACCCGTACGCATGCTGTTGAGCATGTTAATCCAGACGGGACTGTTTCGTACACATGGCAGGATGATAAATCCAGTAAAAGCCATGTAAGCATATTTCATTTTATTCAGTATTAGTAATTGTTTTAGTTGTCAAATTATTATGAAATAAGATATGATATTATTAATTTGTCAATGCAGGAGATGTTTATGAAGCAGCGACAGAAACTCCTTTCTGATACGGGTCGAGAGCAGCTGACGACCGATGAAGAGGACGTTATTTTTGAGTCCGTTATGAGTCCACCAGAGCATGGTCGACGATACGGATTTGGCAATTTAGCGGTAAATAATTTAATTTTTCTTAAAATACTTAAAATATGATATTCTTACCTTTTCAAAACAATAAACTTTGATTTTATTTATTTTTCAATTATTGCAGTCCAGTAGTCAGAGTAGGAGACGGCGGAGTAGACCTCAGAGCGAGCTAGCAAGTATAGAAGAATTGCAGACTAGAGTTCAGCAGTTGGAGGAGCAGAACCGCCAACAGGCCATGCAGACGGCACAGTTATTTGAGTACATGCAGCAGTTTGGTGGCCGCTTCCCTTCATCGGCTGGCTCTGAATCTGGGGCAGATTGATTCATTGCTTTCTAATTCGTTCGTGCAGGTATGTTTAGTTTTAGTTTACAATGATTTGGTAGAAGGAACAATTAATTGTTGATATGTATAATTATGTATAATACACTTGGTTCTGTAGCTGTATCAGGATATGCATGATTAGAACAGTTATTGTTAGTATTATTGTTAATGTTGGAATGTTATGTATATTTTGTATTTTATTTTTATTCTAATTTTGTTTATTTCTATGTCTATTGAATATTTTGGAGTATTGGTTTGCATGTTTGGTTGGATTATTGTGTATTTGATTGTGCAGTATTGATATTGTAGTGTTTGGAAGAGAAATGTGGTTGGAAGGCTCTATTTGCAGCAGATTTAAAAAAAAAACAGCAGGTTTCCGACGGCTTCCGACGGCTCCCGACGGTTTATTGGTCGAAATTTTCCGGCGGTTTCCGACGGCTTATTGGCCTGATTTCCGGCGGTTTCCGACGGCCGTCGGAAGCCGTCGGAAACCGCCGGAAACCGCCGAAAGCCGTCGATAATGTATACGGCATCACCCGTCGGTAGCCGTCGGAAATACTGCTCCCCGACGCCTTCATTTCCGACGGCTTTTTCCGACGGCCGCCGACGGCTTCCGACGGCCGCCGACGGTTTTCAGCCGTCGGAAATCCCCCCTCCCCTTGTAGTGTTAGTTGCATCAACCACTGTCCAATCATAGTTTTTATTGATATTTTTAGGGCAAAAAATATATGATAACTGCAGCAATTATGAAGATGAGAACATTGTCCTCTTGGAGCTATTTGTCTTGTTCTCTTTGCAAGTCAATTGCTCGAAAGGAAGACGAATGATATATTTGCAACAAGTATGAATTCAAAATGAGCAGCCGGTGGTTAAGTATGAACACTTCATCTTTTATTACCATCGTAAAACAAATCATACTTCTTACCAAGTTTTCATACTTGATATCATCTCAACGTCGATATCTTAGATGCATCAATGTCATCAACCAACATTGTATTTAACCGAGAAGCTGAAGCACTTTTTGGGCTTCCAGTTGATGAGCCGATAAGGATTTCAAACATGGTTAATTACCTACTCTACACTCTTCTGTGTTGTCCTGCACTATTATAATTTTTTTATTTATAAAGTGAATTTATTAAAAAAAATTAAACAACAAACATGTTAACGGTAATATGTTTATGAATCATTATTATAATTGAGCCTTTGCAAGCTTATAACGATAATATATTTATGAATCAATATTATAATTGAGCCGTTGCAAGTTTATAACCATAATATATTTATAAATCATTATTATAATTGAGTCATTACACTTGCACAACGGTAATATATTTATGTGACATTATCATTGAGCCTTTACAAAAGCTAATGGTATTACAATATTGTTTTAAATGAGAATAAATCAAAACCCATTAACATTCCATCACTTTAGTAACATATACAATTTTCATTCTGCCTATTTAAATGATAGATAGACGGAAGAGAAATGGTAAAAATAACAAACATTTTTCTTTTTCTTCTTCTTTCAATAAAACTAAACCCTTGAGCAGTATTTTAGACTGCAAATCAGAATCAACTTTGTCAGTGCAAATATGTTAATATTTTTTCAGATTAGAGAAGCTGCTTTATCCTAGAGGTGAGGACGTTTGTTTTTCAGAACTATTTTGCACCTTTGAGCAGAACGCCAAAACGCCTTCAAGAGATTGACAACGTACATGAATCAGTCGAAGTTCATTGTTCCCAACAATTTGAAGACGGTCCATACAACAATGACTTCTGCTGCAACTATTGATGATGTTGCACCGACCTCAATGTTTTAGGTTCTCATGGTTGCTTCTATGCTCTTCAGATTCGAGGGACTTCATTTCAAACGCTGGAGGCAAAAGAACGAATTTTTTCTAACGATGAAGAAGGTATTTGGTGTGCTCACTGTAGAAAAGCCTATAGTACCAGAGAAGCCCACTGAAACCGATGCACAACAACTGTAGTTCTGGCAGGAACAAAACCAAAAATTGCAAAATTGGACAAAGCAGGACTACCTCTGCAAGAACTTCATACTCAATGGCCTGAGCGACGATCTCTACTACTACTACAATTCGGACAAGACAACCAAGGAAATCTGGAAGGCGCTGCAAAAGAAGCATGATACAGAAATCCGGAGCGAAGAAATATGTCGTCAGCCGCTACCTCAAATTTCAGATGATGAATGACAGGTCAGCAGAGACGCAGTCTCATGAATTTCAAAAAATAGCTCATGAGATCGTCTGCGAAGGTATGGTTATTGATGAACAATTCCAAGTTGCTATTTTGATAAATAAACTACCCCCTATTTGGAAGGATTTTAAGAATAATCTAAGACATAAAACTAAAGAATTTTCTTTGGAAAGCTTGATAACTCGCCTCCGTATTAAGGAGAAATCACGTAAACAAGATATAAAGGAAGAAGTGCTTGCTGTTACAGGAAACACTAAAATAGCTGCATTTTTGAAATCAAATTCTAAAAAAATTTAAGAATCAGAACTGCAAGCTTAGTTAGAACCACAACAAACAGAAACCACCCTAATAGAATGACTTTGGACAGTAGTTTCTTTGCTACAACTGTGGAAAACCAGGTATATGGGACGCAAGTGTAGAAACAAAGCAGGCCCTACACCATAGGCTAACTTGACTAAGGAGCCTCTAACCGGTATGATTACCGATGAGATTCACCTTACTAGGGGATTAGAGGATTGGTGGGTAGATACTGATGCTACACGCCATGTCTGCTATGACCGTGCTATGTTCAAAACATACATGGAGACTAAGAACACGAAAGTGTTGTTGGGAGACTCTCACATCACTATTTTTGTTGGGATTGAAAGCGTAGAGCTTAAGTTTACCTCTGGGAAGATCTTTGTTCTGAAGGATGTAATGCACATTCCAAATATGAGAAAGAATCTTGTTCAGGTTATCTTCTTAATAAGGCTGGTTTTACACAGACTATTGGGGCTGATATGCACACCATCACTATAAATGGTATGTTTGTGGGTAGGGGTTATGCAGTTGATGATATATTGAAACTGAATGTTGAATGTAATAAAATGTCTGCTTCTGCTTATATGTTATGTGATTTTAATATCTGGCACTCTAGATTATGTCATGTGAATAAACATATAATTCATAACATGAGCACCTTATATCTTATACCTAAAATGTCATAAACTGATTTTGATAAATGTGAATTCTATAGTCAAGCAAAAATCACTAAGAAACCACATAAATCAGTTGATAGAGTTTCTGAACCTTTAGATTCGATTCATTCTCATATATGTGAGCTTGATGGAACTTTGACTGGACGTAGACACCGTTACTTTATCACTTTTATTGATGACTATTCTGATTTTACTTATGTGTATACCTTATAAAAAATAAAAGTGATGCATTTGATATGTTTAAATCATTTAAAATTGAAATTGAAAATCAGTCTAATAAGAAAATTAAGAGACTTCGTAGTGATACAAGAACAGAATATGAGTCTAGTTTATTTCTTGATTTCTATAAATTGCATGGTATAATTCATGAGAGAACTGCACCTTATTCACCTGAAATGAACGGTAAAGCTGAAAGAAAAAATAGAACCTTTACCGAATTAACTGTAGCTATCTTATTGAATTCGGGTGTAGCAAAACATTTGTGGGGGGATATTTTATTGACGTATGCTATGTATTGAATAGAATTCCTAAATCAAAAAGTAAAATCTCACCATTTGAAATTTTAAGAATTATAAACCAAATTTGTCTTATTTTAGAACTTGGGGATGTTTGGCATATGTTCGTATACCAGACCCTAAGAGAATAAAATTAGAAAGTAGAGCATACTAATGTGTATTTATTGGATATGCTATTAATAGCAAAGCATATAGATTTTAAGACCTGAATACACATAATATAATAGAATCTAATGATGCTGATTTTTATAAATCTAGATTTCCTTTTAAATTGAGGAATAGCAAAGGAACATCAAGTAACACCATGTCTATTAGAATAGAACTTAATGAGTCTTCTAAAAACGAACCTAGAAGAAGTAAAAGAGCAAGAACCGTAAAAGATTTTGGTTCAGATTTTTATGCTTTTACTATAGAGGAGGATCCCTTAAACCTTCAAGAGGCCTTCCTTAGATGCCGATTTTTGGCAAGAGATTATAAATGATGAAATGGATTTCATGGAATCCAATAAGGCTTGGCATTTAGTAGATCTACCTCCTGATTGTAATTCTATAGGCTGTAAATGAGTACTTAAAAAGAAATTAAAACCTTATGGCACAGTTGATAAATATAATACACCAAATGGATGCTAGAACTGCCTTTTCAAATGGTGAATTAGAAGAGAAAATTTATATGAACCAACCTGAAGGATTTGTAGTTCATGGTCAAGAACATAAAGTTTGCAAGTTAGATAAATCATTATATGGTTTAAAACAAGCACCTAAGCAATGGCATGAGAAATTTGATAACTTAATAATCTCACATAGTTTTAAAGTTAATGAAAGTGACAAATGTATCTGCTATAAATCTAAGAATAACATTTGCACCATTATATGTCTGTATGTAGATGATTTACTTGTCTTTGGATCAAACATTCATGCTATAAATAATATCAAATCTTTGTTAAGTGCCAACTTCGATAATGAAAGATTTAGGTGAAGCAAGTGCAATCCTTGGAATTAAGATTACTAGGTTAGAAAAGGAAATCCATTGGATCAATCTCATTATATTGAGAAGATTCTAAAAAAATACAATTACTTTGATTGTAAATCTGTATGTACACCATATGATCCTAGTGTAAAGCTATTTAAGAACATTGGTGAAGGTGTAAGGCAGTCTGATTATGCGAGCATCGTTGGCAGCCTTCGATATGCCACTGATTGTACTTGACCCGACATTGCCTATGTCATGGAATTATTATGCAGGTTTACTAGTAGACCTAAAATAGAGCATTAGCACGCTATGGAGAAGGTCATGAGATACCTAAAACGAAGCATGCACCTTGGGTTACACTATGAAAATTTTCTAGCTATCCTTGAAGGTTACACCGATCCAGACTGGAATACTTTGTCTGATGATTCAAAAGCAACCAGTGGCTATGTCTTTAACATTGCTGGAGGAGCCGTTTCTTGAAAATCAAAGAAACAGACTATTTTGGCTAGTCTACTATGGAGTTTGAGATGATAGCACTAGCCACAACTAGTGAAGAACTAGAGTACTTAAGAAATCTGGTAGCTGAGATTCCTTTATGGGAAAACCGATACCAGCTGTGTTGATCTATTGCGATAGTACCGCGGCTATTGCAAAAGTACAGAATTGTTATTACAATGGTAGGAGACGACAGATATATTGTAAGCACAACGCTGTTTGAGAGCTACTTTGTAACGACCCTGGATTTTGGCCCTGTTTATTTTAATATATATTTAATTAAATTGAATAAAAAGTAGCTTGATCATCTTAAAATGAATATGATTTGGAAATACTGCCATTTATTTATATAAACTGTATTTTTAAAAAGGAGAGTAATTTGAAAATTTAAAATAAATCTCAATAATATTTACAATAAATTGTTCTTATACAATTCAATTGAAATAAAATTTATGTTATATGATTGAATTACAATACTTTGTCTTATTAACATGTGATTAATAAATATATTGATGTGAATGATAATGTTTAAATAAAAGTAAAGTTCATCAATATAAAATATAAATATTAAATATAAGTAAAACTTAAGAATATAATGTAAATATTGATAATCAAAATATAAAATACAAATATAAATAAGTAAGCAAGCAGATGAATATCATTTAAATATTGATAGTTAAAATACAAATACAAACAAAAGTATAAAGCTAATATAAGTCATCATCTGGAATATAATTCAAATATGGTTAGTCGAAGTCAAGATACAAATGTGAATACAAACATATGATGTACACTATTAAACTGGGATATAAATAACAAAACAAATATTTTGTTGTTTATGCAAGATCAAAAGTATAAAGTACAAATCTGAAGAAAAAAATGTGTATGAATTTTTAAGCTAAAACAAGTTTGTACTTACAAAGATATCTTCACATATATGACCAACTGTTGCCTGCAAATTCAAACTAGAAGATATTAAAGAAAATATTTATAAACATATGTAAATAAAAATAAAGCAAACAGTTTTTATACCACACATATATGTATTTTGAAATTCAAACTGAAAATTATAAGACAAATGTATATATATAAACATACCTTCTTTCACAAGCCATAAGCCTACCTGCTAAAGTACACATCTTCACACAAATGCATATACAAAATATCTTTGCCCAGAACAAATATCAACTAATATCAGAAATCATAAATAGGTGTTAACAAATTTGAAGACATGCATTAATTAGCACAACAAATGGTCATTTCAGTTTTACAAATAAAATCTTACAACCGAGTTACAATATCATTTCAGTATATTAAATACAAAGCATGTCAAAACAAGTAAAACTTGTCTAGATAATACCTCCTTCGTACAACTGTTCTCTTATATATATATGAGAGACCATCCTCTTTTCAGTTGGAGTTCGTTCAACAAACATATAACCAAACTTGAGAAAACTAAAGCAGGAAAAGAAGAGCAAACTCAAATTGAATTCAAATAAAAACAGTTTCAATTGCAGGTTCAAAACAGTTTCATATAATCAACATCTGATTTGATCTTTGTTCAGGAATGATTTAGGTGAGTAAAAATAAATTTAAAAGCTTTAAAGTTCAACCTAAAACAGTTTATGATTTCAAGACCATATGCCATGATACTTGTTCTTGTATAATTCTGGGTGCGCTCTCTCTCTCTCTCTGTTGTTACAGATTGCAAGAAAATTCCTTTTTTTTCCAAGCTCAAGTATTTTTCATCAAATCATGGGAATTTTAGAATTCCAAATATATATAAGATGATTAAACCCTGAACTAAGACTTTTTTTTAACACTGTTCAAACATGTGGAAGAGGTCGTAACCCTGGAACTTATGTTTACAGGAGATTGAACAAAAATTTTGATAAACTCAATTGATGAAAAAGGTTAGTTCATGTTCATAATTGTAAAGGTTATTGAATTTCATGATTTTTAAAACAAGAACGAAGATTTTTAATCAAGAAATTTAGGAGCAGTTGACATTTGAATACAGATTGCTTTCCTGTCAATTTCTAAAGATATAATCAATAATAAACATTGAAAATTCTTTTGAAGCAAGCTTGTAAATCTGGGAAGTGGGGAAAATTGTTGTATAATTTTTCTAGTTTAAGAATTAATCAAACAAGTAAAAATTAGGGCTTGTGATCAGTTTTGTTCATGTCCGAAAATAGATCGTGTTCATTGACCACACGCGATCGAGTGTTATGATTTTTTTTTGAGATTGGTGGCTCTGCGCGTTGTCATGGCATGGACAAGATCTGGGTATCCACAGAGGCATGTGCGGTGGTGGCGAAACGTTTTGGGGAGGGTCGTTTTGCAGTTGTTTCGAGCAGAGGTCCAAAATTTCGAATTGAATGTTTTGGAAATGATTCGAGTTGATTTTTGTTTTTTCGTGTAATTTGGGACTTGTCGGCGACATTGTGGTTCACTGGAGGGCAGTCGCGCCGCCGTGCACGTGCACGACAGCGGTGTTTGGTGTCAGTGTAGTGAAGTTACTCTGACTCGAGTCGTGCTCGAGAGGAAATAGTGGAAATTTTGGCGAAGATCGTGTGCGTGTATGGGTAGCTGATGCGTGAGTTTGTAATTTTGTTTAAAACTTAAATTACAGAAGAAGAAAAAGAGAAAAAAGGGAGAAGAATAGGTTGTGAACAGAGAAGACCCGAGTGATTTGTGTGTATTACTTGAGGAACTACTCGGGTTAATCAGGGGTAGTCTCGAGTTCATATCTAACTGCAGTATTTGAAATAAAATGAAGTTAAGAAATTTCGAGTTTTATCAAGATTTCAACATTTTAAATTTAATAAATGTCTGACAATTTACGTTAAACTTTATACAAGTTTAATTGTTTAGTTAATGAATAACAAACATTAAAACGCTTAACTAATGTTTTAATTAAGTGATTAATTTAAGTTAATATAAAATTAATTATCATTTGAGGTTATAGTTAATAATAAGCTAGTTTCCAAATTTAAGCAGAGTTTTAAGTGTTTCATTAAGTTGAACAATTAATATCAATTAATTATTTTAGAAAGAAATTACGAATAATTACAATTAGAGATTCGTTAATAAATTTTGTGATTTATAAAATTGCAAGTAACTACTTATGTTAATTAACGAATGGTAATAGTTAATTAATAAAGTAATTTAAGTTAGAATTAATAAATGATTAATTAACTACTTAGCAGTTAACAAATAAGGAATTAAGTTTCATTAATTAATGATTAAGGTTATTAATTAATGAATAAGGAATATTTAATTAAGTAATTAAATAAATAAGACTTAATAATTGATTAAGTTAAGATTCATTAAATTAAATAATATGAAAAGAAATAAGTAATTAACTGTTACTCAATTATCAAGCAAACAGGGTTAAGTGATTAATTCTCAAGTAATTGATTTTAAATTGAATTAATTGCAATGAGAATTTAAATGATTGCTTATGGATTGTTGTGTATGTAGAATATCTGGTTTGTGATGTTTAAATTGACGATATTCTGTGATGCTCTCTGATATGCTGTGTTATATCTATGATGATTATGTATGATTCATCTATGATAATGCTATGTTAATTCAATTTGTTAAATTTAAATTATTTAAACTATTTAAGTTAATTAGACAACTTGGCCCTTAAAATGGTGTTTGGATTTCGATGAGACCGGGATCGGGTATCCAATTGATATTCCGAAAACCACATCGATCCAATTTAGACGTTAGGTTATGAATTCTGAAATGAAGATCGAGATGGTGTATTCAGAATGAAAGGGTTATCGTCGTTGACTCTGAGGGTGAGTCCAAAATGAGTGTGACGAGATACTGCCTTCGGTTTCGTTCGAACCCGGAACGAACTTGTATGGATTGATTGCTTTCAGCACATCGTTAGGCGGATGATGAGCATTCTAAGAGATTTGTCCTGTAAAGGTAATCGCAGCCTCAAGCCTCATCAACCGGGAATGGCTAAAACATGGGAGATGCAGCAATGTTAGGTGGGTTATGCCTAAGCAGGACAAGATATTTCCCCTGTCTAGATGTCCCTTTTTATTTCGGCTGTGTGGGCGGTTGCTAGCTTCAACCATGGGGTTTATCTTGTTCGGGACTGTTCAGTAAGGAATGGTTCGGCCTTGTGTTGTAGGGGGTCGGGGGTGATCCTCGGTACGGTGATCTAGGCCCCGTACTGTGACGGGCGGTACCCAAGTAGCCCTGTCATTGTTGGAAATCCATTTTCCCTATGAGACCCTACGGTTTTGATTTGTATTACCCACTTTTGTGGCTAGCAGCTGGAATTTAATCATGTAACAATTTCGGCTATTTTCTATTTACTTGAAAACCCTAGACACTATTATAATATCATATGATTTCCTATGAAATGTTTTGGTTAGTGTAAGGTAAAAACTTACACGTATTTATTTGTGGGAAGTCTTACGTGGTACCTTTATTTTCAAATGTTTTCAAAGTTAAACAATTTAAACCGTTTACTCATACCAGACTCATGTCTGAGCCGGAGTTTATATTTTATTTTTCATAAACTCTTGGGTACTCAAATTTTTATGAGTAGCAAAGTGATAGGTTTTGGACTTTGATTTCTAGAGGAGCTTAGAGCAGGAGATTCCAGACATATGTAGCTATTTATCTAGTTCCACTGTGTTAGTTGATATGTACTGTATCTCTAATGTATAGAGTGATAGATGTATGTATGATTGTCATGTGTATCGCTATTGTATAACTCTGATATATGTAAAACTTTGAAATAGTTATGTGATATATTATATTTTGTTCCGCTCCGCTGTGAGATTCTGATGTTTTCATTCTTTCTCTTTCTTTTCTATTTCTATCCCTTTCTTTTCTTAATGATGATACGTCTTTCTGGTAGTAGAAGGGCGGGTTGTCACATACTTTCTTCAAGAGTTGTTAGAGTGGATCACATATGCAGTAATGAGAATTTTGCCGATCTTTTAACGAAAGGACTAGCCAGAGAGAAAGTCCTTAGAACTTCTAAAAGAATGAGACTATTGCCCTTAGATTGTTGAATCACGCACAATGGTAACCCGACCTAATGATTGGAGATCCCAAGAACTAGGTTCAATGGGTAAGAACAAGTTGTGAAGCGATATTAGTTGAACATGTTATTTTAATATTAAGAATCATGTATTCCTAAAGTGATTAGATAATGGGTTAATAGAAACTCTTAATGTGATGTATACTCTATTTGGAGTAGAGTACCTACCTTCAGGAGTACTCTTGGTGGACTCACCTGTGTGAATGTGGAAATGTGGTCGTTTCCTATAGAGTTTTGGGCAAATTCGTAGATCATTCACTAAACCGGATAGACGTGCATGGCCATAAATGCACATGCTTATTTGATTGCACTCTAGAACGATTGTGTGTGGTGTGATGTCAGGAATAGAGTTCAAGACTACGTGTCACTCTAGTAAAAACTAAATCCTATCCACTATGCAAAGGTTCAAGTTGAAAGACACCTTTGTTTAGGCACAATCTTATGTTTTTAGAAACTAGTTGAAAAATATTTAAAAAAAATTCAAGTGGTGGATTGTTGGAAATGTTTTTGTTTATGAAATGAATTTATTAGAAAAATTAAATAAGAAACAGGATAATGCTAATTATTTATGAACCGTTATTATAATTGAGCCGTTGTAAGTTATAACAATAATATATTTATGAATCATTATTATAAATGAGCCGTTGCAAATTTATAACGGTAATATATTTATAAATCATTATTATAATTGAGCCGTTGCACTTGTACAACGGTGATATATTTATGTGACATTATTATTGAACCGTTACAAAAACTAATGGTATTACAATATTGTTTTAAATGAGAATAAATTAAAATCCATTAACATTCCATCACTTTAGTAACGTATACAATTTCCATTTTGCCTATTTAAACGATAGATAGACAGAAGAGAAAAAGTAAGAATAGCAAACACTTTTCTTTTTCTTCCTTCTTCAATAAAATAAACACCATGAGCAGTATTTCCGAGTGCAAATCAGAATCAACTTTGTCAGTGCAAACAGGTTGATATTTTTTTAGATTAGAGAGGCTGCTTTATCCTAGAGGCGGCAGCGTTTGTTTTTCAGGACTTCTTTGCACCTTCGAGCAGAACGCCGAAACGACTTCAAGAGAGTGACAACGTACATGACTCGGCCGAAGTTCGTTGTTCCCAACATACACTTATTCCCATCTACTTCACACATTATTATCATAAATAAATCATTTCTTTTATCATCTCAATTGAATGGACCAAGAAAATGGAGCAGAAAGGGTTCAAAATAATTCTTTGAAAAAAAATGTGGGGTTGGACGCCCTTTTCGAATTCAAACCGACTATCTACGAAACGAAAAACAGGGGTATCAATCTGACTGCCAATTTTTTTATCAAGAAGAGTGTGGACCAAGACGGCTACAATATAATAACTGAGGTAAATTTCTGTACTTCAACTCAATATTCTATACCAACAACTTATAAACCATCAATAGAAATTATTGTTATGCCTGCTTCCTCTAAAATAATAAAATTGCCACAGTTTGCAGCACAATCTGATGAAAGTATTACGGTCAGCAAAGCTTCCCCTATAACAACTCCACCCACTGTCATTGATGTGGTACAGAAAGGAAAAGAAGTAAATGACTAGGTACTCTAAAGCACGATACAATGCCGTACCGTACATGCTTACAAATTATTTTGTCCCATTAACTTTTTTGCTAACATAAGATGAACATAAGATGTGCCGAATAGGAAATAAACCACCGTCAAGAGTACTATGAAATGCAATAAAAAAAATGTACACAAAAAGGCGTAACTATCAATGTAAGTATATTAAACCCCCTATACTGTTTTGAACCACCATTGCAAAAGTTCTTTCTACTAAAACAAGTTACTCACTTATTCATCAGCTATAATACGCACACATGCACAATTAACAAGTCAATTTGTAGCTAAATCAACGTTACTCATAAAAAGTTCTACTACCACTATCTACAACAACTAAATCTTCTTTTTTGTTACAGCCAATTCTTAACTCATATATGTTCATTTACCTTCTTTCACAATGGTTCACTCTAACGACCCGTAAATTTCGGTAATTAAATTGGTTAATTTAATAAGATTTTGTAATTAAATTTAGAAAGAAATAAAAGCTTTATAATTTATAATGAAGAGAATGTTAAAAATGAAATGTATAAATGGTAATTAAAAGTAACTATTGACAATTGGAGTGAAATCCCAATAATGAAATAGTGTAAATTGTTGCACTTGGTTATAAAATTGAAAATAAGTAAATAAAAGTAAGCATTGAATTAACCAATGAAATAATATATTGATTGATGGTAATTAAATGAAAATTAAGGTAATGATGTGAATGCAAGTTGATAAATAAATAATTTAGTGCAATCACAAATAATTGAAACTAATTGTAAGGTAATAATTGATCGTAATTAGTAAATTGGGAAATAAATTCAAAGTTATATTAATTGATGAAATAATATGTAATAAATTGGAATTTGGTAGAATCAATGTTAGATAAGTAATTATAATAATTGTTTGTTGATAATAAAGTATGAATGGGATTAAATTAGGCAAATAGTGATAATTATTAATTGTTTACCTATTTATTTAATTTATTGAATTAGATCTAAATACATTGCAATTAAACATTATTAATAAACTAAATTAATATGAATTTAGTTGATGACTGTAAGAATATTAGGGTAATTGGATATATACTAATGTTAAATCTATCCATAAGACGATGATTGATTGAATAAAGAGATTGAATACAAATTGTATTGATCTAATTGAAATTAAAAATATAATTTATTTGAATTTACTTAAATTGAAGGTAAACACTATAAATTTTGCAATAAATCCTTATTTGATTGATATGGAAATTTTGGTTAATGAATTGGAAGTTTATTTGTAATCAGAAATGATAGAAATGGTAAATAATTAAATTTGAATTGAAGAAGTGATTAATTAATTTAACATTAAATTATTTAATTAACTGGAAAATAGCCATTTTGGCACTGAATCGAATTTCGATGAAACCAGTTTCATCAGATCCTAACGGTGAATTATTGTAGGATTTCAAGTTTCGTAGCAATCGGACTTGTCATTTGATCGTACGGGCTCAAAACGCCTAGAAATCAATGAAATTGAAATAAATTGAAAACAATTTGAAATAACTTAATATTAGCATAACTTCTTCTTATGATGAAATTAGGACTTGAACCTATTCCATTAAGTTTAAAATATTCAAAACATCTATTTTGATATATGGGCTGATCCATTTTCGTTCCGGAGGCAGAACGGGCTTTTCGGGTCGTTTATCGCTCCGACCTGAATCAAATCTGATCCATTATTTCTATTTTATAACCTACCTATAAATACCTCGTTATAAACTCTAGCCACTCCTTATTCTCATTTATCTGTATGTATAATTCAGCTATCTCTTCTCCTCAATTGCAGATAAATAAATTCTCAATTCCAAGTCCAATTACAATTCAAAATCAAATCAAAAAAATTCAAACTCCACAAACTATATCGAATTATATATCGATCTGAAGCTCTCGACGAGCGCATCTCAGATCTGAAATTAGTTTTCGATTGGAGTCCTTGTTTGTCCAGAAATTCAAGGTGAACCTCGGCCGTTCATAGGCCATAATCTCATTCAACGGTGGATTCTCGACGATGGCTCAATCGGGGAGTGCATTGTCGTAGAGGTCGACGATTGGAGCGCATCTGTACGGTTTGTTCGTCGAGATGGTTGTTGGAATTGCCAAAATTTGCACATGATCGGCAAAAGCCACATCATGGCCTGAGGCATCATCGGCACGCGCGTTTACGTGGCGAGGTGCAGTTGGGGGAGAGATCCATTACGGCATCGTCGGATCGTGTTATGGCGCTGGCGTTCGATCGTGAATAGCGGTGTCCTGGGTGCAGTTCGAACGCGTAGGGCTAAGCGATCGAGGTGCTTGCGAACGAGTGTTCTAACGTGTTTAATTCGTTTAAATTTGTCGAGTGTTCTAACGTGTATAACTTCCTCATACGATGTCCGATTTATTCGCGGTTTCTTTTGTTAGGATCGTATTGAAATTTTGGACATTATGGCGCTAGTTTGGACCAATTCTGAGACTATTCTAATTTTGGGTTTAAATTGGTTTTAAATTCAATTTAAAACTCAAAGGTGAGTGTTTTAACTCACTTACAACTTCTAAAATTTCTTATGTTTGTTAAATTGATATATGATGTGATAAGAGATCTATTTATGACTGTTTGGCATATTTTGAATCATCATCTCAGTTTATTTGAATTTATTGGATAAAATAGTTATTTATTTATTGAATATAAACTGCCAGTAAATACTTATTAATATTATCTATTCTACATTGATGTTATTGACTGAATTGGATGATAATTGTGATAAATGTTCGATGATTGATATTGGATGAATGGATGTTGTATTTTATATTGTTATAAACTGCAAGTTGTTATGGATTTTTATTTCATTCGGGATTGCGGTTTGAAATGATATATAACCGTAAAATTTAAATTGCGGATTGAAATGATAAATATCCGTATCACTTGACCATAAGATAGAAAATTATATATAGACACCGCGGTCTATATATATATATACATAAATATTTTGAAAGGATTTCTATGGTTTTGGAAAGGAATATGGTTTTGTAAAATATTGATTTGGATATTAAACAAATGTTATTTTTATATACAGTTAAAATTCTTGATTTGAAGCTATATATAAATTTGTTTTAAAATATAAAATAAGTTTAATAATAAAGTTTGATTTTGTTAAAATATATAATATGGTTAAGTATTTATTTAAATTATATTTTATACAGAGTTTATAATGACTTAAATAAAAATTTAGGTTGGAAGGTAAATATGAAATTGATTTGAAATTTAGTTTATTTAAGAATTATATTCAAATAAATTTGATTTAAAACTTAATAAAATTGAGACTTTGGTTTAAAGGGATTTAAATGAATATATCAACTTAAATAAATTGGAAGAATATTCAATTATTTGAAGTTTAAAAGTTTTACTCAAATGATATTGGATTTATTAAGTAACATTTCAAATCTAAATAATAGTAATTGAATTTGATATATATGGAATTATCAAAATTTAGTTTTAAAATTTTGGAATATTCAAAGTTTTGAAATATAAGGAATTTGAAAAGGTTTATTTGAGGTTCAAATCTGTATTTGGAATTGATATAAGTTGAAATAGATTATTAAAAAATGAATTGAGTTGAAATTTATGAATTGAGATTTGATTTAAATTGAATTTCGGATTCAAGTTGATTCGAATCAATTTGTGAAGTCGAGGAAATTATTTTATTTATAAAGTAATGTTAAATTTTAAACGATTTCATTATATATACTATTTGAACATTCAAACTGTTTAAGTGGGGAAATTTATAGTTTCGAAGCTATGAATTTCAAAGTATTATGTTTTGAAAATGTCATATTTTCAAGTGTCGGGTTTTGAAAGGTTTATATCTTTGAAAGCGCTATGATTCTGGAAGTGAATATATTTGTAATAACAATGATATTACATTGACTTGGTTTTTAAATAAAAATGATATCATATTGATTTGGTTGTTGAAGTGAAAATGATATCATATAGATTTGGTTCTTGAAATGAAAATGATATCATATTTATATGGTTTTGAAATGGGTATTATATTCTAGTTTTGAAGTATAAATTATTTTGAAATGACCGAGGTGTTAAAATAACGTTTGGTTGTTAAAGAGACCGGGATCGGAAGTTTTCATACTCTCTTCCAACTTCGAAAACCACTTTAACAACCATGTACGCAGTGGAGATTCCAGAATGAAGTAGGATGGCGGCGGCGTTCCTTTGAGGTATATACGTGGATCCGACTCCCATGAGTCGGCATAAGGTGGCTAAAACAGGAGCGATTTCGGGCCAATGTATTAAATCGTGTAACAATACGTCCTATGACTAAACAAACTTGTTTTGAAATATTTTTTGGTAAAAAACCTAAGGTATCATACTTTAAAACTTTCGGGTCAAAATGTTTTATTTTGAATACAAAAGATAACTTAGGTAAATTTGATCGAAAAGCCGATGAAGGTATCTTTATTGGATATTCGGATCGGAGTAAAGCATATAGAATTTATAATTAAAGAAAAAATACTGTTGAAGAAAGTTTACACGTTTCGTTCGATGAAAATCTTTGTAATCTTAAAACTAACGATGAAGAAGAAAATATTCCACTAATAAATCCAACAAATACCGTTAATAATGACATAAATATTGAAAATAACACTCTGGTATCACCTCCTAGAATTCTTAAAAATCATCTAATAGATAATATTATTGGAGACCTTAATACAAGAGTAACTAGAAATCATCTCAATCATATAAGCCATATAGCATTTGTGTCAAACTTTGAACCAAAAAATTATAAAGAAGCATCAAATGATAATTTTTGGATAATAGCTATGCAAGAAGAATTAAATCAATTCGAACGTAATAACGTATGGGAATTAGTACCACGACCTAAAGATCAATCGGTAATAGGAACAAAATGGGCATTTAAGAACAAATCGGATGAAAACGGAGATATTATTAGAAATAAAGCACGATTAGTTGCTCAAGGCTACAATCAAGAAGAAGGAATAGAATACGATGAAACCTTTGCTCCTGTAGCAAGATTGGGGCCATTCGTACATTACTCGTTTTGCAACATATAATAATTTTAAACTATTTCAAATGGATGTCAAAAGTGCTTTTTTAAATGGGTTTATCAAAAAAAATGTATATGTAGAACAACCCCCACTATTTGTTCATGAAAAATACCCGATCACGTATTTAAATTACACAAAGCTTTATATGGATTAAAAGAAGCCCCACGAGCTTGGTATGAACGTCTTAAAAATCATTTAATTACATCAGGTTTTCAAATAGGCAAAATTGATACAACTTTGTTTATTAAAAGAGAAAATAATGATATTTTAGTAGTGCAAATCTATGTCGATGACATCATTTTTGGCTCAACTAATGAAAATTTATGCAACCAATTTTCAAATATTATGAAAAGTGAATTTGAAATGTCCCACATGGGAGAATTAAATTTTTTTCTTAGGTTTACAAATAAAACAACTTGATAGTGGAATTTTTATTCATCAAGAAAAATATTGTAATAATTTATTAAATCGTTTTGAAATGAATAAAACCTCAAGTAAACCAACTCCAATGAGTACCACCGTTCACTTAGAAAAAGATGAAAACGGAAAAGATTTTGATGAAAAGAAATATCGTAGCATGATTGGTTCTCTTCTCTATTTAACGGCTAGTCGACCTGATATTATGATGAGCGTATGTCTTTGTGCTCGATTTCAAGCCAAACCAAAAGAGTCACATCTAAGAGCAGTTAAGCGAATTTACGTTATCTTTCTAGTACTAAAGATTATGGGTTGTTCTTCCCTAAAGGATCCTCATTTGAACTTATCTCATATAGTGATGCGGATTTCGGAGGATGTAAAACAGATCGTAAAAGTACTAGTGGAACTTGTCATTTTATCGGACAATCGTTAGTTTCTTGGTTTAGCAAAAAACAAAATTGCGTTTCCTTATCAACTTGCGAAGACGAATACATCTCCGCAGCACTAGCATGTGCTCAAGTAATATACATGCAACGAACACTAACAGATTTCGGTAAAACTATCATCAAGTCTCCAATTTATTGTGATAACACAAGTGCAATTAATTTGTCCAAAAACCCAATTAATCACTCAAGAACCAAACATATAGATATACGACATCATTTTCTAAGAGACAATGTTGAAAAAGGAACCATTTCAATAGAATACGTTAGTACCGAAAATCAAGTAGTCGACATTTTTACTAAACCATTAAATGAACAATCTTTTTCTAAGCTTCGACGAAGTTTAGAAATTTGCTCACCAAATGATCTTTTTCCTTAATACATTACATATAAAAATTTAAAGCTGCATTTAGTTACCAAAATACTGACCACAAGATATATTATTGATTTCTGCACTTCTAAGGTTTTCAGAAAAATAATAACCACAAGTTAGGTCATTTATTTCTGCACCTTTAAAATTTTTTAATTTATCTATATTTACATACTTTCCAAATTATAAATATAGCCAAATAGACAAACTTTATTCAACCAATTAATTTTTTTTAAATATATATAACAATGTCTTCACCAGATTCCTATATATCCATCTCCGTATCAACACCCTCGACGGACAGCGCGGTTGACACACCACAACAACTCCCAACGCCTACCCCAAAGCAAGAACCAACTCATAGGTGGTCTTCGTATCACACAGGTTTTACACCAGATAATAAGAAAGCTAAAAAATCTCTGTTTACGTCTCTTAACACAAAGGAGAAAATCAATGAAATCCATCATTACCAAAAACAACAGATGGATCTTCAACGGGAACTTTATTTCGAACAAAAAGTTACGGCACGGAGGTTAAGCTTTCTCGAGCAAGTTGCAATAAAGTTTTGTTCGTCACGCAAGAAAGATGTTCATGAGCCACTTCCAAAACCTTGTAGTTCATTGGATCCATCTTCTTCGTATCGTACTCCTTCTGACCCTTCACTTAGACGATATTCTGGCTCTCCACGAACACACGAACGTGGAAATATATGGTCTCCAGTTCGACCATGGAATGATGATGAGTCAAGAAATCCTAAAACTTTGTCTCCATCTAAATAAATTATTTATATTAATTGGCGTATGTATCTATAAGTATACGTGTTTTATAACAATAAGGAAATTTATTATTTACGTTCAATAAATAAAATTTCTATCATTTTTTTAACAATCTACAGACTTCAGACGTCTGTCAACAGATACCAGACGTCTAATACTCTGATATTATACTAAAACTGTTGATATGTGCATATATCAGACGTCTGAAATAATGCCAGACGTCTGAAATATACCTCTGCCCTCTCAAAAATAAAATCATGGACATTTCAGACGTCTGGAATGATAACCAGACGTCTGTATAAGTTCTCTGTTTCAAACTCAAACCAAAACAGACTTCTGTTTTAAATTCCAGACGTCTGAAATTTTTCTCTGAATCAAAATATTACAAGTAAACTAAAAAAAACGTCTTTATCAAGATCTCAGACGTCTGTTTTTTTATTACTGGACAAAAATTAGGGCAAACCAGACGTCTTATTCCCTTTTTCAGACGTCTTATTCCCAATCTACCATATAAAATCGATTAGATAAAGTCATTTTTTATCTATTTCAAAAACATTTTTTTCTTCCCGACGATCTTCTCAAATAGAATTTTTTCGTCCAAATCATACAGCATTTTTCAACAACAATGTCGCCTCGTACTAAAAATCCTACTAAAAACAGAAAGCAAGATCAACCAACAACATCTTCACATCCGCAAGTTTGTTCGGATGATCAAATCGAACGTTGGATGACTAGAGCTCCTCATTCTCTAAAAAGGTACGAAGATATTCAAAAAAAGAAACTTCACACAGGACCCTTCTACAATTTATTAAAATTTCCTATGTATGACCTAGACGAATTATGTGAAACAGCCGGTTTAGAAACCCTGATTTCCTTTCAAACAAACGATATTCAAATTTACCAATTAGCCATCTTCCTATTCTACGCAAATTTAGATAGCACCGCAGTTTGGAATACTGAGAATGAAGAAAATTGGCTTTGGTCCAGTGTATATGGAAACACAATTCGATTAACCCCTGGCTTAATAGGTCGGACCCTTGGTTGCTCTGACACCGGGGAAGACTTGCACAACATTCCCGATATGAGATTTAAGCCTACGGATAGTACTACACATCAAATTTGGGAAGATAATATGCCAAAATTTGCTTCCAAGTATTTACGCCTGAAGGCTCGACTGCTAACAAGGATGATAATAAACACCATTATTCCACGATTAGGTAGTCACGAGCAAATCATAGAAATGGAGCATAAAGCATTGTATGCTATATTTAGTCGGACAAGAGTGAATTGGGCAAAATTTATTTTTGATGAGCTTAAGCAATTTTGGAATCGCTCTCGACCTTCCATTATTTGCCCGACTTATATTATGCGGCTTCTTCGGGCTAATAACATTCAATCGTATTTATCAACATTCGAAGAAATTTCACCCAAATATTCTTCAACAAAATTTTTCTCCTTGATGCACTTGCCCGAAATTCCCCCGGAATTCATGACTTTTGAGGATTGGACGCGCAATCGACAATCTCGATGTGTTGAGCCTCCTCCTCAACCACCCATGATTTGCTTCTCAAGGAGAAGAACAAAAAGAAGCAACTCCTTCTCCTCCTCAACCTTTTGATTACCCGGGACAAGAGGATATTATAGAGACTCGACTAGAAACAGAACTAAATGAAAGTATTCGAGATCTCACTCTTCGAAATCAACACATACTGTCCCAAAATCAAAGACACTGTGCTAAGCGAATTGACAACCTTCAAGTATCATTTGCTACTCGCCTAGCCACAGTTGAAGATTCCCTTTCAACTGCTTTGTCAGTGCTAACATAAGTATTGCAACGGGTCCGTGGTCCAACTCCACCCTCTGAGGATTGGCCAACTCCCGTTTCTTCCCCTTCTACAAAGCACTCTAAATTATTTGAGGATGAACCTCCAAAGGAAGCTATGATATCTCCATCAAAAACTAGTACTTCTACAATAGAAGATCAAAAGGAGGATGATACAAATCAAGTTTCGCCAAAGGAAGGTGATCCAAAACTAGCTTCAACAAAACAAGATGACCCAAATCAATCCTCTCCGAAATAAATTTAAGTTTACTTTTGTAGCTTTTGTGTACTTCTGAAATAGAACAATGCATGTAAACTTTTTCTTAATGAATATTTTTTTCCGACATATTGGCTCAATTGTTATAAATTCTTTTTGATAATGTCAAAGGGGGAGAAATATTAATATTCTCATAAAACAATATGAATAAGCATATATTCAGGGGGAGATTTCAAATCTATATATAAGTACATTGAATAAGTTGTCATCATCAAAAAGGGGGAGATTGTTAGGAAATCTATTCTACGGTTTCGATGATAACAACTATAATGGAAATCGTATGTATGTATATATCTATACTCGTAGGTAGTTGATGAAGTAGCATCACCAAAGAGATAGAAACAAGAATCAAGAGGCAATCAAATCGATAGAAGTTGAAATGGAAATGCACAGACACAAAGAAAGCAAGAATACACACTTTCAGACATCTGGGTGCACTTACCAGACGTCTGGATTATTTCTCTGTATTACAAATCAGTATAAAACAGACGTCTGATAAAAATACCAGACGTCTGATGATATTCTCTGGTTTTATATTTCAGAAGGAATCAGACGTCTGGTATTAAACTCAGACGTCTGAAAAACAAACCATACAGAAAAAATATATGAAGGGCAGACGTCTGAAACATGCTCTCAGACGTCTGATTTTGAATTCGACGGAGCAATTTCAAATTCCAACTGTCACACTCGAAGGGACACGTCTGCTTCTTTTCACCTCAATTCTTCATCATCATCAGAAGCGACTTTAGGGAGATTTCAACGGATACAACTATACAAGATAACCCTTCATCAGTATAAATAGCATCAGTAATGCAAAAAATATAATATATACTTACTTATGCTATTGATTTCTATACTCTGACTTACATCTGTTCTCAAAGCAATCAACTACTTACACTTCCATATATTCTGAATTACGCATTCAATACTTTCTAGATAAATATATTGGAAGCACTTGTATTCAACAGTCAACGTCAGTGTTATAAGAACACATCTTTGACAAAGACACTCTACTATTGTAAACCTGTTCCTCCGGGTCAAGTGAGGGTTAGTTAGTGAAAGGAAATTCCGAAGAGGAGCTTCGGGACTGGACGTAGGACGGGAGGTACGAACCAGTATAAAATCCTGGTGTGATTGGTTTAATTTACTTTACTACTATTATCTATCTAGTTTTACTGTTGATTACTTATACTTGCACATATATCATACGATCCACTCATATAGACTTTCATATATATGTTATTTATTTTATTTAGTATGTTAAATAAAATTTGGAAATCAATTTGCAATCAAAGGAAATTAAGTAGTATGTTAATTGGAAATAAATTAATAAATACATTAATGAAATGTAATATAATCCAATGTTAATTTTACCCATAAAATGCCAATTTATTTAATAGCATGGTTTTAAATCAATAAACGAATTTATTTAGATTTCAATTTATAATTAATAACATTTAATGTGAAATCAATTACAATTAATTGACTTAATTTGTGCAGTTAGGTTAGATGTGATTTGTCATTAAAAAAGGTTAATTTTATAAGATGTAATTAATGCTAAAACCTATTTATTTTATGAAAATTGGTTGATTTAAAGAGTATAAATTAAGATTTATTGATTTATTTGAATAAATTTAAAGTATAAAACCAAGTAAATAATCAATGGAGAATATAAATAATAATTAATGTACGTATCTGGCAAATACAGTAAAATTGGAATAAAACGTTATGCAATTGAAATAAAGATGAAAATAGAATTGGAATAAAGCTTTATTAATTTATTTGGATTTAAAATTTAATAAAAAGGATTTAATTGCAATTAAATGGACATAATATTTAAAATGGGAATTTAGATGAAATGGGAGGATATTAATGTAAATAGTTTTGAATCCTATGTTAAATCCATCTATTTGACAATAATGAATGGAAAAATGATTTGTTAATTTAATTTAATAGAAATTTTGGAAACTAAATTCATAATTTCTGAATTTGAATGGAACTGAGGAGAATACTGAAAACGGTAAGATAATCAACTTTAAATTGACTTTTAATTTGTTTAAAACATTGAAATTGATTGAGAAATATAAAAGTGAAAAAATTTGTCAATTTTAAGATTGAAATTAAAAAATTGGATTTTATTAATTAATTATTAAATTATTTAATTAATGGAAAATAGTCATTTTGACCACTGACTCGGATTTCGACGAAACAAGTTTCATCGGATCCGTAACGGTGAATTATTGTAGGGTTTTAAGTTTCGTAGCGATCAGACTTGTTGTTTGATCGTACGGACTCGGTACGCCCAGAAATCAATGAAATTGAAATCAATTTGAAAAATATTGATTTTAGCATAACTTCTTCATACGATGGAATTTGGACGTGAAACTTTTTCCATCGCGTTTAAAATATTTTTAAACACCTATTTCGATATATGGGTTTATCCAATTTCATTTCGGGTCAGAACGGGCTTTTTGGGCCACTTTGACGTTAACGAGCATATCCAACCTTATCCATCCATTCCAATTTCTGACCTACCTATATAAACCCGGTTATAAACCCTAATTCCCCTCATTCTCATTTGTTTGTACGCAATTCAGCTATCTCTCCTACTCAATGGCAGACAACAAAATTCCAGATCCAATTTCATTTCAAAATCAAAGTCAAAATCCAAACTCCTTAGAAAAGTTCATAAAATTTATATATCGAAACTCTCGATGTACGCATCTCAAAACTGGAATTCGTTTTCCCATTTGATGCATCATTTGTCCAGAATTTCAGAATCAATTCCTGCCGTCCATTTTAGGGTTTAAAGTTTTCAACGGTGGATTTTCGTCGAAACGACGAACGGGTAGTGCTGCACTGTAGAGGTCGAGGTAGGGCTTCTATCTATGCCGTTCGTTCGTGTCATATGTGCCGAGATTGGCCGTGTTTGGCGTGTGAACGTAAGCGACGACGGTTCGCTGGGGGGTGGTAGGGCGTTTGGGCGTGTGCGTGGGGCCTGGGTCGGCTGGGGGTAAGGATGTGGGTGCCGACGTCAAATCGTGGGCAAAGCACGTGAGGCAGCGTGCGATTTCGGCAAGGTAGGTGGCGGCACAGTTCATGTACGCAATGTTTTAGGGTTTCGCGTGTTGTCTGTAGCAACGATGACGTGGCGCGTAGGAAGGTAGTGTTTTATTTTATTTTATTTTAATTTTGATTTCAAAGCTTCTAACTTCAATAACTTGCACATACGATATCAGAATTTCGCACGGTTTCTTGCGTTAGGATAGTATTTAAATTCTGAAGATTTTGACGCTGGTTTGGACAGATTCTGAGGCTGTTGAATTTTTGGGTTTAAATTGGATTTGAATTCAATTTAAATCAAAAAGGTGGGTGATTTAACCCACTCACAATTTCTAAAATTTCTTATGTTTGTTAAATTGATATATGATATGATTTAAAATTTATTTACGCTTGTTTGGCATATTTTTAATCATCATCTCAGTTAGTTTCATTTATTTAAATTAAATTGCTTTTTAATTTATTCATTGCATTTAAACTGCCAGTTAAATTGTTAATTAATTATTCATTGCATATTAACTGCCAGTTAAACAGTTATTTAATTTATTATTGAATATAAACTGCTACTTAATACCTGTTGTTCATTTTCCGTTCTATATTGATGCTATGGTTTGAATTTGATGATGATTGTGATAAATGGTTGATGGGTGATATTGGATGAATGGATGTAGTATTTTATATTGTTATAAACTGAAAGTTATTATGCATTTTCATCTCATTTGGGATTGCGGTTTGAAATGATATACAAGCACATTTTATTTTTAAATTGCGGATTGAAATGATAAATATCTGTATCACTTGACCATAGGATAGAAAATTATATGCAGGCACCGCGGTAAATATATATATATAATAATTTTTGAAATAATTTTTCTATAGTTCTCTAAAGAAATATATATATGGTTTTATGAGATATTGATTTCGGATATTTGATAATGGTTATTTTATATATAGTTAAATTCTTGGTTTTAAGCTATGTATAAAATTGGTTTAAAGTATAAAAGAAGTTTAATAATAAAGTTGATTTTATTAAGATATGATACAGTGAAGTATTTATTTATATTTTATTTGTAGAGTATAATGACTTAAATAATGAAGGCTGGAAGAGAAATATAAATTGATTTGAATTGAAGTGTTTTAAGAATTATCCTCGAATAAGAATTGATTGAAATTTTAAATAAATCTGAGATTTTAAAAGGTATGATTTGTTTAACTTGATTTGGTTTAGAGGATTAAATGAATATCAATCACTTTTAATGAATATTAGCAAGTTAATTTAAAGAGAAAGTATATCCCGTTAATTGAAGTTTAAAACGCTTTGCTCAAATGATATAGTTTTATTAAGTAAATATTTCTAATCTAAATAATAGTAATTGAAATTGATATATATGGAATTATCAAAGGATTTGTTTTGAAATTGTGGAATATTTAAAGCTTTGAAATATACGAATTGAAATGGTTTATTAAGAGGTTCAAATCGGTATTTGGGATTTATTTGAAAAATTAAAGAAGCTATTTTATTATATAAAGTAATTTAATATGTAAACCTTTGAAGTATATTAAGTTACGTTTCAAAGCTATAGATTTCAAGGTATATAGATTGAAAGTGCTATGATTTCTTGAAAAAGGATATATTTGAAATAAAAGATATCATATTGATTTGGGTCTTAAAATAAAAATGATATCGTATTTATATGGTTTTCAAATGGATATTATATTCTGGTTTTAAAAGTATAAACTATTTTGAACAGATCGCTGTGTTATAATAACGTTTGGTTGTTAAAGAGACCGGGATCGGAAGTTATCATACTGTCTACCGACTCCGAAAATCACTTTAACAACCATGTACGCGGTGGAGATTCCAGAATGAAGTAGGATGGTGGTGGCGTTTCCTTTGAGGTGAATACGTGGACCCAACTCCCGTGAATTGGCATAAGGTGGCTAAAACAGAAGCCATTCTCGGGCCAACGAGGTAGCACCTTTGGTCGGACGCATCCCTTCGATATTATACTTTGACTTTTGGATTGATTCGGTGGTCACTTTTGATTTTTTTTATTTGGGGGTGTCGCTCGAGGTGGGCGGTAGCTGCGGCTACGCGTTACCACCAGCCGGGATGCGTAATTGGTATATCTACCCTGTCTTTACCTAGTTGTGTCGTGTCACCTACCCTATCGCGCCTTGTATGTGTTTGGTTTTCTCCCGTAGCCCGCGTGGTATCCTCTGGTGGCTTCCCGATCAGGAGGGACAATGATATTGGATGGACTACTGAGACTATTATGTGTTAAGGAGAATAATGGGTCACTCCTTAACGCTATTTAAAAGTATGTTTATTTTACTATAGACACTATTGTAATAGCGAAATATTACTATATAGTAAATAGTTTAACGGATCCTTAGGAGATGTGAATCCCGAGCATCTCTTAAGTTACTGCACTCATATTTATTTCTGCTGATTTAACTCACATAAGATATTTTAGTTCTGATTCGAGTGTTTTGTCTTTTCAATTCGCTCGGGTCAGTCCGAGCGTTTCAGGATTTGAAGACTTTATTTCTGGAGGACGAAGATGAAGATTTCATTATTATTATATTATATTGTTCCACTACACACTGTATTCCGCTGCATCGATTTTTATTCATTGGTATATGCAACTCTGTTATGTATTGTATAAGTAAAATTCAATATTTTGTAAACAGCTTCATGAACTGTATATTTGATTATTATATTTTATCCTTCCGCTGTGAGGTTCTATTTTTGTTTTATTTCTTTCTTGTTTTTCTTATTTACCCCATAACAATCCGTCCTTCCGTATGGTTTGAATTGGCATGTGTGTCGATTTAAAGTGTGCGAAAAGGCGGGACGTTACATCTGGTATCAGAGCTTTGGTTTAGCGATAAACCTTAGCTTTATGGGGTCTGACTCTTTACTAATAGGGCAGTAATACCCTATGGAAGTCGCTGAGCGTTTATATATGAGAGAGTGTATTTGTTAGTGTTATAAAAGGTTTTAATATTGTGTTGATCTGTTTCGTTTTGTATTTATAAATTCTGGTTGGTGCATGGGACGCTATGACATCAATAGAGATTTCTAAACACTTAATAGGACAGACCGACATAATATTTGTTTTAATATAGGTGAATGAAATAATTTTTCCTATTATATTTTCTATATATATAAAGTAAATTTTTATAAAGGTTATATTTGGTTGTATTATATTGGTTGTTAGGTAATAAAATTTATAAATAATAGTTGAAATAAGATTGAAAATAAAATAAATCAAATTGAGAATTTTAGAACTTAAGTCCCGGGGTTTTGAAAATTCTTTCAATGATTTTGGAATATAATAATAATATTATTTAGAAGTATTTTTTGATATAAATATTTCAATATAAATTGAAAGAAATTGTTTTAAAGAATTTTTGGAAAAGAAATAAGGTATGTACTCCCCTCTCCGTCGTTGGAAAATAATTTCGGTGATGAGTGCACACATCATCGACTTTTATTTTCGAGTTTCGAAGTGGGAAGGCCACTGTAGTAGTTTTACTGCAGATTTATTTTGATAAATACATATAAATTTTAATTGTTTTAAATATAATTGGATATATAAATTTGTAAGTATATATTTATCTATTATTTAAAATGATTTGAAATTAAACCCGATATTTAATTCCTAAGTTTCCGCTAACTAATAGTTTTACTTAGGGTAGTGAAATGGAAGTTAACTAATAATTGGAATTTAAATAAAATAAGAGATTAAATGCCTGGTTATAAATGAAATTAAAAGAAATTTGAAATTGTAATCTATAAAACAAAGGATAGAATTATTGAATATTAATTTAGTTAAAAGAAATGAGTAAGACTGGTATAAGTTTCAATTACATTCTTTAAAAGCATATATACAACTTACCAAATATTAAAAGTTGAAATATTAAAGATTTGTAATGGAAAATCGTACAAGTAAACTTATGTGATGAAATTTGTTCAATAAATTGCTTTTATTAATAAGAATTGATGTTCTAGTTGTTATGGACTTAAGTATAATTGAAATGCTACTAATGTAATAGAAAAGAAAGGCAAGTATTATAAATAAATAATAATAAACTTAAGTAATAGGTTGAAGTTACCTCTGAAAGAAAAAAAAGAATAAAAGATGAATACTGGAAAAGAGAAAAAAATTTGACTATAAACTTAAGTTAATAAATTTACCTACTAAGAAAATTGATTGAATATGAATAATATAAATAAATAAATGTAATGCAATAAATAGAATTTGGCATTATATAGATAGATGAAAATGAATTGGTAGGTAATGAATAGAAATAGATAAAAATAAATAATGAATGAAAAGGAAATCAAACAACAAAGGTTATGAAATGAAATTGGAAAAAAAATTTACTTGATTTATTGTTTGAATTTGTTGTTTGTTTTGGTTTATGGTTGTTTGGGTAAGGATACTTTAAATTTGTTTGGACGTATGAATAACCTATTTAGTTTCATCTAAGACTGTTGAGTAAATGGTGCACTTGATAGTTTATTTTTCATTCTGTACAATTTAAAGTTTTGAACCCGAACCACTATTTGTTTTGTTTGACATGAATGATTGATTGATTTGTGTTGTTTTGTATAATGGTTGTATGCCTTGTTGCAAATTGATTGTTGTTGTATTGATTATTGTTTGTGATTGAAACAACCTTAAATATTTCATTTTATATAATTGTTAACCTTTTGGATTATATAAGTGAAATACAGGTTATGAAAGCAATTGCTACTGCTTTTTGTTTCATAATTAAGCGTAAATTACCCAACAAATAGGTACGTTTTCGGATTACGGCTTATAGCGTTATTATATTTTTCCCGTGTTGGGAGATATATTATTTTGGTAAATATATGTTGTATATTGTTATATTTGATATTATATTTTCTCTCGAGCCTTCCCGTACAAAGGAGACTCTACCGAAATTTTCCGTAAATTTCGGAATTAGGAAAAAAATTTGAAAATATTTTTTGCAAACTTTAATAATGTAAGTATAAAGGATTAAATGGTTATAAATTGGTATATTTTATTTTAAATTATTTATTTTGTAAATTTACTTGTTTATAAAATTAATATTTTAAAAAAGATATATTGATTTCTTAATTCTTCTTTTCCCTTCTTTTCCTTTTCGGGAACGAAAATGTTTGAATGGGGGAGAGTGTAACGACCCGTAAATTTCGTTAATTAAATTTGTCATTTTAATAAGATATCGGAATTAAATTTAGGAAGAAATGAAAAAAAAAGAAAAAAAGATTTAAAATTAATAATGAAACCATGGAAAATAAAGCTAAGTATTAACAGTTGAAGTGAAGTTACGAAAAAATTGAAGTAATGTGAATTGTTATACTAGGCTAAGAGTTGAATATAAGAAAACAAAGACAAATAATGAATTAATGAATTAATAATATTAAATAGTAAATTGAATTAAATCAATGTCCAGTAGTAATTGAAATAATGTTTGGGAATGAAAAACTTATTAAGGTAAGCATTTAATTTACCAATGCAATAATGTTTTGATTTATTTGTAACTAAATGTAAATTTTTGAAATTATGTTAATGTAAGTTATTAAATAATTAATTTAGCGCAATCCAAATTAATTGAAATAACGGTAAGGTCATAATTTGTGGTATCTAGTAAATTTGAAAAATAAATCTCAATAAATGTAATAAAGTATTGAAATGTATATTGTTTCCATAAGATAATATAAGGAAATGAAAACTTGCGACCTATGATTGGAATAACGACCAAAATAAGTGAAATAGTGTTGATGCAAGTATTTGATTTGTTAATGAAATAATACAGTGTTAATGACAATCAATTAAAATTTGTGTATATATGGAATTTTAACCTGTGTTGTTAAGTAATAAACTTATAAATGCAAGAAAGGGAAAATAGGTAACAATCTATATATGTTATTTGTTTTATTTAGTATGTTAAATAAAATTTGGAAATCAATTTGCAATCAAAGGAAATTAAGTAGTACGTTAATTGGAAATAAAATAATAAATACATTAATGAAATGTAATATAATCCAATGTTAATTTTACCCATAAAATGCCAACTTATTTAATAGCAAGGTTTTAAATCAATAAACGAATTTATTTAGATTTCAATTTATAATTAATAACATTTAATGTGAAATCAATTACAATTAATTGACTTAATTTTTGCAGTTAGGTTAGATGTGATTTGTCATCAAAAAAGGTTAATTTTATAAGATGAAATTAATGTTAAAACCTATTTATTTTATGAAAATTGGTTGATTTAAAGAGTAGAAATCAAGATTTATTGATTTATTTGAATGAATTTAAAATATAAAACCAAGTAAATAATTAATGGAGAATATAAATAATAATTAATGTACATATCTGGCAGATACAGTAAAATTGGAATAAAATGTTATGCAATTGAAATAAAGATGAAAATAGAAATGGAATAAAGCTTTATTAATTTATTTGGATTTAAAATTTAATAAAAAGGATTTAATTGCAATTAAATGGATTTAATATTTAAAATGGGAATTTAGATGAAATGGGATGATATTAATGTAATAGTTTTGAATCCTAGGTTAAATCCATCTATTTGACAATAATGAACGGAAAAATGATTTGTTAATTTAATTTAATAGAAATTTTGGAAATTAAATTCATAATTTCTGAATTTCAATGGAACTGAGGAAAATACTGAAATCGATAAGGTAATCAACTTTAAATTGACTTTTAATTTGTTTAAAACATTGAAATTGATTGAGAAATATAAAAGTGATCAAATTTGTCAATTTTAAGATTGAAATTAAAAAATTGTATTTTATTAATTAATTATTAAATTATTTAATTAATGGAAAATAGCCATTTTGGCCACCGACTCGGATTTCGACGAAACTAGTTTCATCGGAACCGTAACGGTGAATTATAGTTGGGTTTCAAATTTCGGAGCGATCAGACTTGTCGTTTGATCGTATGGACTCGGAATGCCTAGAAATCAATGAAATTGAAATTAATGAAATTGAAATCAATTTGAAATCAATTTGAAAAATATTGATTTTAGAATAACTTCTTCATACGATGGATGTGAAACTTTTTCCATCGTGTTTAAAATATTTTTAAACACCTATTTTGATATATGGGTTTACCCAATTTCATTTCGGGTCAGAACGGGCTTTTTGAGCCACTTTGTCGTTAACGCGTATATCCAACCTTATCCATCCATTCTAATTTCTGGCCTACCTATATCTACCCAGTTATAAACTCTAATTCCCCTCATTCTTATTTGTCTGTACGCAATTCAGCTATCTCTCCTACACAATGACAGATGACAAAATTCCAGATCCAATTTCATTTCAAAATCAAAGTCAAAATCCAAACTCCTTAGAAAAATTCACAAAATTTATATGTCGAAACTCTCGATGTACGCATCTCAAAATTGGAATACGTTTTTCGATTTGCTGCATCGTTTGTCCAGAATTTCAGAATCAATTCCGGCCGTCCATTTTAGGGTTTAAATTTTTCAACGGTGGATTTTCGTCGAAACGACGATCGGGTTGTGCTACACTGTAGAGGTCGAGGTGGTGCTTCCATCTATGCCGATCGTTCGTGTCATAGGTGCCGAGATTGGCCGTGTTTGGCGTGTGAATGTGGGCGGCGGCGGTTCGGGGGGGGGGGGGGGGGGGGACGGGGGGCCATCTGGGTCGGCCGGAGGTAAGGATGTGGTTGCCGATGTCAGATCGTCGGCAAAGCACGTGAGGCAGCGTGCGATTTTGGCAAGGTAGGTGGCGGCGCAGTTGGTGTACGCGATGTTTTAGGGTTTCACGTGTTGTCTGTAGCAACGATGACGTGGTGCGTAGGGAGGTAGTGTTTTGTTTTGTTTTATTTTATTTTATTTTTAATTTTGATTTCAAAGCTTCTAACTGCAATAACTTCCACATACAATATCAGAATTTCACACGGTTTCTTGCGTTAGGATCGTATTTAAATTTCGGTGATTTTGACGCTAGTTTGGACAGATTCTGAGGCTATTGAATTTTTGGGTTTAAATTGGATTTGAACTCAATTTAAATTCAAAAGGTGAGTGTTTTAACCTACTCACAAACTCTAAAAAAAATATGTTTGTTAAATTGATATATGATGTGATTTAAATTTATTTACGCTTGTTTGGCATATTTTTAATCATCATCTCAGTTAATTTCATTTATTTAAATTAAATTGCTTTTTAATTTATTCATTGCATTTAAACTGCTATTTAAATTGTTAATTAATTATTCATTGCATATTAACTGCCAGTTAAACAGTTATTTAATTTATTTTTGAATATAAACTGTTATTTAATACCTGTTGTTTATTTTCCGTCTATATTGATGCTATGGTTTGAATTTGATGATGATTGTGATAAATGGTTGATGGGTGATATTGGATGAATGGATACTGTATTTTATATTGTTATAAACTGCAAGTTATTATACATTTTCATCTCATTCGGGATTGTGGTTTGAAATGTTATACAACCGCATTTTATTTTTAAATTGCGTATTGAAATGATAAATATCCGTATCACTTGACCATAGGATAGAAAATTATATACAGGCACCGCGGTAAATATATATATAAAATAATTTTTCAAATAATTTTTCTATAGTTTTGTAAAGAAATATATATATGGTTTAATGAGACATTGATTTCGGATATTTGATAATGGTTATTTTATATATAGTTAAATTCTTGGTTTTAAACTATGTATAAAATTGGTTTAAAGTGTAAAAGAAGTTTAATAATAAAGTTGATTTTATTAAGATATGATACAGTGAAGTATTTATTTATATTTTATTTGTAGAGTATAATGACTTAAATAGTGAAGGCCGGAAGAGAAATACAGTTCAAACCGCACAGTAAATAATGTTTAAAATGACACCTTTATTCTTGGTGGTAGGATTCCGAAGAATGGAAAACGTTGGCTCCAATGGTTCAAGGCATGAAAAGAGATAGAAGAAGGAAGATAACAAAAAGGATTAAAGATCTGTTCCGTTCACCGACTGTCCTCTTCTCAAAGTACACTGCTGCATGCAGGGGCGGAGGTACATTGCTCTGAGCTAGGGCCAATGTCCCACCTGAAAAGTATAATTTCTTTTACAAAAATCAACTTACAAGTTTTGGCCCCATCTGAATTTAAGAATACTGCCCTATGTGAACCAAGGTGTTGCTATGTTGGGTCGTTTTATTTTCCTAGTTCTATATCTCAGGCTATCCTGGTAATTTCTTCCCTTCGTTTACCAAAAAGTTTAACACTCCAAAGTTGCGTAAAAATAGTTTCACATTATTAAACTACTATTCTAGTTCGTTCCAAGATTTCAATTTATTACCTACTGCTTTAAAAGTATTTCAGTACCAATGCATAACCTTTTTTACATTTTCATGTCCAATTGTGTTATGATTGACAAGTACTTGGTACTGGTAATATAATGTGGCATATTTGAACAATAACATAGAAAATCTGATTTGTAACATAAGCTAACTCTTTTAGCAGATAATTAGATATAGGTCCAATTTTTGTAAAACATGAATAAGCATAATTTTAGATGGAAACTTCGTAAAAGAATTTAAATAATAAAAATATCCAAGTATTACAAGAAATTAACATTTAAAAGTTGTTTTTCCCAAATGAATCAAAATTTATACACAAAAAAAATAAAAAAAAAAAAAAAATTAAATAAAACCTCAGTACTATCGTTTGCAATTTTTTTATTATGTATGTGTGATGTCCGCACTATCTAACTTTGCAGGCTAGCTCCGCAACTGGCTACATGAAAAACAACCAGTCCCGTGTCTCCATATTTCTGTTTGTTACCAGCTTATGTATATATTAGTAATTTTGTACCTTTTTAGTTTGCTTTCTAACTACTGCTTACTGCATTAAGCTTTTACTGTTTGTTTTTAACTTTGCTGCTGCTTTCTCCTTCTACTTGACATCTTTGCACTGTTACAACTACTTATATTTTTTACTTCTACTTACTTTGCTACTGTTACGTGCAACTTATTAACAATGCTTCAACATCTCAAAAAATCTACCTATGTTCATTATAATATTCGCCTGCGGATTCTGTAATTTGTTTTGGTTGTGTATATTTTCCTATACCATGAAAGCAAGAAACTTTAGGATTTGACTCTTGCTTCTGATCTAACTATGTATGTGGATATTTCGGAACCTTCATATGCCAATTCTATTAACGTAACGACCTGTTTGCATGTAACTGGAATTTCTGTGTGTACATAAAAGTTGAAACTTCTAACTGTATACAAATGGTTTTATATCTATTTTAAGTCATTTTTGTGTGTACAACATTCCACTTCATGTGGTTCTACGTTGTTGCATGTACCAATTTGTGCAACTAGACTACACGGTTAATAATAATTATGGTCAACAACTTTTCCTGCTATTCTACTACATTGGTAAGACGTTTTTGAACTGATGTTGACATAAACAACGTATTACACTTTTACCGACTATCCAATTCACAAGCTAACATATATTTCATCCCTTTTGCTAACGGAAATGTGGCTGCAACGTAAATCTTGTCTCCCATATATCTCATCCTGCCACGTAAGATCTCAACCATATCTGATGCGCCCACCATAGCCACACAACGAACAACTATAACTAACCAAAAGATCCATTGACCTAGCAAAATACCATTGTCAGCGACTAGCACATGCGAAATCACGGGTTCCAATCTAGTTATTAGTTATTCATTAAATCGACTATCTCTATATTGTCAAGTTGTCTTAAATCAATTCTCTGAAGTCCAAATATTACTGCCTCTTTTCCGATATTGTTTTCCCCGTTCATATTTAATGCCTAATATTTCGCTAATATTTCTGCTTCTGTGGTGTACCATTACTTCTCCAATTCTACAACCGACCTCAACCTTCACCTATACTGACCTCAACCTCCACACTATAGATTCAAACAAACCCCTATTCTTCACAGAAGCAATCCTCTTCACCATCAAGTGCCCTAACAGTCGACCATCGCACTATCAACATCAATGGATCCATCACATCGTCACTGTTTTGTGGAATATATTGGATTTCAATATCTGTAGTTCAACAATCCATGATGTAAGATTTCTTTATCAATTGCCTTTGTTTAGTTTTGTTGTTTTTTCGAAATTTTGGACTTAGGGTTTGTGAATTTGGGTCATTTGGTAATTCGACGGTTTACGAATAATACAATTGCTCATTTTATAAAATACAAAAGGTGAAATGGATTATTGTCGTAGTTATCTAACCATTGAGTCATAATACTTGTCAATGACCGTAATTTTAATTATTAATACCTTCTTTAGCAAGTACGATCATACCCTCTTCATGATTGCTTAAGAAGAGTTAGCTTGAAAGCTTATACTACATGATACTGATTTAATAAATTGATATGTTATGAAAAGCGTGTAATGTTACGGCCATGTACTTTAAGTTCTTGACATCTCTATTTAAATTTTTATTTATAATCATATTGCATTTATAGCCATGTCGACCAAAACAATTATATTGTTCATATTTGCACTTTGATTAAGTTGGTTTGGAAATAACAATGAAAAAGAAAATGTGAAATTGTCGATGTTTCAAATTTAAACCAGAGTGACAAATTCATCCTTTCAATATTTTCAATTAAAAAAACAATTTTGACCTTGTTATCCAAACACGTCATACTTTCTGGTTAGATGTAGCCTGATGTAATTTTATAAATTTGCAAATGAACTGTCCACCATTTTTGTTCCAAACGATAGAGTTAAGGGTATGTCTTAGGCATAATTATGTACTTTGTTATATATATCAAACTTGTTGACCAATTTTGTTCAAAGTAAAAGGCATTTTCTTCCTATTATATACTTGATATAATGTGATTATATTAATTAATTAACTTAATTGAAAGTATATTTAATAGAAAAATCCATAAACAGTATATTTTGTGATCACTACAACCAAAATGCCATATTATAACGTCCTTTTTACAACGGGCATATTCTGCCCGTTGTAATAAACGGCTGTTACAACGGTCATTTTAGGACCATTGTAATAGATGTTTTGTCCAACGTCCTTCTTACAACTTGCATTATTTGCCCGTTGTAATAGAGAGATATTACAACGGTCAGCTTCTGTCCGTTGTAATAGAAGTATATTTTACAACATTCAGTAAATGCCCGTTGTAATAGATCGACTACGAAATTTTGGCTCCAATACTGGAAATTTTTCCCTCCATGTGCCCGTTGTAATAACTCTTCTCCAACGAATAAAAGTTTCCACATCCAGATCCAAATATATCCCACCTGAACATCTTCCTTCACCAGGCCTCCAGATCCAAATCCAGATCAAAATCAAAACTCAATAAAAGTTCATTTCCAAAAATAATGTCTTCACCCACTCTCTTTATATTTTATGCTCACTCATGGCCGTTGATCTGGAGATGCACGAGCTTTCATTCGTGTCAAATATGGAGATAGTGCCAAATCAAATTCACTAATTATCAATAAAACATCACAACCAAATTCCTTAATCACTTTCCCAGAAATCACTTTTCAATTTCGCAAATCACTTCGTAAATTCTCAATTTTTTCAACTGCTTGGGCTCCTGTTCGTGGTTTGATTGGTATCGTGGTCTGCGATGTTGGTCGCGTGAGGCGATTTGGTACTTTTTTTGATCAAGCTTCGGGTTTGGGTTGCGGTTAAAGTTTGATTGAAGAGCGGTGATTGTTTGTTGATTGGGGTTGGCGAGGTGATTTGCGACCGATTATAATGACTGTTGTTCGTTTGGGTTGTGATGTTTGTTATCAAAGAGGAGCCATAAAAGGCGGGAGTCGTTGGATACAAAAGGTGGTTTGGACAGTGGTATTGGTGCAGCAGCTGTTGAGTTGATGTATGTGAGCAGGCATATCAATTGCAATAGCTCCTCGGAAGAACTTGCAACGAAAAAACGCTTGTAAGTCTGCTCTAGCCATCGGCACGTGAAGAAACCGGAAAATGCATCGATGCTCTTCGTGAGATTGGCGATTTGGCGATAGAAGGCTTGCAAGATTCACTAAGTGGTTTATCAAATTTAACCCACCTGTAAAACGATGAGAAAACAAGGCTGGTGAGTTCATTTGGTTTATTGTTTTCTGTAGAGGATTTCCTGATATTGGAACAAGTAAAAAATTACTTTGCAAGGAGTATCAAATTAATATTCATAACTTGTCACTTATGAGTTTATCCAGAATTTCAGATTCCGTAGTTCGATCCTATTACTTATAACGCAGTGAGTAGCCAGTGGAGTTCTCTTTTGGACTGTCTGAGTTACTTGTCCACAAGTATAAAGTAAATATTCAACTTGTACTGAAGGTTTTGAGAAAAACAGTTGGTACACATCAATACTCTTTAGCACACAATATAGCTTCGTTGCTGTTTTTGTAGCGGTTCATCCAAAGACATACCAAAAAATGCAACTATCATAGAGAAACTTGTTCATTGTATGTATGCTAATGTTATTTATATTTCACAATGTTGGACATACATATGTATAGCAGGTACGTAACAACTTGACATGATCTGGAAACCGATCAGATCCAAACACTTTATCTACAGATAAGATTCATGTGAGTAGTTTTCTCTTCTTTGGTTTTGGGCAAGTATTCCTGGTTTTTTGGTAATCCTGCGGGACATTAAAAATGATATTGAGTTTGGAGTAGCCTGCAGTTCCAATGTAAATAGCGGTAAAGCAAAGGTACGAAGCTGGTAATGATTTTGGTACGAAGGGTGGTCATGGAGGAATGACAGTGTTCAGTGGTGGAGGTTTGCGAAGGCTAGCGAGTTGAAGTTATTGCAACAGCAAGGTAGCAGCAGTGGATGGACATTGTAGCAGAGGTGTTGTGATGCTGTGGAGGGATTTTTGTCGATAGTATAGGGGAGAGTGATGGATGTTGTGTGGTATGCGCAGCAGGGATCAGTAGGTATGTATGTATATGGCTGCTGTGGGGTTATGAGGCCTGGCTGTAGTTCTGTAGAGAAGTGAAATTGTAATGGTGAAGGAGGGGAATACAATCTGGTGGAAGAGGGGGGGGTCTGTAGATAGTGAGAGGTAGTCTGTTGATGGTGAGAAGAAGTGAATATGTGAATGTGGTGTGATGGAAGACTGATGGTGAAGTTGCACTGTGTTTTGGCTGCTACGGTGTGATGTAGATTAAATTTGTGTTGTAGCACTTTGTGTTGTGATGTTGTAGTGTAGAAGAGGATGCAGCGAACAGAGAGCAGAAATGGCAGAAATGTTTGAAGTGGTTTGTTTGCAAGTGGTGATTGGCAGGGAAGAGGTAAAAGATTCAATTGCTTAACTATACATCCAAGGAAGATCTTGCTCCTCTTTGCTTCTATATAAGTTTCTAAAAGTAAAATTTCATATCCATTGATGTTGTGCTTCACTTTTAGTGAAGAAAGTTGATACAAACTGTTTTAATACTGCAGGTCAAGCATGGGGACTATGATCCTCATATACTTCACCTTAGCAATTAACAGAAGAGGCGGTGCATGAAAGCTGTGCTTTCTTATTATATGTCTTGTCACTATTTTTCTTGGTTGAGGAAATGAGTTAAGATGAACAGGGTTTGTTGTATGTCGGCAGAACAGTGTTTAGTGGGTAGCGTTTGGTAGAGGATTGTGGTGTGTTATGTGATGAAAGAAGCAGTAAGCAGTAGTGGATGTATGGAATGACGGCAGCATCAATGAATTGTATACACAGCAGTGAATGAAGTATAGATGGAGGCGCAGTTGCAGGTAATGTTGATGGTTGATGTATTGTGGAGTTATGGAGTTGTTGTTGTGGGTAGATGATGTAGTAGTTGTGCACTGGTATGATTATATGGGTATGTATGATGATGTGTTGGTTGCTCTGTGAAGATGTGCACAGGGGTTGGTTGAATTGTATATGTTTGATGAGGCAGAGGAGGTGTTTGGCAAGTTAGTGGATGCAATGTAAGGTAGTGGATGTTAGCAATGGTGGTAGATGTGCAGTTTTGAGTGGGGTATGTAGATGACTGTGATTAACAGCAGGAAGTGGGTTAAGTGGATTTGACGTATGGGGGTGTGCGCTGTGAAAATGTAAATGAAATGCAAACACACTTGAAATGAAATGATTTTGGTTGTTTTATGATAATATTTATTACTCGTTAAATTATTCATTATTGGTATGAATGTAATGGATGCTACTGTAATTTTTTTTTAAATTTGCATTTACTTTGCAACGGTCGGAAACCATTGCAATATCATGTATTACAACGGGCATTGCCCGTTGTAAAAATGTGTATTACAAACGGGCATTGCTCGTTGTAAAATATGGTCGACCTATTACAACGAGGCCTAATACAACGGGCCTATGCCCGGTGCGAAATCCATATTACAACGGGCATTGCCCGTTGTAAAGTGGTTGTTTTATTGTAGTGGATAGTAGTTGAAAAGTGTTGTAACCGTGAGTAATTTATCGCAATGACACAAATATACCAATTTAAATGTTCCTAGTAATGATGCATCGAGACCGAATATCGATGCATCTATTGAGACTGAAATACGTAAAGCTCTACAAATATTGGACAGTGTATTACTCATGATTACCGGAGGCACCTAGAGGTTACGTACTAATAGTTATTGGACAACTATAGAATGACTCATTCGATAGCTTTCTGTTAGTTATTATTACTAAGGTCAAACAGAAAATATCGATGTGACTGATTTACACAGTTCTCTTGACTTAAGAATACCGTGGATCTTCAATATGAAAGCTCAGCTTTGATTATAGCCAAATCATGACATGACATCCATCGAGTGACTATAGTTGGGTCAAGTGAAAATATTGAAAGTGAAGCACTATTCAAGAAAGGATTCATCTCCTCGGTTATATGTGGTTAGTATCACGGTCAAGTCATCTCAAAGTCAAAGTCTCTGGTTAGAGCATTTCGGTTAATAACGATTGTTATTATTGAACCAAGGACTTTGTATTTGGACTATAAAGTTGAATGTGGATGAGGTTGGAATTTTGACCATTATCAAATTTCATAAGTCCAAAGAGATATAGTTTTGACGAAGAGAATTGGTATAAATAAATGTCACAACTGGGTAACGCTTATTAAACTAAAATTGGATTTGTACTGAAAATGAGTAAGCGGTAAATTTGTCCATAATGTCACACCACCTGCTAAGTGATGTGTGAACGTTAACATTAGAATAGTTCGATGTTATTCGCTGATCAAATTTACACCTAAGAGTTATACAGCTGAAATGACGAATTCCCATAGATCGAACGATTTAATTTTATAGTTGTTATAAATTAATTAACATTTATGAAACGTTAATTATAAAATTGGAATATGATTTTAGAAATAAACAATGTTACATATATTTATAGGAGTTATAAATATATCGATTGATATACAATATCGACAAATGATTAAATTAGATTTAATTGCATAGTATTTTGGCTTGGGCATAGATGAGTTTAAGGCCAATCATTAGGGCAGCAAAATTTTAGTTTTGGGAAGGTCTAAGGGTTCCTAAAGCATAGGAAATTGGCTTGGAGATAATGGGTTGAGATCAAGTGAGAAAGGGTAAAAAGGTTTTCCTCGTTTCTCTCTAATACAACTCTATATATATGTATCTCTAAAAATAATGATGAACTTTTTTTATCTGCCATTACCTTCTACATTGTTGATTAGAACATAGCTCTCAATCCACTTCAAAATTCTCAAATATATTTCAAATTAAAATAATACTATCCGATAGTTAGAGGTCAGTGATTCTGGACTTGCAATCTGACGAATCAAGAACGGTAAAAGGAAGGGAATTCATTGCTTCAACGTGAATTCAAAGGCATCATTAAATTGGTAATTTTAATTCATATTACAATAATTAAATTATATTATATGATCCTATAATAAGCAATTTCATATTTATTTCAATATATTACTACTATATGTTTAGTTAGGTGAGATTTTGCAAGTAGATGTGGTTGTCACAAATCAGCTTGGTTATGTGCATAATTTATTTATTATACCATTTGATTTATGTATAGAAAATTGTTGTTTACTGCACAAAATCAATTTTTATCATTATTAATTGTTATATATATATATATATGTTAGTGTATATTTCTCTCTCATAATAACATATATGCATATACGTGATATATATATAGATATATATATATAAATATATGATTTAAAATTCTTAGCACACTTATTTATATATAATATGAATTTAAAATACGAAAATTAATTATCATACATATATTCATATTTTTAAATTAACATTTATTCATTAAAAATTCAATTTTATATTTTTTTTAAAATTATTATGTCATTTCAGAAACATCTAAAAAAATTAGGAATTTTTCAATAAAGTTTATTATTTTTAATAATTAATATTATTTCAGAATAATTGTTTATGATTCATTAAGAATAATAATTTAATTAAAAAATTCTTCAAACTTTTTCATAACCTTCCATTCGTAGTCCTATAATTTATTAAATTTTAAAAATTTCAGTTTTAATAATAAATTATTTTATATTACATAATTATTTTCAAAATCGATGTATTTATATTAAAAAATAATATTTCAACTTTGAAAAATATTCAGATTTTTTCTAAGCTCTATTTTTTGATCTAGATTTTCGAAAATTGTAAAGTTTGAATTTTCATTAGTGGATTACTTTACGTTCATTATTTATGGATGAAAACATTATTTTATTCATGTTATATACAAATTAAAATACTAAAATTATCATGTTTGCAAAACTAAAATAATTTTGAATTATAAATAGTTTTTAATAATTTTTCTCACTTTTTATATATATGTGTGTGTGTGTGTGTGTGTGTGTTGTAACACATATACGTGCACATACTTGGACATCATACATGACATACAAAATGAGCTAATATGTATGTTGCAATATAAATCCCAATATCAACATATGGGCATAGTATACCTTTCACGAATGATTATGTGACACATGCGCTCACACATATATGTATACGGTCCATTTATGTATAATCTAAATTAAATAAAATTAATTTCATATCTTAATATATTCAAATTTAAATAAAATAAGTGAATTTATTTAAATGAAATTTAGAAATGTTGTAATTCAGTTAGACTTCATAGGCCCAATAAAAGATCTGCCCGTTGTAATAGACGACTATTACAACGGTCATTTTAGGACCGTTGTAATAGATGCTCTGTCCAACGCCCTTCTTACAACTTGCATTATTTGCCCGTTGTAATAGAGAGATATTACAACGGTCAGCTTCTGCTCGTTGTAATAGAAGTATGTTTTACAACATTCAGCAAATGCCCGTTGTAATAGATCGACTACGAAATTTTGGCTCCAATACTGAATTTTTTTCCCTCCTTGTGCCCGTTGTAATAACTCTTCTCCAACAAATCAAATCTTCCACATCCAGATTCAAATATATCCCACCTGAACATCTTCCTTCACCAAGCCTCCAGATCCAAATCCAGATCAAAACCAAAACTCAATAAAAGTTCATTTCCAAAAATAATGTCTTCACCCACTCTCTTTATATTTTACGCTCACTCGTGGTTGATCTGGAGATGCTCGAGCTTTCATTCGTGTCGAAAATGGAGATAGTGCCAAATCAAATTCACTAATTATCAATAAAACATCACAACCAAATTCCTTAATCACTTTCCCAGAAATCACTTTTCAATTTCGCAAATCACTTCGTAAATTCTCAATTTTTTCAACTGCTTGGGCTCCTGTTCGTGATTTGATTGGTATCGTGGTATGCGATGTTGGTAGTGGGAGGCGATTTGGTACTTTTTTGTGATGAAGCTTCGGGTTTGGGTTGTGGTCAAAGTTTGATTGAAGAGCGGTGATTGTTTGTTGATTGGGTTTGGCGAGGTGATTTGCGATCGGTTGTAGATGACTGTTGTTCGTTTGGCTTGTGATGTTTGTTATCAAAGAGGAGCCATAAAAGGTTGGAGTTGTTTGATACAAAAGGTGGTTTTGGATAGTGGTATTGGTGCAGCAGCTTTTGAGTTGATGTATGTGAGCAGGCATATCAATTGCAATGGCTCCTAGAAAGAAATCGCAACGAAAAAACGCATGTAAGTCTACTCCAGCCATCGACACGTGAAGAAACCGAAAAATGCATCAATGCTCTTCGTGAGATTGGAGATTTGGCGATAGAAGGCTTGCAAGATCCACTAAGTGGTTTATCAAATTTAACCCACTTGTAAAACGAAGAGAAAACAAGGCTGGTGAGTTCATTTGGTTTATTATTTCCTGCAGGGGATTTCCTGATATTGGAACAAGTAAAAAATTACTTTGCAAGGAGTATTAAATTAATATTCATAATTTGTCACTTATGAGTTCATCCAGAATTTCAGATTCCGTAGTTCGATCCTATTACCTATAATGCAGTGGGTTGCCAATGGAGTTCTCTTTTGGACTACCTGAGTTACTTGTCCACAAGTAGAAAGTAAATATTCAACTTGTACTGAAGGTTTTGAGAAAACAGTTGGTACACATCAATACTCTGCTATTTTTGTAGCGGTTCATCCAAAGACAAACAAAAAATGCAACTATCATAGAGAAACTTGTTCATTGTAAGTATGCTAATGTTATTTATATTTCACACTGTTGGACATACATATGTATAGCAGGTACGTAACAACTTGACATGATCTGGAAACCGATCAGATCCAAACACTTTATCTACAGATAAGATTCATGTGAGTAGTTTTCTCTTCTTTGGTTTTGGGCAAGTATTCCTGATTTTTTGGTAATCCTGCAGGACATTAAAAATGATGTTGGGTTTGGACTAGTCTGCAGTTCCAATGTAGATAGCGGTAAAGCAAAGGTACGAAGCTGGTAATGATTTTGGTACGAAGGGTGGTCATGGAGGAATGACAGTGTTTCAGTGGTGGAGGTTTGTGAAGGCTAGCGAGTTGAAGTTATTGCAACAGCAAGGTAGCAGCAGTGGATGGATATTGTAGCAGAGGTGTTGTGATGCTAGTGGAGGGGATTGTTGTCGATAGTATAGGGGAGGGTGATGGATGTTGTGTGGTATGTGCAGCAGGGATCAGTAGGTATGTATGTATATGGCTGCTGTGGGGTTATGAGGCGTGGCTGTAGTTCTGTAGACAAGTGAAATTGTAATGGTGAAGGAGGAGAATACTATCTGGTGGTAGAGGGAGGTCTGTAGACAGAGAGAGGTAGTCTGTTGATGGTGAGAAGAAGTGAGTATGTGAAGGTGGTATGATGGAAGACTGATGGTGAAGTTGCACTATGTTTTGGCTGCTATGGTTTGATGTAGATTAAATTTGTGTTGTAGCACTTTGTGTTGTGATGTTGGTCAGGTAGTGTAGAAGAGGATGCAGTGAACGGAGAGCAGAAATGGCAGAAATGTTTGAAGTGGTTTGTTTGCAAGTGGTGATTGGCAGGGAAGAGGTAAAAGATTCAATCGCTTAACTATACATCCAAGGAAGATCTTGCTCCTCTTTTCTTCTATATAAGTTTCTAAAAGTAAAATTTCATATCCATTGATGTTGTGCTTCACTTTTAGTGAAGAAAGTTGATACAAACTGTTTAAATATTGCAGGTCAAGCATGGGGACTATGATCCTCATATACTTCACCTTAGCAATTAACAGAAGAGGCGGTGCATGAAAGCTGTGCTTTCTTATTATATGTCTTGTCACTATTTTTCTTGGTTGAAGAAATGATTTAAGATGAACAGGGTTTGTTGTATGTCGACAGAACAGTGTTTAGTGGGTAGAGTTTGGTAGAGGATTGTGGTCTGTTATGTGATGAAAGAAGCAGTAAGCAGTAGAGGATGTATGGAATGACGGCAGCAGCAATGAATTGTATACACAGTAGTGAATGAAGTATAGAGGGAGGCGCAGTTGCAGGTAATGTTGATGGTTGATGTATTGTGGAGTTATGGAGTTGTTGTTGTGGGTAGATGATGTAGTAGTTGTGCACTGGTATGATTGTATGGGTATGTATGATGATGTGCTGGTTGCTCTGTGAAGATGTGCACAGGGGTTGGTGAATTGTAGATGTGTGATGAGGCAGAGGAGGTGTTTGGAAAGTTAGTGGATGCAATGCAAGGTAGTGGATATTGTCAATGGTGGTAGAAGTGCAGTTTTGAGTGGGGTATGTAGATGACTGTGATTGACAGCAGGAAGTGGGTTAAGTGGATTTGATGTATGGGGATGTGCACAGTGAAAATGTATATGAAATGCAAACACACTTGAAATGAAATGATTTTGGTTGTTTTATAATAATATTTATTACTCGTTAAATTATTCATTATTGGTATGGATGTAATGGATGCTGCTGTAATTTTTTTTTAAATTTGCATTTATTTTGCAACTGTTAGAAACCATTGCAATATCATGTATTACAACGGGCATTGCCATTGTAAAAAGGTTTATTACAAGGGGCATTGCCCGTTGTAAAATATGGTCGACCTATTACAACGAGGCCTAATACAACGGGCTCATGCCCATTGCGAAATCCATATTACAACGGGCATTGCCCGTTGTAAAATGGCTGTTTTATTGTAGTTGATAGTTGTTAAAAAGTGTTGTAACCGTGAGTAATTTCTCGCAACGAAAAAATATACCAATTTAAATGTTCCTAGTCAAGATGCATCGAGACCGAACATCGATGCATCCATTTCGATGCATCCATTGAGACTGAAGTACGTAAAGCTCTACAAATATTGGACAGTGTATTACTCATGATTGCCGGGGGAACCTAGAGGTTTCGTACTAATAGTTACTGGATAACTATAGAATGACTCATTCGATAGTTTTCTGTTAGTTAGTATAACTAAGGTCAAACAGAAATATCGATGTGACCGATTTACACAGTTCTCTTGACTTGAGAATACCGTGGATCTTCAATATGACAGCTCAGCTTTGATTATAGCCAAATCATGACATGACATCCATCGAGTGAGCATAGTTGGGTCGAGTGAAAATATTGAAAGCGAAGCACTATTCAAGAAAGGATTCATCTCCTCAGTTATATGTGGTTAGTATCACGGTCTAGTCATCTCAAAGTCAAAGTCTCTGGCCAGAGTATTTCGGTTAATAATAATTGTTATTATTGAACCAAGGACTTTGTATTTGGACTATAAAGTTGAATGTAGATGAGGTTGGAATTTTGACCATTACCAAATTTCATAAGTCCAAAGAGATACAGTTTTGACGAAGAGAATTGGTATAAACAAATGTCACAACCGGGTAACGCTTATTAAACTAAAATTGGTTTTTTATGAAAATGAATTAGCAGTAAATTTGTCTATTATGTCACACCACCTGCTAAGTGATGTATGAACGTTAACATTAGAATAGTTCGATGTTAGTCGCTGATCAAATTTACACCCAAGAGTTATACAGCTGAAATGACGAATTCCCTTAAGATCGAACGATTTAATTTTATAATTGTTATAAATTAATTAACATTTATGAAATATTAATTATAAAATTTGAATATTATTTGAGAAATAAATAACGTTACATATATTTAGAAGAGTTATAAATATATCGATTGATATACAATATCGAAAAACGATTAAATTAGATTTAATTGCATAGTATTTTGGCTTGAGCTTAGATGAGTTTAAGGCCAATCATTAGGGCTTCAAAATTTTAGTTTTGGGAAGGTCTATGGGTTTCTAAACATAGGAATTGGCTTGGAGATAATGGGTTGAGATCAAGTGAGAATGGGTAAAAAGGTTTTCCTCGTTTCTCTCTAATACAACCCTATATATATGTATCTCTAAAAATAATGATGAACTTTTTTTATCCGCCATTACCTTCTACATTGTTGATTAGAACATAGCTCTTAATCCACTTCAAAATTCTCAAATATATTTCAAATTAAAATAATACCATCCGAGAGTTAGAGGTCAATGATTCTGGACTTGCAATCTGACGAATCAAGAACGGTAAAAGGAAGGGAATTCATTGCTTCAACGTGAATTCAAAGGCATCATTAAATTAGTAATTTTAATTCATATTACAATGATTAAATTATATTCTATGATCCTATAATAAGCAATTTCACATTTATTTCAATATATTGCTACTATATGTTTATTTAGGTGAGATTTTGCAAGTAGACGTGGTTGTCACAAATCAGCTTGGTTATGTGCATAATTTATTTATTATACCATTTGATTTATGTATAGAAAAATGTTATTTACTGCACAAAATCAATTTTTATCATTAATAATTGTTATATATATATATATATATATATATGTTAGTGTATATTTCTCTCTCATAATAGCATATATGCATATATATGATATATATATATATGATATATATATGATATATATATATATGATTTAAAATTCTTAGTATACTTATTTATATATAATATGAATTTAAAATACGAAAATTAATTATCATACATATATTCATATTTTTAATTTAACATTTATACATTAAAAATTCAATTTTATATATTTTTAAAAAAATATTATATCATTTCAGCAACATATAAAAAAATTAGGAATTTTTCAATAAAGTTTATTATTTTTAACAATTAACATTATTTCAGAATAACTGTTTATGATTTATTAAAAATAATAATTTAATTGAAAATTCTTCAAACTTTTTCATAACCTTTCATTCGTAGTCCTATAATTTATTAAATTTTAAAAATTGAATTTTTAATAATAAATTATTTTATATTACATAATTATTTTCAAAATCGATGTATTTATATTAAAAAATAATATTTCAACTTTGAAAAATATTTAGATTTTTTCTAAGCTCTATTTTATGATCCTAGATTTTCAAAAATTGTAAAATTTGAATTTTCATCAGTGGATTACTTTATTTTCATTATTTATGGATGAAAACATTATTTTAGTCTGAAGGAAAAACCTGAGAACACTTTTAGTCTGAAGGACAGAAGTTTTAAAATTTAGTCTGAAGGACAAAACATGATATATTCATATAGCATTGCACATCCATAATGCTATATTCATATAGCATTACACAGCTGCTTGTTTGTGTATGCAGAAACTTATAAAATTGTGTTGTATATAGCATTATGGATGTGTAATGCTATATGAATATATCATTTTTTTTCCTTCAGGCTAAATTTTAAAACTTCTGTCCTTCAGACTAAAAGTGTTCTCAGGTTTTTCCTTCAGACTAAAATCACCTTCATGAGGTTTTGAAAAATGGCGGCATTTTCTTCTGCTTCCCCGATCCCTCCTCCTCCTTCTCTGTTCCCTTCTATTTCGATCTCTCCTTCTGTTATCCCCCCTCCTTCTGAAATCCCTCTTTCTTCTTTGTCTGATCTTGATTCTTTGAATTCCATTAATCATTCATCTCTAATTCGAGTAAATCAATGTTCACCATTAACTGTTAATGTGAATCAGGAGCCGAATCATATTCATCAATCAGGATTATCTGAATCTGAGTTTCAGTGGGCTTCTTTATTCAAGAAAAAACCTAAAAATGCAGGAGTCTTTGTTCCGAGACATTTTGATATTAAGAAAGATGGGGTTCCTAAATTGCTTCCTGATGAGGTGAGAGAAGAAGGTATTAAGTATTGGGCAGATCATTTAGTTGGCTTTTTCTTAGATGGTCCTCTTTCTTACTTAACAGTGTCAAAGCATCTGAGAAGTATCTGGCGATTACAAGGTGAAGTGGATATTAAATCTGATAATGAGAATTTTTTCTTTAGTTTTTCGAATGATCAGGATAGGATTAAAATTCTGCAATCTGAACCTATTTTTATTAAAGGAAAGATGTTCATTATCACAACATGGAATCCTTCATTTGGTTATTTCCAGGAACAAGTTAAAAAGGTACCAATTTGGGTTCATTTCTATAGAATTCCATTGATTGTTTGGACTTTAATTGGAATCAATTGGTTAGCTTGTCATGTGGGAAAGTTGATTTGCTTTGATGAAAGTACAGAAAGGCTGTCAAGATTTAAATATGCGAAGGCGTTAATAGAAATTTCTCCTGAACAGGAACTTCCTGATTTTATTGCAATTAAAGGCTTAGGTGATTGTTGTCCACATGTTAGAATTGAATATGATTGGAAGCCAAAAATCTGTACTAAATGCAAAGTATTTGGACATGAAACTTTGTTCTGTTCAGGTAATAATATAATGAAAAGTTTGGATATGCAAATCTGTAGTGACCTTGGAGAAAATGTGCAGTATGTTTATAAGGAAAATATGGAACATGGTAATATGAAAGAGAAGGTACACAGGTTTCACAATGTTGGAATTAATAATAGGAATTCTTTGAAAGCATGGAGGAAGAAGGATATGGTTCAACAAACTTGTAATGATAATTTGAATGGGTTCAAAAGTTTTCAAATGCCTGATGATAAAGAAAAGATTTTGGATTTAAACTGTAATATTCAAAAAGAATCTGATGGTAAGATGGAATTGGGAATAAAGGTTGCTACTACTAACCCTTTCCAGATTTTATCTGATATTGGTGAAGGGGATGTGAATAATGAACATATTAATAGTTTTACTAATGGAAAAATTGCTGAAGTAATTGCTAAGGAGTGTTTAAGTGACAAGAATAAATCAGATGATAAATATTCTCATGATGCATCCTCAAAAGCCACTGTACTTTCATCAACCTCTGAACATACTACTGTCTCACCATTTTCCTCTTCTAATACCACTAAACATGCCACAGAACAAACCTCTGGTCATACTTCTGATCATGAACTCACCTCCCCTTTTGCATCCTCTAAAGCATCTGCACTTTCCTATTCCTCTGGACTTACTACTGCCTCCCCACTTTCCTTTTTACAAGACATTAAACATGTTACTAACCAAGTTTCTGAACTTAATGTACTTTCTTCCACTGAACATCAATCATCTGGTAATGCCATATCTATTAACTCTGCACAATCTCATAATCACTCCATCCCAAATAAATCACCTGATCTATCCTCCTCTATTACCTTTTCACATGCCACTAAACATGCAACTAATCAAGTTTCTGATCTTACTGTTCATTCCTCCACATATACCTCCTCAAAGGCCACTGAACTCTCCTCTTCCTTTGGTCAAACTTCTGCCTCCCCTCTTACCTCTTCACAAGTTACTGAACATCTATCATCTGGAAATGCCACATCTATTAACTCTGCACAATCTCATAATCTCACCATCCCAAATAAATCACCTGATCTATCCTCCTCTCTTACCTCTCCTTATCTTAATATTTCTCCTCCTAATCATTTAATTTTACCCCCTCCATGCTGTGCAAAGGATTATATTGAAGTGCAAGTTACAAGCAACAAAAAAGGAAAAAAGGGTAAGAAGAAAGTTTCATTCTATGAAACAACAGAAGATCTAAACAATGGTAAAGACTATGGAATTGAAGAAGTACAACCAAGAAGCAATAATGATTCTGAGACTTTTAAAGTAGCTAATTCTCAGTTAAGTGGCTTAAGGCATACAAGGAAACACCCTTCTAATTTTATTATGCCCAAGCATTTATGATGTTAAGCAGTAATATAGCATATTGGAATATTCGAGGTGGTCATCTTGCATCAAAACAAGCTGAAGTAAAGCAGTTAATTAAGGGACAACATTTACTTCTTATTGCTATCAGTGAAACAAAGTTGAATAAAATGCAAACAGATTTAGCTTGTAAGAATATTGCTCCTGAATGGGATCATGAGGACAATTTACATAGTGCTCCTTTTGGCAGATTATTGGTTTTATGGAATTCAAAGGTTCTGAGATTGACAAAGTTGCAAGAAAGTGATCAATTTATTCATTTCAGTGCAACTCTTTTGTCTTCTAATTGTTCTTTTCTGATTACATTTGTTTATGCTCAAAACAATCTTGCTAAAAGACTGTCTTTTCTTTCCAATCTTGTTTCTTTATCTCATACAATTTTACCGTGGATTGTCTTTGGAGATTTTAATTGTATGTACTCAACTGATCAAAAAATGGGAGGCATCCCTCTCTCCTTAAAAGACATTTCTCCCTTGAATCAAGCTTTATTAAATTCATCTCTTGTTCATATTCCTTCCTCTGGTGCAGTGTTTACTTGGAATAATAAAAGTAAATGTGGTCCTAGAACTTATTGCAAACTTGATCATGCGTTTTATAATATTCACTCTTTAAATCTTTGGCCAAACCTCATTTGCAAATTCCTTAATCCTTCTATTTCTGACCATTCACCTTTCATCTTATCTTGGGGGGAGAAGGCAATTAGTAGGAATCCATCTTTTAAATTTTATAAAACTTGGACTAATCATAAGGATTTTTTAAGCATTGTGATGCAGGTATGGCAGGAGAATTTTTTTGGCAATCCTCTTTTTATTCTTAAGTCAAAGCTGCAGAAATTGAAGGCAAATTTGAGAATCTGGGCAAAAGAAAATTTTGGAATGGGTTCAAAAATATCTGATGGAATTAGAGAGAAATTATTTGTTATTCAGAAGCAACTACAAATTGATAATCTAAATGCATCTTTAGCTAAAAAGGAAGCAGATTTGTCAAATGAACTGCTTGAGGCATTAGAATTTGAAGCTATGATGAAAAAGGAACAACTTCATGAAACTATTGATAAACATGGTGATAGGAATACAAGATTTTATCATAACTCTATCAAAATTAAACAATGTAAAGAAAGAATTACGAGTATATTTGATAAGAATGGAGATCTTAAAGAAAATGATGATTCTATTAATGGTGCTTTTATTGAATACTTCTCATCTATACTTGCTAACCCTTTGCCAATGACTCCTAACCTTTCACCTCTATTTTCTGTGAAGTTACCTTTTTTGAATTCTGGGCAAGCAAATGAATTAATTCGAGAAGTTCTGCCTGAAGAGATTAAGATGGCAGTCTTTTCTTTAAAGCCTGACAGTAGTGGAGGTCCAGATGGATTTAGTTCTTTCTTCTATCAACATTCTTGGAATATCATAAAGGAAGATGTCAACAGAGCAATTCTATATTTCTTTTCTCATAATAAATTACCTATGGGAATTAATGCAACAAATATTGCCCTTGTTCCAAAATGTACTAATGCTAGAAATGTTTCTGACTTTAGACCAATCTCTTGTTGCAATGTGCTGTATAAAATTATCTCCAAGATCATTGCAAATAGAATTCAGAATATTCTATCTTCTATTATATCCAACAATCAAGTTGCTTATCTTCCAAATAGAAATATAAGTGATAATATTCTTCTTACTCAAGAACTTACAAGAGGTTATGGTATTGAAAGTATCTCTCCTAGATGTTTGATCAAACTTGATATACAGAAAGCTTTTGACTCTGTTTCGTGGTGCTCTATTATAGCAATTCTTTCTCGAATGAACTTTCCAAAGCCAATGCTTACATGGATTTATACTTGTATTTCTACCCCTCATTACTCAATAGTTAGGAATGGATGTTCTAAAGGTTTTTTCAAAGGTACGCAAGGTATTAGGCAAGGTGATCCTATCTCTGCATATTTGTTTATTACTGTAATGGAGGTATTAAATGCTTTGATTATTGAGCAAGTTAATAATGGGAAGTTTGAGCTGCATCCAAAATGTAAAGAGCCTCTAATTACACATCTCTTATTTGCTGATGATCTAATCATTTTTACAAAGCCAACTATGTCTAATATTTCCACTATAATTGAGGTTCTGGAAAAATTCTACACTATCACTGGGTTGAAAATTAATATTAAGAAATCTCATATTCTGATTGCGGGTACAAATGATGAGATTAAGGGAGAAATTATTACATTCTCTGGACTTAGTGAAATGCAACAAAATGAAAAATATCTTGGTCTTCCTATCATCAAAGCAAGAATAACTACTACAGATTGTATGCCACTTTATGAGAGAATAATTGAAAAATTGCTAGTCTGGCCTAACACAAAGCTATCACAAGCTGGGAGATTAATAATTGTTCAAAGTATTGCAACTGCCATGGTCAATTATTGGATGAGACATTATATCCTTCCATGTAAACTTGTATCAATGATAAATAGTGCTTTGAATAGATTTTTTTGGCATGGAGATCCCTTTTCTAAAAAATTAATCCCAATTTCATTCAAGAAAATTCAACTTCCAAAGAATAAAGGTGGATTGGGGATAACAAATATTAGATTATGGAATGTAGCTGCTATGTCCATTTACTATGACAAGATATTATCTAATAATCAAGATCTTTGGACTCGGTGGGTAATGAAAAACTTATTAAAGGGTAAAGATTTCTGGTCTATCAATATACCCCAATTGTGCAGCTGGAGTTGGAGGAATCTCTTGAAGTTAAGATCAAAGTTTTTACCAATTATACAATGTAATCCTATGGTTGATAATGAGTTAAATTTCTGGACTTCTCCATGGGCTAAGACAGGATTGAGAATTCAGAAAATTATTTCTTATCCTCTGCAGTTGCTCACTGGTATTCCACTGAATGCAAAAGTCAAAACTTATATTAGTGATGGTTATATTAATCTTCCTTATTGCAGTTCTAAACAGGTTAGAGATTTATGGCAGTTTTTAGAATCCTTGCCACTGAATAATAAAAATGAGAAAGTTCTTTGGACTGTAAAAGGAAAAAAGCATGCAATATGTACTGTATACAAGGCTTTGTTGAATAATGAAAATGTGGATTCTTTTCCTTGGGCAGCTCGAGTATGGTCAAGTAAGTCATCAGCAAAGGAAAATCTTTTACTTTGGAAAATAATGGCTAATGCAATTAATTCTAAACAGAAGCTATTGAAACTTGGTTTGCTTAATAATGATGATTGTGTTTTCTGTCAATCCTCCTCTGAATCAAATACACACTTATTTTTTGAGTGTAATTTTACATTTAAAGTGTGGAATAGATTGCTTGCCAATGGAAATTTTTATGGACCAATGAGAAATTCAAGAATAGAATGGTATAATATCTTTAAGGCAACAAGATGGAAGTGTGCTAAATCTGAAATTCTGTTGATAGTTCTAAAGATCTTTGTTTATGAAATTTGGAGAGAAAGAAATAGTAGAATTTTTGATCAGAAATTTGAGAATGAAGATGTGTTATTCAGTAAGATGCATAAAAGGATTCGAAGAAGGGTTGCAAAGCTGAGATGATTTTAAGTTGTATATTGAAATTGTTTTGCTGTTGTGTTAAATTTTTGTTTTGTTTTGTAGTTGTATTAGCATAGGATCATGTATTCTCTATGTTCTTTTTGGTGATTGTTAATAAAAGGGCAGGGCTCCCTTAGCCCATTGCTTTTCAAAAAAAAAAAAACTACTAAAATTATTATGTTTGCAAAACTAAAATAATTTTGAATTATAAAAAAAATTTAATAATTTTTCTCACGTTTTCTATATATATATGTGTGTGTGTGTGTGTGTGTATTGTAACACATATACATGCACATACTTGGACAACATACATGACATACAAAATGAGCTAATATGTATGTTGCGATATAAATCCCAATATCAACATATGAGCATAGTGTACCTTTCACGGATGATTATGTTAAACATGCGCTCACATATATATGTATATGGTCCATTTATGTACAAGCTAAATTAAATAAAATTAATTTCATATCTTAATATATTCAAATTTAAATAAAATAAATGATTTTATTTAAATGAAATTAGAAATGTTCTAATTTAGTTTGACTTCATAGGCCCAATAAAAGATCTAATAGGGTAAATTTTTTTGAAATTTACCCCTAACTTCCGCTGCGGGCTAGTCTAGTTCCAACAATGGCATCGGAGCCCAATAGCCTAAGCGGTCTAATTTAGTCATATTAGGACCAACTAAATAAGCTTACACCCACTTAGTACGATGTCTAAAAAGGTAATGTCTAGGATTGGAATTGGATAATCAAGTACCTTGTCCTACCCGGTTACCGGCCTGGCCCGAAAGGTGAAGTGATCCCAAGATTGCTCCTAATAGAAAAGTCCCAACTTAATTTGGGCCTTGGGCTAATTTTCAAAATCGTTTTGAAAATTAATCTTAGTGATTTTAAATTTAATAGTTAAGTTTAAAATAAAACATGTTTATTATAAAATTCTAATACTACATAAGTTTTCAAAATGTTTGAAAATATTTATATAATAATTTCAAATTTCAAATTTATTAATAAGACTAATAAAATAAATTAATTAAATATGTTAATTAATTAATGTATATATGCATGTATTATATATGTTGATATATGTTATGATATTTTAAAATGTTTAAGATAACAGAAGTATACATGTATGTATACAAGATAAATTTTAGATTAATAAATTTAATAAAAAAATTAATTGAATAAATTACACATATGATATATGTGTGTTACATTGTAAAGGTTGTAGTATACACAATAAATGTTATAGTAGATATGTCCAATATAAAGGTTATATTGGAATACTAATTTAAAATTAATTAAAGAGTTAATTGATTAAAATTAACTAGATAAGACCAACTAATGATATACTATACGTGAGACTATCATATAAGTAATATGAAATATAAAAGTTATATAACAATAAAATTTATATGATATATGTTAAACTAAATGTGGAACATTAGAAAACTCAAATAGACTTGAGAAATAAATACATATGTAAATGTACATATGTTGTGATTTCTGATGTGTCCGACACTTGAATCGCTAGGGTATTTCATAAGAAATATATTATTCTATAAATCGATATCACTCGATATATATATTGAAGATTATGAATCTTCAATATAATGTTTTCCTCTACAATATATATTAATAAATTACTTATATACTCCTTAGTTGTTTAGCAAACTCAAGCTAGGGATGTTATGCTTAGTATTATTAATATGTTGAACAGATTCAGTAAGATAACTATATGTATTTGTTGAGCAAACTCGAGATACATATACTATACTTAGGCCATTACGATATGGTAGGTATGAGTGAATAATCTCTTTCGATTTGTTGAGCAAACTCATGCTCGAACTAAGATTAGAATAAGAAAAAATGGGTTAGGAGTTGTATGTGGTACAACTGATAATGAGTTATCCATCGTTTGTGGGGCTATGATTTGTTAAGAAAATTAAAGGTCAGAATACTAAAACAAATAAATCCTAACACCCACTAGTGAAGTTGTAAGACTTATATATTTCATCTTAGGGTTTGAGAAACATAAAAGACTAATGGGAGCCTTATTAGAAAAATGAAATAGTAACATTTAACCTTTCTAATATTGTAAGAACATATGCTATATAATGTTATAATTATATACAATGATAAATTTGTGCATTTAATATGATTGATAAAACGTTTGTCACTTAACATATATTAACAAATTGAACTGAAAGTTAACATATAGAAATATAATATATACTTACTAATAATTCTAATTGCATGTTATATAATGTTTCTATACCCATGCAAGTGCCTAATTTCAACTACTTAATACATTCATAAGTTGGTCACTAATATGTTTATTTGGTTTAAACCGTGTATTACATTTTATGAATTTTTGAACTCTAAATGCAATTCAAGACTATGGATATTTGATCCATGTACTTTCGCATATAAATGTTATATGGTGAACAGTCATAGTTTGTATGGTACAATATTTCGATGAAGTTAGTTCATTCGAAGTAAACCAATAAATAGTATTTTAAGATCATGTATTCAGCTTGAATGATTTCAAAATGATTATATTATGTTAATATAACACAAGACCATAAACTATGAGATACATCTAAGAATTCGATCGTCGAAATGTCATCTTGATCGGTTTACATAAAGTGCAATATATTTGATGTCTTAAATATTAGGAATAATCGAATGCGATTTTGTAAAATGTTTGTTATGATATTGTAGTAAGGTTTTCTTTTGAATAGTTTGACCATTTGAAAGAAAAACGAATTTATAAGAATATATGTAATTTAAGGTAAAGTTGGAATGAAGAGAATGAATAGTCACTTCTACTTCATAGAGAAACATTGAAAATAAGAATTGTAATAATAATTGATGCTTAATAATGGAAATATGATTTTTATTCCAAAATGTATTTTCATATAGAAAATTTTTTTTTTTTTTGAATTATCTAGAAAACCAAGCTTCGCTTGTAAACTCTAGAGAAGTATGTGCCTGCCAAACACATACTTCGGGTACTTGTTACAGGGTTGTCAGTTTCGGGGCTCGAACTCGTGACCTTCGATCACGCAGTCCGGACCATCAACCAACTGCGCCAACCCTGTTGGCTATTTTCATATAGAAAATTGTTTTCTATAACATATATTTCTTTAAGTTCAAGATATTTGATCAAAGAACTCTCCACTGTAAACTAGCTGCAGCATATGAAATAAGTAAACAATATTAACAATGTTAAGTGAATGATAAATTTAGTACACTATTATAGTAATGGTGGAAATTGTGGGAGCATGTCATATAGCACCTAATGATTGCATCAAATTACGAAAATTATTTTCGTAAAATGTACCGAACATTATTTGTAAAATTATGTTTATTTTTTGGTATTGACCGAAAAATAGATATAACTATATTTCAATATGAGTATTATGAATAATCATTATGAAATAGAACTATATTATGTAATTTATTTTCATAGTAAAAGTGATGCAACAAAAATACATATGTGTCTAATATTTTTTACAGTTGTTTTGGAATTATAGACTAATCCGTAGTTTCGAGAAATAATTTTACTATATGATTATGAATCAGATGATATGGGTTAATTACATATCAAACAATTAATGGCTATGCACCCATTCAGTTGGAGCATCATAAGAGTTGATGAACTCTTTGAATTAAAACATATTGATATATGCAATCACAAGTCTATTAATACCAAAAGGGTTCCATATACTTTGTTATATTCATCGATGGTTTATTACCAACATGAACATGTGTATTAGATATACATGTAGTAAGTCTATGATAAAATTATAGAATATAAAAGAAAAAATAAAATAACATGCAATAGAATAAAATGATTTGATCGAATAAGTGAGTATGTTAGAAAGAGTTCCAAATGTATCTAAAATGAATATAGATTCAATCTCATATCACTCCTCCATGTGATAATAATGATGCAACAATAAGGAGTAATTAGACATCGTTGGACAATTTATGATTAATTGTGAGTGAAGTTGAATTAGTTTCTTTCCATACGGTCATGTACTTAAGAGTAGTACACAAGGTTGATATCATTTAATCTAAACAACAGTTTACAAAATCATACAAGATAAGGGTTTGTAAGAATTTCCAACATATCCTAGGCCAAGGATTTGGCAGGTTGTACGAGTCGAAAGATTGCACGTAATAATTGTTCATAAGGGATCTTGTAAGAATCTCCAAAAAGTTTTTTGGAAAGGTTTGTCATCAAATGACATATTTATGTTTTAACCATAATTTTTGTAAACTAAAATCATTTTTATAAATAAAAGGGCTCATAAAGTGTTTATGAATCCCTATTCTATTTGCATTAAGAAACAATTGTTGTTTCAAGATATATCAACTTCATTGTGAAGGAATTTCTTTGAGAAATTTTTGGCAGTTAAATGGAATTAGATCTGATCCAAAGATAGAACTGATTATATGAGATAAAGAGAAACTAGCTAACCTAAATGAACACATAACATTAGAATGTCTAATAAGTATTCTCATACATCAAAGAGAAACTATGACTTTCTTATTAATGTCGAAAATATACATTACCCTCGGTTGTTCAATTAAACCATTAAGATAGTTGACCCTATATGGTATGATGTGCAAATCTAAAAGAATTCCAAGTACGCTATCAAAATATGATTTTGGTAGTCATAACTAGAGATGTGATCCATCGGCTAAAATTGTGTCTTTATTGGAAAGACTAATGTGGTTGGAATTAAACAAGCAATGGTGATAAGTATAATATCGCAAATTTCAATTGTCGAATTAGCATAACATATTCGGTATTCAACTTGCTCAAGTTAATTCGGATTTACTCAAAAAATAATCGCTCGATAAGACTTAGTGTCCGGTACTTATGTATTGAAATAAAAAATTCTAAATAATGATTTAGAGTAAGCCGTTTACATATATTAACCAAAAATGCCTCGTAGTCGGTGGAAGCGATATTGGGTTTGTGAGTTATTGGATATGATCTAAGAAATGATAAGAATGTATCATTTTATCAGCATCAAGATTGAATAAGTATTTTGATAGAAATATCAAATAATTGACTTTTAATCAAAGTGCATAGGAAGTGTGTGTTCATAAGAAAGAACATTAAAAGGTATATTGATATTTCTAAACTATAATTAAACAACACATCATTGATTTTAACAATATGCTTGTATTAAAATCAACTTTAGTTGTTTTCATACTCAACTATGGATTGTAAATGATGTCTATATGATGAGTATAAAAGATATAAGGATTGTCTCAAAACGATATACAAGAGCACCCTATTAAAAAGAGAACATGTAAGTTGGATTGCTTATGCATTTACAATAGGAATTGTCACGTAGATAACGTTGTGTATGATACTGTTTTTTGTTTATGTATTTAACACGGAGCAAATATAAAATCCAAATTGGCATCACTAAATTGTTGTTTGAGTTGTTATCGCGTATTTATGAAATATTAAAGAATTGTTTATATAAACAATGAACTCGTTATGATGGAATGTTTGGACATAAACTTTTATAAGTGATATTGAGTATAACATATCAATGATAAAATTCAAGTTAAAATCTTTAATTTGAAAATGTTTCAAAATAAAAGTGAATGTGGTCGATTCAACGAAATGTTGAGAACATTAACTTGAATAGCGCTACAATAAACCAATGTATATTGACATAAATGCACAAAGTTATAATTGAGTCAAAGGTGATTCCAAATGTTAAGAATCCCATAATATTGTTATAAAATAACAACGTCATGAAATTGGTCATGATAGAACTTAAATCTCACTAGAAGTCGAAAGACATACTTCGAATCATTCCACATGATAAACGCAGTTTATCAGTGTCAGAGAGAGTTAATCGACAAAGTAGATAATTAAAACATAATAGCATACCCATTCACTAAGGAAGTGGCCTAATTGGTTTTGAAAAAACTGATTAGAGAAGTTAGAATTAGATCCCATAATTGACCTCAAGTGCAAGTGGAAGAATAATAGAGTTAGTGGTATGCCCTAGGGGCAATTATGTAATTTGTTACATATATCTAACTTGTTGACCAATATTGTTTGAAATAAAAGGTATTTTTTCTTCCTATTATATACTTGATATAAGGTGATTATATTAATTAATTAACTTAATTAAAAGTATATTTAATAGAAAAATCCATAAATGGTATATTTTGTGATAGTAGTTACAAAGTGTTGTAACCGTGAGTAATTTATCACAACGAAACAAATATACCATTTTAAATGTTCATAGTCAAGATGCATCGAGACTGAATATCAATGCATCCATTGAGACTGGAGCACGTAATTCTCTCCAAATATTGGACAGTGTATTACTCATGACTGCTAGGAGAATCTAGGGGTTACGTACTAATAGTTATTTGACAACTATGGAACGACTCACTCGATACTTTTTTGTTGGTTAGTATAACCAAGGTCAAACGAAAAATATCGATGTGACTGATTTACGCAGTTCTCTCGACTTAACATTACCGTGGATCATCAATATGAAAGCTCTGCTTTGATCATAGCCAAATCATGACATAGCGTTCATCGGGTGACTATAGTTGGGTTGAGTGGAAGTATTGGAAGTGAAGCACTATTCAAAAGTGGATTCGTCTCCTTAGTTATATACGGTTAGTGTCACAGTTAACTCAAGTCAACTCAAAGTCGAAGTCTCTGGCCAGAGCATTTCTGTTAATAATAATTGTTATTATTAAACCAAGGACTTTGTATTTGGACTATAAAGTTGAATGTGGATGAGGTTGGGATTTTGATTATTACCAAATTCTATAAGTCCAAAGTGACATAGTTTTGACGAAGAGAATTGGTGTAAACAAATGTCACAACCGAGTAACGCTTGTTAAACTAAAATTGGATTTTACCGAAAATGAGTAAGCGAAAAGTAATTAAATTAGATTTAATTGCATAGTATTTTGGCTTGGGTTAGATGGTGTAACAGCCTTCAACCATTCGCATCCACACATGTCGGACTTGAATTGCTCAAAATACCGAATTATAAAATAAATTTGGAAAATCTTAGAATATACAAAAAATAAATAAATCATAGAATCACAGACACTGAGTAATATAATGCAGTGGAAGAAAAGAGATAGTAGTTCATGAAGCTACTATATAAATACATCAGAGTTAAACAAGGGTAGAACAGAAGTTTAATACAATAATCAAATACAAAGCTGAATACATCACTGGAATCAACTGAATAACTGGGATTAATTGAATATTGAAATTGAAATAGATAGCTGGATCTTCAAGCAAAGCTCCAACTTTGAATGTGAGTCTCTAATGCTGTATCACTCAGTCTGACCCGAGCGTAAAGCAAAACACAAAACACTTGAGTCGGGACATACATACTTATACAATGTAAACCAACTCAAGTGAACTGTAATATAAGGTACAAGTAACTTAAAGGATGCTTGGGACCGTCCATCCTCTAAGGATCCATTAAACTATTTACCATGTAGTAATATTTTGCTATTATAATAATGTCTATAGTAAAATAAACTTACTTTTAAATAACGTTAAAGGGTTACCCATATAGCCCTTAACACGTAATAGTGCTAATAGTCTATTCAGTACCATAATACCTCCTGATCGGGAGGCTACCAGAGGATACTCCATAGGTACGACACAAATCAAACTCATACAAGGCATGCTTGGGTAGGTGACATGACACAACTAGGCAATGCCAGGGTAGATATACCAATTACACTGCCGGGCCGGTGGTAATGTGTAGCAGCTACTACCGCCCACCTCGAGCCACACCCCCAAATCAAAAGAATCAAAAGTGGCCACCGTATCAATCTCAAAGTCCGAATATAATAGCGAAGGAGTGTGTCTGATCAGAGGAGCAACCTCATTAGCCAGTCAATTGCTCCTGTTTTAGTCACCTTATGCCAACTCACGGGAGTTGGGTCCATGTATATACCTTAATAGAACATTGCCACCATCATACTTCATTCTGGAATCTCCACCATGTACACGGTTATTAAAGTGGTTTCGGAGTTGGTAAAAAGTATGAAAACTTCCGAGCCTGGTCTCTTTAACAACCAAACGTTATTATAACCCGTGGTTATTTCATTTACAAATGGTTTGTATTTCATATCAAACATATTCATTTCAAAACCATATAAACCCAGTATCATTATTTTTTAGAAAAGTAATATTCATTTTTAAAGTTGTAACACTCCCAAAATTTATAAATTCAATTATAACACATTAAAAGCATAATAATTTAGAAACCATAGCACTTTAAAAATGTAACCTCTATAATCATAGCATTTCAAAAACATTACATTTTAGAAATAATAGCATTTCAAAAACATAACTTGAAGACATCATAGCATTTTAGAAAAAGTAATACTTAAGAAAATCATAGCATTTTGGAAATGTAACCTTAAGGAATCATAGCATTTTTGGAATATAATACTTTCCACTTTAACATTTTATATAATCAAAGTATTTATATACTTACAAATTTTAACATGGTCATTTTATCATAGCCTTATAGCTAAATAAACTTTGTTACTGTAATATCCAATTTAAAGCTGAAATTTTTATGTTACGTTAAAAGTACATTATTAACTTACATTTATTATTACAATAAAGAAACTTTATTATTTTAATCATTTAAAATATGCCATTAATTAAAAATTACATACCAAATGTATATTATCAACTTACATTTTATTATTACAGTAAGGAACATTTATCATTTTAGTCAATTTAAAATACACCATTACATTAATTAAAACTTACATGTCAAATGTACGTTTTAACTTACATTTATTACAATAAAAAGCATTTATCATTTTAATCAATATTACACTAATTAAAACTTACATTACCAATTGTACGTTTTAATTTACATTTTTATTACAGTAAAGAGCATTTATTATTTTAATCAATATTACACTAACTAAAACTTACATTATCAAATGTACGTTTTAATTTACATTTCTATCACAGTAAAGAGCATTTATTATTTTAACCAATTTTACATTAATTAAAACTTTACATGTCACATGCATGTTTTTAACTTACATTTTTATTACAATAAAGAGCATTTATCATTTTAAGCAATATTACACTAATTAAAACTTACATTGTCAAATGTACGTTTTAATTTATATTTTTATTACAATAAAGAGCATTTATTATTTTAATCAATATTACACTAATTAAAACTTACATTATCAAATTTACCTTTTAATTTACATTTCTATTACAGTAAAGAGCATTTATTTTTTTGATATTTAAAACTTTACATGTCGCATGTATGTTTTTAACTTACATTTTTATTATAATAAAGAGCAATTATCATTTTAATCAACATTAGACTAATTAAAACTTATATTATCAAATGTACGTTTTAATTTACGTTTTGATTACAATAAAGGGCATTTATCATTTTAATCAATATTACATTAATTAAAATTTTACATGTTTCTTTCATTAATTAAAACATTACATGTTTCTTTCATTAATTAAAACTTTACACGTTTCTTTCGTTAATTAAAACTTTACGTGTTTCTTTTGTTAATTAGAACTTTATACGTTTCTTTCATTAATTAAAACTTTACATGTTTCTTGCATTAATTAAAACTTTACATGTTTCTTTCATTTTTTTTACTACAGTAAAGAACATTTATTATAATAACAAATTAAAATATTAATTAAACTTACATCCCGCATGTATGTTTTAACTTACATTTTTCCATTTTAAAGTCATAGCTATTTATCTTACAAAACATAATATTTTACAAAAGAATATTTTATCATAATTAATATAAAAATCATGTTTCTTCATACATCTATTCATTTAGACATTAATTAACTATGATTTTCTAGTTAAATAAATTTTATTACAAATTGTCCAATTAAAACTGTATTCTATTTTACCAGTTCAAAATACATTATTTATTATACAAAACATGTCCATTTGATAAAGTAAAATTCATAACAATTTCTAGGTCAGATTTACAACTTCTATATTAGGTCAAACCCAATTACTAAGTTATTTTTCATCAATAAAGATCTTTAATTCAACTTAAAACCAATTATTAACTTAAAATTTTAACTTACAGAAAAACCAATATACCTTTATAATTTAAAGCATTAAATCAAATTTTAAGTTAAACTTTCATATATTTATAAACTCAAAATTACTTAATAATCTTTTAGGAAAATATTATTTAAAAATATAACCATGGGCCTGTATAATATTTTCTAACCTAGGTCAAGTGATATGGATATATATCATTTCAATCCGTAATTTAAAAAGAAAATTCCGGGTTCTATCATTTCAAACCCGCAATCCCAAGTAAAATAAATATAACAAAAATCAATAAAAATCACTCGAGCCTATCATTTCAGCCCATAGTGATTTTCCATGTCCTAAATTTCTATGTCCTAAAGTCCGTTCAGGTATGTATCAGTTCAACCCATAGGGATATGAAACTTGTAGTGTGATAAACATGAAATAAAATAACAGTAAGGCATATAATATCATATCAGATGATGTAACGGGCATATAAACAGCATTTAACATTATATAAATATATCACAGACAGGTATGAACATAGCATATTAATATATACAATTCACTTGTCATCATTGCACAATTATAAAAGTATGTAATGTCTAGAGTGCATAACTCACCTTTTTAAAGCTAGAATTGAAATTCAAACACAAATCTAAACTCTGCAAAGCATGAAAAGGCACGACAAAGCATGACTATATTTTTGAGTGGATGAATAGTCAGATCCAAATCTTGTATGCAACTAAATATCACAAATAGAAGTATGTGATTCAATACAAAAGAATAGAAATTAAAACAATGAAAAATATGAGATAAACATGACATAACCTTTGCTTCAACCACCAAGTGGGCTCGGCCTTTGGGTTTGGGTAGCGTCTAGGCATCACAAACTCACGGCTAGGGGATGGTAAGGTCATGGCAAAGCAATTTGGTGAAGGAATATGTGTTGTGGCCGATGTGCATGAAGAGGAGGTGAAGGAAAATAGGAGTTTGGCTAGGTTTGAACAATTTTTGGTGGTGGATTTTGATCTAGGAGTCACAGCCTTGGCTTGGGGTGATGGAGGAGGTGGTGATGGTAGGCATGGTGGTGGTGGAGAGGAGGTGAGGTCGGCTATAGGGGTGAGGCCGAGCTAGCATGAAAACCAAAAGAGAAAATCCAAAGAAGAAGGAAGAAGAAAGTAAGGAGAAGCCATGAAATAACCAAGAGCTTTTTGTATTTTCTTCTGGACGCAATGAAACTTTGAGATGAGAAATCTTTTTTACATGTGAATGAGAAAGAGAGTGGCGGCTAGGGTTTACACAAAAAAATGAATGGCTAAGGTGATGTAAAGGCTAGTCAAGTAAAGGCAAGAGTTTGAATGGTTTGGAAAATAAAAAGGCAACAAATAACTTGATGGATTTAACTGATATTTTTCCTTTATATGCACGGAGTGAAAAAGGGAGTTTGAGAAACAATATGTACATGATTGATAGGATAAAATCACGGCTATGAATGTGGGAAGTAATTGGCTATGCAAATGGAAAGGCAGGGAAAAAGAATAAGGCAGCAAATAAAATCAAGTAACCTATGTCTCTTGAAATTTCTAAGCTATTACCAATCAAAAATCAAATGAATATATTCAAAGTTTATACAAATAAAATAGAATATAAAAATTAGAGAAACAAACATAGGAAAATAGAAAATAAACAGGCTAAGGCAAATGGAAAGGCCTAACTTCCTATCCAAGAAAAGTTACTTAAATCTATTTGAATTTCCAATCAAAAATCCAAATAAAATCCATTAGAAAATAGAATGGAAAAATAAAATAAAGTAGAAAATAGAAAAATAGAATTGAGGTAGAAAAATATAAAATAGACAAATTTTACTGAAAACAATCGCGTGTAAAACGCTGAAAGTTATTAAATTTAAAAGTATAAAACAAAATTTTACGAAACGAAGAGCAAAATTAATATTAAAATAAAATACATTTTCAAAGAAAAAATAGGAATTTAAAATTTAAAATTTTCAACTGTGGTTAAACTTTGACTTTCAATTGACCAAAATACAAAATTTTCAGAATTTGTTTATTTTATTATAATTGGAAAATAGAAAACAAACAAAATCCAAAGTTACAACGAAAAATTCCATAAATTCAATTTTTCAACGATTAAAAATCAAAGTTTTGAAATAAAAATTTAATTAAAATAGAATAAAGGTCCCCTTATCTAATTCCTCTATTTCTTTTAATAAAACCCTTTGGTTTACCTCGAATCAAAATAGAAAAAGTTGGGGTGTTAATACACTCATTTACTAAATCACAAATTTATTTGAAAAATCAATATTAGACATTATATGATGTATGAATTTTCTATCAACTCTGTTATATGCTTTTCGTAAATCTATCTTTAAGCAAGCATAGTCTCCAACTTTCCTATTGAAGTTACGCCCCATCTCATGAGCAAGCAATGAATTTTCATATATCAACCTACCCAGAATAAAAGCACTCCGATTCTCTGGAATTAAAAATGGTAAAAAATCTTTAATTCTATTGCTATCACTATCGCTATGATTTTATAAATAATTACAACATGATATAGGTTTTTATCTCCAATATTAGATGGATTCTTGTTTTTTGAAATTAATGTAACAAAAGTATGGTTTAGGCTTTTTAACAACTTGCCTTTATTAAACAATTCCCTTACTACATTAATAATCCGACCTTTAATCGTTTCCAAGTGAGCTTTATAAAATTTGGTATTAAAACTATCTGGCCCTGGGCTTTCGTTATCACCTGTTTTAAAAACTATATATTTGATTTCCTCTTCCTCAATGGGAGCAAACAAAATTTCTTCCGCTGTTGAATTAATTTCAGTTTTGAAGATTATTTTTGGAAAATAATTTCATGCTCCTCTGTATTATATAAACTTTCAAAATAAGTCACCGCTTCTTGAGCATTTTTATTATAGTAATTAGTTAAATTTCCGTTAGTATCAAAAGTATTGCCTATATTATTAATATGTTTGACAAAGCACCATTGTCCCAGTGGTTAAGTGATTCGACTTTGCTTCGAGAGTTCACAAGTTTGAAACTTGTGTAGCGTGATTCGAACTTATATTGATATGTGATTTATGTTATGTTGTCCTAGTGACGTGTTGTATCTATATACCATTTCAAAAAATAAATTATTAATATGTTTCCTACTGCTTATTTTAGCATGAAAAAATTTAGTATAATCATCAGCTTGAGTAAGCCAATACATTTTTTATTTTGAATTGGCTGTATTTAAATTAACTGTATTTGTATATAATTCCTTAGAAAGGAAGCTCTAATTAGAAAAAAAACTCTTTAACACTATTTTTATCTTTTAGATTTTTATCTATTGTGTCTTGTAAAATTTTACCTTCTTTTCTTAGTTTTTCTATACACATCTTATCTCAGCTTTGTCTTTATTCCACAGTTTAAGATTAAGTTTAATATTCTTAAGCATCTTACTAAATTGATATTGATGTATACCTTCACAAGAAAAATAAGGCATTCATTCATTCATTATTTCTTTATATTCACTATCAGAGACTAGCCATTTTTATATATAAATGGAACATTTCTTTTAGTTAAACTATTTGCATCATGAAATAATCTAACCACTAAAGGGGTGTGGTCACTTATATTCTATTCTAAAGTATTGCATAAAAAATTAGGAAATACTGTTGAAATTTTTTTGTTCATTAAAACTCTAACTTACAATGGATATTCTTTCCTATACCAGATCTCCAAGTATATTTATTACCATTTATTAAAGGCTCAATTAGCCTAATTTTTATTAAAATTTATTAATTCTATTTAGCTTAGAAAACGGTATATAATCTCCGATAAACTTTTCATTTAAATGCATCGCAGTATTAAAATCACCTATTATAAGCCATGAAATTTTACGAGTATGATTCAAATTTTTAAGCCTACACCATAAACTATTCCTTTCATTTACAAAGTTACTCCCATATACACTGTGCTCCCCCAATATTCTTAAAATTACAATCTACAAACTGTAAGTCTTTATTTATATTGTTATTGGGCATTGTTATTGACACTCCAAAAAATATTAAGGAGGTCTTTTTTATTTTCACTCCATTGTAAATCAAACTGCTAAGGGGGGTACACTTATATTATAAAATAAAACATAGATTACTATTCTAACCTTTTAACCCTATTCCAAAATTTACCTTTTTACTTCTCGTTCATTCCTTCGTCTGCTTCGCTCTTCCATCTTCTCCTTCTCAAACCCATCTTAGTCAACATGGTGCGAACCAAAAATTATGCTCGATCGTGAAATCCAAACCCAAAATTGATGAAGAAGGTCATGGAAAGGTGAGTTTGCTGAGTTTGTACTAGTAATGTTAGTGTAATTGATCACGATTTAGGGATTTGGTGTGAAAGATGTAGAGTTTAAACACTAGAGTTTAGGCAGTTCCTTTATTTCGGCGGCAAGAAATAGAAAATTTTATTTTAGTTCAAGTCAATAGCGTCGTTTTGAGTGTAATTGGTAATAGGTGGACGAATTTCACAATTTATTTGTATACTGAAATGTGCAGTCAAAATTGAATTGATAAGAAATTTGGTATAGAATTAACGTAAATAATATTTTTCTTCGTTGCTATGTTGCCGAATTAAAACTTATAGCTCGTTAAACTCTTGCCGAATTTGATACTCATGTATAAACTTGAAACTTTACACTTTAAAGATCATAAAATAGTTTAACACCTGAAATACGACCCTTTTTTACGATGCTGATGCTTCATTAAAGCTTATCTGAAAACGTATATGTTATACACACACATATACATATAGTAAACTTGTACAGTTGAAAGCCGTGACATTGCATATGCAATATAGATATGGAGCTATATAATGAAAGAAATACATTTTTGAAAATTTGGCATATACATGAAATAAAAGTCAGTCATTCATTCTGTATAATGGCTGATGAAAACATTTTGTTGTGACACCTAAAATCTTAAACCTCATCTACAACCACTAGCAATCCACGAACCACTTCAAATCACAAGAGATTAGAGTTGGAGCGAATGAAAAAAATTATAGACGAGGCTGTTGTAGACGACGAAAGTACTGGTGAGGAAAATGAAAGTTCGAGCGAGGAGGAAGGAAGGCAAGACGAACACACTATTGAACTAAACGTAGGGGGTCAGGTTCAAGTAGAAGAGGTTACAAAGGAGGTTGATCCATCTCATGACACCGAAGAGGAGACTGAAACAGAGATACAACCATTGAATAGGAAAAAGAAAGGAAAAGAGTTGATGGCACAACCAAGTCAATCGACAAAAAGTGAAGCGCAATCAACATTATTGTTTGCATTCGAAGATCATATTACTTCTACCATATGGAACTCTATGCTATGTCTATGTATATCATATATAATTGTGGACAATATAACTATATGTGTATCTGTGTATACGTTTTGTTTATTGTTATGGTAATGTAGTCACCAAGGGAAGAAGTAAGAATTGTTAAGCTTCATAGTCATGTAGGAACTCATATACGGTGGGATTTAAACAAAGAGTGTTCTTTTGTTAAGGATGCGGTAGCCGAATCGGGATTCTAGGATATAATAAAACATGCACATGAAAAAGTTGACAAGGCGCTGATCAATGCTTCTATTGAGCAATTCTATCCAGAAACCAACACTTTTCATCTTCCATTTGGAGAGATGACAATCAGTATCGATGAAGTGTTTCATATCATTGGTCTTCCTATCGAAGGAAAAGCGGTTACGGGGCCACTTGGAGGATCATGGGGAATAAGTGATAATGACGTGTATGAGTTGTTAGATAAATGTCTTGGCATCAAAGAAAAAGCGACTGATGAGTTGCTGGAAGGTGAGAAAAAAGTATGTCTGGAATGGTTGAGAACAACGTTTTCTGATTGTCAAGATTTCGATACTATGGAACGTAAACGGCAATGCGCAATTGCATATTTACTATATACTATTGGTGTGCTAGTTTGTGGGGATAAATCTGGAAACAAGGTCTCGTTGCATTTTTTGCAATGTCTATGGGTGTTAAAGCAAGTGAACACGTCTTCTGGGGGCACGACGTGCTTGAGTTGGTTGTTTTATAATTTGGCTCAGGGCATAAGAAAAGGTGTACGTCAAATTGCAGGTTGCATGACTTTGCTACAGGTATGAATCAAAATTTAAAAACAAAATTACTTCCAATATTTATGTTTATGATTGATATTTCTTGTTTAGGCTTGGATATTTGAACACTTCTCAGTTTTAAGATGACACATTCGTAATCCACGTGCACAGATTGGAGATTCTAGGTTAGCTTTTTTACTTAACGATGGAAACTAATAGCAACTTGTGTTATGATTTGGTGACTCTAAGGGAGAAACTAGATGACGTTCAAGCGACAGATGTTGTTTGGGATTATTTGAATGGTATGAGAGATCAGTACCCATTTCAACAGTATGCGTTATAAAATGGGCCAATTGTGTGTTAATAAGTAATTGGGTTGTATCTTCTGCAAAGAATCCTTCATCAGTCTGGTTATGTTCAACCAGTACCTGTAGCCCCTTTTGCTTTTGAAGACGAAAATAATGAAGTCGTCGAAAAATCTTACAAGGCAGCGTATTCTAATTTAGGAGATTTCAGCTGGAGTGAGTGGCGAAACCATCTTCTGAATCAAAGTCTAACCTCGACCCGTGTCACACAGCCTTAGGATTACGATCCAATGTACATGTAGTGGTACGTATCTGTGTCACACCCTATTGTTTCCAATCTAAAGGCACGATTTACGGAGCCAATGCAAGTTAGAAAACATAATTCACTAGTTATTCGCATTGTAAGTCCATGCTTTCATTCAACTTATTATTTTCTTAAAGTATATTCGATCGTACCTTTAAAGTTCTAAATTTATAGAAACGGAGACTAAGAAACATTGCGAACTTCATCAAATCTTGTGCTCCAACTGAGTCTGTGATAACCCGGATTTATGGACATCTGTTAATAGGCAATTAACAGGATTAAATTTATTACAAATACTGATTTGTAAATTGAACAAATAAATTCTGATAATTAAGAATATATATCTATATATATTAATTTATATATATATATATATATATATATATATTGTGATTTGGAAGCTATGGTTTGAATTCAATAATTCTCAAAAGATATTGAAAGTTAAATTCTATATTTTAAAACACTAAAGATAATTATTTATTAATTAAAAGTAAAATAGCTTCAAGCTTAAAATAATATTTAGTAAAGGTTTAATATATTTCTTTTAAAATTTTACATAAGATAAATATAATTAGTTATAGTTTAAATAAAAAACATAAATATAAATAAAAGGAAAAGTATAAAAATAAAAACATAAAACATAAATAAATATAAAACTAATAGAAAATATAATATAAAAGCATATAAAAATAAACATTAATGCATGCAAATTAACAAGTGTAAGCTAATTATAACATGCAAATAACAAGTGGCATATTTCTTTCTCTTTAAAACTGAACATAAGTAATAAAAGGAAAAAGAAGGTTGTTTTCAGTTCAAAGCATTTTCATATTCATTTCTCAATCTCTCCTTTCTTTCATCTTTCAAAATTAAAACTAAAAAGAAAATCAAACTTTAATCTTTCAAACTGGAATCAAACAACTTCAAATTCAACTAAAGCAAGCAATGGTTCAAGCTTCTAGTATCAAATCAAAGTAAATCAACTATCAGTTCTTAATCAAGAGTAGATTTCAAATTTTCAAGTCGTGTTCTCTGTTTAACAAAAATCTGGTGAGTAAACATCATTTTTAAAAGCTAAATTTGTTAGATAACCTGATGCATGTGATAAATCCTTGAAGTAGTGTTTGCATATGCTTGTATGTACATATGTATAAAGTGGAATTGTGTGCATGTCTGTATCTTGAGTATGCATGACTCTGTTCTAAATTTCAACAGGCTAAACAAGTTTAAAAATTCAAATTCTCTTCCCCTAATCCTTTTTAGGCTTTAATGTTTAGACAAAATATGTTTGAATTAACAAGATCTAAATTTTAAAAATATTTTTAAGTGTAATTAAAAAGGAGATTAATTGGAAAGGAGAAGAATAGTAAAAAAAAATTAATTAGAACATTTGTTGTTTAAATCTTAGGTTTATATTACATCACCTGATTCGTACTCAAGAACCATGAATTTTAAAAGAAAAATCAATATTTTTAGTTTTGTATTTGGAGAGAATTCTCGAATTGAACGGAATCGAGTGTTTCCTCGATTTCTGACGATCGAGAAGGGTAGAGTCTCGGGGTCGTTGCTGAAGCATGCTTGAGGGTCAGGGGCCTCGGAGAAAATGATCTCAGAGTTTATCGATCACCGTGGTGGTCGAACATCATCGTTGAAGGGTTTAGGGAACAGGTTGGGTCGATGTCGAATTCTAGGGTCATGCGATGTCGACGATGTATCGGACTTGGCTGCAGCAAGGGGAATAGGTTCGTGGGTCTACGATGAAGCTTTGGTCGGAGTGACGAAGCCTTTGGTGATCTGAGGCGGCGCGATGAGTGGTTTTTGGGTGGTCAGATTCGTTCAAGGAGGTGCTCGATGTTGCTCGTTTTCGATTGCGAGGTCGTTACGAAGCTCTGGTGGTCGAAATCGAGGGGAGGGCTATCATCGACGTGTTGGTGGTGGCGGCGATGACCAGAGTTTCGGCGTTCATCTGTGCACGTGCATGGTGTTCTGTGTGTATCTTTGTGGCTATTGGGTTTGGGTAGAAGGAAGAAGAAGGAGTAGCCTCGGGTAGGAACTCGGGGAAGTGAAGAGTTGGCTCTGGTTTGTTTTCGAGTCGTACGCAAGTGTATAACAGTTTTAAAATTTTAAAGGCAAACAAGTTTAAAAATAAAGAGGAAGAGTTTGCTCGGGATTTGGCTCGGGTTAATATACGAGGTGTCTCGAGTCTGAGCTATAGGGTGCTAATAGTTTTTAAAGGTAAAACAAAAATCAAGTCTTAAACAATTTCTTAATTAATTCTTTTAAATAATAAATGTCTTATTTAAATTTCGGTTAGTTAAAGGTTTTAAAATTAATAATTTTAAATTAATTGAGTTTAATGTATTTTATTATATGTCTTTATTTTAATTAATTCTTAAAGTTTATTTAATTAAAACTAATTTAAAAAAAGATTATGGAATTAAATGTTTGAACTTAATTTGTTTAATTTAGGGTAATTATAATTAGGTAAATTTTGTTTTAAATTAATTCCTAAGTTTAATTTAAATAAAATTAAATGATGTAATTAAGTGGATAATTAAGGAAATGTATTCCACTTTAATTAAGCAAAGGTCTTAAATGATTTTATTGGTTAATAGTTAATTCATAGAGATTGTAAAATGTTTTTGATTATTAATTTAAATGATCCTAGTTATTTTATATGCTAATAATAAATTATTTCTAGAATTAATTAAAAAATAAAATAAAATGGCTTGTAATTAATTAATGTTAATTAATCAGGATTACAAGTAATTAATTTATTGGTATAAATTAAATATTAGAAATGATTTGGTTAGTTATCTATCTTATGACTGGTTAAATTGTATTGAATGTTTGATGATTTAATATCTCTGGTATGTTAATGTGTGATATTTTGTGATACAGAATGTTTTGGGTTGAATGGTGATAAATGTTAGTTATTTATCTGTGATTAATTTCTGTTGTATATGATATTCTGAGTTTAAATTGAATTGATTTTACTTAAACAACCTATCTTAAAGGATAACATTGGATTCGAAGAGATCGGGGTCGGATATCAGAGATATCCGGAACCACTTCGATTTAATAACTACTATAACCCTTATAAATTTGATATTACAAAACAATAGGCTGGAATGGAATAAATTAAATGAACTTGCTCATTTAAACTAAATAACGGTACTTAGATACATTGTGTGAAATAAGTGTTGGCTTTAACAACATAAAAACTCATAGTAATGAACGAGTTACCTGGGTTTGAAGAAGTTATACAACTTAAAGTATTTCATATTAAATGGGTTTACTCACGCTGGTTTCCAGTCTGACTCGGGTGTTACTTTAGTTTAATGCTCGGGTCAGACTGAGTATTATAGATTTTCAGGTTAGGACGTTCTGGAGCTCAGGAGGCGAGCTGGATGGCAGGGACGTGTAGAGTATATTCCGCTGTGTATTTAAGATTGTATTGATAGTAGATAAGGACAAGTAGTTAGAACTGTCCAGTTTATTTGTGAATGATTGTGCTCTGATGTATTGTATGTAAATTAACAATTACAACTTTTCTAAGTATAAATGCTGTTATTTGATATTATATTTTGTTCCGCTGCGATTGTTAGATTATGTGCTATTGTTTCTATTTGTTCTTCTACCCCTTTTTCTTCTTTACCCTAACATTCTGGAATTTCCGGCATTCGATTTATTGGCACTTCTATAGTGAACATATTAGTGTCAAATTTTCGGGGTCAAAAATTTTGGGTCGTTACATTTAGTATCAGAGCTGAAGCTTAAGCGAGAACATTGGCTCTGTTGGGGGTTGCTCATTAAGGATAGGGTCGATAGTACCCTAGAATGAATCGAGTATATTATATATGAGGGCGTACTTGTTATTTTCTTATATAAATATTTTGAACCAAATTTAAAAATGATTTTTATATAAGCTTATATTTTGGTATATAAAGTAATAATTTTTATAATTATTATATACATATATATTAAGATAATTGGTTGTTGATTATTGAAATTGAATAAGATCATTAGAATTTAAGTGATAATATATACAACCAAATAGGAATTGAATAATATGAACTATACAAATAAGATAAGCTAGAAATGGATTCAAGCCAGAAATTAAAATCCTGGAATTTGTAGAAGTGTTTTCAGAATGTTGAATTAAGTGACCCTGATTTTATTTTCTAACAAATTGTGAGATAATATATAATGACTTGGTTTTCAGATATGACAATCTTATTTATTATCATAAAATATTTGTTGTATCTTAATAAAGAGATGTTTATTTCTTTTATAAAACAATTATAAAGCAAAATGGAATGTTTTAAGGAAGTAACAACTTAGATAAGTAAGGCTTATAAATTGAAAAACTTTAAATTATGAAGTTTTAAAATCTAAATCCAGAAAATTTGAAATTGTTTCTAAGTGTTAAAAGATATAATAAATAATATTATTCAAAATATTTTTGATGTGGAATCATATTTTAAAAATAAGAATTTTAAAGGAACTTGTTTTGAATTAAAAACCAAGAATGGTTTAAAATTGGAAGTATGACTTGGTGTGTAAACGAAATAGATTATTGCATTAACGAATTAATAAAATATATACCTACATATTTGGAAAATAACAGTAAAATTGGAATTCTACTCGTCAAGTTTAATATGGGTTAGGAAGTCCCACTAAAATCCAGTCTAAGAAAGAGTGATGGCTAAAAGTGATGAATGGAAGGCTAGACGCAGAGAGTGAAGAGCGGCTGCACGTAAGGACCGAGAAGAAGCAATACAGGAGTATGAGAAACAAGTTAAGGAAAGGGCTGGACCAGGGCCTTATTATAATGTCACCTGCTATATATGTTACAATAAGGGTCATTACGCAGCCAAGTGCAGTAAAACAAGGAAGGAATTGAAGGTTACATTCCAACGATTTTGCTCTGAGATCTTATGCTATAAGTGTCATAAGAAAGGACATTTCTTAAACCATTGCCCTGAAGTGAGGAAGGCGAAGCGTAAACCCATAGAGCTAGTCAATGAGTCGATTATTTGCTATCATTGTAAGATGTCGGTACACATCGCTAGGAATTGTCCCAAGAGACGGAAGAAGAGTAAGATTATGGAACATCCTGCAGGAGGCATAAAGGTTATCCAGATTGATGGAAAGGTAGAAACCTTTTGTGGTAAATGTTATAGGTAGGGACATCCCATTGAAAGGTGCATGTTCAGGCTTTACCCATTGGAAGGAAGTCCCAAGAGAGGATTTTTGTAAGAATACTAAGGCTCTGTTATTTTCCATACCCCTAGGTGATGGAGAAGACGTTTAGATTTATGACTTCAGTAAGACTCTTATATTTGGATAAATGGATGTAATGTTTGAACCACTAGGGTATAGTTTATCAATGTATGGAATATTTTGTGGCAGTACAATCTAATATAAAATTACTTTTTATTTATTTGAGAATAGAATTGGAATTAATTCAAAAGTAGAATTGAAATGAATTGATTGAAATTTGAAATTGAATTAAATTAATTAGGAATATAATCAAAGTTGAATAAGTTTAAATTCAAATGGGAATTGATTTGAATTTGGAATAGGAATTGAAGTTAATTTAAATTGAATTGGAATTGAATCAATTTAATGGAAGTGGAGATTAAAAAAAATTGATTGGAATGGGAGATTGGGAATTAGACAGTTTGGCTCTGAACTATTTTCAAATAAAGTGTTTAATATAAACTTTCTTAAATCTATTTTTCCAAGCTATTTACTATACAGCCTTTCTTTTTCAAGCTCATACTATCTTATACCTATTTTACAACTATTTGAAACTATTCAACTATTTTACAACAATTTTACAACTGTTTTATAAACTAATTACTATTCTACAACTATTTTGCAACTATCTAACTATTCTACAACTATTTAACTATTTTACAACTATTTTATAACTACTTAACTATTCTACAGCTACTTTACAACTAACTATTATTTTACAACTGCTTATCTATTTTAAATTTTTCAAAGCTATTTTCTAAATTCAAGTTGGACAGAGTGCAAACTGTTTATATTTGAAGTGATAACCCAAATGGAAATTGAAGCAATTATGAATAAGTGAATAGAAATCAAAATGAATGTGAATAAAAGGAAAATTGGTTTAGCTAATAATCAATGAAGATAAATACATATGATGTACGTATATTATTCTATTCACACAACGATTTGATCCAGATTCGAACATAGAATTTCGAGATAGTATATCGATCAAAGTTGAGATTTTTCACTCGATTTTCAATGGCGAACCCTGGATATGGATTTTTAATTGATTCTGGAAATTCTCTATCATAGTTATGGCTATGCAAGGAGAATGACGGTTTCTGATCAAGAAACCAGATCTGAGTTCGCATTAGGAAGTCGAGTGGACGATACTAGTTCGGAAGTGAAATTATATGGTCGAGTGAGTGATCGAAATTGATATTTCATACAGATGGTATATGTACATCGTGCATGCTTGAATGAAATAGATATTTTGAAAAGAAATTTAAAAATGATTTTTGAAAGGGAAAAGTATATTTAGAGAAATATATGATGAACAAGAGTGGAAGTTGGATACCATTATAACTGAAACTCATTTTATGAAGAGTAAGCAATGTGGAAAACAACTTTACAGAGAAATCAAATTTGAACATTTGATTTGGCAAAAACAAAATTATATATATTTGTTATATAGGATAAACTACCCTTTTTGGAAATATAACCAGAGGTGTGATTTTTAAAAAATATTTGAAGTATAAAAAGGGAATTTATATAAGCATGAAGTGATCCAAAGAATTTTCAAGATTAGATGAATAAACCTATATATATATGATTTTATGGAATCGAGAAAAAGTTTTTGAAGCCCATTGATTTTTGGGAAAAAATAATTCAATTTTGGGTATTTGGAAAACCAAGTTTGAAACTATCAATTTGAGGCATCGATTTTGTGCAAAGGAGATTTATATGTGATTCATATAAAGAATATGATTTGAAAAGTACTATATGTGTATAGTATCAAATGTCTTGAGAATGCTGTGGGAAAAAAGGCGCTCCTATTTAGGGTAAAACTTCTAGTAGGAGATCCACGGTGTGGTTCTGCCTTGAGCTCTAAGGTGGGTTCTAAATTTGATCCTAAGAGGATGTCCGGACAAACTGAAGTTCCGGAGGATTGTGGTTGGAGTAGCGGAAGTTGAGGCACTGACGCCTACAGAGACATTGGGTTATGTTGTGACGACAGTGTAACTCGATGTAACTGCGATCTACTGCGCACCATAGCGGAAGTCGAGGGGCGGCGATTGACTGAGGTCTATGTTTTATTTCGTTGGGTGAGCGACGTAACATCGATAGACTGCGATCTATGAAGACATAGCGGAAGTCGCGTGGCAGTGAGTGCCTACAGGCTACATTAGGACTCGAGTGATGTAGTCTGCGAGCTATGTGGCATGTGTGGAGAAGTTTTATTTGGCAGTGAAATTCAAGGGCACTGATGCCGACAGTTACATGGTTTTTGCCGTGATGGCAACGTAACCATGGGTGTAGCTACGATCTGTGGCGGTTCCATGGTGTAATCAAGGGGCACGAAGGCCTACAGTTTTCTATGGTTTTGCCGGGGTGGCGACGTGATCATCGGGTTAACTGCGACCAAGGAGGGGGTGAAGATTTCTAGAACATTCTCACTAAAAATATTTTCTATATTTTCACAAAATGTTTTCCAAATATTTTCACTGGGTATTGAAAATGGGTCTGCTAAGTACTTATAGATTTTCAGTCCTACTCATGATCAACGTATGCCAAATTTCTGTAAGAACAAGGATGGATTTGTTGAGACATCGAGTTATAAAAAGTATTTTTATAAAACTATGTTGATAATATTGTGTAAAATTTTAAAGTGTTTTAAAAAATTTCAAATAAAAAGAGTTAAGAGTTAAAGATGTTTAGGAATAATTTAACTGTTAATAAGCATTGTAATTAAAATTCTTACTTCGTTCCTTTTTGGGAACGAAAAGTTCTAAAGAGGGGAGGAATGTGATAACCCAGATTTTTAGACATCTGTTAATTGGTAATTAACAGGATTAAATTTATTAAAAATACTGATTTGTAAATTGAACAAGTAAATTTTGATAATTAAGAAAATATCTGGATATAAATATATATATATATATATATATATGTTGTGATTTGGAAGCCATGGTTTGAATTCAATAATTCTCAAAAGATATTTAATGTTAGATTTTGTATTTTAAAACACTAAAGATAATTATTTATTAATTAAAAGTATAATAGCTTTAAGCTTAAAATAAGATTTAATAAAGGTTTTATATATTTCTTTTAAAATTTTACATAAGATAAAATAGTTAGTTAAAGTATAAATATAAAACATAAATATAAATAAAACGAAAAGTATAAAAATAAAAGCATAAACCATAAATAAATGTAAAACTAATGGAAAATATAATATAAAAGCATATAAAATAAACATCAATGCATGCAAATTAACAAGTGTAAGCTAGTTATAACATGCAAATAACAAGTGGCATATTTCTTTCTCTTTAAAATTGAAATAAATAATAATAGGAAAAAGAAGGCTGTTTTCAGTTCAAAGCATTTTCATATTCATTTCTCAATCTCTCCTTTCTTTCTTCTTTCAAAGTTAAAACCAAAAAGAAAATCAAACTTTAAGCTTTCAAACTGGAATCAAACAACTTCAAATTCAACTAAAGCAAGCAAGGATTTAAGCTTCCAGTTTCAGATCAAAGTAAATCAACTATCAGTTCTTAATAAAGAGTAGATTTCAAATTTTCGAGTCGTGTTCTCTATTTAACAAAAATCTGATGAGTAAACATCATTTTTAAAAGCTAAATTTGTTGGATAACCAGATGCATGTGATAAATCCTTGAAGTAATGTTTGCATATGCTTGCATGTATATATGTATAAAGTGTAATTGTGTGCATGTCTGTATCTTGAGTGTGAATGATTTTGTTTTAAATTTCAACAGGCTAAACACTTTAAAAATTCAAATTCTCTTCCCCTAATCCTTTTTAGGATTTGGTGTTTAGACAAAATATATTTGAATTAACAAGATCTAAATTTTAAAAATATTTTTAAGTGTAATTAAAACGGAGATTAACTGGAAAGGAGAAGAACGGTAAAAAAAATCAAATTTAGTTAGAAAATTTGTTCTTTAAATCTTGGGTTTTGATTACATCACCTAATTCATATTCAAGAACCATGAATTTTAAAAGTAAATTCAAGATTTTTAGTTTTGTATTCGGAGAGAATTCTAGGGTTGAACGGAATCGAGTGTTTCCTCGATTTCTGGCGATCTGCAAAGGGTGGAGTCTCAGGGTCGTTACTGAAGCATGCTTGTGGGTCAGGGCCCTCGGCAAAAATGATCTCAGAGTTTATCGATCAATGTGGTGGTCGAACGACATTGTTGTAGGATTTAGGGCACAGGTTGGGTCGATGTTGAATTCCAGGGCCATGCGACGTCAACGATGTACCGGACTTGGCAGCAGCAAGGGGAATAGCTGCGTGGGTTTAGGGCAAAGCTTTGGTCGGAGTTACGAAGCCTCGGGTGATCTGAGGCGGCAGGACAAGTGGTTTTTGGGTGGTCAGGTTCGTTCCAGGAGATGCTCGTTGTTGCTCGTTTTCGATTGCGAGGTTGTTCCGGAGCTTTGGTGGTCGGAATCAAGGGGAAGGGTTGTCGTCGACTTGCTGGTGGCGGCGGCGATGAACGAAGTGTCGGTGTTCATTTGTGCAGGTGCACGAGGATCAATGTGTATCTCTGTGGCCGTTGGGTTTGGGTAGAAGGAAGAAGGAGGAGTAGCCTCGGGTAGGAACTCGGGGAAGTGAAGAGTTGGCTTGGGTTTGTATTCGAGTCGTATGCGAGTGTGTAACAGTTTTAAAAATTTAAAAGCAAACAAGTTTATAAAAAAAGGAAGAGTTTACTCGAGATTTGGCTCGGGTGAATATAGGGAGTGTCTCCAGTCTGAGCTATAGGGTGTTAACAGTTTTTAAAGGTAAAAAAAACCAAGTCTTAAACAATTTCTTAATTAATTCTTTTAAATAATAAATGTCTTATTTAAGTTTTGGGTTAGTTAAAGGTTTTAAAATTAATTAATTTAAATTAATTAAGTTTAAAGTATTTTATTATATGTCCTTTATTTTAATTAATTCTTAAAGTTTATTTAAATAAAATTAATTTATAAAAGATTACGGAATTAAATGTTTGAACTTAATTTGTTTAATTTAGGGTAATTATATATTAGGTAAATTTTATTTTAAATTGATTCCTAAGTTTAATTTAAATAAAATTAAATAATGTAATTAAGTGGATAATTAAGGAAATGTATTCCACTTTAATTAAGCAAAGGTCTTAAATGATTTTATTAGTTAATAGTTAAATAGAGATAGTAAAATGTTTTTAATTATTAATTTAAATGATCCTAGTTATATTATATGCTAATAATAAATTAATTCCAGAATTAATTAAAAATAAAATTAAATGGCTTGTAATTAATTAATGTTGATTAATCAGGATTACAAGTAATTAATTTATTGGTATAAGTTAAATTAATTAGAAATGGTGTGACCAGTTATCTATCTTATGAATGGTTAAATTGTATTGAATGTTTGATGATTTAATATCTCTGGCATGTTAATGTGTGATATTTTGTGATACGAAATGTTTTGGGTTGAACGGTGATAAATGTGAGTTATTTATCTATGATGAATTTCTATTGTATATGATATTTTGAGTTTAAATTGTATTGTTTTTGCTTAAACAACCGTCTTAAAGGATGACATTGGATTCGAAGAGATCAAAGTCAGATATCTGGAACCACTTCGATTTAATAACTATTACAACCCTTATAAATTTGACATTAGAAACAAAAAGGCTTGAATGGAATAAATTAAATGAACTTGTTCATTTAAACTAAATAACGGTACTTAAATACATTGTGTGAAATAAGTATTGGCTTTAACAACGTAAATACTCGTAGTAATGAACGAGTTACCTGGGTTTCAAGAAGTTTTACAACTTAAAGTATTTCATATTAAAGGGGTTTACTTGCGCTGGTTTCCAGCCTGACTCGGGTGTTACTTTAATATAATGCTCGGGTCAGACCGAGTATTACAGATTTTCAGGTTAGGACGCTCTGAAGCTCAGTAGGCGAGCTGGATGGCAGGTACGTATGGAGTATATTCCACTGTGTATTTAAGATTGTATTGATAGTAGACAGGGACAAGTTGTTGCAACTGTCCAGTTTATTTGTGAATGATTGTACTCTGATGTATTTTATGTAACTTAACAATTATAGTTTTTCTTAGTATAAATGCTATTATCTGATATTATATTTTGTTCCGCTGCGATTGTGATATTCTGTGCTGTTGTTTCTGTTTCTTCTTCTACCTCCTTCTTTACCTTAACAATCTGGAATATCCAGCATTCGATTTTCGGCACTTCTATAGTGAATTTATTAGTGTCAAATTTTGCGGTCGAAAATTTTGGGTTGTTACAGAGTCAATGAAACAAGTTCTTGAAAGGATAGAACACATTGAAGATGATGAGCCACTTGATACATATACAAGTAGAAGATGCCGAACCAATCAAAGGATCAAAAGCGAAGAAGAGCGGGAACATGAAATAGGGTGAAGGTGGAAGAAAGAATGGAAAGAGGGTTGCAAGCAAGAAAAAAAGTTAAAGTTGGTTGATTAAAAGTTGATGTTTTGTTTTGTTTGAACTCATGTAGTTTCATACTATGTTATGTTGTGTAGGTTCATAGGTATTTGCATACGGTAAAATATGGTGCAAGCAACAAAAAAACTTGATGTTTTGTTTGAACTCATGTATTGTGAATTTTATGTGAATGACTATGGTAATGAAGTTTTGTGGTATTGATTTTCTATCGTATTGATTTTTTGGTCATATTGTTGTCGTTTGATGATTATATTTTATGGTATGGACTGTGATATTGGTGAATGTTTGTGTGAAGCACTAAGGTAATGCTGTTCAATGTGAATTCAATATGAATCACTATGAATTTTATGTGACTCACTATGGTTATGCATTGTTTGAAAGTTTTTAATCATTTTTCTGGTTAAGGTAGCAGGAACAACACCCTTATATCGAGCATATAAACAGAAAACGATGCATCCCTGTCGAAATCACACTAAACTCTCAGAAACGGCATGCCTCTGTCGAACCTATGGTCAGTAAATGGTGAAGAGCCATCGAACTGACCATGTTATTTATTTGTAGTAGTAGTAACGGCAATAGTAATTCGAACTTAAGTAATAATTTCAGTGCTATGGTATCGAATAGGGTAAACACCAAGTCACCAACATGCATATACCAATAGCAGGAACGACAAATTTATGTCGAAAATATTAACAGAAAATGATACACACTTGTCGAAATTACACAAAACTCTCGGGAACGACATGTTTATGTCGAATATTTGTTCATAAGCCGGTGATGTGCCATCGAACTGACCATGTCATATACCAAGTCACCAAAGTGTATAAACTAGTAGCCGGAACGGCAAGTTTGGGTCAATTTTTTTTAAATAACTCGATGTACTTTCATCGAAATTGGACAAAACTCTTGGGAGCGATAAGAATTGGTCGAAAATTTAAGGAACGGTCGTTGGGTAATTATCACTTAGACCATGTTATTAGTTGTTAGCATTTCATAGGAGAATATACAAGAGCATATTGTCGAGTATGTATGTCAACTTCGAAATTCTGTCATCGAATATATCATACAGTATATACACAGCTTTACAAGCATATGTACACACTACAAATTCAGATGCACACTCAAGCAATGGACTTTTCACGAAAGTCAAATAATTGATTGTCAAATAAATTAACATACTGAGTACTTGGGCATAAACAGGAAAGTCAAATTCAGTTGCACACTATAAACATGAAAGTACACACTACAAATTCAGATGAACACTATGAATATGAACAGGAGCAGAAACATGAAAGTCAAATAAATGTTTGTCAATTCAATTAAATATCTCAAATTCATTACAACCCATCAAGTGCATATCCCAAAGTCATACATATCTCAAAGTGAATACATATCTCAAAGTAATGAAATTTCATTCCTCTTCACCAGTAAGTACGTTAAGTACGCTGCCTTTATCTTCTTCTTCATCCGTACAAGCTAAGTACTTATTCACTCTTTCCGCATACGCTCTCATCCAATCTTCCACATTAATATTATAGGACAACCGAAAATAAGTAAATTGAGGTGTAAGAGGCAAAGAAGAGTCGAAACTGAGTTTAATACCAACATAATGTGAGCTGTCTACATGGCCCATAACTATCATCCTATCATGGTTTAACATGGTTGAACATTCTATTGTGGGAACAAATGTACAACTCATATGTTTGCTTAATAAGATAACCACAGTGCCAAACATTTCAGCTATTATAAATCCTGATTCTGGTATCCGCATCGACTCACTAAACCCAACTTCATTTGGATATTGTATACTTTTTTTCATTTCTTCAAAACCGCATTCATCCCACATTATTTTGTACATTTCCGGTCATTGCGGTAAACTGTCAACCATAGACTCACGTACAAACTTACATGGATTTTCCAGTCTTCGATTATGGAGATTCAATTGATTAACCACAACTCAATAACTGCAAGTACCATCACTAGGCATATCGTTTATGCCAATTATGTAGGGTCTTATACGTTTGGGAATTTGAAATAAATATTCATCATTAACTTGATTGTTCGCACATGCTTTAGTTTTAGTGCCAAGCTTCTTTAAGTAAGGACCAACCAGAATAAGATTTGATCCACATGACAATGAAGCTTCTGCATGTTCAAAGTAAGAAGGATCTCGTTTAGTTAACTTATCTTTTTCAAAGGTCTACCTTTTCTAATAGTTTCCACGGAAGGTTCTAAAATAGTGGTTGTTTGAAGGAGCGCTAGCATTTTCAAATCTTGTTGCATAACAAGTCACACGTTATCAGGCGATTCGTCATACCTACTTTTCAAAGCTATGATTTCCGGCAAGTAAAAAAAATTAAGAGTTGAGCGATGCTACATAGATGAAATGCAAGATAATTGCTTCCAATAAGAGTTTATAATGGTTAGAGGTATGAAACCTTATGAACGTCTAAAATCTGCAAGCATACATGCGCATGATAGTCCATTTACTTTCCACAAAACACAACCACAATTTTCGATAGTCAAACCGACATTTGAAATGTTACATAATTCGTTTAGTACTCAATCAAGTGCTTTATGAGATACAAATCCCAAAATTTCTTTAAACATTGGCTTACTTTGAAATCTTTGCATTGTCCTAGATGTACTCATTTCGAACGCATGTTCAATTGCAACTAATTCATTCTCACAAAAAAGATGTGTACTAGTCCAACATTGCACGAAGCTACCAGCAGCTGAATCCAAAAACATTTACAAATAATGGTGTGCACTTTCAACTATGCTTGTTGATACATTATCATAGTGTTTTATTTTGTTGGTCCAAGCCAAGACAAACATCTCCTTATATTTATTAAGCCAATTTTTCATTACATACGTGACATATTTTTTGTGTTTGACAATCCATTCGTCACGAAATAATTTTTAGTTTCAATAGTACTCTTCTTCGGATAATGTGTTAATCACATTTATCCAACCGTCCCAAAAAAGTTCATCTCCTTTTTTCCTTCCTCATCCTCCAACATTATCTCTTTATCCCCAATCAATACTCATTTCTTTTTTATAAAATTGGGTTTATAATTCGCCTGAACATTCTTCGAAATATGCCATGCACAGAGAATATAATGTGCTGCTGAAAAGACAGTAGCTGCTACATTTGTAAGAGCGATTTCGGCATTTGTGATGATAACACCTGGAATTTCTTTATCTCTATAGCATTTTCGAACACATTCAAGAGTCCATATATATGATTTCATAGTCTCACAACTAATAAAAGCAAGTGCAATGGTAAAGGATGCTCCAATTGATGTTTGCGACACCATATGGAAACATGGTAACTTGTATCGATTCAGTTGAACGTGCAATCTGAGAACAAAATTTGATGAAAACACTACGTAAGAGCAACACATCCAGAATGACTAAAGAATAAGTCGGAAACATCATTGGTTGTACCATCAACTCTATGGTGCACCGAGTAATGACGACTTTAGCCAATTTCATAAACTACTGCATAATCGACCTGCCTTCCGCATAATGTAGTTTAAGCTTCACTTTTGCATTGTAAGCATTTATCATGGTTGAATGGTTGTCCAGATTGTCAATTTTGATAGCAGTTAGAATATTTCGAGGCCTAACACCGCTATTTTTCATTGTTTCAACAGTCTTGATTTCGTGATCTTTCAGCCTTGCGACATACGGATGCTCGGTTAGTATATTAGCAAGAATGTGGTTATGCCTTCCATTCTTCACATTCAGTATCCATCCTTCATTGTTCATACAATGTGCATTTAACTCAAATGGACATCCACATTTTCTACTTCCCGACCTTTGCCCTTTTTGTTGATTTTTCGAAACATGACTCTTTGGTTTATGGTCATTATACTCCCTGCTTCTTTCGCATACTAGGGCCATCCAAGACCCTTTTCCATTGCCTAGAAAATTTCTCATTCTTGTTATTTTCGTCACAACAACACGGTTGACACTAATCCCACGATCCCTGCACCAATCACGTATACTTTCCTTTGACTCGAACAACTGCATCATAAATACATAACATAAATCAAAATAAAACAAATTATACATACATACATATATATATATATATATATATATATACATATTACTTTATTGTACCACATCAGTAGTGAAATAAGAAGTGAAATCGAGGTAATCGGAAGACAATATGGTGACTTCCTCTTTATGATTGTTGTTGGCATCATCATTCTCAAATTCTTTGCAATTGTCCATGTCGTTTGATTCATTGTAATCTCTGTTTTCATCGTTTTTAAATTCTTTGAACTCATCCACTTCAGTTGATTCAATTGTCAAATCATTCTCCGGTACCAAACGAAAAGAAAGAAGTCAATTTCAAGATTTAAAAAACAATTCAAAAAATGATTTCAAATTCGGCATGGAACAGCCATGATTTGCATTTTTAAATAAACTTCAACAACCGAATATAATCATGTATCTCGGCACGAAGATGTCAAAATATTGCAATCACTTATACCAAAAATATGACAACTCTTTATCAAAATTATACAAAAATTTTGATATCAAGGCTCCGAAATATTGTGTAAGCTTCAGTAATCGTATATCTCGGCCTGTTACTCTTGAATTTGTGTGGTAATCTCGGCAAGTGCTCTCCGAATTAACATTTTTGCAGAAATGCTATTTCGTTCGTGAAACCCTATGTAAACCCTAGCCAGTAAAAAAAGCTTACTTCTTCGTTGTTTCGACAAATTAAACGAAACGTTCACTTTCTTGAGTTAGAATCATAATGTTCTCTTTCTCTAGAGAATAAATTTCATTAGAACTAGATTTCTTCATAATTAAAAACTAATGGTTTTGATTAAGGAGGAAAAAATTGATTCCTGTAGTAAGAACCAAAAAAATTGGGGAAAAAGATGATAACCAAGGGTAATTTTGTAATACTATAATTTAATGTTAAGGGGAGGATATTTTTTTGTACCCCCTTAATAAATTTCTTTTTTTTTAAAATGACCCCCCCCCCCACAACAATTTTTGAAGGGTCAATAACAATGCCCTTGTTATTAGGCCAAATATTTGAATCCCAAAGCATTAAGATTCTTCATTTACCACCACAATCATTGTTGTTAACTGTTTTCTAGTTACTTGATAACAAGGTTTTAAATCTTGGATTTCAGTCACGTTTCACCTCGAATATTTTAGAGACCCAATCTCGTATTGGGTGAGATCTCGAATGAGATAAATGTATATCGGAATCCATCTCGGATTTACATCTCGGGTCCTAAAGTTTATCTCGGATCTATCTCGGAATATTTGGTATTTTAATATTAAATTGCATACAGCTAAATGTATAAATACTAGCTAAAATAATAATTAAATTGATTTGATTTGTGGTAATAACACTTTCGTCATGAGTAGCTTGAAAAAACATCAACACTACATGATGTAAATAAATAATGAGGATTTATGAATTGAACATATAAATCACAACAAGATGAAGCAAACATGAAACATAAAGTCACATGTGCACGCTACTTTCATTTGTTCAAATAGTTACTTGTCTTCTCTACACTATAAAATAATAATTGTCAATAACATTACTAATGATTTTTTTACATTGTGTATATATTTCTACATTTATAGATAAACACATGATTAAAACTCCAAGCTCCAAACATGTAAAAGATCTTGGTTGTCATTAGTCAACAAAATTAAATCAAGCATTCCACTAGTCATATTTTAATTAAAAAAGTGTCTAATTTAAAGTATAGTTTAAACTAAAAAAGGATAGAAACACCATTAATTTGTGCATATGAAATGAACTATATTAAGTAGCTTAACTGGATGCTATGAATTAAATTGCAATGAAACGCGTTCGCGACCGAAATGAATGTAGAGGATAGAAATAATGTATTATATTAAGTAAAGGAAATAATTTTATGAAATCTGGGCTAGGCCCACTAAAAAAACAAAATTAAAAAAAAAACATCATTTCGGCCGAGATCTCGCAAATAGATTTCGGTAGAGATTTCTGCTGAGATATGAATATCTCGGGCGAGATGTATGTCAACAAGATTAATTCGAATTTTGCTGTTTCGTATTGCTCAAGGTTGGAAACGAGATCTCTGCTGAGATTACCGAGATTTAAAACCTTGCTTGATAATCTCCTACGGAATTTTTCAATATTTTCATCATTCATTTTATTTTCTATTAAAGCTATGATTGATGGTTTATAAACACTTAACATATTCATTACATCAATTTATTTACCTAAGGAATTCATCCCCCTAATATTCCATGCAAAGATCGTCATATGATAGAAATATTAAAAGGATTTTCTGGTTTTCATATCTGACACTAATGCACTTCTGCTTCTTTTTTTACACACTACCCCTTTTACTTTAAGCTTTACGGTCATTTGATCCCCTTTTTCATTTTCTATTATTTATTTCTCTTAAATTTTGCTTTCCCCTTACTCATTCCTTTAATCCCCTTTTTATTGATGTGCAGCTCTGAGATGTTAATATTTTGGATGTGTATGGTAGTACCGAGTCAAAGCAATCCATATCCACAGTATTTGTAGGATTTTATGATCGGGAGATTACCTCCATGGCTATAGGGCTATTTTCATTATTTAAATGAATATCCTCATTTATACTTGTATCATCAATACCTGTAACTAAACGAGAATCTAAAAATGGGGGATTTTAGATTCTACGACATCTTTATTTTTATGATCCTTAACTATATTATAGTTTATTATCTCAGTTGCTTGATTCTTTTGATCATTTTCTAAAGGAGGACCTTCCTCAGCCATGAGCTGATCTTCTTGATCAGTGAGCTGCTCTTGAATGTTTTCTTGACCTAAGATGATACCTTCTTGGTTGATCAAAGAAGTTGATTTATATATTATTTCAACATTATCACTTTTCTTTTCTAAGCCTGGGTTCTTATCACCATTTGAACCCATTTCTTGATTTCTTGGAGCAATATTCAGACTTTACTGATTCCCTAATTTTGGTACCCATGCTTTTTTGTGTTACACTGCTCTTTAGTGTGCCCAAAGAATTTGCAAACAATGCACTTTGGCGAAGTCCATTCATATATGACTTCTTGGGTAATGCTTTCCCCATTATGAAAAGTTAAGTAAATTTCCGTAGGAAATTCATCTTCCACGGCCACTTCTCCCAGAAGACGAGCATAATTCAATCTTGTTTCATTATAATGGTTGCATCCAGTTTAATGTGTTTTCTAATTAAACTTGCTATGACAATAAACGCCTTTCTGTCCTATAGCTGCTAATTGACACACTGTAGCCAGGCCCATATTGGCATTGTTGTTAATAAATATTTGTCCAACTTTAACTTGTTAGACCATTTTCCCATTACGATGAGTTTTCCATCATAAAAGTATGGACCATTTTTTAACACAAATTCGCAATCTTTTGCTTCTTTAGATTTAATCAAGAAGAAGCCAATCTCTCTTGAATGCATTTCAAACTTTCCTATTGGCTTCCAAACTCTCTAAATATATGATTAAAATACAAGAAGTATGGTTTGGTAGCCACCACATACATAAGAACAGAATTACCCCACCACTTGTTAGTCCTCTTTTGATTTCCTTTTTAATCGGACCATACTTTTTTTTTATTTATCTTAATAGGCGCTACATATTCAAGATTGCAGTTTCTTCTTTTGGTTCCTCAGCGACAATATCTGCTAAAGCTTTAGGGCCTTGAGCTCTATTCAGTGAGATGAAGCCAGTTTCTTACTTTGTCCGATCTCCGACTAGCCCTTACTCAAAGATGGAAAATAAGGTTGTGAGCTTTCTTTTCCCAACATATTTCCTTTGGGTTGAGTCGAAAGCAACTTCTGATTCTTCTTGGCCTCCCTTTTTTTGCTGATTCAGTTTTAAACCAATTGAAATCCATCATTATCTATGATGGCACCCATGATGGCTTTCTGATGTGAGATGATTAAATAGAATCAGGGGTCTAACAAGTTTGGATGAATTGGAAATTTTAGAGAAGTTTGTGAGGGGAATTTGGTTTTCTCCCATGGCTGGAAGGAAACCGTAGAACTATTTTCTTATGAAATTCGAATAAACCATACTTATTAATGGAGCCCAGCACAAAAAGGCGCACAACTTTTCTATAGCGTTGGTGCATGGTGCGGCAATTGGTGTGCTCTTTTGTAATTTATGTTGCATGCTTAGGATTTTTTTATAAATTTAATATATATAACGATTAATTTAAAATTTTCAACATACTTTATATTTTTAAATAAAACATATGTAATAAAGATTTTTCTTAGACATTTTGCAAAAAATATCATCAAATATAATATCAAAAACATAAAAGTTCAAACATAATAGTCTTCAAAAACAAAAATCAAAGATAACAGTACATGTTACATTTTAATCCGATTCAACAATCATATTTTCTAAATCAATATCTACATCATCAGATTCATAAGCGTCAACATCTTCCTCATCCGTCCTATATCGATTGATGGTTTATCTGATGCCACAGTAATATGAACAAAAGGTTCGAAATTCGTTGGAGATTACTTGGAAAAAAGCGTCCATTTGTTCAGTGCAACATAATTAGAACAAATAGTTTAAAGTTCGTTTGAGATTAATTTGAAGAAGGCGATCATTCAAGATTTTTTGTTTGGTGCAGTGATGGTAATTAGATTCGTCGGGTTATGGTAATTAGACCGATCAGGTCGGATCTAAACCCGATTTGGTGGGTCTCAATCTAACTGGGTAGATTTTGTCCAGGCTAACTTATATATTTTAAAACCTTGATTCGATTGGAGGTTCGGATCAGGTCGGTTCAGATCAGATTGGGTAATAACACTAAAAATGCATATATTTTCTAGTTTTTTGTCTAATCTTTCTAATCATACCTATTCTTTATGTTATTTTCCAACAACTAGACCTGACCCAGATCTATCGAGTTTAAGCTCGAATCAAATCCGTTTGGTTCCGATTGTAGATCTCGATCTAATTATCCATTGTAGTTCGGTGCGACAATAATATAAATAATTTGTTTAAAGTTTTTTGGAAATTGGTTCGAAGTATGATCGTATCACTGTATGAAAAAAAAAATACATTCAACCGTTGTTGAAGATCAATTTGGACTGTGAAAATGAAAAATAAATAAAAGATAAAAACAACAAAATAACGAAAAGATGCGTTATTTTTGCGCTGCTCGCCATTTTCTTTGTAAACGACATTTGCACCATTCGACATGTCTTTCCATGTGCGCCGCACTATAAAGTAAAAAAGGGTAAAATTCTGCGTCGCGCCATGACGTGCGTCAAGGTGTGTGCAGTAGCAAGCCTTTAATAACTATGAAATAAACCTACATTTATACTAGCATCCAAAGGAATAACATACTTAACTAGCAAGGTTACATTTCCAGGAGCATACAAATCTAAGATTCAAGTTAAGGTGCATTTTGGTTATCAAATAATATATTTACCAGTATATTGCACATGGATACTCATATATGTATGTGTCATAAATGGTATTTTTTTTCTTTTCATATTGGCAATTTAGAATATTGGGTATTTGGTGGCACCAAATTGTTTCTGGACAACAAAACTAGATATATGGATAAATTTTAAAACATAAATGGATTCAAGATCGATGGTAGTGGAACTATGGATGGCAAAGGTGCTATTTGGTGACCTTGCGTCTCTCAAAGAGTAAGCTATATTACAGTAATTCATAGTTAACTATTGGTTTCTAAACTTATACAACATTAAGAAATTTCTATATTTTCTTTATGTTTACAGAAATGCAATGGAGCTCCTTAGAGTAATATAATCTTTTTGCTCTTTATATACACCGCCTAAAAATGTATGATATTCTCTTTAGATCTCGCACTAGGATCCGCATAGAGTATGGAAACCATGGCTTGCAATGATCTTTAGTTGAGTAATCTACGCCTGAGAAATAGTCCAAGAAAGCATCTTGCAATACATAATATTTGTGCGTGGTTATATGTTTACACGAAAATACCTGGACAAAAATTCACCACATTTTAACTCCAAGGTCCCACCGTCGAATTTTTAGTCTGAATGACAACTTTTATATCTTTTTCGTAGTAGGACAAAAGAATGAAGGATGAGGACAACAATAGAAAATTCATCAATGAGAAAGTGATCACTAAAGAACTCATCACTTGAACCTCCAAGTCGTCGTTATCGATTTTATTGTCATTGTCAAAATCTAAAGATCTAAAGGCTCGAGATATCTTGCTGAATTTCTTAAGGGTTGTTCTTCGTCCTTTGGTGCCTGAATTAAAATTGATACCTACCTTCTAGGGTTTGCCTGAAGTACTGTCTAGATGAGTTATGTTGAATATGTCGTGACTTGCATGTGAATAGAGATGTAGTTTTGATAATGAGCTATTTTTTTGGAAAATTGCAGCAAGGGTGTTGTTTGATATCGATTGTGATGATGGCAGAAGAAGAGTAAGTCAAGAAAGAAGAAGAGCAAGCCATGGAAGAATTAGAGGAGAAGAAATAGTATCAGCGGTTAGGTATTAGTTTTTCAGTTTTTAGGTATGATTTTTGAAAATATTTGTTATGTTTGAGTCTGTGATTTTTGTTGTATAACAAATTATTGTACTGTAATAAATTCATATTTTGAAGCAAACATTTTTTAGTTATTGTTTTGTTTTTTTTGCATATATTGGTTGATTGATAATGCATTGCTGTATGAGTTTAGCAAGGATCAATTTTTGGTATCATTTTTTTCCTTCTAAGTATCATTTTTTTCAATAATACAATATGGAAGTTTTTTACTATTTTGTTGGTTTAATTATATAAAAAATGAAGTTTTTATAGAGTAAATATGATGAATCATTGAGTTGAAATAGTGTTTTGTTAGTATTAAATATTCAATTAATTTTGTATAAGTATCAGTTTTACTATTAATTTAAGGATCAGATTTTAAATGTCGGTTTTAGTGACAGTATATTTCATTTTTGTAAAAGCTATTTATTTTTTACTAAGAGACGAACTCTGTCGTGCTCGCCATTGTAAACACTACCTTAATTGAATGCAAATCCATGCTTATGCTGGAGTGGAGTCACTCGATCTGGCTTGTATCAGAGTACGGAGATGCTGAAGTCCAAGCGTCGTTATATGAGATAACGATGCAATTTCATAAGCATGCTAGATGTTGATTATGGGTGGTTTATTTGTGCTTTAAATATGATTGTGAACTGATCTTCTACAAGGATGATTGTTATGGTTGAAATGTTTGTTTAAGAATGAAATGTAAACTTAGATAATGGTGACCGAATTTGATAAATTTGAGAACCTAGCAGAATATAGGTGGTTTGATATCGGTTGTTAGGTATCAGTTTTAGTTGTCGGTAGTAGTTTTTAGATAACAAATTTTAGTTACCAGTAGCATTTTTTGTGTTAAGATTTATCGGTAGCATGTGATGGCAGCGGATTGTGTTGGGGCGGCGGTGAGACTTGTGGTGCAGGTGATGGCGGTGGGTGGTGATGCGATGAATGATGATAATTTTAGCGGTTCGTCCTTATAACTAATTTTTGAAGAATGTTTGTCCTTATCACTACTTTTGGGAGAATGTTTGTCCTTATTGTTACAAAATTGAGGCTGCGTTCTTGAGGCAAAAAGTACAATTTTTTTACTTTATACAAAAAAACCCGAAATAAAATTGCAAAGTCCAATGATATATATTTGTGTTTTAAAATTTCATCAATTGCGCTAAGTTCATATTCACAGATTTGGATGTCTAGAAAGAAAAAAAATTCAAGGGTGGAAAATATTCAAATTTTCCAATAGTGTATAGTATTTGAAACTTTAATCGATTCAAGGATCAAGGTGTGGCAAATATGCAACTATGTAGTAGTTAATTAAGTCAATACTATGCATTTAAATGATATAGTGTTAAAAATGTACGTATTCTAATTAAATCAACATATATGTGCATATAGAATGGATCCGATTATGTTAAGAACATACTTTTCTAGTTAAAAACCAAATGAAGTCAGTTGGTTCTACACGTGTGTGCAAATCAAATAACTCCTACACTAATCCATATTTATTTACTCTTCTCTTTCTTTTACGTGTTCTACTTTCCAGAAATCCACTTTCTAGGAACACACATATATATTATATGTGATTATATTACAAGGGTTACACTTTCTAGAAATATACACGTATACGTTACATGCAAAGTCGAACCATAACGTTACCCACTGTAGCTAGGTGACTATAATCCTACGCGAGTTGGTAGCTTATTCAAATATATACTATATATATATATATATATATTAAAACAGTTATAAAGCTTTCTAATAGTCCTTCAAAGGCTAAAGGTTTTAGTGAAATTTGAATTAATTCCATATAAACAAATATATTTATGTGCTTATAAAGCCGTAAATCTTTTCACTTAACAATTTAATGATCACATTCTCGTTATTAAGGGAAATAGATTCTTCTGTGGTTTTAACTACTTGTTCAATCCAAGTTTTTCAAAATTACCTAACTGGTATATCACCTTAGATTCAATTTTAACAATTGTCCATTTATTAAGCAAATCTAAATTTTATGGAATATCATATTCTTATTTAATACTTTTTTAACAGTATCTCTTCTCCTCATCATATTTATTTTAACAAGTATCTGTTGAACTACCTTATTCTATATGCATGTTAACTGGCTCGGATACCATTCTGCTAACTCTGTCGCAAAAGATTATAAATTGATAACAAGTATACAAATAAATTGTAGTATTAATATATTTGTTATAGTACTGCTGAAATGGTACAGTACTGCTGCTACCGTACTGCTATAATAGAACTTTATTACAGTAATTTCAGTATCATATATATTAAAATAAAAGATTGAATGAATAACCGGGTATTTTTACAAGTCAAGCATCTGTTTAATAATTTTTGACAAACAAGTCAGTGTAAAAGAAGTCCTAAAACGCTTACATCCGACTAACACAGACGTGTACACGTCATAAATGTTGATGAGAGATTACTGTTGTCTGATGATATCCTTAACCTTTATTCAGTATTTTAATTTTAACACATATTCCTTAAAATAAGAACACAAACATGCATACATATATAAAATAGACATAATTCAACACATAATTAATTTAGCCTGCCATTCAGGCTTTTGATACAATATAAAATAAAACCTATAGATTTACTGATACAGACCAGAAGAATAAGTCTTCTTTTTCAATACACACTTGTATTTACAATCTTAATAATAATACACACTTATATTTTAATGGCAGAAAGTTTTGGAGTGGAGAATAGAAACGACGGAAATCAGTCTGCCCTCTTCAACTGAAACCCATCTTTATTTATAGGCTAAGTTGTACAGAGAATGAAATTCAAATCAATTTATTTCAGATTTAAAATTTTTGAAATTCATGGCTTAATTGTCCTCTTTATTAAAGTGAGAGACAACTTCCTATCTTTTTTATCAGGTAGTATGTTTGGTATATAGACCATCTGTCCTTTTCCAAAAGAAATTTGCCTTCTATGGCTATCAATCTTGTCAAATCTGCCAGATCACTAATCAATTATTAATCCAGAATCATTTTATCTTTGTCTTTTCCCACATTGTGGGCATCTTTTTCTAACTAGCTGAATATCTCTACAAAAGCTTCATCATTTAGGTTTAAAAATTGATGTTCCTTGGCTGTATCCTTAGCTTTTGATGAAGCCATTAATGTGTCTAAATTAGCATCTTCCTTACCAAGATTTTTTATTAAATCTTTCTTTATTTCTACAATATATGTACAAACAATATCTCCTTTAGTGACCGTTCTCTTTTGCATCTTCAATTTTCTGATAATATTTTGGAATGAGCTTGGAGCTTCTTTATACTGAATTACATATTCCTGTTCTGGTAGAATTTTATCTTTTTTTTTATCTCTGATATCATTTCTTGGCCAAATATCTAATCGGGGAGGGGTGATCAATCCCTCTCAGCAGAAAAATAGGATCTTGCAATTTGGCGTGATAGAACAAACAGATAGTTATAGATCACAGAAAAAATATATAGAGAGACAAGAGAGAACACACAGATTTATAGTGGTTCCACCATCGCGAGATAGTGTACGTCCACTTTAATGGGGAAGAGATTTATTACTATTTGAAGAGATTACAGAGTAAAGAAATGAAGAAAAATAAACAAGAGATTGTTCTCTCATATCTGATATCTTAACATTCTCTATGCCTCTCTTTATATATAGAGAAAAGTTACTTAGGGATGAAGCAATTGATTTATGTAAATAAATCAATTCATGGAATAATAATATTCTCATTAATTGCCTTGCCATGTAATTGATTGATAATATTCCATTTTGTCCATCAATCAATTATTTCCCTATTTGATTCCTTTTATAAAATATGGCAATCAAATATATATAGCAAATATCTCCACATCCCTATCTCTTTAATTTCTCTTTCCATTTCCTTCATGCACAGAACGGGTAACTAAATACCGAGAATATCTCCAAAATCTATTAATTTTGGAAATATTGTATCACCAAAAAAAATCTTAATAATCTCCACCTTGATACAATATCTCTTCCAAACCAAGATACTCCAAAATGAATGCTTCCCAATGAGTTCCTGCAAAAGCCACCTCTCATTGCACTTTGTTAATGAACTCCGGCAAGGCCACCGCCCACCAACATAGTGTTGGAAACACTCAAAAAAATAATAAGGCAGACGTTGTGCAACCAAAAAAAATAAACTCATATCTCTTCATACAAGAAGAATGCCACATCTTCTCTTAACTTCAACCAAGTTACTTTCTTCTCCATAGTGCCACCATGTGACACCTAGCACTTCATCAAGTGAATCAAGTTCGAGCAATGCTCGAACTTAGTAGCAGGTAAGGCCTTCGTAAACATATCTGCTGCATTGTCATTTGTATGAACCTTCTGAAGGCGAACTAACTTCTCTTCATTCATGGAGATAAGGAAAGACTCTCTTACCTCTATATACTTTGTTCTAGAGGTGAAAGCCAGATTTTCAGCTAAATGAATTGCACTCTGACTATCACAATTCACCAAACAATTATCTTGTACAAAGCCCAAATCACACAACAACTTCTTTAAATAAAGTGCCTCCTTAGCTGCCTCAAGTGCAGCTATCAACTCTACCTCTGTAGTAGACAAAGCAACTATAGTCTACAACCTTGCTCTCCAACTAATAGCCGTTCCTCCAAGAGTGAACATATAGCCTGAGGTTGACTTCCTTCTATCTCTATCTCCGGCATAGTCTGAATCACAAAATCCATTCAAGTTGAAATCTTTATTTCTGCCGCCAAAGACAAGACCGTAATCTGATGTTCCTCTAAGATATCTAAAAATATACTTCACTGCCTCCCAATGCGATTTTTCCGGATTTGCTGTATATCTACTAACTAATCCAACAGCCTGAGCAATGTCAGGTCTAGTGCACACCATAGCATACATCAAGCTACCTACCGCACTCGCATAAGGCACCTTTTTCATGTAGGCCTTATCCTTTTCTGAGATCAGAGAGCCTTTGTTAGAGAGCTGTATATGCAAAGGCATGTGTGTACTGATAGCCTTTGCTCCATCCATGCTAAACCGAGCAAGCACCTTTTGAATATATTCCTTTTGAGTAAGTCTCAAAAGTCCAAGCTTTCTATCTCTTTGGATTTCCATCCCCAAAATTTTCTTTGCTTCTCCAAGGTCTTTCATTTCGAATTCCGCTTTTAATTTCAACTTCAACTCATCAACTCCAGCTTTATCCTTAGAAGCAATCAACATATCATCCACGTACAAAAGCAAATACACCCAATTACTATTCTTTAAATGCTTGAAATAAACACATGCATCTTTAGTACTACGATTAAAACCATGTGAAAGCATAAAAGAATCAAACCTTTTGTACCATTGTCTAGGCGACTGTTTTAGACCATAAAGAGATTTCTTCAACCTGCATACCCAATCTGATTTTCCATCTACAATAAATCCTTCTGGCTGCTTCATGTAAATGGTTTCTTTCAAATCACCATGCAAGAAAGCAGTCTTCACATCAAGTTGTTCTAACTCCAAATCGTGAGCAGCAACTATCGCAAGTAGGATTCGAATTGAAGTTTGTCTAACAACTGGAGCAAATATTTCATCATACTCCAACCCCTTTTTTTGTGAAAACCCTTTGGCTACCAATCTTGCCTTGTATCTACCATCGTCTTTCAGCTTGAACACCCACTTGCAACCTATGGCTCGGCTTCCTTGAGGTAGTGGTACCAAATCCCAAGTCTTGTTCTTCTGCAAAGACTGTATCTCCTCTTCCATAGCGCAATTTCACTTCGAATTATCATTCGACTTCATGGCTTCTTCAAGGCTTAATGGTTCATCATGAACAACATGTAAAGCATACTCAAACTGATCATCAAGGCTCAAATTTGCATAATCCCAATCTCCATATCTAATTGGAGCTCTCTTTGGTCTCTGACTAGCCCGAATGACTATATCGCCTGACTCTCCTTCAGCTCCACCTTGAGCTCCATCTTGAGCTGAATCCTCTCTAGCTTCATGACCATCTCCATCACTACTAGAGGAAATCTGTGGACTATCATGTGATGTATCATCAACTGTTCTATCACTATTGCCAATAGTAATAGCTGTACTTCGGGTTTGAAAGTTGGGAATCTCGGTCTTTTCGGCCTTCTCATCAACTGAATCTGAACCGTCTGATAAACCTTCCAAAGGTTTAAACATCGCTAAATCGTCAAAAGTCACATGTCTGGAGTGTATAACTTTCTTCGTAACTGGATTCCAAATTCTGTATCCTTTTATTCCATCTGTATAACCAAGAAAAACACACTTGGAGGCCCTAGGCTCCAACTTATCTTATCCTGTATTGTGAACATAAACTGGACATCCAAATATACGAAAATAACTTAATAAAGTGCTTTTACCTCTCCATAACTCCTCTGGAATCTTCCCACCAATGGCTGAGCATGGAATCCGATTAATAATATGTGCTGCGTCGAAACAGCTTCAGCCCAAAAACCCTTAGACATACCCGCAGTCAATATCAAGCAACGGGCCTTCTCAAGTAGAGTCCTATTCATCCTCTCAGCAACCCCATTGGATTGCGGATCACCAGGTGTAGTAAAATGTCTTCTAATGCCGCGTTGTCTGCAGTAGTCGAGGAGATCTTTGGAGACATATTCGCCACCATTATCGGATCTAAAAATCTTCAATTTCTTTCCTGTTTGGTTTTCAACAAGAGCTAACCAAACCTTGAAATTCTGAAATACTTCCGACTTAGCTTTCATTACATACACCCAAACCTTGCGCGAGTAGTCATCAATGAATGAAACAAAATAATAAGCTCCACCAATGGAAGCAGTAGGGTATGGCCCCCAAACATCTGAATGTACATAATCAAGTACACTCTTAGAAGTATGCATACCATCACCAAAAGAAACTCTGGTTTGCTTTGCCAATACACACTCCTTGCAAAAGTTCAACTTGTTGAAGATTTCTCCCTTGATCTTTTTCTTCTTACGAAGCAACTCTAAGTTTTTCTCCGAAGTATGACCTAGTCTCAAATGCCAAAGCTTGGTAGCATCCAAACTTTTAAAACTATCAACTCCAACACATAATTCTCCATGAACAGTGGTACCCATCAGCAAATACAGATTTCTTACCATAACACCCTTCATCAATACAAGTGCCTCTCTAGAAACTCTCAAACCATCTTTGACAATGGTTATCTTGCATCCCAATGATTCCAATTGGCCTAATGATATCAATGACTTCCGAAGACCAGGAACATAGCGAACATCTGAAAGTGTGTGAACAATCCCATCATACATGCGAATGCGAACTGAACCAACTCCCATAGACTTACATGTAGCATCGTTTCCCATAAGGATGGAACTTCCTTCTTTAGCATCAAAGGAAGAAAAATAATCCTTATTAGGAGTCATGTGAAATGATGCTACAGAATCTAATACCCAGTGGTCTGCAACATCTGATACAACCGCTGTCAATAAATCGCTATCATCTTTCTCCATCGCAATAGATGAACAACCTTTAGTCTTCTTCTCCAGATCTGGGCAATCTCTTCTCCAATGGCCTGGTTTCTTACAATGATGACACCTTCCATCTTTTGACTTACTCCGCCAATGAGGCTTCCTAGAATTGGAACGCCCCCTGTAATTCTTCACTTTCTTCTCTGCTCTACCTCTCTCAACAAATAAACCTGAACTACTATTACTTCCTCCACTACTATCACCAACACCAAACTCTTTCATCTGATCTCTCAACTCCTCACTGAGCAAACCTGTCTTCACATCATCTAATATCAATGTATCTCTACCATAGATAAGGCTGTTAGCGAAACCAGTGTATCGTTCTGGAAGCGAACACAACAGAATCATTGCTTTCTGTTCTTCATCAACTTTCAACTCAACAGACTTCATCTTCATCAACAGGTCATCAAATACACTTAGGTGTGTTTTAATTGAAGAACCTTCCTTCATTTTATAAGTGAAAAAAGTCTTTAATAGGATCAGACGGTTAGTTAGGGATTTCTTCATGTAGAGGTCCTCCAACTTCTTCCAAATGCCTTTGGCTGTGGTTTCCTGACTGATTTCAGAAATTACATTCTTTCCCATAGCAAGCTGGAGAGTAGTAAAGGCCCATTCTTCCATCTCTTCTAATTCCACTGATGAAATATCAACAGGCAGTGTCTCTGTATCAAATACTACTCGATGAACGCGATTTCTCCTCAAAACTGCTTTCATCATCCATTGCCATTTTTCAAAATCTCCTTCACCATTCCACTTCTCTATCGTCAACTGTGATCCTGAAGCCACATAGGAGCCTCTGACGTATAGAGAAACTACTGGCGCTAAAGTACTATTTGTACTATTTTCATCTCCTCCTGCCATTCTATCAAAACACCTTCTTTGCGAATCTAGCTCTGATACCAGTTGTTAGGGGGAGGGGTGATCAATCCCTCTCAGCAGAAAAATAGGATCTTGCAATTTGGCGTGATAGAACAAACAGATAGTTATAGATCACAGAAAAAATATATAGAGAGACAAGAGAGAACACACAGATTTATAGTGGTTCCACCATCGCGAGATAGTGTACGTCCACTTTAATAGGGAAGAGATTTATTACTATTTGAAGAGATTACAGAGTAAAGAAATGAAGAAAAATAAACAAGAGATTGTTCTCTCATATCTGATATCTTAACATTCTCTATGCCTCTCTTTATATATAGAGAAAAGTTACTTAGGGATGAAACAATTGATTTATGTAAATAAATCAATTCATGGAATAATAATATTCCCATTAATTGCCTTGCCATGTAATTGATTGATAATATTCCATTTTCTCCATCAATCAATTATTTCCCTATTTGATTCCTTTTATAAAATATGGCAATCAAATATATATAGCAAATATCTCCACATCCCTATCTCTTTAATTTCTCTTTCCATTTCCTTCATGCACAGAACGGGTAACTAAATACCGAGAATATCTCCAAAATCTATTAATTTTGGAAATATTGTATCACCAAAAAAAATCTTAATATTATCAATTCTGGTTAATTTGTCCCAAAATTTTGTAAAAAACATCCGTGTAAACAAGAAATTTCCTTATTGGTATATCCAATTTCTCGTTTCCATTTCCAAATCTAAGGAATGGAAAATTCAATAAAGAAATATGTGAGCCTGCTCCTGATATCATTAAACATTGTCCAAGGTTACTTAATCATGGTGAAACATCAACCCATTCTGAGTATAATTCTGTTAATTTCTCTTGAAGAATATCAAGCAGTTGTCCATATTTTGTCACACCATTCCATAAACCAATTTGGTATCGGTCGATTATAAACTTCCCCGTAAACTTCAATAAACCATGAATGTTTTCGTTTATTATTTTCATAGAGAAATACTTTATGTAGTGCTCATACATAGTCCCAATAGTTATACTTAATAGAAATCTTCTTATCAGGTAAAAATATTTCATTTTCATTAAGGATAGACAACCCCGTTCTTCAGGCATTATTAAACTTTTAATAATTATTTTACCGAAACTATAAACATTCGGGTTATCTACATTAAAATGGGTTATTTCACATGCCTCAAAGGCCTTCATTGTCGCCTCATAGTATACCCTTTGTTTATATGTCGTAATAGTAAATTATGAAGTATGAAGATACCTTTGAAGTAGGTTGCAGGGATCATTCTCCCTTTTCATATTATCAAATTCTAATGGAAGTATGATTTCTCTATGTGAATTTTCTACATTAGTAGTCATTCATCTGCTTCTTTATTGCCAGTTATGCTGGCATATGACGACGAATCAGATTGGCTATTAGCCTATTGTTTTTTTCTTAAATTCTAAAAATTCATTGTATAAAGGATCATTAGGAATAATATTCCTGAGGTGGCTATCAAATTATCAGCAAATAGTTTTTTGTTACCATGTTCGGCCAGGAGGTGTAACGACCCGTATTTTTACGTGTCGATAAATCGTAGAATTTACAGGTTGTTAGTGTTGTTTGTGTTGCTTCTAGCTTGAGTCGTTTAGGAGTTGACCCGAGTGCAAGTGATGAGTCGTGACCGACTCATAGGCATAGCTAAGTTAGGTGATGAGTCGTGACCGACTCATAGGGACCGACTCAAGGGGTTTAGGCGACTTAAGGATATGACCGACTCATAATGACCGACCTAATTGGAGTTAGCTTCATAAGATGGTGACCGACTCACGAGATAGCGGTTTAAGGGTTGGTGACCGACTTAAGAAAAACCGACTTAGGGCTTAGGTCGTGGGTAGTTGAGTCGGTGAGGCCATGGGTCGTGAGTCGTTTGACCGAGTTAGGGATAGGTTGAGTCGTTTGTGTCATAGTTAAATCGTGACCGACTTATGTTGAGTCGGCTAGGACTTAGGTCGGCCATAAGGCTGTGTTGTTAGGTCGTTTGCAACTGAGTCGGTAGGCACGACTTAACGATGAGTCGTAAGTCGTTAGGCAGCTTGGTGTTGAGTCGTTGATTAGTTAGGTCGGCTCTGGTATTAAGTCGTAGGTCGGCAGGGTTGTTGAGTCGTGTGAGTGGCTTATGGTAAGTCAGCATGTGGATGAGTCGGGGACGACTCAGGAGTTGGGTCGGCGACGACCTAAGAGCGACGACTCATGGTTGATTCAGCCTATAAATAGAGGGGTTTGGCTCACTTTTTGGCACCGGTTTTTGAAGCGACGAAGTGCTGCCATTTTGAAGACTCGACTACAACATTTCTTCATCTTCTTTTCTCCATTCCAATCTAATTCTAACATCCATCCAAGATCGAAGATCGAGATCGAAGATCCAAGTGCCAAAGTTGAAGATCTTCATCCGTTCGAGCTAGAATTCATCGATTGGAGCGAGATATTGCCGGATCAAACCTTGATCTTCGCTGTCCAGATCTGAAGTGTGTAGTTTTTGTAGTGTTTGGGTGATTTGGTGAGTGGTAGTTATCTCTCACGCGGATCCAAAGGAGTATATTGGATTGGTGGCATGTTTGGGTGTTAAAGTTAGAGATTTCATGCATTTTTCTTAGATCGAAGTCTAGATCCATGGTTTTTGAAGATGTTTACTTATGCAAGTTTGTTTAATAAGCATTAGAGACAAATCCCATGTTTTATAATTGATAGATCTATGCTAAAAACCATGATTTCACATATGTTGGACTTTTGCTCGTTTATTTACGAAATTGCCATTATAGTTGATATTGCTTAAATTGCTTAATAGATCTTGTTTGAATGATTGATTATTTGAATGTATGATTGATTTGATTGTTTCCAAGTTAGCTAGTAGTTGATTTGGAACAAGATGATGAAAGAGGATTCAAAAGCTATGGAAGAAGGCTCTTGAATGGTGAAAGCTGCTTAAGGCATATGTAGCGGATGTTGAAGCTCATATGTATAGATTGGATGATGTTGAGATGGGACTTTGCCATGATTTGATGAGGCAAACCATGTTGTTGAGTTGAGACTTTGCTTTGATGCGATGAAGCGAAGTATGATGTGAGTCTTGGCTTAATCCAAGCAGGGATCATTCCAAGCATGTTGATAACTTGAAGAGTAGTTCAAGTTGGTTGATAATGGATTGTTCAAGAGGTAGCTTGAGCTTGTATGAGGATAGTCGTCAAGAAGGATGGCTAGGAGGCTTGGATCTCGTCGTTGTTGAAGGTTCTAGCATGCTCAAAAGCAAGAGTACATGGGGCGCCCATAACGACTACAGGAAGGTAGTCGGGACACCCAAAAGACTACAGGTAGGTAGTTGAGTACTCTGGGCAAAGTAGATAAGTCCTAGGCACAAGGCAGTGTGCGGAGTTATGGTTAGAACCGGGGTTACCATTAGCCCTTGATAGATGGTCATTCAACTAACGGTGAAATCGAGGCAAGGATAACAGTGATAGCCAGAGTCATGGATGTTTGGTTGTATTATCATTCGGCTTCAAGAGCGGCGTTTTCTGGGTGCTTATCTGATCTTGGTTTAGGCCTTGGGGTTTGTATTTGGAAAACATCGTCCTTGACTCGAGTGGTATTCGCTTTACCTTAATTGTCTATGTTGTTATGCTTGCTTCTCCTTAGTGTATGTCTGGGGCTATCACTGTAGAAAGAGGTGGAGTGGGATGGTTTGGTTCCTATTCCTTTTATCCTTTATGCTCTTTTGGTATGCTTGATAGTTGATTTACTGCTCACTAAGACTTTGTCTGACTCAAGGTTTTATGTCTCCTCTTATTACCTTGGGTTGTTCATCCATGTCGGGATGGGCAGACTAGGTAGCAGGTGACAGGTGCTGTGCTAGGAGTTCTACGCTAAAGATGACGAAGACGAGCAGGAGGCTTTGCATATTAGTTTTCTTACTATATGTACTGGGTATCCGCTGCTGTATTTGGTTGAGTGATTTGTAGTGAGGCTTTCATGTATGGATTTGAGTAGATGATTGTATGAAACTACTGTGATGCTTATATGATGATGTTCTGTTCTATGGAGCTTCACTATATTATATTTCTCTATTGTATTTTATCCATGCGCTGTGAGTTATGCGATAGAGATTCTTCTGTTTTGTTTTACCCTGACTATCGTCCATGGCTGCCTGGCACACCTTTTAGCGCATTATTTCCTTGATTTGGTGCGGGAGTCATGGGCGGTCGTCACATTTGGTATCAGAGCTTTGGTTAGTCGATTTTAGCCAACGCTCGCTGACGTAACTACGTATGAGAGGCGTAATTGTATTTTGATGAATGATTACTATATATGATATAGTAGCTTAGAAGGATTTGAACTCCTTATGCAGTTGTTTCTTAAGGTGTTCTAATCATTCTTTTTACAGATATTAAGGATGAGTCAAAGAGGAAGACCAGCTGCTAGGGAAGGCCGTGCTACAGAAGGAGCTGCAGATTATGGGGCTATGTTCGAAGCAATGATGACTTCGATCATGAGGAGGATGCCCGTTCCAGGGCCTACTGTTGATGTTGGAGTTCAAGTCCAGGCTCCAAGACCGGTGGATTTTGCCAAGCTTTGCAAGGATTATACTGCTCTTGGAGGGAAAGTTTTCTTGGGGACGGAGTCGACTATTGAGGTGCAGAGATGGATTGATGCTTGCAAAAGAATCTTTGGTGACTTAGGGATTGAGGATGCAACTAAGAGGAAGCTTGCATCGAGACAGCTTCAGGGAAGAGCTGCTGATTGGTGGAATTCTATCACCATCGATACTCCAGAAGAAGAGATTACTTGGGAGCAATTCCAAGTTAGATTTGAAGCTAAGTTCATCTCTACTTCTCAGAAATCTGTCTTGTTTAAGAAGTTTGTGGAGCTCAAGCAAGGGGGGAGACCTGTTCTTGAGTATATTTCTGAGTTTGAAGCCTTATCTAAGTATGCCAGATCGTATATTGATTCTCCCTACCAGAAGAATGAAAAGTTTGTGACTGGTCTGGATGCTTATCTTGGGAGGCAGTTGGTGGATCATCTGGACGATCCGTTTGAGAAGCTTGTGGAAAAAGCTCTTAGGCACGAGAGTTTGTTCCCTAAGGAAGTATCTGTTGTTGCTGTAACCAGGGAAGGATCTAAACCACAGCAGAGTGGCAATAAGAAGAGGAAACAACAGCAACAGAGGGGTAGGGATGGCCAGAAGAAGCCGAAGAGTGAAGTGACTTGCTATAACTGCCAGCAGAAGGGCCATCTTTACAAAGATTGTAAGAATCCCAAAGTGCCGGGAAAGTGTTACAACTGTGATAAGCTGGGACATATCAAGAAGGATTGTCCAGAACCGAGGAAAGATAGGCAGGTTGTGCAAGCCTATGCTTTGGGGGCTGTTCCATCGTCTTCGAAAGCTCCTACTGCTGAAGAGAAGGGGAAGAGTGTGGTTGTTCAAGGTACTCTTTCTATTTGTGGTGTTCCAGTTAGAGTGTTGTTTGATACTGGAGCGTCGCATTCTTTTGTTTGTGATGATTTGGTAAGCCGGTTAGGTATGAAACCGGATATTGTTGATAGGCCATTGGTTGTGACTAATCCAGTGGGGGGTTCGTCATGTTTGTGTATGATATGCCGTGGTCTAGTTGTGTCGAGTCATGATTGCTCGTTTGTTTGTGATTGCTTTGTTCTGAACTTTGCGGGGTTCGGAATTATTTTGGGTATGGACTGGCTTAGGAAGTATGCGGCAAGGATTGATTGTGAGAGGCTTGAGGTGACAGTCGGGAATGTGGAAGGGCGAAAGGTTGTGATACGATGTAAGCATGAAGAAGGCGTCTTCATGAGCTTCATGTATTCGCTAGTTGTTCCACGGGATGGACTGTCATCGGTGCCTATTGTGAATGAGTTTGAGAATGTCTTTGAGGAAGTCAAAGGGTTGCCGCCGCATAGGGAGATCGAGTTTCGTATCGATCTAGTTGAGGGAGCCAGACCTGTTGTGATGCCTCTTAGGCGGATGGCACCGAGGGAGCAGCAAGAGCTGAAGGTGCAAGTTGATGACCTTTTGCGGAAAGGATTCATTCGGAGAAGTGTGTCCGAATGGGGTGCGCCCGTTGTGTTCGCAACCAAAACGGATGGATCGTTGAGGTTGTGTGTTGATTATCGTGAGCTGAATAAGGTGACTAGGAAGAACAAGTATCCATTGCCGAGAATAGATGACTTGTTTGATCAGCTTCACGAGGCTAAGGTGTTTTCTCAGATGGATTTGGCAACGGGATTTCACCAGTTGAGAGTGGCGAAGGATAGTGTGCCGAAGACTGCTTTCAGGACACCATCCGGGTTTTATGAGTGGCTGGTAATGCCGTTTGGGTTGACTAACGCGCCAGCATATTTTGTGGATCTTATGAATAGAGTGTTCAGAGATCAGTTGAATAAGTTCGTGCTTGTGTTCGTGGATGATATTTTGGTTTATTCCAGAACTGAGGAAGAGCACAAGACGCACTTGAGGATTGTTTTGGAAATCTTACGGAAACATCAGCTGAAGGCTAAGTTTTCGAAGTGTCACTTCTGGAAGAATGAAGTGAGGTTCTTAGGTCATGTTATTTCTGGAAATGGAATAGCGGTTGATCCCGCTAAGGTGGCAGCGATCCAGGATTGGGTTAGGCCTAAGAATGCATCTGATGTGAGAAGTTTTCTTGGATTAGCAGGATATTATCGTCGGTTTATCAAAGACTTTTCCAAGATAGCTGCACCGTTGACAGGATTGACGAAGAAGAACCAAGTGTTCAGATGGGATGATAAGTGTGAGCAAGCTTTCGTAATCCTGAAAGAGCGACTGACGAGTGCTCCTGTTTTGACTATTCCAAGTGGGAATGATGAGATGGTGGTTTACACCGATGCATGTGGTACTGGACTTGGAGCAGTGCTAATGCAGAAGGATAAAGTTGTTGCATATGCAAGTCGACAACTGAAGCCGCATGAGAGGAACTATCCGACTCATGATTTGGAGTTAGCGGCAATTGTGTTTGCTTTGAAGATGTGGAGACATTATCTATTGGGAGTTAGATTCGAGTTGTTTACAGATCATAAGTCGTTGAAGTATTTGTTCTCCCAAAAGGATTTGAATCTTCGACAGCAAAGGTGGCTAGAGTTTTTAGCATCTTATGATTTTGGTATAGCCTATACTCCGGGGAAAGGTAACGCAGTGGCTGATGCGTTAAGTCGAAGACATGCAGGATTGGGAGCCATGTTTTCGGAATGGAAGAGTCTCGAGTATTTGGCTGGGTTTGACTTCAGGCCTAGATGTGAATTGGAACCTAAGATGTTGGCAAACTTATCGATAAGGCCTACTCTTGTGGAAAGGGTTGGCGAGAGCCAAAAGGGAGATGATAAGCTTGTCAAGATTATCTGTGATTTGGAATCTGGATTGGACCCGGAGAAGGATAAAGGATTCGAGGTCGATCGAGAGGGTTGGCTTCGAAAGCATGGACGACTAGTTGTTCCCGATGTAGATGGATTGAGAGATGAAGTTCTAAGGGAGAGTCATCACTCGAAGTTGACAATTCATCCAGGTGGAAATAAGATGTATCGGGATATGAAGAGAACCTACTACTGGGAAGGTATGAAGAAGGATGTTGGAAATTTCATTTCCAAGTGTATGAACTGCCAGTTGGTGAAAGCTGAGCAGAAGAAGCCCAGTGGATTACTTCAGCCATTAGAGGTTCCTACATGGAAGTGGGAGCAAGTGTCGATGGATTTTATCGATGGTCTACCTAGAACCAGGGCAGGGAATGAAGGGATTTGGGTCATAGTAGATCGCTTGACCAAGAGTGCAAGGTTCATTCCTGTTCGATCGACTAGGACTGCATCGAAGTTGGCCGAGTTGTATGTGAAGTGGATTGTTCGATTCCATGGTGTTCCGAAGAGTATAGTGAGCGATCGAGACCCATTGTTCACTAGTAGGTTTTGGAAGAGCTTCCAGGAAGTTTTGGGAACTGAGTTGTGTTTGAGTACAGCTTATCACCCTCAAACAGATGGTCAGACTGAGAGAGTCAACCGAGTTTTGGAAGATCTTCTTAGAGCATGTGTTTTGGACTTCGGAGGATCATGGGAAGATCACCTTCATTTGGTGGAGTTTGCTTATAATAACAGTTATCAGTCGAGTATTGGTATGGCACCATATGAGGCATTATATGGAAGACCGTGTAACTCTCCGACATGTTGGTTGGAAACTGGAGAAAAGCTGATACTTGGGCCGGAGATGATTCGACAGACTTCGGATTGTATAGAGATCATTCGGCAAAGAATGAAGGCAGCCCAGGATCGTCAGAAAAGTTATGCGGATAATCGTCGAAAGGATTTGGAATTCGACGTGGGTGATATGGTTTTTGTGAAGATTTCTCCATTGAAGAATGTTGTTAGATTCGGGAACAAAGGAAAGTTAACTCCGAGATTTGTTGGACCATTCCCGATTATCGAGCGAATTGGAAAGCTCGCTTATAGACTAGAGTTACCGGAAAAGATGGCGGGTGTGCACAATGTTTTTCATGTATCTTATCTACGGAAGTATGTGCACGACCCAACTACGATGGTTTCTGCTGATAGCTGTGAAGACTTGGAGGTTGATCCAGTTGTTTCGAGACCTCGTAAGCCGCTTCGTATTGTTGAAACTGATACGAAACAGCTTAGGAGGAAGACGATTACGTTGCTCAAGGTACAATGGAGTGATGATGTTAACGACTGTACGTGGGAGGAGGAAGAGAGGATGAAGGCAGCTCATCCCGAACTCTTCGAGGTATGGCCCTAAAGTGTCGTGACATCTCATGAATTTGTAGCTTGTTCTAAGTCTTAGAATTCTGCATGCTAGGTTAGAATTGGATGCATGGTTTGTTGATTGCTATGAATGGTAGGCATGCGGAATAATTGTGATTGCTGTTGTTTGTTTGGAATTTCGGGGGCCAAATTCCTAAGGGGGAGAGAATGTAACGACCCGTATTTTTACGTGTCGATAAATCGTAGAATTTACAGGTTGTTAGTGTTGTTTGTGTTGCTTCTAGCTTGAGTCGTTTAGGAGTTGACCCGAGTGCAAGTGATGAGTCGTGACCGACTCATAGGCATAGCTAAGTTAGGTGATGAGTCGTGACCGACTCATAGGGACCGACTCAAGGGGTTTAGGCGACTTAAGGATATGACCGACTCATAATGACCGACCTAATTGGAGTTAGCTTCATAAGATGGTGACCGACTCACGAGATAGCGGTTTAAGGGTTGGTGACCGACTTAAGAAAAACCGACTTAGGGCTTAGGTCGTGGGTAGTTGAGTCGGTGAGGCCATGGGTCGTGAGTCGTTTGACCGAGTTAGGGATAGGTTGAGTCGTTTGTGTCATAGTTAAATCGTGACCGACTTATGTTGAGTCGGCTAGGACTTAGGTCGGCCATAAGGCTGTGTTGTTAGGTCGTTTGCAACTGAGTCGGTAGGCACGACTTAACGATGAGTCGTAAGTCGTTAGGCAGCTTGGTGTTGAGTCGTTGATTAGTTAGGTCGGCTCTGGTATTAAGTCGTAGGTCGGCAGGGTTGTTGAGTCGTGTGAGTGGCTTATGGTAAGTCAGCATGTGGATGAGTCGGGGACGACTCAGGAGTTGGGTCGGCGACGACCTAAGAGCGACGACTCATGGTTGATTCAGCCTATAAATAGAGGGGTTTGGCTCACTTTTTGGCACCGGTTTTTGAAGCGACGAAGTGCTGCCATTTTGAAGACTCGACTACAACATTTCTTCATCTTCTTTTCTCCATTCCAATCTAATTCTAACATCCATCCAAGATCGAAGATCGAGATCGAAGATCCAAGTGCCAAAGTTGAAGATCTTCATCCGTTCGAGCTAGAATTCATCGATTGGAGCGAGATATTGCCGGATCAAACCTTGATCTTCGCTGTCCAGATCTGAAGTGTGTAGTTTTTGTAGTGTTTGGGTGATTTGGTGAGTGGTAGTTATCTCTCACGCGGATCCAAAGGAGTATATTGGATTGGTGGCATGTTTGGGTGTTAAAGTTAGAGATTTCATGCATTTTTCTTAGATCGAAGTCTAGATCCATGGTTTTTGAAGATGTTTACTTATGCAAGTTTGTTTAATAAGCATTAGAGACAAATCCCATGTTTTATAATTGATAGATCTATGCTAAAAACCATGATTTCACATATGTTGGACTTTTGCTCGTTTATTTACGAAATTGCCATTATAGTTGATATTGCTTAAATTGCTTAATAGATCTTGTTTGAATGATTGATTATTTGAATGTATGATTGATTTGATTGTTTCCAAGTTAGCTAGTAGTTGATTTGGAACAAGATGATGAAAGAGGATTCAAAAGCTATGGAAGAAGGCTCTTGAATGGTGAAAGCTGCTTAAGGCATATGTAGCGGATGTTGAAGCTCATATGTATAGATTGGATGATGTTGAGATGGGACTTTGCCATGATTTGATGAGGCAAACCATGTTGTTGAGTTGAGACTTTGCTTTGATGCGATGAAGCGAAGTATGATGTGAGTCTTGGCTTAATCCAAGCAGGGATCATTCCAAGCATGTTGATAACTTGAAGAGTAGTTCAAGTTGGTTGATAATGGATTATTCAAGAGGTAGCTTGAGCTTGTATGAGGATAGTCGTCAAGAAGGATGGCTAGGAGGCTTGGATCTCGTCGTTGTTGAAGGTTCTAGCATGCTCAAAAGCAAGAGTACATGGGGCGCCCATAACGACTACAGGAAGGTAGTCGGGACACCCAAAAGACTACAGGTAGGTAGTTGAGTACTCTGGGCAAAGTAGATAAGTCCTAGGCACAAGGCAGTGTGCGGAGTTATGGTTAGAACCGGGGTTACCATTAGCCCTTGATAGATGGTCATTCAACTAACGGTGAAATCGAGGCAAGGATAACAGTGATAGCCAGAGTCATGGATGTTTGGTTGTATTATCATTCGGCTTCAAGAGCGGCGTTTTCTGGGTGCTTATCTGATCTTGGTTTAGGCCTTGGGGTTTGTATTTGGAAAACATCGTCCTTGACTCGAGTGGTATTCGCTTTACCTTAATTGTCTATGTTGTTATGCTTGCTTCTCCTTAGTGTATGTCTGGGGCTATCACTGTAGAAAGAGGTGGAGTGGGATGGTTTGGTTCCTATTCCTTTTATCCTTTATGCTCTTTTGGTATGCTTGATAGTTGATTTACTGCTCACTAAGACTTTGTCTGACTCAAGGTTTTATGTCTCCTCTTATTACCTTGGGCTGTTCATCCATGTCGGGATGGGCAGACTAGGTAGCAGGTGACAGGTGCTGTGCTAGGAGTTCTACGCTAAAGATGACGAAGACGAGCAGGAGGCTTTGCATATTAGTTTTCTTACTATATGTACTGGGTATCCGCTGCTGTATTTGGTTGAGTGATTTGTAGTGAGGCTTTCATGTATGGATTTGAGTAGATGATTGTATGAAACTACTGTGATGCTTATATGATGATGTTCTGTTCTATGGAGCTTCACTATATTATATTTCTCTATTGTATTTTATCCATGCGCTGTGAGTTATGCGATAGAGATTCTTCTGTTTTGTTTTACCCTGACTATCGTCCATGGCTGCCTGGCACACCTTTTAGCGCATTATTTCCTTGATTTGGTGCGGGAGTCATGGGCGGTCGTCACAATGTTTCCTCTACCCTTTCCTCTGTAGGAGGAATTACCCCTTCCTTTAGGGATCATAATCCTGCAAGAATTCACGAGTTAGAAAATCAAGGAGACTATTTTCTTCTCCTTTTCTATAAATAATTTCACAATCAAAAAGCGCAAAATGAGCTTGCATTTGGCAAACATTTGTTTAGATACGTCGTGTTTGAAATATTTATTGAACATATATTTTGCAGATTTAGGATCGGTTTTTATAACAAAGTTTTGGTTATATTAATCATCTTGAAATTTTAAAACACATTTCATTATAGCAAGAATTTCTTTTGCTATAGTTACATGATTTTTCTGAATATCAATCGATTTTCTCAAGTGAAATCTAACAAGATATTCTTGTTTAGTGTTTGGGCAAATTTGTTTTAAAATTCCACCAATCCTATATCCGAGGCATGTGTTTCAATTATTTTTCCCCAATTTGGATTTGAAAGCATTAAACAAGGAAGATTTTTTACCTTTCCTTTTATTATTTTAACAGCTTGAGTATGATGTTCTATCCATGGACCTGGATTCTTTTTTAATCTATCATATAAGATAGGAGCATATATAGCTCGACTGACATAATAAATTGATATATAAATTAAACTATCTAAAAGTCTTTGCAATTGTGTTTTATCTATTATCATATCTTGAAATTTTGAAGCAAATTCCGTACTTCTGCTTATGGGAATTATTTTTCCTTTTTCAATATTAAGACCTAAAAATATTACATTTCTTTGAAATAAAGACAGTTTTTTCTTGATATTACTAAACCATTTTGAATAATAATTTTTCTAAAAATATCTAACTATTTAAAATGCATTTCAATATCTTTAGAAAATACAAGAATCTCGTCAATATAAACCATAAGAAATTCACTATATGGAATAAAAATGTCATTCGTTATTTCCTCAAATTCTTAAGGAGCATTTTTTAAGCCAAAAAGCATTATTGTCCATTTATAATGTCCAAATGAAACATTAAAGCGGTTTTGTATTGGTCATATTTTAAAATCTGGATCTACCATTAACTAGATTTTAAATCAAATTTATAAAATATAATAGAACCATAGAGTCTATCAGGTAGGTCTTTTTTATTAGGAATTGGATGTCTAATCCATTTTAAAATTCTCTTTAGGAGTTTGTAATTTATTACTAATCTAGGCACACCTCTTTCTTGTTCACTATATTTATTTACATAGAATGTGGTGTATGACAAGGCGACCGTGATAGTTTTGTTAAACCCTTTTGTAATAATGTTTCGATTTCTCTTTTATATAACTCTAAATATTCAGAGTTCATTTGACATAGTCTTGCTTTAGTAGGAATTTTCTTTCATCAAAATCTTCTTCATATGGAAGACTAACAATATGTTTCTTTCTATTCAAAAAAGCATTTGGATGATCATTACAAATTTCCTTTGAAAATTGTTATAAATCATTTTAATTTTCTCTTGTAACTTAGGGTTTTGGAGTTTTTTCTCTATATTAAGAGAATTTATTTCTAGTTTTAGGAAATTTAGATGAAAAGTCTTTTGTATTAAAAGATCTTTTATTTCATGTAAAACCTTTGTAAAAGATTTAGTTATAAATTGAAAAGTAATAGGTTTATTTTCATAAATACCTATAATTCCATTTTTTTATCAATACCAGTTTTAGGATAAATCTTATCTATAAATGGTGTTCCAAGTATAACCTAGTTGGTGATATTTTTACTAATAAAAAACTTGTAATAATACAACTTTTATTTTTACATATATAAGTGTATGGCAATTTAAGCTTAATATCTAGTTTTCTACATCAACATGACATAATGGGCTAGTGGTTTTATGAAAATATCTGGTTGGAATTATTCCTTCTTGAATTATGTTCATATCTGCATCACTATCTACAAGTGCAATTAATTCCTTTTAAAATGATTATCAATTAAAAGGGTTATTTTGATAAACCATTTTTATGATACGACAATATCTAATTTTGAAAGAAATTCTTCTTGTTCTGAAGATTTTATTTGAGAATAATTCATTTGATTATTTTTAATAGGAATAATTTGTTTTGGCTATTCTGGAAAAGAAAGTCTATAATCAAGATTTCTATTTTCATTTTTTATGTTTTGAATTTCCTTTTTAAGGTTTTGAATTTCATTATTAAGATCTTGGATAGTAGTAGGATATTCAAATTTTTGTTTTTCTTTTAGAAGTTTATGAATTTCATTCATGGAATATGGATTTTGAGAACTACCAATATTTTGAAATTTTACGGTAAATGTATCATTATTTTTGCTTGTTTTTGGAATGTCTTCCCTTTGATCTGCCATTTCAGATCTTAGTTCTGGGTCTCTGAATAATTTTAAAAATTCTATAGTGTTATTATTGGTTAAAACATTTAAATCTTGAAATTGTGATAGTATTAGACAAAATTCATTATTCTCATCTTCATTGCTTATTATTGGATTTATATAAGGTTTTCCCATACTACAAAATTCACAAGATTTATCAGATTCTGATGATTTTTACCTACAACTTTAAACTTTTCAAAGTGTTTGAATATTCTAAATCATTTTCAAATTCCATTTTTGAATTATTTTCGAAGTTGGAATTTATTAAAAGTTTTGATAATGTATCTTTAACTTTGTTATCTGTTTGTATATTATTAATTTTCTTTTTAGTTTACATCTATTAGCATAATGGCCGACATTTCCACATTTATAATAATGGATAATTTTATTTTTCCTTTTATTTAATCTTTCTTCTCTTCTTTGAGCTCTTTGCTTTAATTTTTACGAGAGAAAATTTTCTTTTTCTTTTTCTAAAAAAAATCGCTAAATTTATTTTCCTTACGATGAGATTTTTTTTAATGCCTGGAACATCCATTCCAAATTGGCTACCGAATTGTCCCGATTGATTTCTTTCTGTCAAATTTTGATTTTTTATTTGTTGATTTAGTTTTATCTCATTGCATAATGATAACCCTTCTTAAATACATGCTACAATAAGTTTACCGTAAGTATAGTTTCATAAGGAATACTTATTTTATCTTTTCTTAAAGATTTTCTCACCTTTTCCGCAAATAGAGAAGGGAGTCCATCAATAAATTTTGATTTTCAATGTGAGCTATTACTCTTGGTAATTCCATTACTCTATTTAAAAATGTATGTTTATACCATCTGAAATTTAATAATGTTTTACATTTCAAATTTTGCAATAATGTTCGAATATTTTCAATATCATTGGACATTCTACAAGTGAAACGCTCCAAAATTGTAACTATTAAAGTATACACATCATTTTGGAGCATTTGTCCATCTTCTTGTTTTAATGTGTTATGAATTTCGCTTTTATTTGTTGGAGAAAGATAATTAACCCACCAACCTTTAAGCTGACCAGTAAAACCAACAAATATCATTTTTGCAACAGTAACATCATTATTGCCATTGTTTTTGCAAATAGTGCTATGCATTAGCATACGATGAGCCAAATTATGTATTTGTTTCTTAGTAAATACATTAATATTCTATTAATAAATACTTTTTCCATTGTAACTGTTGTTACTAATATATTATGAATCTTCAAGTAAAGTATCCATGGGAGAAGGCCTTTTGTAATAGAATAATTTCTGAGATGGCCTATGTGCGTATTTTTCAAGTTTATTAATTTCATCTTGAACTATTTAGTTATTATTTTTTCCTAAGAAAATTCTTCTCCATGGCTATTTAATCTTAAATTATCCATTCTTTTTTTAAGAATTTTTCTAAATCGGATTTTTTTAATTTGAAAATCTTTTCAAATTCACATTTTGTTTTTAACATAAATTGTAACAACCCAAAATTAAACTACAATAACTAATTAACGAATCGATCAAATAACAAAATAATTTTGTGCAATTATCAGATTTGAGCCACGGGAGTTGCATCATTGTGTCTGTGGTAATTTTCTGGCTAATTTCCATATATAGATTTTCAAAATCCAAGCCAGAACGAAGAAGTTACAAAATATACAAATAAACGTGAAAAGAAAAAATAAATTAAAGTAGGGGTAGGCGCAGTGGTTAACCGAGTCGTTCGGTTAAAATTTTCGGTTAACCGCAAAAGAACAACCGGTTTCCGTTAATTGTGGTAATGGACCATCAACCGAATCGATTAACCATAAACACGGTTAACCGATTTTTTTAACCGGTTAACCGATTACTTTGACCGGTTAACCGCTGATTAACCAATTCACAAATTTAAAGTAGACAGCATTTTCAATTGACTCAACTGATATACAAGGTACACTTGCTTCATTGTTTATACTAGTTCATACTTCATATTGATAGTAATTACAATTGTTCTTACTAATTTATACTTCACACTAACAGTAACTCCAAACAAATTAGTCTGCAACAATGTTTATTTACAGCCAGCCCTAATAATTTTCACATGCTCATTTTACGATGATATGCTGTACTTCGAAGCATTATCAGTCCCAGTCAGAATCAAAGAAGCCAACATCCTCATCTCGAAATAAAATGTAATTTCCAATCGCATGTCATCATCCTATATTAGTTGATAAAGGAACAAAAAAAGCAAAAGAAACATAAATAAATAAGACATGGACAAACTTCTATAACTATTCGCAGTTTAATGGATCCGAACCTGTAAAAATTCTGCTAGAAATGTTATGTGCACATTGTACAGGAAAGGGAGATAAGAGCATGATAGCATACAGTTGCAAGATCAAAAAAACCTGCAAATGAGAAAAAAAATATTTTGAACATTTCACGATTCGATTTATTTTGAGTAGCATCTTATGCGAATTGCATCTTATGCGAATTGCATTCAAACATTAACTAATTAAAAAAATGGTACTACTGCGAAGTAAATTGCAAATATTAAGTTTAAACGTTAAGTTTGATTTCGAAATTATAAATCTTTTATACTAAAATTATTTTTGAACTTTTACATTTTAAAAATAATGTTTTATAATACATAAAATTTACATATATACATATATATTGACAATACACAAGTATACAGAGGGAATAATACGTCTGTTGCGGTGTAAATCCCAACATTTATACATGTGCATGTCAAACTATGTACACCATTCACGTTGCATGTGCACGCATACACCTATGTGTATGTGATTCACATATTATATATATAATATAAATTCAAAATAAATAAAATTTTATTTGTAAATAAAATAAAATATTGATTTTATTTAAAATAAATTTGGATAAGACCAAAATAAATTTAGACTTAATGGCTCAATAAGATCCAAATGGAATAAATTTTTTAAAATTTACCCATTTACCTTGTTGTGTATTGGTCCAGTTCCAACAACTATGATTTATGGTTTAGTATTCATTACATATTAATGTTATATTTTGGTTATTTTATTATTAATAGAGTTAGTGGTATGTCTTAAGGGGAATTCTGTAATTTACTGTAAATTATTAACTCTGTAATAAAATCTTGTTTGAAATAAATGGTTTTTTCTATTATTTACTTGCTAATGTATTATATTAATTAATTATCTAATTTAAGCATATTTGTTAGAAAAACTATAAATGGTATGTTTCTATGATAATAATCATAATGTGTTGTAACATGAGCAATTTATCATAGTATAATAAACTTATAGTTTTACATATTCTTATTCAAGATGTATCGAGACTAGATATCGATACATCCGTTGGGATTGGATTATATATGGCTCTCCAAATGTTGGATAGCATATTATTCATGGCTAATGGGGGCACCGAGAGGTTACCTATTGATAATTATTGGATAATCATGGAATGACTCACTCGATTGTTTTCAATTGGTTAATATAATTAAGGTTAAACAGAAAATATCGATGCGACAATATTACACAATTATCTCGACTTGAGAATACCGTTAAACTTCAATATGGAAACTCCACTTTGATTATAGTTAAACCATGGAATATTTCCACTGAACAACTATAGTTGGGTTAAGTTGAAGCATATGAAACACTATTTAGTTGAGATTAAACTCCTTGGTTATATGAGGTTAGTTTCACGGTCAACCGAAGTCATCTAAAAGTCAAAATATTTCGCTTGAGTAGTTTGGTTAGTAATAATTATTATAATTGAACCAAATTTTTTGTGTTCGGACTTAAGTTGAATGTGGATGATATTGGAATTTCGACCGTTACCAAATTTCATAAGTTCTAATGTGATATAGTTTTGACCAAGAGAATTGATGTAAATAATTATCGTTACCAGAGATCGCATATAGTAAGTAAAATTGGATTTTACTGAAACTTTGCAAGTGATAAATCTGGCCTAACTATCATACCATTAGCTAAGGCGACATATGAACATTAATATTCGAATTGTTCGATATTAATCATTGACCGAATTTACTCCCAAGAGTCACATAACTGAAACGTTAAATACTACTATTACCACATGATTTAACTTATTATAATGATCATAAATCTATTAAATTAACAAATATTTATGAAATATAAATTATAAAATTTTATTTAATTTCTATTGGTCAATATTAAATAGTGCGTGTATAATATTTATAAATACACTTGTCAATATACAATAACAATACACATTTAAATTGGATTTAAATGTGTTATTTGTTGATCGGGGTTGAAGTGATTTTAACGCCCATAATGTGACCTACTGCGTGAGGCTATAATAGCATAGGGAGGTCGGTCATATGATGGCTAAAGAGGGACTGAATTTTGAATTCATATAGATGAATATGTAAGAGAGAAAGGTGGATCTAGATCCTCCTTTCACTCCTTGGATCTTCACTATGTATTCATCTCTGACCCCTCTTTTTTTACACTCTTGCTCCATTTGCTACAACTAAGGGCAGCCATTTTACCTCCCTCTTCCTCTAATTTCTAGTATCTAAAATACAAATTAAAGTAAGATCATATGCTGATGATAGCTGCATTCAGGACAGTAACACTTTCTAGATTCTAAATGGGTTTCAAGGAATTCTAATTCTACATTTCAAGGTCTACTATCTGGGATTAGGTGAAAGGTAAAATTCCTTATTTATGATGGCATGCTAATGTATAATGTCAACGGAATCATATATGTTATATATAACATTCGAATATATCACGAATCTGTATGACATTATGCCATCTTTATTGGATGGAATATGTGTGTGTGTATCTGTATGTGCTTAATAAAAGTATAAATAAATATTTTATATATAAATAGTATATTGTGCTCTCAGCCATTTTTCATTGAATTTAATTATATTATTAAGTTAATTTTAATGTAAACTCTTAATTTATACAATATACAATTATATAAAATATGTAATTATTTAATTAAAATTTATATATATGTATATAAAGTTTCCAATTTTTTTATTTAAATCTGAATATAATATATATATATATATATATATATTGTTTAATTTAAAATCAAATTTAATTATACATATACATATAAATCTCATAAAATATGCTTGCAAATATTTTAACATTAAATAAATACTTTAAAAAAAATTAGCAAAGCTAAGCGGGGTGAACTGGCCCCCACCAGTTTATTGCAAAAACAATAAAGGTGAATATGCCCTGTAACAACTACGGAGCATAGAAAAAAGGAGAGAAATAAAAATAAACAACAAAGGGAAAAAACTACAACAACATGAAGCCTAAGTCCATGTTGAATTGATGGCATCCCTTAAGTCAAAAGAGCAATATCTAATACCAAAGGCAATCTCTTGCCTTATGTCATTCGAAATGCCAATATGGGAGAAATCTTGACCTTAAAAAATATTTAAGTTCCTATGCTTCCATGTAACATAGATAAATTATTTGAGAATCAACAACAACATGCCTTCACCATTTCTCCATCTTGTAGCTTTGTAAATGTGACTCCACTCAATGGTGCTAATACTGGAAACATTTGATCGACCCATCAAGAGCATGAGCTGCTGCCATATTGGAAATAAGAATTTTCAATTGAAAAACAAATGGTTATTGGTTTCTGTATCTTCAAGATAAAAGATAAAAGATACAGAGAGTATCAATCTGCATTCCAACGTCAGCAAGTCTATCACGAGTGAGGAGCGCATTCCTCATAACCTTCCAGAGTAGAAAGTTATCCTTCTCCCTGCCAATACTATTCCAAATTCTATGATACCAAACAAATTGATATGATTGAACATAGATCATCAAACAATTATAGACAGTAGAAACAGAGTGAGGTTTGAAATCCAATGACCACATCACCCTGTCAATATGAATAGTAGGGTAGTGCTGTTGCTCGATATCATGCTAAATGTTTCTAATAGTAGGAAGGGATATACAGCCATTAAAAATGTAATCGCTTGCATAAGCATCAACAGAAATACTAGTTTGAACTATGTGACAATATGGCATCACAACAACAAGGATGATCCCCTGCCTGGCCCAAGGATCATTCCAAAAACTTAAGTGGCCATTAGAGGATGCCATGATAATAAGATGAGGCAAGAAATCTATTCTGAGCTTGAGTATTGATCTCCATATCCAACTGCAATGCTGAGGGATGCCCATAATCTAGAAATGATTACTTTTAAGGTTGTGTTTGACAGTCCAGGCAACCCATATATTACTCTTGCTGCTGATCAGATTAGCAAAGTTTGTACCGAAGGCAGCTTTATTCCAAATGTGAAGGTTTAATATACCCAGGCCACCATATTTCTTATACATTTTAATTTTCTGAAATCTAATAGGGTTAAACTTTTTTGAAAACATGCAACCATGCCAAATAAAATTGCATATATCCCTTTTAATCATTAAAACGGGCTTTTTTGAAAGAAGAAAGGTTCTGCACCAATATTTAGTGTAAGCAAGAACAACAGATCTGATGAGAGTAAGTCTACCAGCTTGAGACAGCATACGATTGGACCAGCAATTCATCAATCTAGTAATCTTAGCATATAAACCAAAGCATTGAGCAGTGGTAATGGTTAAAGTAGCAAGAGGAATACCCAGGTAGGAAGATGAATCAGGAGGATGAGACAGGCTAGATATAGAGGAAGCAATGTCTGGAGGGATTCCAGCTATATGCATACTGGACTTGGTGAGATTGATAGACGGCCCAAAGAAGGAATGAAAGAGCTTAATACTTCCATGATGGAAGAGATGGATTCATTATTAGGTTTGGTGAAAACAATGAGATCATCAACAAACATAAGACAGGTGACCAGAGGAACTTTACACTTGGGATGAATACTTAAGAGTTTACTAGCAACCTTTTTATTAAGCATGGCAGTAAAACTTCCATGACTAGTATGAAGAGGTAGGGGGACATAGGGTCTCCCTGCCTGATGCCTTGCTTACTGCTGAAGTATTTAGTGGAGGAACCATTGAAACAAAGGGAGAAATGAATTATAGATAGGCAAGTGTATATTCAAGCAGCAAAATGGTCAGGACATCCCATTCTAGCTAATACCCTGGTGATAGTTGTCCACGGTAAAGTGTCATAAGCTCTCCTAATTTCTAGATGAAGCATAGCATGGGGAGAAATATACTTTCTATTATAATCTTTCACTAATTCATGGGTTAGTAATACATTATCAAGAATGCTTCTACCAGCGAGGAAAGTAGCTTGGTTAATGGATATGAAGGAAGGTAAAACTGCCTTGAGTCTTGAAGCAATGATTTTAGAAATACAATTAAATGGGATGTTACAGCAGGCAATAGGTCTAAATTCAATGACTACGGAGGGGTGATCTGACTTGGGGATAGGAGCAAGCTCTGTAGCATTGATGCTAAAGATCATTCTATTCTTAGAGAATTTTTTTTGATAGTCTTGCGAAACACAGGGGCAACTATCTCCCAACAGGTAATGTAAAATAGGGCATTAAACCTATCAGGTCTACCATAAGAATTTTTATTCATATTAGAAAAACGTTCCTTGATTTCAACATTAGTAATGGGAGAAGACAGTAGGTTTGAATGTTCATGGCTGAGACAGGGAAGCTGAAGGTCATCAATGATATTCAATTCAGGAACAAAATTATCATTATTGCCAGGAATTCTAGAGAAGTAACCAGTGAAGGCCTTATCCATAAGCTGAGGGGAAGAGACATAGTTGCCTTGAAGGTCAGTTATGGAATGAATATGACTCCTAGCTTGTTTGATTTTCAATCTACAATGGAAGAATTTAGTGTTTCTATCACCTTCACTACTCCAGGACTGCCTCAACTTTTGTTTATTCATATCTTCCTCCATCAGCAGAGCCCTTTGATATTGGATACGGATATCGCTTTCCATAGTAGCAGCATGTTGGTCATGAGGGTTGTTTACTGAGTTACTTTGAGCTTAAGAAAGTTTGACTTCAAGTTGAGATAAGAGCAAATTACTTTTACCAAATTTCAAAGCAGCCTAAGAAACAAGGATTTTAAGAGACTTCAAATTTTTCTACAAAATAAATATAAGGGAACCGTAGTGATTAGATAGCCTGGCTTGTTTAACAATATTAAAAAAATATGGATGAAGAGTCCAAGCATTAAAAGATTTAAAAGAGGCTTTCCTTTTCATGGCATCATGGTTCAATGAGATTATTTAGGGAGAGTGATCAGATAGTAGGGGGAAGGAGATAACATGAAATAGATCGCCAAGTGAATAAAGATGGAAGATTACAAAAAGAGTGACCAATCTTTGAATATATCCTTCTAACAGACCTACCCTTGTTATTCCATGAATATCTAGCACCAGAGAAAGAAATAGGAAGAAGCTTTGAATGGTTAATGGTTACAGTAAAAGGAGTTAATTCTTTCATGGCAACTGGATTGCCACCAGTCCTATCTTCAGAGCATAATAAATAGTTAAAATCACCAGCAACAATCCAAGGGTGTGTATCCTGTGCAAAATGCTGAAGGTAGTCTAGGTGAGCTTGTCTAGATGATTGTTGATTATAGCATAAATGATAGTCAAGTAGAATGAAGTTGATGATGGTTTGTGAAAGACATGACAATGCATGAATTGTCTGTTGGAGAAAATGGGAGATAGAAAGAAGGCATTTGGGTCAGGGAGATTAAAAATTCTTCCATGATGATGTTAGCAGCTCTCACAGTTAGTTGGAGATTAAGTTTAGTTTCAAGGATAAAAATTAAATAGAGATGGTGGGAATTGATGAGATTCTGAATTTTCATAAGTTTTATATCTTGATGACCACCTCTAATGTTCCATACTCCTATGTGATGCGTCATAATTTAGAGAGGGTGATTTTACTGCTTTGCTTGCTTCTGATTGTCAGAGCTATAGAAGCACTCGTTTCAGGAAGAATGGAAGTGGTTTTATGGATGTTAGGAATATTTGAATCTTTGAGCATCTTTTTTTCTGATTATTTTTTTTGGCATTTTTTGAAGAAGAGGGAACTGAAGTATTACTGCCAGAAGGAAGGGAGTTAGCATGGACAGAGATAGGAGACTGATTTGGATAACCAGAAGGAGAGGGGATGTAAGCAAAAGCATGTGGCTTGGCAGGAAGAGTCGACAAAGTGGAAGTTTGATCAATAGTTGGATTACAAAAAAAAGGAGTAAGAGGAGATGGAGAGGCTTGCAGATCAGATTTGAGAGGAGGGAAGGAGGTAGAGGTGTCGTGTGCATGCATAGACATGCACAGAGCATGTACATGAGATTAACATTTACATATCCTATTGGAGAGTTGATTTGAGTATCATGGACAGTTAGATTTTGAAGTTTATCATTAGGCAAGGAATTTGCTATAATCAGACTATGGTCAATCTAAATTTCAGAGTGTAAGCTTAACATATTTTTACAGAAAATACTATCGTTCAGTGTCTCATTATGGGGTATGACTTGTTCTCGAAGCCGATCCCCAATTTGCAAACACTTTTCCCCAGAGCAATCCACTTTTTCCACTGAACTGTCAGATGTAATGTTAGCATTACTTACCTTCCCAGAAGTAGGCAGCTCATTTTCCCTAAGTTGAACCCCTAGTTGCATATAAGGTGCCTCAAAGTCATCCACTCTTGTCATAACATGAATCTATCACCATTCTTTTCATTAGTAACAACTTTATTAACATCAGTTTCATTGTTTATTGTTAATGCTTCACCAGATTGGCCAGTTATTACAACTTCAGTAGTAGCTAACTTCCTTTTATCCACTCTAGTATTCCTCATTACAGGTTTCCTTCTTATAACTCTTTTCCATTGCTGTTTTTATTTCTTTTATCACTAAGCCTAGCTTTACCTGAACCATTTGGATCAGTATCCTTGCCCTGAGCACTTGCATTGTTTTGTTTTAATTTCTCAGTATCACATGTTACTTCACACTCATAAGTTTTATGACCAAACACCTTACAGTTGAGGCAAATATTAGGTTTTCATAGATAGGAAACGTATATAAGTTGCTCAGGTCCATCTAACAGTCTGACAGCGAAACAATCACTTAATTTCTAGTCAGGGTGCGCTTCCACCATGCATTTTGCATGGTTAATTCTGTAAAGCACTCTGTAGCTTCATCAAGGCATAGAAATTTACCTATTCTTGAGGATAACCAATTAATTTCAAGGTAAAGCATATATTGGAATGTTGGATAGTTGTATCCAAACTGGCACTGCCTATTTTACCACAAACATTTCCCAAGTGAGGGGACCATTCTAGGATAATAATTTTTTTATTTCACATTATAATAGGATCACCATGTAATATTTTTTATTTATCTTCATCATTAGAAAGAAGAAACATGAAAATGGTGCCATCAAACTTAATCTTGACTGATCCTTTTAGCTTCCATACTCTCTTAAGGTGTTCTACTACTATTGTGATGGATAATGGTCGATCAAGGAAAAATCCAAAAACACATTCTTTCCAAACCATGTTGCCAGCTTCAATGACATCAGCAAGGGGAACCAACGCATTATCAATGAAGTTCAGAGCAACTGGGACAAGGGAGTAGGATCCAGCATTGCGAGGTTTGGATCTGAACAAAGATGACCAGGAGGTAGCAGGAGTGGTTAAAGCAGGAGGGGAAGGCTTGAGAGGAATAGACAACGGAAGCAAAGGTACAGAAACCAAAGGAGAAGCAAAAAAGAGAGACCAGAAAGGAGGAAGATGAAGGCGAAGAGGAAGATGGGGAAGGAAGGACAGAGGACGCGGTGGACATGACAATAGAGGAATGGTCTAGGAACGGAGGGGATGGGAAGCAAGGGATGGGCCATGAAAAGAAAATTTGACATTGAACTACTTTACAGTATGAAAATAATATATATATATATATAATTCTAAATACAAATTTCGGTACAGAAATTATTTAAAAAAACAAAAAGGAAAAAAAATATCAAATTTTACAATTTAAAACCGCACATAAAATTTGATGGACCGAAAGCATGTGTGTGTGTGTGTATATATATATATTTAATTATTAATTTATTATATGTATTTATATGTGTGTATATACACACATATATTTCAAAATTATTCTATTATGTTATGTATTTATATATTTTTTTTTTTTTTTTTTTTTTTTTGAAACTGGGTACTTATATTTACAAAGTAGGCAGCACACAAGTCTGCAAGAATCATCATGGCGCACAGTTTAATATGCCAGAGGCAGGAATCGAACTGCCGACCTTGTCGTCAACAGCCTGGTGTTTTACCACTGTACCAAGGCCTCGGACATGTATTTATATATTAGCAAAGCTAGCGAGGTTGACTGGACCTCTACCAAATTTTATTGCAACTAAGCAATAAAACAAAGGATCCAAAACAAACTTTGAATCAGAAAAGAAAAAAGAAAAAAAGAAAAGAAAAGGAAACAAGAGAAAGGAAAACATAAAATACAAGGCCAGAAGATAAACACAGTAGAACCAAAATAAAATTAAAGAGAATCATGACCAAGCAGAAGCAAGACATGCTGGGTACTTAGTAGACGATCTCTTTAATTGCATTTGAGTTCTAGCTTTTATCTCAAACCAAAGGTAATCCAAAGTTTTCCTTTTGTCTTCAAATAAGATGAAATTTCTTTCCTTCCAAACAGTGTCAAGATAAATCTTAGTAACCATAGCTATCAGCCGTGATCTTTTAGAGTTACCTTTAACAGCATGAAAAACATAATCCTAATGTAGATTAGAAGGTAGGTTGTAATACAACATCCTGTTTTAAGCATTAACTTCGACCACAAGCTAACAAACAAGGACATTCAAAATGCATGTGAGCAGTGGATTCAAAATGCATAAAGCAGAATACACAATCTTTGGAACATGTCAACCCGTAACCATGTAAAATGTTAGCGGTTAATAGTGCATTTTAAAGGACCTTCCATAGCATTAAATTCTCGATGGGAGAAGTGTCAAGTCTCCATATAACAGGAGCCCATTTTTTAGCAGGCAAGGAGATATTTTGAGCGAGTAATTGATAGACAATGGTAATACTGTGAGGCTTGAGGTTCCAAGAAGTTGACCATGAGGGTTGTAAATGGAAGTGATTGCTATGTATGGACTGCCAAACCTGTCTGACAACAAGATTGTTGTCGTAAGGAAGATGAGCTACTCCATCAGTGGCATAATCATTGGCCTTAGTATGGTAATGGATACCTGTTTGCTGTATTTGCTTGAAGGTTAAAAGGTGAGATAAAATGATGCCTCTACCAACCTAGGGATCATGCCAGAAATTGATAGTGTTTCTGCCAGTGAAGCGAAACCGAATATTGGGGTAGGAACAAGCTTCTAAACTCAAGCAGCTTTCTCCATGTCCAACTACAAGTTTGCGGAATTTCCATGTTCCATATGTACTTTATGCCTATGCTATAAAGCCATATCCAATTAACCCAAACACTGTCTTTTTTACTCAGAATGTCAGTGAAGTGCATACTAAGAGCTGCAATGTTCCATGTTATGATATTGGGGATACCTAAATCTCCCTTGTTATGTGGTGCTTCAAACCTAGAGAAAGATCAAGATATGAGTTTCCTAGTGTGTGTAGAGACAGTCCAGAAAAATCTTAGCATGGTAGATCTAATTAATTTCATTAATTTCATGTGGAGGATGACAGTACGAGCCCAATATAACATCATGGAGAAGCTGACTGATTTTATAAGAACAAGTCTACCTGCTTACGAAAGTTTTCAATTAGACCAACAATTCAAGGTTGTTGTGATTTTGTTATACATCGGAAGTCAGTCTACAAGAGTGAGTCTTTTGGTTATTAGAGGAAGGCCCAGGTAGCTCATATCCCCAAGCATTCTATTAAATCTAGTTGCTTGATAAGATCAGCAGAATGATTGCTGAAACTCTAAAAATCAACATACTTGATTTTCATGGATTTAATTTAAGGTCAGTCATCTTATAGAAGGTCTTTAATGTTTGGAAAATGCATGTAAGTGAGGAAATATCCGGTTTGGTAAATAAAAGCAAATCGTCAGCAAACATAATGGTGGAAATTTGCATTTGTCTACACTTGGGATGGAATTTAACTTGCTTGTCAGAGTATTTCTTGGACATCAAAGTAGAGAAAACTTCCATAATTATGATGAATAGATAAGCAAAAATAGGATCTCCTTGGTGAATTCTTTTCCTATTCTTGAAAAATCCAACAGGCCTACCATTGACAATAAAAGAGAATGTAGGAGAAGAAATGCAGGTGTAAACCCATGCCACAAAGACCTTTGGGATTCCTATTATGGCCATGGGTTTAATAATCGTAGACCAGATGTCAATCTTAAGAGCAACAGTGGTGGAGGAAGAGGTTGTATCATAGCCTTTCAATAATTCTTGAGCCAGAAGAATGTTGTCCAAGATTCTCCTCCCCGCTAAAAAAGAAGCTTGATTTGAGGAGATGGTGAAGGTAAGACAACAACTAGTCTAGCAGCAAGAATCTTAGTGATGCATTTGTAGATGACACTGCAACATGAGATAGGTCTGTAAGAAGAAACAGAAGATGGATTGGAGATCTTAGGGATCAGAGCAATATTGGTACAGTTGACTTACTAAGGAGCTTACATTTGTCAAAGAAGTTATGTATTGCCTTACAAAAGTCAGACCCAATCAAATGCCAGGAGGAGATAAAGAATGTGACATTCAAACCATCAGGTCCTCCAGCCGTCTGATTCATAGAAAAAAGAGTAATTTTAATCTCTACATCTGCGACTTTGGGTATTAAAGTAGCAGCTTGCTCATGGTTAATAATAGGAAGGTTGAGGTTGGAGATAGCATCCAATTCAGGAGAAAACTCAAAGTTGTTACCAAATAGATCAGTAAAATGGTCAACAAAAGCTTTATCAACAGAAGCTGGAGATGTGTGCAAATTGCCTTCTTCATCATATATAGTGTGTATTTGCTACTTAGCTTATTTCAATTTGATAGAGGCATGAAAGTAAGTAGTGTTCCTATTACCTTCCTGTAACCATTTTTCATGAAGCTGCTGCCTTTTCATGCAATCTTCTAATTCAAGAGCTCTATTGAGTTCATGGAAAAGCCTGTTCTCTTCTTGGGCAACTTCAACATCATTTGAATGATCCATCATATTGTCTTGAGCAATCTTTAAAAGATCTTTCAGATTAGCTGACAAGAGGTTACTAGACCATTGCCTTAGTGCAACCTTGATGCTCTTGAGTTTCTTGTAAAACTTAAACATAGGGTTACCATAATATAAATTGTTGCAAGGTTGTATAATAATCTGGTTAAATTGAGGATGCTTAACCCAAGCATTGAAAAATCTAAAACTTCTCTTTTCATTATTACACGGGGGACCAGAATGAAATATTAAAGGAGAGTGGTCAAAAAGAATAGGTTAAGGAAGGAAAACAGATAGGGATGGCCAAAGAGACAAGGAAGTGAGATTATAAAAGGCATGATCAATAGTTGTGAAGGTTCATACTCCACTCCTACTACGATTGTTCCAAAAATATTTAGCACCAGATTTTAGGATGGAGATGAAGTCAAAGTCAGACTGGGCAATATTAAGAGGGGCAATGTCTTTAGGGAGGAGTGGGACTCCAATTTTATCATTGAGATCAAAACAACAGTTGAAGTCCCATAAGACAATCTAAGGGTGGGAAGATTGTCGAGGTGGGGGTAATGATTCAAGGAAGTTGGTTCTTGAAGGCAAAGAATTGTCAGCATAGACTACAGTTAGATAGAAGGAGGATGGAGGGTGAACGTAAGTGATATGGAGGATGATGTGTTGCTTGGAGGAAATGATGGAAGAAACTGATAAAATGTTGGGATCAAAGAGGATCAAAATTCTACCATAGGGAGCATCCTCAATACTATGTATCATAGACCAAGTAGGGAAGATGTAGTTAGCTGTTTGGTGGTCAAGAAAGAGTTAAATTTTGTTTCAAGTAGAGAAAGGAGAGAGAGATCATGGGTACGGATTAAATTTTTGCCTTATCAGGTTTAATATTGATGTGCGCACCACGTATATTCCAAGCTGCTAGGTTTATATTCATTGAGGAAACTATTAATAGAGAGGAATGCTTCTCTTTAAAGAAAGAGAGAATGTTATTCTTCTTGAATCAATGCTTGTTGGATTGGTGTTTAGAGGAGTTGTGGTAGTGGTTTCTTGCCTGTCAGTATTTGCTGCAGTAGAGTTTGAAATAGGTTGGATGTCATCAATTTGTTTAACATGTTGTTCAGGAGAGATCCAACTTGGAATGTTGATGGAGAAGGAATAGGCAGAGGGAATATCTTTGACTTTTTATGACCGTTGTGATTTGGAATTGTTTCATGTTCATGTATGAATGCAATCAGGTTGGTAAGTTGCTTTTGAAGTGCGTTGCACTAGTCTGTCTCAATATCAGGGGAGGTAAAATTGTCAATAATTTCTCGAGAAAATGATAGGTTTACTTCGGGCTAGATTATCATGTTATGATAAGATGATTCACTAGGTGAAGAAGGCAAGCTATTTGGGATGACTCGGCCGGCAGAGAGGGGCCGGCAGAGAGGATTACTTCGAGCTCTTCCTTATCGTTTAATGCTTCCGCTGTTGCAGCAGTTTGTATGTGCTTGTGCACAGCTGACACGGTAGGAGTACTGCTGCTTTTCTTATTAAAGCTACTTAAACCACTGCCTTCTTGCTCATTTATACTTCCTATTTCTTTATTTACTACTTCCACCTCAAAATCATCATCTAACATGTTCTCTCTTCCATTAGTTTCACAAACTTGAAGCACCGTGAAGTTGTTACTGTCCAATTCAATGACTTCAGCTTGCATCGAGTCTTCATAGTCATATTTTTCCTTTCCTTTGATGTAACTGTCGACTTTCTTAATCAATAAATTTTTATTCACATTCCCTATTACTGAATCAGAGGTATACTTTACATGTTAAATAGTTTTTATATTTTTCCTCTTGCCTTTGTTGTTCTCAACTCTCTGCCATGTCTGTTTCTTTCTAACAAATTTTGTAACAGCTAGTTCAACATCTTTATGAACTTTATTGCATTCCTCCTCTTCATTTTCCTACGTACAGTTGTTTGAATCTGACCTTATAAGAGTCAATCATGTTTCCAATGTGTGCCCAAATTTTTTACGAGAAGTACAAATTTTGGTTTCCATAGGTAACTAACCTGAACTTGCTGTTCAGAGCCATCAAGTAGTTTGACAGGGAAGTGATCAGGTAGAACATGGTCAGGACTAACCTCTACCATACACTTTGCAAAAGATATACATTCAAGCCTTTCAATCGAAGCATCCATACATAAAAACTCTCCTATTCTCAAGGCAAGCCAATTAATTCTTATGTGAGACCATGCATATAAGGGTATATTGCTAATTTTGATCCAAACAGGAACAGATCTGATCCTACCACTATTGTTGTGACGACCTGTCTTTCAATCCTCAGAAAGACGTATCATCAATAAGAAAGAAAGAGATAGAAATAGAAAAGACGGAAAGAAAAGAACAACAATCATCAGAATCTCACAGCGGAAATGAAACAAAATATAATATTACACATATCCATTACATAGTTTCACATATCGGAGTACACAAAATAATACGACTTCATTACATTAGACATTTATAAGAGTCTGCCAAACCGTACAACCCAAAATACAACATTAAAATGTCACTACAGCGGATAGAGATAGATGGGTACGTCTGGACTCCAGCTCCAGCTTCCAAAACATTTGACAATTCCAACCTGATCACTTGGCTGCTCATAAAAATTTGAGTACCCAAGAGTTTATGAAAAACAAAATAAACTCCAGGTCAGACATGGGTCTGGTGTGAGTAAACAGGTTAAAGTTGTTTAACTTTAAAATCATTTGAAAACAAAAGGTATCACGTAAGATCTCCACACATGAATATGGGTAAGTTTTTACCTTACGCTAACCAAAACATTTGATAGGAAATTCAGTGATATTATAATAGGGTCTAGGGTTTTCAAGTAAATAGAAAATAGCCGAAAATGCTACATCTATTAAATTCCAGCTACTAGCCACGAAAGGGGGTAATACAATCAAAACCGTAAGGTCTCGTAGGAAAAACAGGTTTCCATCAATGACAGGGCTACTGGGGTACCGCCCATCACAGTACGGGGCCTAGATCACCATACCGAGGAGCCATCCTAACTCTCCTGCAATACAAGGCCGGAACCATCCCTTACTGGACAGCTCCGAAGAAGACAACCTCGTAGTTGTGGCCAACAACTGCCCACACAGCCGAAATAATAAGGGACTTCTAGACAGGGGTAAATCTCATCTTACTTGGGCATGACCCACTTAGCCTTGCTGCACCTACCATGTTTTAGCCATTCCCGGTTGATGAGGCTTGAGGCTACGATTACCTTTACAGAACAAATTTCTTAGAATGCTCATCGTCCTCCTGACGATGTGCTGAAAGCATTCAATCCATACAAGTTCGTTCCGGGTTCGAACGAAACCGAAGGCATTATTTTGTTACACTCATTTTGAAATCACCCTCAGAGTTAACGACAATAACTCATGCACTCTGAAACTCCATCTTGATCTTCACTTAGAGATTTCACGACCAAACGTTTAACTTGGATCGATGTGGTTTTCGGAAAATCAAACTTTATTCCCGATCCCGGTCTCATCGAAATCCAAACGTGTCTTAAAGGTCAAGTTGTTTAAGATTTAAACAATTCAATTCATTTTAAACATTGAATTCACACAGCATTTTTCATAGATAATAACAATCATCTATCATAGATATATACCGTATCTCATCACAGAATATCTCAGACTATCATCCAACAGATATCCACCAAATTTAGACATTCAATTCAAAACAATCATCCATAAGCAAGCATATCTCTAATTCATATTATAATTAATTTAATTAATTCAAATTAAATTAATTACTTAAGAATTAATCAACTTACCTTGCTTAACCAACCATTAATTAATTAATCACAAATCACTTAATTAATTAATTACTAATCATTTATTAATTAATCTTTATTTATTTAACTAATTATAATTTAATTTAATTCTTAATTATCAATTAATTAATCCATAACTAATTAATTTGACCTTTATAAATTAATTAATCTAAAATTATTAATTAATTTAACTTTAATTACTTTATTAATTAAAGTAATCTTTAACCATAAAAACTTAATTAACTTTCAAACAAATCAATTTCATTAATTACTTAAAATTATTACATATTTAAAACATTTCCATTTTGTTTAGACTTAATTACTTTTTAAAAATTAAATTTAAAAGAATACAAAATCATCTCAAAATTTGTTATCAAAGTATAAATTCCTTTAAATTAAATAGTTTAACATTATCATAAAGTAGTTTAAATAAATTTTAAATTTAAAAATTTTGAAAAAATTTTGAAAAACCTTTTAAAACATCACTTGCTTTGGGTTCGACCGACCCAAACTCGAAATAATTCGAGTTCCAATCCTCTTCTTCCTTTCCTATTTCTTCCTAAAACTTAACTCAAGTATAAAATTAAAACTTCATGAATCTGGAAAAAAACACTTACTCACACAAACCTAAGCACGAATAAAACTACAGCATCATCCCGTGTCCTAACTCGAGCAAAAACTAACCCAACCTGATTATCACTTCGAGTTACTCCCAACACCATCCCTCTCCGACACAAATACTGACACCGTGCACGTGCACGACGCACCAACGCCGCCGCCGCCGCCAGTGAAACCGCGCGCAAACTCCCCATCGATCACTGACACGACTCCGACCTTTGACCAGCCATCACGCGACCTCAATCAAAATCGAGGAAGTTCGCACCCATCACCTGGAACAACACTTCATCAGAAAACCGATCGAACCCAACGACTTCGACCACCGTTCGCCATGAAACTTCGGCCACATCACCGCATGCCTCCCACGCAACTATCCCCTAAATCTTACGCAACTTGATTTATTCCTGAATTTCCAGTCACCCCATTTCGAACGCGACCAAACACAGGGCTTAAACCCTAATCTCATGTCGTCCGGCCACCTCATCGATCGTGAACACTCCCGATCATTTTTTCCGTGACCACCCATCATCACTCTTCCTCCAGTTGAAGCCCTGACCACTATAACCCCTCCTTCCACCAAAATTTGCCCAAAACACAACTTCTGGTCATCACCGAAAAACTGCTCCAAACCCAATCTAAAAATCATTATTTTTACTTTAAAAATCATGTTTTACAAAGTTGATTCAAGATATAAAATTGAATCATCAAATTATCATAATTGATTTTATCATGTTCTTAAACTTCCTACTGTATCATCTTGATTACAGAAGATATTCAAACAAATTTTATTTGAATAAAATCTTAAACTTTAATTTGTGATTAAATAAACATACTGTGTTTGAAAACTCAAGCCTAACAGTGATTTGTTATGTAAATTTTGAATTTTTGTTTTAGTTTTTACTCTGAAACTTGGGAAACAGAGAAGTATCGGGAAGTTTTAAACATGCACAATTTAATACAAAATATACACAAAGATTTCACCTATATATACATGCAAGACATCCAACATCTCAGAAATTCACATGCAACAAATTTTATTACTTAAATTTTTCTTAATAAAAATTTACTCACCAATTTGAACAGAGTCGGGTTTCTTCTTGCTTTTTGAATTTGATTTTGATCTAAATCTCAATTGTTGATTTTGCTTTTCAAATCTGAGAAGGGTCCTTGATGATGCCTAATTCTTGTGAAAATTTCTGCAGATTTGATGAAGCTTGTATCCTTGAATAAAACCTTTTGCTGTAATTTGTTTTTTTACAGACTTTTCTTGTATTCAGTTTGCAGATTTAGAATCTTGAAATGAAATTTGAATTCTTGTTTTTAATTCTTGGTTGAAAGAGTAAAGATTGATGAATTTTTCAGATTTGTAGTTGAAGTAGTGATTTATTCTTTGCTTTTTTAGAAAATGAGATGGAAAGTTTAAATGAAGAAGATGAAATAACCTTTTATAGATTAAATTTTGTTTTATCAAAATTTAAGAAAATAATTTATAAATGTGACACCTGTAAAATTAGTCTAACATTTGTCACTAAACTTGGCTATTCTCTTAGCACATGTTATTAGAGGAATTTGCAAATCTACACATGTAATTCTCATGCAAAATAGGTTTTTAAATGTTTTTATATTTAATTTTCAAATTTTTAAATACATTTGTAATTTATATAAATCAATTCTTTTTAAAAGAAATAAATATAAATCAAATTTTATATTCTAAATAAAATCATAGAAATACACTTTTAAAATCAAAGTATGATTTAAGATATAAATAACTATATTTTGAATTTCAATTTAACAATCCAAATTCAAATAAAATTTCAAATTCAATTTAAAAATCAAATTTGATATGTACATATAATTTTAACAAATCCATTTCCATTTGTATATATTAATTCCATTTAAAATCAATATGTTTACAATACAATTATTATTAGTGTTTAAAATAACAATTTTATCAAATTTTAATTAATTCTTTTAAAAGACTATCACATTTAAATTGGGTTTGAAATTCCGGAATATCATAGTTGTTGCCAATATTTTCATCCCATGGTTTAACAATAAAAAACTTGCATTATAATGGAATCAGACTCAATGATCTTCTTCTTATCCTCATCACTAGAGAGCTTGAATAAAAATAGAAACCCATCAGATTTTACAGATACTGATCCTTGAATTTTCTACTTCTTTTTCAATAAATTGATGACAGTTGAGTATGAGAGGGGCTTATCTAAGAAGAACCCAATAAGATACTCCTTCCAAATAGAATTACCTGCCTCGATGACTTTAGGAGGTGGTATAAGAGCAAAAAAGAGAAGTGGTACATAACACGGGGTCAAAAGACCAACATTACTCGGTTTAGTTTTAAATAGAGATGAACAAGAAGGGGGAGGGAAAAGCAGAGGCAAAGAGGGAGGAACACGGAGATGGTTTGGAGAGGGGACAGCAATAGGAGGAGGAACAGGGAAGGAAGCAGCCGAAGGTGGCAGATAAGGGACAGGAGGTACAGGCAGGTTCAAAGAAGGATAAAGGGGAGTGGGAGAGGAGTACGGTAGGCATGGGGAAGCAGAGGCTGTAGAGAGAAGTATGGTAGGACAAGGGATGGTCCCCATGAACGAAGAAAGAGAAGTTTTAAAATTGTCGAAATAAATTTTAATGTGTATATATATTTTCTGTACAAATAAAAGGAGTTTTTTATTTTGAATTAGTTAATGTACATATGTGTGTCTCTACACACACACACACAGATATATGTATATTTAAAATTAATTTATTAAATTAAATTTAGAACTATGTAGATGTAAATCTAAAATTTAAAATATAAACATTAAGTTTAATTTCGAAATTGTAAATCTTTTATACTAAAATTATTTAAACTTTTTCATTTTAAATGTAATACTTTATAATATATAAAATTTATATATAAATTATATAGATACATATATATTGATAATACACATGTATATGGAGGGGCTAACATGTCCATTGCTGTATAAATCCCAACATCTACACACGGACATGTCAAACCATGTACACCATTCATGTTGCACGTGTATGTATATACCTATATGTATATGATACACATATTGTATTAAATTTAAAATGAATAAAATTTTATTAATAAACAAAATAAAATATTGATTTTGTTCAAAACAAATTTAAATTTCATAGACCCAATAAGATCCAAATGGAATAATTTTTTTGAAATTTATCCATTGACTTCTTTGCTTGCTGGCTCGGTTACAACAGCTATGATTTTGGTTGAATATTCGTTATATATTTAATGTTATATTTTGATTATTTTATTGATGATAGAGTTAGAGGTATGTCTGAGGGGAAATTCTGTAATTTATTGTAAATTATTAATCCTGTAATAAAATATCTTTCGAAATAAAAGACATTTTTCTTTTTATATACTTGTTACAGTGTGTTATATAATTATTTAGTTTAAGCATTTTTAATTGAGAATCCATAAATTGTGTGCTATGTGATAGTAATTACAATTCGTTATAACTTGTAACATGAGCATTTTATTAAAATATAATAAACACATCGTTTTATATATTTATAGTCAAGATGCGTTGAGACTGGATATTGATATGTCTAGTGAGACTAGAGTATGTAATGATTTCCAAATATTTGGTGGTATATTACTCATGGCTACTGAGGGTACTAAGGGTTACCTACTGATAGTTATTGGATAAGCATAGAATGACTCACTCAATTGTTTTTCTGTTGGTTAATATATCAAGGTTAAACAAAAAAATATCGATGTGACAAAATTACATAGTTTTCTCGACTTGAGAATACCATTGAACTTAAATATGGAAACTCCACTTTGATTATAGTTAAATCATGGCACGACCTCAATCGAGCGGCAATGGTTGGGCCGAGTTGAAGCATTGGAAATGAAACACTATTCAATTGAGAATTAATCTTTATAGTTGTATGAGGTTAGTATCTTGGTCAATTGAAGTCGTCTCAAAGTCAAAGTCTCTAGCAAGAGCAGTCCGGTTAGTAATCATTTTTTTTATTGAACCAAGGACTTTTGTGTTTGAATTACACAAGTTGAATGTAGACGGTACTGGAATTTTGACCATTACCACATTCTATAAGTCATAATGCGATATGGTTTTGATCAAGAGAATTGGTATACATAATTGTCACGGCTGAGGACTACTTATAATAAATAAAATTATATTTTACCAAAATCATGTAAGTGATAAATCTGGCACTATCGTATCACAAGCTAAAGTGACGTGTAAATGTTAATATTTGAATTATTTGATCTTAATCGTGACCAAATTAAGGGTCACATAGTCGTAATGTTGAATAATCTGACAATCACCTTATTTAACTAAGTATAATTGCTGTAAATTAATTAATATTTCTAAAACATTAATTGTAAAATTTTATTAAATTTGTATTGATCAATATTAAAAATAGTGCATATTTAAAAGTTATGTACACATGCATCGGTATATGATATCAGTGTACGTTTATATATGATTTAAATGTAAATTATGCGATTAGATTTATATTGATTTAAATGTACGTTTATAAGGAAGGAGGGATTTTTATGTTGATATTTTGGGTGTGAATTCGTAGAGAAAATGGTAGATCTAGATCCATGTTTTCCTCTCTCTTTTCCCTCTTATTTAAACCTATTACCCCTCATTTTTCATATTTTGCTTTTTTTCTCTCCCTTTCCCTTACCTATGGTCGAAAACTCTATAGCAACTTCCCTCCAATTTTCGGCTTAAAACACAAATTCAAGTCAAATGGAAGAAACGTGCATAGATCTCTTAGTCTGATAGCGATTTTTGAAAAAGATTGGATTCGAATCCTAGGGGTTCGGTAGATTCAACATTCAAGGTGTGATTATTAGGCTATGGCTTAGGTAACATACTAATTCGAACATACATGCATATATACATGATAGAGTTAGAGGTATGCCCTAAGGGAAATTATGTAACTTGTTACATATATCTAACTCGACGACCGATCTTGTACGAAATAAAAGGTGTTCCTTTCTATTACATGCTTGATATAATGTGTTATATTAATTAATTAATTTAACTAAACGTACATTTAATAAAAAGTCCATAAATTATATGTTTTGTGATAGTAGTTACAAACTTTTGTAACCATGAGTAATTTATCATAATAAAAATAAATACACCATTTCAAATATTCCTAGTCAAGATGCATCGAGCTTGGATATCGATACATCCATTGAGACTAGAGTACGTAATGTTATCCAAATGTTGGGCAGTGTATTACTCATGACTGCTAGGGGAACTAAGGGGTTATGTACTGATAGTTATTGGATAACTATCAAATGACTCACTCGATAGTTTTTATTTGGTTAATACAACTATGATCTAATATAAAATATCGGTGTGACAAAATTACACAGTTCGCTTGACTTTCGAATATTGTTAACCTTCAATGTGGAAGCTTTGCTTTGATAATTAAATCATTACATCGACTATAGTTGGGTCGAGCGGAAAAATTAGAAGTGCAATACTATTCAAAAGAGGATTCGTCTCCTCGGTTATATGAGGTTATTATCAGGATCAACTAAAGTCAACTCAAAGTCAAAGTCTATGACCAAAGCATTTCGGTTAATAATAATTGTTGTTATTGAACAAGGACTTTGTGTTTAGACTTTAGAGTTGAATGTCGACGATACTGGAATTTGAACCATTATCAAATTCCATAAGTCCAAAGTGATATAGTTTTGACAAAAAGAATTGGTGTAAATGAGAGTCACGACCGGGTAACGCTTAACAAAGTAAAATTGGATTTTACCTAAACTAATTAAGCGATAGATTTGGAAAAAATGTTGCACCATCTGCTAAGTGATGTATGAACGTTGGTGTTCGAATAGTTCGATATTAATCGCTGATCAAATTTACACCTCATGGGTCAGACAACTGAAACGTTGAATACTTCTTTGACCAAACGATTTAATTAATTTATAATTGTTATAAATTAAATAAATTAATTAATGTTTATGAAATATTAATTATAAAATTTCATTTGATTTTGATGAACATATATTGTTAAATATAGTTATAATAGTTGTAAATATATAATCGACATATAATATTGTTAAGCGTTTAAATTGGATTTAAATGCAAAATATTTTTGTTTGAGCTTAAATGGGTTTGAAACGCATATAAAGGGCTGAAATATTTGGTTATATTTGGTTCTCTCTTCATTCCTCCCTATGCAAACATCTCAACCCACTCTCATTTGAGACTTTTGATAGCCTTCAAAACTCATTCATTGTTGGTCAAAATCTAGAGCTCCCACCCCTCCATTTCCAAAGTTGAATCAAAATAAAAAACAATTCAATTCTATGGTTGGTGGTCATTGGTTCAGGGACTAGCATTGCAATGAATTGGAAAAAGTTCGTAGAGTATATCTCAATATTTCAAGGTGTCCAAATAGGCTTTAGAGGCAAGGTAATTTTCGATTTGTAATTATAACTTAATGTCTAAATAGTATGTGTGTGTGTGTGTGCTATATTGCTCTGTTGGTTAGGGGATGATTCTAGCATATCAATGTATCGTCATATATGGATTAGTTGTATGATATGTGTGTGTGTGTGTCTTTATGGAAAAAATTATGATAAACACCTGCAATTAATGCTCTCGACATAAAAAAGTTTTTCATTATTTAATTAATTTAATATTCATTATTTAAATTATGTAAACATCAAATTTAAACATAATATCTCATGCTATATAAAACATGATTTTGTAATCTTATATATTTAGTTTCACACTCAAAATACATTTGGCATAAATTAAATTATTTTTATACATATTTATTATTATTTAAATATTGTTTAAATTAATTAATTACATAAATTAATTATATTAATATATAAAAATTATATAAAATATGTTTTTATAGTTTATTAAATTAAATTAGTGTTTAACATGTTTTCGGCAATATTAAAGTTTTTTTCCAATATATAAAATTGATTTTAAATTATAAAATATATGTGTGTGTGAATTATTTAAATGCTAATATTATTCAGATTTTTAATGAAAATTTAAATTCAAAATATCTCAAAAAAATAATCTTTTATTAATTTATATTAATTTTATATATATATATATATATATATATATATATATAAAATCAAAAAAAAATTGTCGCGGTCATTTTAATAGGTACATATTTTATTTATATACTTTTTATAGGTATGCATTTCATTTAATTATATTTATATATTTTGTTAATAAACTCTTTACAAGATATGTAGACACACACGCACACGTACATACATACACATATTTAGAAATATTTAGTAAAAAATTGATTTTGTTTTCGAATTTCCAATAAATAAATAAGTAAAATTTTATATAGATTTAAATATATACATATACACAATTACGTTTATCTGTACATATTTTATAATTTCCATACACATACATACACATATATATACACATTCATAAATAATTGTAATGACCCGAAATTTTATCGCTTTAATTTGTGGATATTTAATTTGATTTAAATATCAATTAATGGTCTTAATAACTAAATAACTCTTTTAAAATTTGTAACTAATGATAGATAATTAGTTTTTGAGTTTTGTTTACATAAATAAATATTTCGATGGAAAACCGAAAATGTGACCAAATCCCGCTTTTCAGATTTTCAGCTTTTTATCGAACGACAAATTGAAAAATGTTGTAATACCCTTGTATATGTTTTAGAAATAATAGTTACATTTTTTAAAGATGGAACATTTCATTTTGAAACTAAAAGGGGTAAGTAAATAAAAAAATAGTAAAAGTAAAATACATTTAAATTTTAAGAATTAAAATGACATTTTGATTCCTTAAGTATCAAAGTGAACAAAAGGACCCTCTATTCCCTAATATGTTCTTACATGTTATGTAATTTGAGTGGTTAATGAAATAATAATGGAATAGAAAAGAATATTTTCATATTATTTCTTTATTTTATTCATTTTTTAATCTTCCTATATTATATATATGTCTGTGTACCTACTCCACTCTCATTTTCTTACTTTCATACTTAGTTATTTTTTTAAGAACATTTTTTTCATTCAAGAGTTTTAAAAGGGAATAACACATTTTGATTTGAAAACAAAGATTGAAAGCGAGGTTAGCTTGGGTATTTTAAAGGTTGGATAAAAGTGAGAATTCACACCTTTCTTGGTTATTTATTTATTTTCCTATGTGATAAAAAATGGCATAAAGTTATGATTTGTTGAATTGTTTTAAAAATATATTCTTCTATGCTCAATAAAGATTAAAAATCGAAAATTTGAATTAGAAAGGAAGGAAATGGTTGATTGCTAATATATATGAACCAAGTTTTTATGTTTACTTATTGCACTTTATACATACATACATACATACATATATATATATAGGAAAACCATCTCCCTATTTGATTTAAAAATCAATGTCTCCAAAATCATAGTGAATTAGCTTATGCCATCAACTATGAAGTTGTTTATTATAACTCATAGTTATTCTTAGAAATATTTTTAGGATTTTTCATTGAGTAGGTTGAGAGAAAATGTAAATAACAGTAAGAAGTCAAAAAATTTGGGTTTTCATCGATCACGGACCGACGAATGGCCTATACCATCGCGCTCGAATCGACAAAGCAAGATTTTAGGAGTTATTCGCATGATTTTTTAGGGTTGTGATTAGGTCATACTATTGAGATGATCAGAATTGGGATAAAATTCAAATTCTAGCGTTCTCGTCGATCAGGAGCCAAGCGGTTGGAGGTGGAACTACCTAGGGATGTGGCGGAGGTGCGATGTTAGTCGCAAGTGTGGCGGTGGCCTATGGTGATCGTTTGATGTCGTCTTAAGGTATGCCTTCATAGTCGCGGCAGCTCGTAGAGGTGCCGAGCTCAGCGGAACTTGGACCAGAGTGGGGATGTTGTGGAAGCAATCAGATGGAGACGGTGGCGTGGTTCATAGGCGGTCGAGGCATAGGCAGTAGGTGGCTAATCATGTCAGTCGCATTTTTCAACCTAGGTAAGAAAGGTTGAATGGGAATTTTGCCCACTGGAGTTGTCGTGGAGAGCACTAGGGTAGTGCGCATGATAATTGGAGTCTACGGAGGGGTTCACGGTGGTGGATGAAGGCCAAGAGTGACCATGCACATGCACGAGTGCATGTTCATGCATGAAGATTTGATTCCAGTTTTCTTTCTTTGGAGGGAAATGTTTTTTGAATTGTTGATTTGGGGAAGGTTTTGTTGCTGGAGATTTAGGAATGGTTATGTGGGTGGGTAGTGGGGTTTGGCCAAAATAGGTGTTTAGGTGGCTTCTTAATTAAAGTTTTTAAATTAAAGTGGTTAGAACTTTATCAAGCTATAACCCACTCGTTTGAAATCCGATTGACATGAGAGTTTTGACATTAGGCTCGTAGTGACTAATAGAACTTATATGCAAAATCATTTGACCCATATATGGTAGTATGGTTTATTTATGAAATAATACATACTGTGAAAAATTACGTTGATTGGAAAATTTTATTTTATCACTGATATTTCTATTTAGTAGAATAAAACCCCGTTTTGCTATATTTAATTTTATTTTATCACTGATATTTCTATTTAGACATTAAATTGTATGTCAATTGACTTGGACAGATGACGTGTTACCTATCGTTTGTCAATTGTGAATTTTATTGACATATTTATAGCTTATGTAAATATCAATAATATGATCTAAATTATTGTATTGAGATAATGATAACCTACCTAAGTACCAATGGTCGTTGAGCCTCTTTTAAAATTTTGGAAAAGAAAATGGATTTGGATTTACTGGGATTTTAAATTATTTCAAAGTAAAATAATTTTTATATATAAATGGTTAAGTTAATGTTATTTTAATTATAATATTTAAAGTTGACTAATTATTTGTTTAATTTATATTTATCTAAGTTATTTATTCATTTTATTTAAGTTGTTTTAAAGGATAATCAATTATTTTATTTCAGTTGTTTTGAAGTTAATTAATTATTTTATAAATGATATTATAAGCTAGTTAATTATTTAATAATAATGTTTTGAAAATTTATTGATAATGCTTAAGTTAATTAATCATTTATTTCATACTGATTAAATTATTAATTATGTATTATTAATGATTTAAGATAAGTTAATTATTTACTAATAATATTTTAAAAACCTTAACAATTATTTATTAAGGAGTTTTGTATGGTATTTAATTTAAAATAAATAAAAGAGTTTAAAACAATGAATTGTTTATCAAAGAGAATTACTTCAAGTATATGGGTTATTAAAGTTATAATTAGGAAGAGATCTTGGGTTTCAAAAAAAAAGATTTGGGTTAATAAAATTTTGATTTTATAAGAATTGGATCGATTTTATCAATTTAGTTATGAATCTAACAAATTAATAATCTTTCTTAATTATGGTGTATTGAATCATTTTCCTACTTAACACTGACGAATTAGTGTTTTCGATTTATAATAATCAGTGTTTTGAAAGACATTCATTTTGATCCATTTAATATGATTTTGGGATAAGAATCTTTTCTTATATATTTTATGAATATTCTTATAATATTGTATAAGTATACTTTAAAGGTTTCCCAAATATAGAAAGCAAAGTGGATTGAGAATATACTTATATCGGTGAGATAAGTATATTATATTTTTTATAAATAATTAAAGTATTTAATTATTGAAGATTATTTTGAAGAGGCTTAGTGGATCCCATATGTAAATAAATCTTTGGTTGAATTGTTTGTTATTTGATGGTTAAATAACCGACTATCAAATGGCCGGTTTTAAAATTATTGTTGTCGGTTCAGAGAGACTGGGATCATATATTTTTTCTTAAAACCACTTCAAACCAACATAAGCATTTCGAATTGGGACATCTTGAAGATGATCGAAGACAGTGGTCTTTGAAGTCCAATGGCTACTTGCTACTAATCCTGAGGGTTATTTCAAAATGAATGTTTTAGAAGTAGTGCCTTCAGTTTGTTCATATTTTGATCAACTTGTATGGAAGAATTCTAGCATTGCACTGTCGCCTAGAGTGCAGTGTTAGCATTCCAAGTAGGATTTCTATCTAAAAAGGTAAAATGTAGCCCCAAAGCTCATCAACTTGGAATGAATAAAACATGAGATATGCTGCAAGGCTATGTAGGCCGCATCCAATTGGGTATTGTCATCACCTTTCTAGATTATTATTTATGGGTTGGTTATGCATGAGAGCTCTCGGGATAAGGTTTCAAAGCAATCGGGGTGATGAAATATTGGGTACTATCTAGTAAGGGGTAGGCCGGTCTTTCCATGCATTAGGTCCATGCGAGGCCCTTTGTACATTTTATCTAGAGATGTACTATGAAAGGCAGTACCCTAGCAGCATTATCATTGATGGAATCCATTCTCTAATAAGAGCCGTACAAAATTAGTTGTGTCCAACCATGCAAGAACGTGAGATGCAAGAAATCCAGCTATATTCATAATTTATTTTAAACCCTAGACATTATTATACTATCACTGGATTCTTCTATAAACTGGTTTGGTTATCGTAAGGTAAAAACTTATCCATATATATGTGCGGTGTGGTCTAAGGAGATACCTTTTATTTTAAAGAGTTTTACAAGATATAATAGTATTCCTTGTGATTTGAGTTACTCGCGCTGGTTTTATCAGACTGGTTCGGATTTTATTTTTCTAGAACGCTCGGGTCAGATGCGAGTATTTTCCAAAAATAGCTTTGGAGCTTCAAGAATCGAGTTGGCTGCCTAAGACATATTTTCGTATTTGTATTTCCACTATAATTTTATGTGTGTATTTATCATAATTTATAAGAATGTGCTGTTATAACTATCCTGGCTAATGATAGGTTAGACTCTGATGATGTTTGTGTACTAAAGGATTTTCTTTTGTAAAGTTGAATTTGGAATATTATATTTTATTCATCACATTGTGAGATTTAGCTCTTTCCTTTTCATTTTCTAGTCCCCAAACAATTTGTCTTTTTGGCACTTGGTTGCTCGGCATGTAATACCGTGGATGCATTAGTGTCGACTTTTGAGGATCGAAAAGGCGGGTCATTGCAATAATTTCCAAAATAAAATATTGATTAATATTTATACATACATATACTTATATTGCAATATTTAGAATATATAAATAAAAATATATAACTATATGATATATTTGTATATTAGATGAGCTGACATTTCTATTGCGGTGTAAATCTCGTTATTTATATATGAGCGTGTTATACCTTGCAAGGATTGTTATGTGACACAAGCACACACGCTCGTGCGCATGAGCACACACACATATATTTCTTTGTGTGTGTTTATGATGCATATTTATATATAACATAGTATTAAATACATTATATTAAAGCATTTTATAAATATAAATAAAGTAATGATTTTATTTAAAAGAAATTTAGAAATGTTTAAATAAATTAGACTTCACAGGTCCAATAGAAATCTAGTATGATAAAAAAATTGAAATTCATCCATAAATTCCGTTCTAGGCTGGTCCAGTTCCAACAATGGTATCAGAGCCCAATAACCTATGCGGTCTAAGTTAGTCATGTTAAAGGTTTCTAGAAAGGTAATGTCGAGAAAGATTGTTCCTAATAGAAAAGGCCCAATTTGAATTGGGCCTTGAGCTAATTTTCAAAATTGTTTGTAAATTAAAATATAAGAATTTAAATTTAAAATTTAAATTTAAAATAAGATATGGATATATTATAAAAGTTATAATGTAATAAATTTTTTAATTTTTTAAGAAATAATATAAATTAATTTCAAAATTTTAAATTAATTAATAAGGTTAATAAAATAAATTAATTAATTAAATAAGTCAACTAATGAAAAATATATACATGTACTGTATATTTTGATATATGTTATGATACTTTAAAGTGCTTAAGATATCGTAAGTACACTATATGTATACAATGTGATTTTTTTGGAATTAATATAAATTGATTAAAAAATAATTAAATAAACTAATTAAAGGTTAATTAATTACATAGATTAATTAGAAGTTAATTAAACATATAAATAAATTAAAAGGTTAATTAATTAAATAATATACATATGTATATGATATATGTGTCATACTATAAAGGTTATAACATATAACAAATATTTAATATGAATGTAATATTAAGATAAAATAAATTTAACATTTGCGCCAAAAAATGGTCACAAACACCCTATTATATGTGAAAGCAATGATATCCAATATTTAGAACCAAATAGAGAAATATAGATTCACTGATCACATAATAGATTGTAGAAAAGTAAATGAACACACAAGTTTTATAGGTGTTCGACAAACTTCGGTCTACGTCCACTCCAATAATCTTTTATTTATACTATAAAATTACAAGTACAGTTTTTTTTTGCCTTAGAAAAATAATGGAGGAAGAGATAAGAAGTAATGAAGGAGAGCCAGCCGAAAAGTCCACTGCAATTAGCCAAGTCCAATGTATGTATAGGTGAAAACATGCATGGATCGGACTAAAATTTCACTGAAAGAACCTCCGGATTCGTACAACCCGATCCAGCAATTTTTCGATTGATCACACACCATATGAATGATCGATGTAAATCGTTCATATTAGCTCCAATAGGGGTGCAATTTTTTTGTAGGGTCCCATTTCTCTCTGGTCCATGCTTCTAAAGTTTCACGCCATTCCGAATTACTATTTGTGAGCTATCAATCAATCTTCGTTGTTTTGAGCAGAAAATGGAACATGTGAGATCATTCCATACTTGCTCCTTTTAGGGTGCGATCGTTCCAGCGAGTTCCCCATGATGTTAATTACTTGCTGACTTACCATTTATGAGATACGTGTTTTTCGTGAAATTGCGTTAAGTTGTAATCAATCATAGGAGATCATTCCATACTTGCCCCTTTTGAGGTGCAATCGTTCTACTGAGTTCCCCGTGATGTTAGCTACTTGCATTCCAAATTTTGTGTCATTCTGACTTACCATTTGTGAGATATCGCGTTTTCCATGGAGTTGGGTTGAGTTGTTTGTGTTGAAAATCGATCTGATCCCTCTTCTTTTGCCCATAACTTGAGCACATGAACTCCAATCGACTTTTAGATTGAAATGTAGCCTCATAGGGCCCTTCTTGTCACTTCATACCGATTGCATCTTGATTGGGTCAAAAAGTGGGGATTAGATCGAATCTGATGCCTATGTGAAGTGCCAATTCCATACTTAGCCATTTTTAGTGTTGTTAATCCAAATCATTTGACTATTGTCCATAACTTCAACTGTAATCAATTTTCAATCCATCCATTTTAGCCGAATCCACGGTATCCCAACTAGACCAAAAGGCAGGATAACATTTGCCTTCCAAAACATGCCTTGCGGTAGGAAGGTGTGTTTTGAATTGCTATAAATCCGAAATCCATAATCCATTGATATCTGAATATTCATATCAAAAATCTAATCCATTGCCAATCCAATTCCTTAATCTCCCTAGATCGTTAGTTGTGGTCGTTCGAAACCATTATTCAGATCTGTAGTCGTTCGTGGTTGGCATTTATTCGAGGCTGATGTTGTCGTTCAAGGCGAGTGGTGGTCGTTTGTGACCAACAGTCGTTCGTGGCAGATGATGGTCGTTCATGACCGATTGTCGTACAAGATAAAAGATGATCATATGAAATCGACTTTCGTTCGGGACGAATGATGATCGTACGTGATCAGGTCGTTCAAGGTGATATATGATTGTTCAAGATTGGATGCCGTCCGAAGTGAAATATGATCGTTCGAGATCGAGTGCCATTAAAGCCGAAATATGATTGTTGAGGATCGAGTGTCGTTCAGGGCGAAATGTGATCATCCGAGATCGAGTGCCATTTGAGGCTAAATGTGATCGTTCAATATCGTATGCCGCTCGAGGCGTTAGCTAAGCCCAATCCGCTTGTTTTTCGACGAAGGGGATTGTTTTTGCCTTTCTGCCTTAACTTTATGGATGAGGTTTAGAATTACTAATGTCAGATTTCACATTCATGTGAGTTTTGCAATCAATTAACTAAACTAATAAAATCAAGTTCAAATGTTAAAGGGAAAAATAAAAAATTAAACAATGCGATGCATGCCTCTCTGGACGTGACGGTTTATTGTCATCTCAGAGCATGCCTAGGGACCGTTCGTGATCTCATACATGTGTAAGTGACTTAGCCGTTTTACTATGAGGAAAAAAATTAAAAAATAATTATTACAACCGACGTCCATGTCCTAAACTCGGCCCTTGCTATCACGATCAGTTGATGATGAGCCATGTCCTCGATCCAAGGTCGTTCCAGTTTCCATTTAATGCGGACGGTGGCTTCTTTTGTTCCGCCATCGATGTCCATACCCTCACGTACTGCGGCAGTCTTTCATTCCTGACGTGCTTCTTTATCACATCCTTAAGTGCCTACGATTATTTGTATCATGCCTGCTCAACTCATGGAATACGCAATATCTTCCTGATTTCATTTCGTTGTCTGTAAGCTCTCTCTTCGTTGGCCTAGGATAGGGGATCTGCCTCCTGGTATCCATATATATCTGTCCAATGTTTCAGTCAATTCCATGTAAGAGGTGAATCTCGGTTCCCTCCTTGGTTGCTTTAATCTGTCAGAGCTATCGTTAGCCTGTCGTTTTTCATTATTTGTCTTGGACCTTCCACCGATGATCTTTCATCCCGAACATTGTTTACATCTTGCTTGTTAGCTCGTGCATCCTCTAGCCTCAAGAACCTTTCTGCTTCATGGTAAAATTCCCCAAGATCCATTGGTGGATCATGTGCCAGTGAATCCTTGAATTCTGTGTTGTCAGGAATTCTAGATATTGTCTCCATTAAAACCATACATGAATTTGATCGATCCGCCGATGCTACCGCGGCATTGATTTGTGGTAGAAAACTCCTCAGGGACACTCCGGCCCTTTCTTTTAGTGTTTCTAGAGTCATCACAAATTTTGGGTCTTGAGATGTGAAACCTTGTACTGTCTCTCTAACCTGTCTGCTAATTCTCCCTAAGTTCTATTTAATCCATTTTCAAGCTGCCTGAACCAGACCATAGCCAAATCTGTCAAATATAAGGGGAAACACCTTACCATGTCTTCTTCTGATTCCCCTACCACCTCCATATGCTGGATATACCTCATCAAATGCATAGTTGGGTCCGACTTTCCATCATATACTTCCAATATTCGTAGTTTGAATTTCGATGGATTCCTTGCATTACGGATATTTGGATTGAACAGACTTTGATTGACATCTTCCAAGCTCCTATTGGGCACTTCGCCTCTCATTATCCATCGTGTCATCTCAGCCATCCTTTCGTTTCCATCTATGGGTAATCTCCTGTTGTCATTTGCAAACTGCTCCCTAAGTCCACTAAGGAATTCTGGAGCATACTCTTCGTGATGTACATCCGTAATCCAATTAGTACAAACTGTGCAGCGTTGTTTGTCACCCTGCTTGGAAACGATCCAGCATGACCCGAGGGCATGCCACCAAGTCCCAATCGGTCGACGATGATCGTTCTGGAACAATCAGTACCAATCATTATGTGTCGACCGAGGACTGCCTTCGGCTGTACTATTCCATCCTGCTATTTGTTAGCTTCATTTCCTTAATCTTGACTCTTGTTTTCCTTAGCTCCTGCTACCCCAACTCCATGATTCATATTTCCAGCAACTTGAGCTACTCCAGTCCCTTGGTTTTGTGCTCTAGCTTGTCCAATCCATCGAGTAGATTCTACAGCATCTCCTCATATCACTTTAGTATCCTTTCTTGCATAGCATCCATCATCATTTATGTCTTGTCTATGGCAATGAAGACTGTGCTTTGATTAGCCACCGAGGAAGCTACCTAACTCCCTTCATGATGGATCCTATTCGCTGTCTTTCTCCTTGTTGATGGTTTCATCATTGCTTTAATTCCAAGTTCTCTAGTTCATTCCAAATCTAAACACCAAATCCACGGGGGATAGCTTTCTCAGTGAAAGAACCCAAATGTTTGCGCCAAAAGTTTTCACAATTACCCTAATGTATGAGAAAGAAAATATATCAAATATTTGGTCCAAAAAGGGAAATAAAGATTCACAGATCACGGAATAGATTGTAGAAAAGTAAATGAACACACAAGTTTTATAGTTGTTCGGCAAACTCCGGCCTCCGCCCACTACAATAATCTTTTATTTATACTGTAAGATTACAAGTACAGTTTTTTTCCTTAGAAAAATAATAAAGGGAGAGATAAGAATTGATAAAGGAGAGCCGACCAAAAAGTCCTTTGCAATGATCTAAGTCCTCTGTATTTATAGGTGAAGACAAGCATGGATCGGGCTGAAAATTTACCAGAAGAATCTCCAAATCTGTATGACCTGATCCACCAATTTTCAAATCGATCGCACACCATATGAATGATCGATACTGATCATTCATATTAGCTCCAATGGAGTGCGATCGTTCCTTTGGGGTCCCACATCCCTCTAGTCCATGATCCTAAAATTTTGCGCCATTCCGACTTACCATTTGTGAGATATCGATCTATCTTTGTTGTTTTGAGCAGAAAATGAATCATGGGAGATCATTCCATACTTCCTCCTTTTGGTTTGTGATCATTCTTGTGAGCTCCCTATGATGTTAGCTACTAGCTCTCCAAATTTTGTGCCATTCGGACTTACCGTTTGTGAGATATCGCGTTTTCCGTGAAGTTGCGTTGAGTTGTAATCAATCATATGCGATCATTCCATACATGCTCCTTTTGAGGTGTGATTGTTTTGTTGAGTTTCCCATGATGTTAGCTACTTTCTCTCCAAATTTAGTATCCTTCCAACTTATCGTTTGTGAGATATCATGTTTTTCGTGGAGTTAGATTGAGTTGTTTATGCTGAAAATTGATCTGCTCCCTCTTCTTTTGCCCATAATTCAAGCATACGAACTCCAATCAACTTGAAAATTAAAATGTAGCCTCATGGGGTCCCTTTTTCACTTTATATTGATTGCACCTTAATTAGGAAAAAAATTGGGGATCTGATCCAATATGTTGCCTAGGTGAAGTGCCAATTCCATACTTAGCCATTTTTAAAGTGTTGTCCATCTGAATGCATTCACTATCATCCATAGTTTCAACTATAATCGATTTCCAACCATTCATTTTAACCGAATATGTGGTATCTCGGCCTGACCAAAAGACTGGATAATAATTAATTAAAATGTTAAGTGATTTAAATTAATTAAATAAGACATAGTTAGCCTAATATTATACATAAGACTATAATATAAGTTAATTAAAATATAAAAGTTATATATTATAGTAAAACTTACATAATATGAATGTATAAACTAAAGATGGAACATTAAAGAAACCCTAAATAGACTTAAGGAGTAAATACATATGTATATGAACGCATATCATGATTTTTGGTTTGTCTGACACTTGTATCACAAGGGTGTTCCATAAAAATACATTACTCCATAAGTAAATATCGCTTGATATAATATATTGAAGATTATGAATCTTTAATATAAAGTTGTCCTTTGTTATTCATATATTAATATATTACTTGCCTACTCTTTAGTTATTAAGCTTTCCTCAAGCTAGGGATTACGTGTAGTACTATTAATATATTGAATAGACAAGGTAAGATAATTGCACATATTTGTTGAGCTTTCTCAAGGTATGCATTATACTTAGGTTATCGCAAAATGATAGACCCAAGTGAGTAGTCCTACATTGCATGTTGGTTTTCCTTCAAGTAAAAGCGGAGTTAGGACAAGGAACCATGGGTTTGGAGTTGCATGTGATAGAACCAATAAGGAGTTATCCATTCCATGTGGGCATATGATTTGTTGAGCTTTCCTCAAGGTCGTAATCCCAAGGCATATGAACTTTAATACCCACTAATGCAGTTGAAAGACTTCTATATTTCATTTAGGGTTTGGCGCAACATAAAAGATGAGCGGAAGCCTTATAAGAAAAATGAAATGATAACATATAACATTTCTAATATTGTAAGAACATATGCTATATAATGTCATAATATTCTACATTAATAAATTTATGCATTTAATATGATTGATAAAACATTTGTCAATTAAGATATACAAATGAACAGAATTGAAGATTGAAAAAGAGAAATATGACATATACTTACTAATAAATGCTTATTACATGTTGACATTTCAACACCCATTCAAGCTCCTGATTTTACTAGATACATTCATAATTTGGTCGCTTATGTATTTATTTGGTCGAGACTGTGTATTGCATTATATGAGTTTTGAACTCAAAAGCAATACAAGACTATGGATATTTAATACATATACAATCATATATAAGTGTTATATGGTGGATCGTTATAGTTCGTAATGTATGATACTTCATGAAATTAGTTCCTTCGAAGCAAACAAATAGACCATACTATGAGATCGTGTATTCCATTTGATCGATTACAATAAAAATCGAATCATATTAATTGTAACCCAAAACCAAAACTAAAATTTAGATCTAAGAACTCGATTGCTAAAATGTCAGTTTGAACAGTTTACATAAGATGCATCATATTTGATGTTCTTAAATGTTAAAGATAGTCAAATGCATTTTTATAAAGAGTTTGTTATGATATTGTAATAAGAGTTTTCTTTTAAATGGTTCGACCAGCTAGAAAGAAAAACGAACGTATAAGAGTAGATGTGATTTAAGGTTGGGATGAAGAGAGTGAAAAGACACTTCTGCTTCATATAGAAACATCGAAAACGAGAATTATGATTAATTAATACCTAGCATTGGAATGAGAAATACGATTTCTATTCCAAATTGTATTTTCACATAGAAAATTGTTTTTATGAGATTTATTTCTTTGACAAAACATTTGATCAAAGAACTCTCTGCGGTAAACTAGTTGCAATATATGAAATAAATAATCTATATTTAGTGAATGATGGACCACTAAATTTAGTACATTATTATGATAATTGTAGAAATAATGGGAGCATGCCATATAGCACTTATTGCTTGCATCAAGTTATGAAAATTACTTTTGAAAACATAGCGAACATTATTATAAAATAATGACTATTGTTTGATGTTGACTGAAAAATAAACATAGTATATTTCAATATGAATATCATGAATATTCGGTATAAAATAAAACTATAATATGGTATTTTTTTTTCATAACAAAGGTGATGCACTGGAAAATAGTGAAGTATCTAAAATTATTTACAATTATTTTGGAGTTATGGACTAAGCCGTAGTTTTGCGAAATAATTTTATTATATGGTTACGAATCATATAATACTAGTTAATTATAACTCAGACAATTAAGGACAAAGCACCTATTCAGTGGGAGCGTCATAAGAATTGATAAACTCTTCGGATTGATTCATATAGATGTATGCAATCGTAAGTCTATTGATACCAAAATGGGTCTACATACTTTGTTCTATTCACCATTGAGTTATTATAGACATGAGCATATGTAACTGATATACATGTATAATTCTATGATAAGCTCGTAGAATATGTAACGAATGTAAATAATATAACATGTAACCGAAATGATTCGATTTGATTGAATAGGGGAATATATTGGATAGAGTTTCATATATACCTAATATGAATAAAAATTCGATTTTAAAGGTCACTCATTCTTATAATACAAAATGATGTATTGATAAGGAGTAATCGATTTTTTTGGAAAAAGGACGATTAATGATGACTGAAGTTGAGTTAAATTCTTTCTATAAGTTATGTATCAAGAGTAGTACACAAGGTTAAAATTAATATTATCCAAAGAGTAGTTTAGGTTTATAAGAAACCCTTACGTTTTCCAAGCCAAGGTGTTGGCAGGTTGTGGAAGTCAAAAGACTATACATAATAATTGTGCGCAAAAGAATCTTGTATGAATGTCCCACGTATATTTTAGGAACGATAGTCATTAGATGACTCATTTATGTTGTGAACATAAATATATTGTGAAATAATGCAAAATCAGTTTTATAAGGTGATTTGTAAAATGTTTATGAATGCCCAATCTGTTGCATTGAGAAATAAATGTTGTTTTAAGAAATACCAACTTTGTAGCGAAAGAATTCATTTAAGAATTTGTTGGTATAAAATGAATATGGATACGATCAAAGGATAAAATTGATTACAGGGAATGAAATGAAATTGACCGAACCTAAATAAACACAATACATTAGAACGTATAATGAATATTTTTGTATTAAAGAGAAAACGTGAGTTTCTTGTCAATGTCAAGAATAAATAATCCTCGGTTGTTTCATTAAACAATTAGGAGTCTTGACTCTATGATATGGTACGATGCGTAGATCCTAAAGAGATTCCAAGTACATTAGAAAACTATATTTTAACAGTTGACCCAAAGGGATATGATTCATTGACCGCAAATGTGTCTTAATAGAAAGATTAATATAATTGGAATATAATGAGCAACATTAATAAGAATAAAATCGTAAATTTGAATTATTGAAATTAACATAACAGATTTACCACTCAATACACTTAAGTTGGTTCGGATTTTACTTACAAAGTTATCGCATGTGATGAATTTATGTTTTGGTACATATGTGTTAAAATAGAAAATTCTAAATAATGATTTAGAGTGAACTATTTACACATAATAGCCAAAATATCTCAAAATCAGTGGGAGCGGTATTGAGTTTATGAGTTTTTGGATATGATCCAAGAACAGATATGAAAGTGTCGTTCAATTAGCATCAAATTAAATAAGTATTTCAATAGAAATATCAAATAGTATTATTATAAGTCAAAATGTAGAGGAAGTGTGTGTCATAAGAAAGAACATTAAAAGGTACATAGATATTTCCAATCTATAAGTAAACATCACATTGTTGATTATTAACGATGCACTCATGTTAAAATTAGCTTTTAGTTGTTTTAATACTCGATGTTGGATTTGTAAATGATGTTTTTATAGTACATATAAAAGAATATTGGGAAGGTCCCAAATGATATGCAAGGACATTTTGTTGAAATGTTTAATACATAACATATGAGATGAATTACTTATGCATTAGCAATAGAAATTATCATACATGTTATGTTGTCTACAATATCGTGACTTGTTTACGTATATGATACATAAAACAAATCCAAACAAATATCACAAAATGGTTGTTTGAGGTTTTCTCATGTATTTATGAAATACTAGAGAACTATTTAATGAAACAACGAACTCCTTATGAAGAAGTGTTCGGACTTAAACTTCATAAGTGATATTGAGTATAATTTGTCAATAATAAATTCAAGTTAAGAATCTTTAAGTTGGAAATGTTCCAATTAGAAGAGATTATGGATGATTCGATGAAAAGGCTTAGTGTATTGACTTGAATAGCGCCATAATAAAAGTAATGTATATATAAAAAATGCACAAATTTATAACAGAGCTGAGGATGATTCCAAATATGGAGGATCCCATAACGTTGTTATATGATAACAATGTCGCAACATAGTTCGTAACAGAATTTCATTCTCACTAGAAATCGAGAGACATACTTTGAATTGCTTCACATGATAAAATAGTTTATCAACGTCGAGAAGGGTTAATTAACAGAGTAGGTAATTAAAGTAAGATAGCATACCCGCTCACTAAGGGACTGACCCAATTAATTTTGAGAGAATCGATTGGAAAAATTGGAATAAGATTCCATAATTGAACGTGTTGATGCCAAGGCACAACACCTAAAAAACTATGGAAATATTGAGCTCTAGCAAGCAATATCAAAAGAGTAAAAATAAGACCAAAATTTTTATAGTGGTTCAACAATCTCTAACCTATTCTCACTTTATATTTTGTTTAGAGATTTGAGAGTTACTAGTATAAGGGATTAGCTAATCTAAAGCCTAAAACGATATATAATAGCTTCCTAAGTGATTCTACTGGAGGAGAGATAGGAGAGGAAGAAGGAGAAGTGCCAAAAAGGACCTTTCGTAGTTACCATAGGGTCTGCATTCGTAAGGGAAGTGTTCAGCTGAACCAAGACCCCACGAAACACAAGGTCCAGGTATAAGTCCAAAGGTGTAAATGAGCAAAAAGTCGGCCCAAACATTAGTTAAAACCACTCAGTACCGAGAGGTTCCTCTCGGTATCAAGAAGTTTGTGTTGGTGGAAACTTCCTCTTTTCCTTCCACTCTGCTTCCTATCTCTTATCCATTGCATTCCAAACAAAATTCTTAAAGATCGATTTGTTCTTGATAATTTCCTTGATGATGCTTGTCTTTTCCTACTATCTCTGTTTTCTTCCAAACAATCCTTAGAGTTGCTCATCTATCTCTTGAGAAAAGCACTTCACTGCAAACAATTAAGGTGGTGCTTCAATTATAGGTGGTTTAGGAGGTGCAAAGTAGAGTAAAAACCTATTGGTACCGAGTGGTTCGTCTCGGTATTGAGCGGTCCACTTTACCCATTTTCCCTTGAAACTTGTTGAGCATGGTCCTCTAGCTTTTCCAAACATGTTCCTAAGTTCATAAATTGTTTCGTCTTTATCTTAATGTTCTAATTCCAGTTGAAAATCCGCTCACTCAAAAACCTGGTTAACACTTGCCCCCCAAAAGTATGTTTTATGAATGTAAGGTATGCTTTGCTCAAAAAAGAGTTTTAAAGTAGTCAATCTTTAGTAATTGAGCCTTCTGGCTATCCATCGATCCCGATCTTAATGAATCGTCCAGTTCCTTTGGATTCTCCTGCAAACCAAAGGTCGTTCCAGACCCATTATAGCTAAGAACTCTAGCCCTTGTTTAAGTACCAACCATGAATCATGGTCAGACTGTCTTTTATCCGAAGGTATCATATTGTATATCATAATCACCTCGTGTTCGCCTGAGATTTATCTATTTTACTCTGATTGCAAGGCATTCAAATCCTTATATCAGGTCAACGCTGTTCTGGGGATCGATCTCACCGGACCTTTTATCATCCAATTTAGGGTTCAATCTCTTCGAATCATTTATCATCTAATCTAGGTTTCAATCTCTCCGGATCATTTGTCATCTAATCTAAGGTTCATTCTTTTCGGATCCTTGCCGAGTCCAATCTGCTTGCTCTTCGGCAAGGGGACTCAACATCCAAAAAAGTCCATCCGCGCTCTCTATTCACCGAGGGGACATACTTTTGGTCTTTCCGGATCCTTGCTGAGTCCAATCCGCTCACTTATCGGTGATAGGTCCTAACGTCCAAGCGAGTACATTCACTTACACTTCGGTAAGGAGACATACTTTGTTGTACAAGTCCATCCATTCACCCTTTGGCAAGAGAACTTATACCTTGTGGTCATTGACCCATCTATTGGGACGGGACTACCATGATAAATGTCAATCATCACGTTTAAGTGGTTTCCCAAAAAATCAAATATTCAAATCGAACAATCAACCAAACATCCTAATAATTCATCTTAGATATCCAACTCAAACTGTGCCTAGAGACGAATCAAGTTCACATAGACCTGTAGCCAGTTTAAAGTTATGATTGTTTATCTATCCAAAATGGAAAGCAAAGCATGGGAAATGAACCTAACTCATGTCCATCCCGATCATGGGATTTCCAATCTCGACCCAAATCCTTGGTCATGTCTTGATGCATTCGCTGCGGATGGTGGCGGCTCTAGTCACACCATTGAAGTTTAGTCCCTTACTTACTATTGTAGATGGTTACTACGAACTAGCTCTTCTATTAACTCATGAAGGTGTCAGAACTCGTTCATCTCATGTCCATCCATTTCATGATATAGGAAAATTTTCATGGACCTTTCCTCCTGATCCATTGGTTCCCTCTTAGCTGGCTTTCTATAAAGTATAAGCCCCATAATATCGAGATAAATCCTCTCTGGGGTTCCAGTTAGGTTGGCATAAGAAGAGAAATCTGATTCCCTCTTTGGTCGCTTCGGTCTCCCGAAGTTATCTTCAGCTTTCCGCTTTCCTTTCTCTCCACCATATCCTGCTTTGGAAGGCTATCTGTCATCCACAACATTTATTTCAACATTTTATGCTTCAACATCCTCCTGACACAAGTACCTCTCTGCTAAGTGATTGAATTCCAAAAGATCCATCGGTGGATCCCTTTCTAAGGCAATTTTAAAGTCCGCCTTATTCGCACTTCAGAATCTACCGCTATCAGAATCACTGATGGATTCAACTTATGAACTACAATGTTGCAGCGTTAAACTTAGTCAAGTAACTCCTCAAGGTCCCTCCGGCCCTTTTCTTCACGCTTGATAGCATCATCATATTCTTTGGTCGTGAAACGTGAATATTGAACTGTCTAATGAACTTATTGACTAGCTCGGTCCACATGCTTATGGACTTATTCTCCAATTGTCATAACGACAATACTGCTAAAACCATTAAATATAATGGGAAGCACCATCCTATTACCTCCTTAGAAGCACTCAACACCTTTATATGTCGGACGTATCTCATTAGATGAACTTTTGGATCTGCCTTTCCATCACACATTTCAAAGTCGAAGGCTTGAAATCGGGATGATTCCTCGCATACCGGATGTTAGGGATAAATGGATTCCTATTTATGTCCTTCAAACTCTGGTCTGGTGGTCCACCTCTCAATATACTTCTGACCAGCTTAGTCATTTGGTGGTTTCCATCCAACAGAGGTCTTCGATAAATGGCTGCATCTTATCCCCCTCCCCCTCCTGTAGAGGAACTTGGGCACTACTCCTCTAGTTGAACGTTTGCATTTTGATCCACACTTCAAGCTTCATTCTACCTTCAATTTCTATGGGGAAGCTCTAGCACATACTTCTTCGGACGATGTGAGTTTGCGTTCTGATTCGCCTTTCTGGCTTCAGCGTCATCTGTTCTCGGGATCCCGGTTCGTCCTAAGCTCGAACCAACATTGCCCCCATTTAAATTCCTCTCGGTCATAAGAGGACTGTGGTTGGTACCAACTGGTTCTGGTTGTGGGGTCACTATTCCATTTTGCTCAACTCTAATTATAGATGTTCCTATGTTGGCTTCCGGCTTTTGGTTCTGAATTCCAAAAGCTCCAGTCATTCCTTGTTATCCCATTCATAGGGAAAATCCCTCCAACATTTCCTGTTGTCGAGCCATTATTCCATCTTGCATTTTCTTCATCATTTTCTTTATCTCTTCTCTAGTCACATGGATGGATTGATTAGAATTTGAGGACATCTTTTGGACTCCCCCATGGTTTGGTCGACTCCCTTCAATCATTGATCTGACGTTTGGCCTCTTCGTCTTCTCTAAATTTTAGATACAAGCTTTAGGTTTTGAAATCTAGCTCTCTCCTAGTGAAAGCACTAAAATGATGATGCCAAAATTGGCATAACACACAAAATTCTATGGAAATTTGAGAAAATATCAAAAAATTGAAAAGGAAACCACACTTTTATAGTGTATTGGCAATCTCTGTCCTACGTCCACCTTATATTTTGTTTATTAGAGCTTGAGAGTCACTAATACACGTGTTTTACCGATCTAAAGCCTAAAACAACAAACATTAGCTCGCTAAGTGATTCTAATGGAGGAGAGATAGGAGATGAAGAAGGAGAAGTGGCAAAGAAAGTCCTTTCCTAGTTGCTATAGGGTCTGTATTTATAGGGAAAGTGCTCAGCAGAATCTGGGGCCCTCAAAACACAAGTTATAGGTCCAAGTCCAAAGGTAATAGAAAATAAAAAGGTTAACTTAACCATAAGATAAAACCACTCGGTACCAAGATTTTTGTGTTGATGGAAACCTCCCATTTCTTTTCCACTCTGCTTCCTATCTCCAATCCATTACGTGCCAAATACTTTTCCTTGAAGATCGAGTTGTTCCTAATAATTTAGTTGATACTAATTGCATTTTCCTACTTTCTTTGCTTTCTTCCAAAAATACTTAGAGTTGCTCGTTTATCTCTAGATAAAAATCTCTTCATTGCAAACACTTGAGATTGTGCTTCAAGTACGAGTGGTTTAGGAGGTGCAAAGTGGAGTAAAAACCTCTAGGTACCATGTGGTCCACTTTGCTCATTTTCCCTTGAAACTTATTGAATATGATCTTTTTGCTTTTCCAAATGTTCTTTCCAAGTCTATGAACCGTTTCCTCTTCATCTTGACATTTTAATTCTTGTTGAAAATCGGCTTGGTCAAAAACAGGTTAATACATGCCTCCAAAGTATGCCTTATGTAAGGTGTGCTTTGTTTACGAACAAGTTTTAGCAGTAGTTAATCTTCGTTCGTTAAGCCCTTCGGCCATCTATCGATCTCGATCTTGGTGAGTCATTCGTTTCCTTCGGATTTTCATACAAACCAAAGGTCGTTCCAAACCCATTATAGCTAAGGACTCCCCCCTTGCTTAAGTGCCAACCATGAATCATGATCAACCTGTTTTTTTATCCGAAGGTATCATATTGTATATCAAAATAACCTTGTGTTCGATCGAGATCTATCTATTTTACTCTGATTCCAAGGCATTTAAATCGTTATATCAGGTCAATGTCCGTTCTAGGGTTCGATCTCAACGGATCATTTATCATCTAATCTAGGGATCAATCTCTTTGGATCGTTTATCGTCCAATCTGGGGTTCGATCCCTCCGAATCCTTACCGAGTCCAATTTGCTTGCTCTTCGATAAGGGGACTCAACATTCAAGAAAGTTCATCCGCTCACTCTCCAATGAGGGGACTTACTTTTTATCTCTTTGGATCCTTGCTGAGCCTAATTTGCTCGCTCTCCGACGAGGGGCCCAATGACCAAGCAAGTTCATCCACTTAGTAAGAGGATTTACTTTTCTGTACCAATCCATCCATTCACTCTCCAATAAGGAAACTTGCACCTTGTGGTCATCGCCTCATCTCTTCGGATGGGACTACCATGATCGATTTTAGTCATCACGTTCAAGCGATTTTTCAATAATCAAATATTCAAGTCAAAGCGATCAACCTAACATCATAATTATTCATCTCAGACATCCGACTCAAAGCGTGCCCGGAGACCAATTATGGTCTTATACATGTGTGAGCTGCCTGAGGTTGCTAATGTTTTTGCTATTCAAAACGAAAAGCAAAGTATGGGAAACGAACCTACCTTATGTCCATCCCGATCACGGGATTACCAATCTCGACCCAGATCCATGGTTGTGTCTTGATGCATTCGCTCCAGGTGGTGGCTGCTTCGACCGCACCATTGCAGTTTGGTTCCTTGCATAGTATTATAGCTAGTTCTTCAAACTAGTACTTTTATCAAATCACGAAAGTGTCGGCACTCTTTCGCTCCATGTCCACCCATTTCATGAAAAAGGAAAAATTTCTTGGACCTTTTCCCTCGATCTGTTGGTTCCCCCTTAGCTAGCTTTCTTTAGAAGATCTACCTCTAGTATCGAGATAAATCCTCTTTGGGGTTTCAGTATGGTCAATGTAAGAGGATAATTTTGATCCCTCCTTGGTTGCTTCAGTCGCCCGAAGTTATCTTCAGTTTCCACTTTCCTTTGTTTCCACCATATCTTGCTTTGGATGATCTTCTGTCATACACATGACCATTTCAGCATTCTCCTAATGCAATACCTCTTTGCCTTATAATATAATCTCAGAAGTTCCACCGATGGATCCCTTTCCAAGGCAATTTTAAAGTCCTCTCATTCGCAACTCCTTAAATCGGCACCATTAGAATCACTAATGGATCCGGCTTATGAACTGAAGCAGCTGTTGCGTTAAACCTTGTCAAATAACCGCTCAAGATCTCTTCGGTCTTTTGCTTCATGCACGATCGCATCATCACATTCTTTGGTTGTGAAATGTGAACCCTGAACTGTCTCATGAACTTATTGAGTAGCTCGATCCATGTGCTTATATACCCATTTTCCGGCTATTCAAGCCACATTGCTACTAAATCAGTTAAAAATAATTGAAATCACCATCCCATCATCTCCTTAGAAGTACCCAACACCTCCATATATCGGATGCACCTCACTAGACGAACCATTGGATCTATCTTTCCATTATACTTTTTCAATGTTGGAAGCTTGAAATGGGGAGAATTCCTCACATACACAATGTTAGGGGTAAATGGATTCTTTTTTATGTCCTCCAAACTCTGGTCTGTTAGTCCACCCTACACTATCCTTCTAACCAGCTCAGCTATTCGATGGTTGTCATCCAATGGAGGTCTTTGATTACTGGCTACATTTTGCCCCTGCTCCAACGGGAGTACTGCCTATACTCATCTGGATACATGTTTGCATTCTAATCCGCACCTCCGACTTCATTCTCCCCCATTCCTATAGAGAAGCTCTAGCGAATACTCCTTCGGTTGACGCGCATTTGCATTTTGAGTCACGTTTTGGCTCTAGCTTCATCCATTCTCGGCATCTTAGCTAGCCGTAAGTCTAAACAAACGTTGCCCCGAAGTAAATTTCTCTCGATACCGAGAGGATTGAGGTGGGTACCGACTGGTTCTGGTCATAAGGGAAATGTTCCAGGTTGCTGCGCTCAAATTCCATATTCGTTGGCTTCCACCCTTTGGTTCTGAATTCTAACAACTTCAGTTATTCCTTGTTGTCCACTCTGTTGGAAAAACCCCTCCAACATTTCCTATTGTCGGGCGATTATTCCATCCAACATTTCCTTCATCATTTTCTTTATCTCCTCTCTATTCATGTAGATGGATTGATTAGAATTCAAGGACACCTCCTGGCTACACCCATGCTTTGGTCGACTCCCTTCAATTATAGATCTGGTGTTAGGCCTCTTCATCTTCTTTAAACTTCGGATCCGAGCTTTAAATTGTGAAATATAGCTTTCTGTCTTTGTGAAAGCACTAAAATTTTAATGCCAAAAGTAGCACAATAACCAAAAATCTATGGAAATATTATGATCTAGCAAGAAATATCAAAAAAGTAAGAAAAACACCAACATTTTTATAGTGGTTCGGCAATTTCTAACCAGCGTGCACTTTATGTTTTGTTTATTAGAGGTTTGAGTGTAAAAAGTATAAGGGATTCACTGATCTAAAGTTTAAAACAACAAATAATGGCTTCCTAAGTGATTCTAATGGAGGAGAGATAGGAGATGAAGAAAGAGGTGCCAAAAATCCTTTTCTGTTTCCTATATGGTCTATGTTTACAGGGAAAGTGCTCGGCGGAACCATAGAACCATGAAACACAAGGTTCAGGTCCAGGTCTGAGTCCAAAGGTGTAAAAGAGCAAAATATCGGCCTAACTATCAATTAAAACCATTCGACACCGAGAGGTTTCTCTCTGTATAAGCGGATTATGTTGGTGGTCCCTTTCTTTTCCACTCTACTTCCTATCTCTGATCCGTTGCATTCCAAATAATTTTCCTTGAATATCGAGTTATTCCTAATAATTTCTTTGATATTATTTGCCTTTTTCTGCTTTCTTTACTATCTTTCAGAAAATCTTTAGAGTTGCTCGTCGATCTCTTGAGAAAAGCACTTCATTGCAAACAGTTAAGGTAGTCCTTCAAGTACAAGTGACTTAAGGAGGTGCGAAGTGGAATAAAATCCTCTCAGTATTGAGTGGTTCCTCTCGGTGCCAAGTGGTCCACTTGGCTCATTTCCCTTGAAATTTGTTCACTACGATCTTCTTACTTTTTCAAACATGTTCTCAATTCCATGAATCATTTCACCTTGACGTTCTATTTCTAATTGAAAATCCACTCGATCAAAAAGTCGGTTCAAAGGTCCCAAGTGCAAGTGGGAGATTGATAGAGTCAGGGGTATGCCCTAGGGGCAATTATGTAATTTGTTACATGTATCTAACTCAACAACCAATCTTGTTCGAAACAAAAGGTGTTTTCTTTCTATTATATACATGATATAATATGTTATATTAATTTATTTAAAAATATATTTAATAGAAAATCCATTAATGGTATGTTTTGTGACAGTAGATACAAATCGTTGTAATTGTGAGTATTTATCACAATGAAAGTAAATATACCATTTTAAATATTCATAGTCAAGGTGTATCGAGACTTGATATAGATACATCTGTTGAAACTAGAGTATGTAATGCTCTCCAAATATTAGGTGCTGTATTAATCACGATTGCTGGGTCGCCAAGGGGATTGTTACTAATAGTTATGGGATAATTATGGAATGACTCACTCGATAGTTTTCTATTGGTTAATATAACAATAATTAAACAGGAAATATCGATGTGAAAAAATTACACAGTTCCCTTGACTTGAGATTACTATTGATCTTCAATGTGGAAGCTCCACTTTGATAATAGTTAAATCATGGCGCAAAATCCATCGAACGACTATAGTTAGGTCGTATGGAAGAGTTGGAAGTGAAATACGGTTCAAGAGAGGATTCGTCTCCTCGGTTATATAAGGTTAGCATCATGGTGAACTAAAGTCAACTCAAAGTCAAATTCTATGGCCAAAGCATTTGATTAATAACAATTGTCATTATTGAACCAAGGATATTGTGTTTGGACTTTAGAGTTGAATGTGGATGATAGTAGAATTTTGTCCATTACCAAATTCCATAAGTCCAAAGTGATATAATTTTGGCAAAGAGAACTGGTGTAAATGATAGTCATGACGGGGTAACACTTAACAAAGTAAAACTGGATTTTGCCGAAACCAAGTAAACAATAAATTTGAGGAAAATGTTGCACCACCTGCTAAGTGACGTATGAGCGTTAATATTCAAATAGTTGGATATTAATCACTAACCAAATTTACACCTAATGGGTCACACAACTGAAATGTTGAATACTCCTTTGACCAAACGATTTAATTAATTTGTAATTATTTTAAATTAAGTAATATTTATGGAATATTAATTATAAAATTCTATTTTGATTTGGTGAACGAATATTATTAAATATATTTATAATAGTTCTAAATATATTAATCGATATATAATACCGATAAACATTTAAATTGAATTTAAATGCAAAATATTTTTGTTTAGGCTTTCAATGGGTTTGAAGCCCATATAAGGGGCTAAAATATTCGAATATATTGGGACATAGGAGATGGCCATGTGATTGGCTAAGATTGTCTAGGGTTGAGTAGATAAGAGGGAAAGAACGAGTAAGATAAAAACAAGGATTTAGATCTTAACTTCTTTCTTCATTCCACCTCTATATAAACATCTCAACCCATGCTTATTTGAGACTTTTGATAGCCTTAAAAACCATTCATTACTGGTTGAAATCATGAGCTCCCACCCCTCAATTTCCAAATCAAATCAAAATAAAATAATTATATTCGATAGATGGTGATCATTGGTTCAAGGACTAACAGTCTACTAAATTGAAAACAAATTCAAGGAGTAGATCTCAACGTTCCACGGTGTTCTCATAGGCTTTGAAGACAAGGTAATTTCTTATTTACAATTATAATTTAATGTCGCATGTGTGTGTATGTATGTATGCACGCATGGGTATGTGTGTTTATATAAAATTATTTATGACACACGCCCGTGATTAATGCTCTCGACATAAATAAATCTTTTTTCAAATCTACGTTAAGATCACAATATAATGTTCAATAATGGCTGCTTCTTCTTTTCGAATTCGAGACTTCAATTCCCTTCATTCTTTTTTTACCTCTATCGCCTATCTTCCTTCGCATTCTCTGCTTTCCCACTTTTCTCTTCCCTCCATGTCGCACCCCTAGTTAAGTGTTGATGCCACCTTTCTCGGTGGAGAGGACTACCAGATCTAGGTGGCGCTCCATCCTCTACATTTGGTCTTCTTCATTCTGGAATAGCAGTTGTTCATCCTCCTTCGAGCTTTGCATCTCCTCTGCAAAATCTGGCATTTGTTTTGGATAATTCAAAGTTAGTAGTTCCTACTGACCCTACTTCAGGAATTTCCATCAATACCATATTGTGTTCGTCGATCTTACCCCTATTATTGTCTGCAGTTGCTTGTGAGTCTCGTTTGTAGTTTAACCTAGCAAGGCCCGATTTAGGCTCTGCTATTGCTGAAAATGTTGTCGAGCTTGAAAATGCATGTGTTAGTAGAGATGTCAATAACGTTGCCATTGATCCTGATTCGGCAAGTGTTAACGAGATTTTCGAATTAGCAAATTTGGATGGCTTTGGATGTGGAATGGATCCTGCATCTGATGTTGGTTTAGTTGTTCCACCAAATGATACTTTGGCTACGGAACAATGCAACTCGGATGCTTGTCAAAATGCCATCGAATCAAATGTCAAGGCTATTATACATGCTTCAATTCTTGTTACTTCCAAGACTGAGGCTCCAAAGTGGACGTCTCTCAATTCCAAATTGCTGCGTAATGCAGGGGTCCACTCTCCCCGTGTGTTTGACAATGTTAAGGTCGAGGGAGTGATGGTTCCTCCGATTGAAGTCCTACAGGCTGGTGTTGATTACTGGTCTGACTATCTAGCTGGATTCTTCTTGGACACTAACCCTACTTATCATGTAGTTAAGGAATGATGTGGTCATGATGGAAGTAAAGAGGTACACTTAGCGTTCATTTTGATAATGATATGTTCTATTTCAAATTCTCGAGCAGTAATGAAAGACAACGACTTCTAGAAGCAGATCCGATACCAATTGAAGGGAAGCCTTTCCTTACCACCTCATGGAGCCCATTCGTAGGCAAGGCCGAGGAACAGGTTTTGTCTATTCCTATTTTGGCACATTTTTCTCACAACCTCTATCCTACAACCCATGATTGGACTTGACTGGCTTGCTGGCCTGGTAAGGTGATTTGTTTTGATTCTAATACCGTAGCCAGGAAGAGATTGGTGCATGCCAAAGCTTCAATTGAAATCACCTCTAAGAGGCCTTTGCCTTCTTCTCTCATGATTTGGATTACGGAGGGTCTTAATGTTGAGGTTGTTCATTACAATTGGAAGCCCGATATCTGTGTGACTTATCAGTCTTTTAACTACCTTCAGGATGCTTGTTCTCTTCAATTAGATGTTGATCTAGTTCCCTATGCTGATAGGACCCCACTTCCCAAGCTGTAGGTCAGGACGTAGCCCACGAAAGTTCGGCCTACTGTTGTTTCCTCTCCCATGTATGTTCCTCCCACTGCTTGTGTGCCTATTGTGGCTCCATTAGTGGTAGTTTCTCTTGTTGTTCCTTCGGTCCTTGATCCTCCCTTTGCTTCTATTGTTTGGAACTCTAAGGAGCGGGCATGGATTCATGTTCCTTTCGAAATGCATCGTGGTCCAGAGAGTGATACATGTTATAGTTTTGTCATAGATGATGATGGAAAGGTATTCATAGGCCCAATAAAGATCCAATACGGTAAAAAAAATTGAAACTCATCTATAACTTTCTTTGCGGGCAGGCCTAATTCCAACAATACATACATACAAACATAGATTCACATACAAATACACACGCACATGCACACACACACGTATTTGTATTCAAATTCTAATTAATGGCGGAAAAGGCATTCCAAGTGGGAACGGTTATCCATGAAAAGCCACCTCCAGTGCCTCCAGATCAGAACCAACTTCCTGGTGTTGTTCATGGGCAGAGACTGTCAAGGGTTAAACAACATATCATTCGAACGAAGAAGATACCGATCTTCAATTTATTGCCCCTCTTCTTGATGGCAACCAAAGTCTATTTTCTATTCCTTAATTGAACAAGGAAATTGCCGAAATCAAATGGAGCAGTCCGCTATTATATATATTCTAGGGAGTCGACCAGTCTATTACCAATTCCAAAAATATGTTGAAAAAGTGGAAACCTAAAGGAAATTGTGTTATAAGTCTAGTATACCAAAACAGAGAATAATCAATTATAAACTCGTCGCACAAGTTTATAACTCAGATTTCCACTACACTGGAATTCTATAGTAATTATTATAACAATATGAATGTTGTAAATAAATTACAACAACAGCGTTATACTATTTTGAACAAACAGTATAACCAGAATAATGGATAGAATATAGAATAATGTATATAAATATACAATCAGACTAGAATTCTAACCGGATTACGTCTGAGGCTCGTCGTAACGATTTCCTTAAGAATTTTATTTCAAAATTCTCCCAAGATACAACAGACGAATTCTGCACGAAATTGTAATGAGTATATCACTCTGTGATTTGAATATTAGAACAGCAGTTGTGTTTAGAAGAGAAGAGATAATTCAGATTAAAAATTCGGTGAGGAAAGTGATCAGTTTTCCTCCTTAATTATAATTGATTCGTATCCCTTCGAACGGTCGCGTCTGTACCCGCTGGTCCAAACGGTCGCGCCCGTTTCTGCTGCTGTTTATCGGTTGCGTCCATTCAATTTGAACAGGCCGCATCCGTTCGCCAAAAATTCCGTTTCTGCTTCATAACAGGTCGCACCTGTTTGTTTTCGCGCCTGCTTCAGAAGCCGCGCCTCTTCAGTCAAAATTCGCGTCCGTCTTCACCCGTCCGTGTCTTTTCAAATTTCCAGACCCAGCCCAGTTTCAGCCGAAGCCCAAAAACTGTTAGACAATGGCCTAGCAAAAAGAATGATCAATTTAGACCCGTACCCGGGTCGGGTTCGGTCGGACGGACGGCGGCGGCGCGCGCGTGTGTGGTGGTGATGCATGATCTCCCTCCTCACAACGAAACATACATTTGGGAGCCTCAGACCTCCAACCTCCACTTGAGAAAATTATTGATATATTTCATTTCTCTTTTGATTTTTGGCAACGTGGGACTAATATGATATTTCATTCACTTAGTTTTAACAAATTGTAATGTATATTATAAACCTAACGGTTTTATTATCATTCGATTTGAAAAGAATGAAGATTGCAATAGAGTGATAAAAACTGGGCCTTACACATACAACTCCAGAATTATTATCATGAAGAAATTATCACCAGGTATGAAACTTACACGCGAATACTTTTCTACCATTCCTATATGGATTAGACTGCAAGATTTAATTTTGGAGTTATGGAACAAAGAAGCTATTAGTCGCATAGTTGGTACTATAGGCAATCCTATCAAAATGGACAATAATGCTACAAGGAGATACAGTTACACTATGCAAGAGTATTAGTAGAAGTTGATCTTAACTTTAATTACCCTACTTCTGTTCGTAGAGTGTACTGTGATGCAGAACACTTTAAAATACAAGTTGTTTATGAATATAAACCTAAAGTATGTGATAATTGCAAATCATTTGGTCATAGTACATAGAATTGCAGAATCTCTTACACTCAATCTTGGAAATGAAAGATCATGTCCATTGGTACTTAGATTTCTACTAATAATGAATCACTCATACAACAACTGAGTTCGGTGAGAGACCCACTTCCCCGCTTAAACAGGCGAGATTTGATACATCAGAATGTTCTTACAAGACACAAAATGACAATACTTCTTCAATTCTAGAATAGATTGCAGGTGCACAACAGATACGTAGGGCTACCACATCTAGTTTTTACACATAAGGGAGACGATGTATGCACAGAGACGCTGCAACAAAGTTCTGTAATGAGTAAGCATCTAAAAGCACAACCAAAGATAGTGCAGCAACTAAAAGTGAACAATCTGGTTCATTACAAACAAATACAACAGAGATTAGTGCGGGTGACAATGAATCTCCTCAACAAAAATGGAATACTATTAGGAACAAAAGGAAGGAATCAACTCAACAATCCAAAAATGCTAAACGAGCAACTGAAATCCCAATGAACAATCCTTATGATTGTTTGCAGAAACATGATACCATATATACATCACTCTCAGAGATCACTCAAGGTTCGCCAATAGACCCTGTATACCAAATTATAGAACAAGACTGTGTTATTGTTGAAGATGTAGATAGTGATAGTTCTACTTCAGAGGACTTTGGGGTCGCGGAAGATTTGCTAGGCGACTTCTATCATTAGTTTATAGAAACATCGCAGAGCGCATTCAGGAAACTTCAGATGCACCAAAAAGTATAGATTTCTCTAATATGGTCACTTTAAACCCTACATATGTTCAGAAGCAAGGCAAAAATGTCCCTAAACCAACAACAGCTCTGCCTAAAAGAACTAGAATCTCTATGAATATCCCATGAACTTTGTGCCGTGGATCACATAGGAGATGAATGTTGCCTGCCATGCATTCAATCATATGGAAACCCACAATTTATTCTATGTAGATTTGGTGGTAATCAATGTAGATAACTTAATAAACACATATCCATTTGTGATTTGTGTGGTTGTTTCATGTTGTTGTTTCAGTGAAAAAATGGGTTGGTTCAGACTAATGTTCCAACTTGCAATAAAGCCGCTACAAATCATCTGCCTTCAACAACAGATAGGATTAACCTACAACTTTGACTTTAGTACTTTAGCTGGCGTATTTTTGAAGGACGAGCAAAGAGCAAGTTAGTTTTTCTATATGTTGGAATGCATGGATTTGATACAGCAATTGGATATGCTCTTCAATCCTGGATAGTGGGAAGACATCTTTGATTTTAGTTAGGTTAAGTTTTTAGTTATCAAGTCTGATAGGCTAGAATGGGATGATTTGGGGTTAAGAGGGTTTGTATATGCAAGGTGAAGTGTGTAAGTGTGTATGTATATATGCGTGTACTTCATGTATATTTAGATATTCAATAAATGAATCCATTTTCAAAAAATAAATATTTGTTATTCAGTATATCTGGCTAGATTAGTTGTATATACCACGAATTCTTATATGTATATGATGTCAATCTAGGATTCATATATGTGTGTGTGTTATTGTCAACTTTTTTTTACATATATATACACTTCTTCGATTTTTAGCATAATTTAAAATAGTTTCGAATTATAGTCAATTTAAAAGGTTTTTTAAACAAAATTGAATTTAAACCAAAATAAATTAACATAAAATACTTGTAATTTTGTTATTGAACTTTTATATATATTGTTCAGGAAAAAAATTATGTGTGTGTATATATATATATATATTATATTCAAGATATATATTTGTTTAATTTACTTTATAATATAAGGAATCAAATTATTAGTTTTAATAATTTATAAAATATGTATGTATGTTTTTATATATATATATATATATATATATATATATATATATATATATATTCAGTCATTACTTGACTTTATATTTCACATTAAAAATAAAAAATAAAAATTTCATTTGGATTTTTGTTTCAAATTAACTAAAAAAATTCCGTATGGATTTTGTCTGATTTTATGGAAATATAAATACGACTGAAGTGAAATATATATATATATATATATATATATATATTACATATGCATATATGTTTTATTGTACAACATCATTTTATATTACAAATGTTTTTAACATATTAATTTTAATATGCGGTCGAACTATATATTTAATTATATATGTGTGTGTGTGTAATGATGTAGCTGTATTATTTAAAGTTCAAAATTTAAATATTTGACTTATTCAAATATTTATCAAAACATAAAAAAAATTCATGTGATACTAACATACTATAATGCAGGAGACAGATCCTCTCTTGAGTGATGTTTTATTCAGTAGTTCAACACATACCCAACTATGGCCATAACGTGATCGAGATATCATATAACTGCCCATAATAAAAGTATAGTCTAGTTACTTAAGATACACAGTACTCTCAAGTTTGAAGAATGCTGCACATTGTTACATGAGATGTTCTAATTTGACTTAGTTGTACTAACCTATAGAAGACTTTCGTTGAGTCATTCTGTGATTATTCCATACAACCATAAGTATATAATCCTTTGTTTGCCCCAACAATCATGAGTAATTCACCGTAGCATTACATATAGTTGTCTTAACGGATGTGTCGATATGCTTTTATATATACATCTTGACTAGAAACATTCAAAGATAAGTATTTTGAATAATTGATTTGAAATTCATTGTTACGAGCACATTCAAAAATTACAGTATATAAAATAATTATCTAAAGGATTTTTTATACATATACATATACATATATGTATGTATGTATATATTTATGTATACGTATGTTGTAACGATCCAGAATTTTGGTTATTTAAAATGGAATATTTAATTGATTTTATACATTTGAAAAGTTAATTTTATAGACTTAATAACCTGAATTACAAATATAATGATTTATTGGGTTGTTTAATTGCGGAATTTAATAACTGAAATTTGGTTAAATAGTGGAATCTTGAGTTTTAAGCTTGATAAAAATAATTTCAAAGGCTTATTAAATTCTTTTTATAAGAACGAAGGTAAACGAAATTTCAAATTTGTATTTAAAAATGATTTACTCGATTTTAAAAATAACTCGTTTAAATCAATATATAAAAATAGCTTTCTGGGGCACAGTCTCGAAATTCGACGAAACCAGTTCCATTGGATCCGTAATAGTGTATTACTATTGGATTTCAAATTTCGTAGCGTTTGGAGTTACTGTTTGGTCGTATATGATAGAAACGCTTTGAAGTTAATATTGGAAAATTAATATTTTAATTAGGTTCAAAATGTTATCTTCTTTATACGATCAAATTGGGTCTTGAGACTTGTTCCATTGTATTCGAAATAGGGGTATAATATTATGAACGCCTAGAGGCATGTCTCAATCGGGGTTCAGAATAAACTGTTGGTCCATGAGAAGTTGGTTTTGATGACAACAACCTTAGAATAAGATTATAAAATATAAATACTAACATTATTATTTTTATATATATATGTATATGCAGAATATATATAAAGAATGAAGACCGTACAATATAGAGATTCAAGAACTGATAAACTCAAGATTGAAGATATCAAGATTCAAGACTCATGAGTATCAAGATTATCAATAGTTCAAGATTTCAATATAAGTAATTTAGTTAGGAATTTTGTTAAAACTCCTAGAAAAGCACTGACATCTTAAGATCCATTTTATTCGTGGAATGGAATCCACTTCAAGCCCGTTAAAAGGATGGAACCCTAAGTAGGATGGAACCTACGAAAAATCTAGTGGAATATTGTTTTGTATCCACTAACTTTTATTCAAATGTTTTACAAAATTATATCTTGTTTTCAAAATGATTTCAAAATCTTCTTTTTTAAATCAAAAACATCCATCCTGGTTTTAAAATACTTTTAGCCTCAAAATAATCTTTATTTTCAATATCAAATTATCCTTGGTTTTAAACTATCTTTTAATTATAATATATTTAACTTTTAGTATTTATACTTAAATTTAAATATAAAATTATAGTAAAATTTAATATATAACAAAATATTATTCTCTATACTTATTTATGTATTTTAACTATAGTTAAGTATATTTATAAAATTTAAAATAGTTTTAATACAAGATAGAAGTTATTTTCAAAGAAAAACAAATTACCAAAAATAACTTAGGCCTGTCGACAACCCTAAGGAATCCTTGTCGACCAGGTGACAGTTTATTTCAAAAGTTTGAATTTCAAAGGAAGTGTCTATTCGTCATATCCTTTCACGAATGAACATGGCTGTTGTTCTACTATAAACAGGGGCTGTTTTAAATGAATTTACATTCATATATATTCTCTGATTTAACTCCACTTCTTCTTCCACATTTCTTTATATACATTTTTACCATTATTTCTGCCGAAATCACCATTGAATCTAACTAGATCGTCTCTGGTTTGATTCTCTATCACTATCTCAACAAGATCCCAGTGCTATTCAGAGTTATAGACTTCTTTGTAATCAATTCGAGCGAGAAAAGGTGTGATTGTAGCCTGGAAAACCAATCGGGTGAACTTGTTGCCCATAAAATCAAGTATCTCTACCCAGAGGATTGTAAATCTGAAGCGGTGTACCTCGTGGCCTTGAAATCGAGGGTGTAATTGGACGAATTGATTTTGAAAGGAAACCCGTACTTGTGTTGCGGGACTGGATATAGGGTAACTCCGAACCAGTATAAAATTTGATGTGTTCTTTCCTTTATTACTTTTACTTTATATCTGTATCTGTGTTTGATTCTGTGATCATATCTGTATCTGAATATTGCATACATTTGTGTTCAAATTAATACAAACTCAAAAAGAATTAGTAATTCCTTTAAACACTATTCATCCCCCCTCTAGTTTTAATTCTAGCCTTAAGATCCGTAATCCACATTTCTCACATAAACATCTAAATATTTTGAGAATTTTAAATATATATATATATATATATATATATATATATCATCATTATCATTCACATCAGCTTTCATTTCTAACCATCAACCACCTTATTTTCAATTCCAGCCCACTTTATAACCACTCTACCTGGTCTATCACCTCGTTCCTTTTAAACAAGCTTCTCCTTTCTTTATTTTAAAACAGAGCACGGTGCAGTGAGAAAAAATAAATTTAACTTCAAAAATAAATTATCTTCAAATTTACTCAATAAGAAAATCTAAAACCACATTTAAAAATCTAGTTTTGATTAAAACTTCCAACTGGCTGAAGATGAAGAGGTGCGGTACTTATTCTTGGAGACGACAGCTTTGTCGATTGGCAGTTTTAGCTAGGGTTCCATTTTTCTCAGGCTATGATTGTCAATTGTTGAAATCGAAGTGATAATTGGATTTAGATTATCAAGGAGCTTCAGAGGCATGATTTTTGGGGAGCTCAATGTCGAAATGGGTCGCCCGACAGGATGACGAGTTCGTGCTCGTGTCAGGTCGTGTTTCAATAGGGAGCTTCGGCCATGGTTTTTTTTAGGATGGTTGGATTGAGATTGAGAAGAGAGGTCGAATAGTGGAGTTCATTTCAAGTTTCGCGGCCTGGAGGATGCGTCCTCGCATGCCTGTAGAGGGGATTGTTCAGTTTCGGCTGTGCATCCATCATTTGGGGAAGGAAAAAGGGATGATGGGTCGGGTTCTGTTAGTTTGGGTCGGCCTGTTGCTATTGGGTAAAGAAGATTTGTTATTTATATAATTATTTTTTCTTAAAAATAATCTTTAAACTTATAAATTGAATATCTTGTTCGTTTTAGGTCCAAATCCAATGCGGCCAGTTGCGTTGGGTTCGTATTAACAAGATCTTAGCTGTTCAATCAAATAGGATGATTTTTGAGAAAATTTCAGGTAAATTCGAATGCGTTCGAATTTGATCGGAATCAGAATGCGAAATGGAAAAAAAATAGGTGAGTGTCTTTAACGCTCACGACGTACGATTATATTTTTATGTTCGTTAAAATTAAATCGCGAAGTTATCTAATTTTATTGGCTGTTATTTGAAAATGAAATGATATATGAATTGACTGTAGGTACTAAAAATTGACAGTTAAATTTGAAATTGGAATTTAGTTGCCAATAAAATACCCGATATTAATAACGATGAAATTGTTGTGAATTATTTTGACTGCTACGATGATTGATTTTGATGGATGCCAATTGATTAATATTTAGATAATTGGATGTTTAGTTAATTTCTATATATCTTGTTATCACCTGGTAATAGTATATAAAACTGTAAGTCGAATTATTTCAAATAAATTAAGAAATAGGTTGAAATGATATATACCTATGACATTTATTTTAGATTGAAATGATATATATCTATCCCTGAAATTAAAATTAAAATAACCGATTCACTTGGCCATAGGATAAAAAATTATATACAGACACCGGGTTGGTTAAATTAATGATTTTAAAATTTTGATTTGAGATTATTAAAATGAGTTTGATATAATGAAGTAAAAAATCGAATTTATGGAAATCAAATTATTTTCGAAATTGGGCTTAAAATGCTAGAATCGGAATTTGTTAAACGAAATTGTTTAAAGAATGAAATTTGAAATTTGAAATTAAAATCAAAATATGATTTGAATTCTGGAAATTGATTTGTTTTCAAAAGATATGAACTCTTACTCAAACTTTTTAATAAATCCAAGTAAAAGTACTTTAAATGAATATTTCAAAATTGGGCTCGGAATTGAATTATTTTCGAAGATTTGAATCTTAACTAGAATATTGAAGTTAAATTTAATTTAAGTGATTTAAATTGATAATCTGAAATCAAACTCGAATTTATATAAATCAAAATAGTTTAAAATTGAAAGCTGAAATAAATTAATTCAAATTGGAATAAACTGAAATTAGTTGGAATTGAAATCAAGATTCTTTTAATTCGGAATTGAAACTGAAATTGATTTGAATTAAAATTGGAATTGAACTTAATTCGAATTGAAATCGAAATTGAATCGATTTAAATAGAAATGAAAATTGAAAGTGATTTGAATTAGGAAATTTGGAATTAAATCAGTCTGACTTTGAAACTATTTTCAAATAAATTATTTTGATATAGACTATTTAAATCTATCTTTTTAATTATTCAAATTAGTTTGATTTTCCTAGCTATTTACTATATAAACCATTTTAATACCCAAACTATTTTCTACTAAACTATTTAAATTATTTTAACTATTTTAGAACAGTTCAAACTATTTTCTGAAAATTCAAACTGGTCAGAGTGGGAATGTTTATATTTAAATCATGGATTTAAATGTGAATTGGGTTAAAATGAAGTTATAAACTAAATTGAAATTCGAAACAGTTTTGGAAGCGAAATGGAGATATTATGGCGATATGATAATGAATTGGAATTCTATATTTTGAGTAAATACGATGATTTTGAAATTAAATTGATTTCGAAGCGAATATGATATTTTGATATCAAGTATGAACGGTTTTCGAAATGTAAAAGAACCAACCGGTGTGTAAAACGACGTTTGGTTATTAAAGAGACCGATGCCTCTTATTGGCATACTCTTTGTCAATATTGGAACCACTTTAATAATTGTATACGCGGAGGAGACTCCATAATGAAGTGGTTGGATTCGGCATCGTTTGCTGGGTCTGAAGAAAGAGAACGATGATGAATAGACCCCGGCACTTGTGCCAATTTGAAAGGACTAAAACATGACGGTTTGATAGGGCCAAGTGGGCTAATTACCCCGAGCGGACATTCGTTCTTTGATTTTCTTGGACTCGGCCGTACTATCACTCTTGTTGTTGGTTTTGATTGGTGCACCTTGATTTGCGATAGCTTCTCTTTGACTCGATATGGGATGGATGGACGCGGTGGGCGGCCATGGCTGTTATGCGTTACCACCAGCCCTACGACTCGAACTTGTAGTATCCTACTTTAGGCTTGCCTCAAGTGCCTTGTCATACTTTTATCCCTATACGAGCCCCTAAGATTTTGGTTTAGTGTTGTCGTATCACGGCGCATCCCTATCCACCGACGGTTCGCTGGCGTTTTATATGTATACTGTACGACAATTCTTAAAAACACGTTAAGGGGGATCAATGTAAAGACTTAACGCTATTTTAAAATTTACTTTACTGGATAGACATTAAATATGTAGCGTATTCTACTACATATAAATATTTTCATGGATCCTTAAGAGATGGAAAATCTTGTAATATCTCTTGAGTTATTGCACGCACGTTATACACTGGAACGTTATACACTGGATATGAGATGTGAAACCCTGTAAATATCTCGGCCGTCATGGCACTCGTGTTATATGCGATATCGATTTGACTCACATAAGAATAATTTAGTCCTAACTAGAGTGATTTGTCTTTTCATTACGCTCGAGTTAACCCTGAGTTTTCAGCTTATTGAAGATTTATTTTGAAGGATGAAGACAAAGATGTAGTATATTATTACTATTAGTATTCTTGCATCATGTTGCCTGCTGCATTATTTATTTATCCCTGATGTATATATATAACTCTGATAAATGTTGTATAAATTGTAATCAAATGTATAATATAAACAGCTTTATGAACTGTTTATTTGATTATTATATTATATCGTTCCGCTGTGAGATTCTGTGTTTAATTTCTTCTTATTTTCTTATTTTTCTTAATTAGCCCCATTGATTATCTATGTCCTGGATTATTTAAGTCAGACATATGTGGATTATTGTCGATTTAAACCTTCCGAAATGTGGATCGTCACACGTAGTATCAGAGCTTTGGTTTAGCGATAACCTTAATTTTGTAGGGTTTGACTCATTAGAGACAGGGTCAATAGCACCCTACAATGAGTTTGAGTGTATATATATAAGTGTGTATTTGTTAGTGAATATAAAATTGTTTTATGTTGTGTTGGTTGATCTATTGAGTGTCACATGAATTCTGGTCAATACGAGTAATTAACGTTATTGATAGGGATCTAAACATTTGAACACAACAATTTGACATAGTATTGTTTTGAAATTGGGTAAATGAAATAATTTTACCTAGATTATATTTTATATAGAAAGGAATAATTTTTTTCAAAAATTATTATTAGATTGTGTGTTTGGTTATTAGGAACAATAATATTGGTTATTATCATTAATTGGTTGTTGTGCCTTAATAAAAGATGTTTATTTTAAAAATTACAATGATAAAACATTTGTGAAATGTTTTAAGGAAGCAAAATTTTATAAATATAACTTTTAAATGTGACTTATAAATTAAAATGGATTTAAATTGAGAAGTTTTGAATCTAAGTCCTGGAAATTTTTAAATGTGTTCCATAGTGATTTGGAAAAATAATAATGATGGTATTATTTTGGAAGTATTTTTGAATGGTTTTTAGAAGTGATACAAGCACTGAACTCACTTCACTCGCTGGAAAATACTTTCGATGATGATCGCGAGTTGTTCATTTTTGAGTTTCTAAGTGATGGATTGCTACCGTAATGATTTGCTAATGGAGTTTTGTTTTGATAAACAAGTTTTGTTTGTAAGAAATTTAAATTTTTGATTTGATATTAAAGTGAGATGTGTGTGTGTCTGTTATTTGAAATTGATTTGAAATTAAATCAGGTGTTTAGATTTTGAATTTGCTATCAAAATGTTTGTGAAATGAATAAAGATAAGTTTTGAACTTATAAATTTGAGAAATGATATAGATAAGAAAAGAAATTGTGAAATTGAGATAAGAGATTAAATTTAACTTAAGAAAAGTTAAATGAAGTGATCGTGGTAGTAGAATAAATTAGCGAAGTGAACAAATTAAGTGAATTGAATAGAACTGATAAAGTGAAATTTGAAAATTTATCCAAAATGGGGCTAAATAAAATAAATTTGGGAAATGGAATATATTGATATTTGAAATAATTAATGAAATGGGCAAAATTGAACTAACTAATTTAATTAGTCGGTAAATATGGTTTGGGACATAGTTAATAAAATTCAAATTTTAAAATTGGGAGATAAATTGAGTTAAATGGAATTAAATGTGAATTCGAATAGAAGTGGATATAAATTTAAATGATGAAGTGGTAATAAACATAAGAGCTTTTGTATAAAATGTTTATAATTGACTTAAGAAAATTTGATGAGAAATATTCTTAAGAAATAATTGGTATTGAAAAATATACTAGTGGATAATTAGTTGGAAATGAAATGAAGAAAAAAGAAAAAAAAAAGGAATTGGGTATATACAAGAATCAATTGGAATTAAATACGTATGTTGCACATATATTATTTTATTCGTATAACGTTTGATCTAGATTCGAACACAAAATTTCGAGATAATTTATATTGATCCAAGTTAGAATTTTTCATTTAATTCTCGAAGGCGAACACTGGATATGGATTTTTGATTGATTTTGGAATTCTCTATCATAGTATATGGCTATGCAAGGAGAATGACTGTTTCTGATCAAGGAACCAGATCTGAGTCCATACTAGAGGGTCGTGTGAACGATACTAGTTCGGAGTGAAATTTTATGATCGAGTGAGCGATCAGATTTGACATTGCATATGAATGATAGATGTACATCGTACGGGCTTAAGTAAGGCAAATATTGGAAATTGAAAATGCAAAATATAAAATGATTTTAAATTATATGATTGGATATCATTGGTAAATAAGATCAGGTACTTAAAATTAAGAAAATTTTGGATTGCCCAACAAAAAAGTACATGTTTATTTTGTCATTTGATTTGATGGTTTTATGATTGAGCCGCTTGGCTTTTGTTTTCTTTTGTTGATTTGGCCCGTAGCGGCGTTTTATAGTTGTTCGGAACTAGCCGCGCAGGGGAGACGCTAGCGAAATTTTTCAAAAATTGGGGGAGTTAGAAAATTTTGAACAAAATTTCTAATAACTAAAATTTGATTTTGGATCATAATTTGAAATGATTGAGTAAATGATAGTATTTGGAATTTATGGACAAATTTGGGAAAATTAGAAGATGTGATAATGTGGTTTCAACAAATTAATTTTGGGGAATTGTTTCAACTAATTTGTTTTAGAAAAGAAATGGATTTTGGCATTTTTCCTACCTTGGCAATTTCGGTGACGAAATTCTTTTAAGCAGCGAGTAATGTAATGACCCAGAATTTCGGTTATTTGAAATTTGAATATTTAATTGATTTTAAATATTTTAAAATTTAATGTTATAGATTTAGTAACTTGAATTTCAAATATAACGGTTTATTGGGTAGTTTAATTGTGGAATTTAATAAATGAAATTTGGTTAAATAGTGGAATCTTGAGTTTAAGCTTGATAAAAATAATTTCAAAGGCTTGTTGAATTCTATTTATAATAATTTAGGTAAATAAAATTTAAATATGGATTTAAAAGTGATTTACTCGATTTTAAAAATAAATCGTTTAAATCAACATATAAAAATAGCTTTTCTGGGCATAGTCTCAAAATTCGACGAAACTAGTTCCACTGGATACGTAATAGTGTATTATTATCAGATTTCAAATTTCGTAGCGTTTGGAGCTATCGTTTGGTCGTATGGGATAGAAATGTATTGAATTTAATATTGAAAATTTAATATTTAATTAGGTTCAAAAAGGTATATTCTTCATATAATCGAATTGGGTCTTGAGATTTGTTCCATTGCGTTCGAAATAGGGTATACATTATAAACGCCTAGTGGCACATCTCAATGGGGGTTCAGAATAAACATCTACATATTTTGGGAATTTTATATATATATATATATATATATATATATATATATGTATGTATGTATGTATGTATGTATATGTATATGTATATTATCATCATTCACATCAGCTTTCATTTCTAACCCTTAGCCACCTTATTTTCAATTCTAGCCCACTCTACAGCCACCCTACCTGGTCTACCACCTTGATCCTTTTAAAACAAGCTTCTCCTTTTTTTTTAAACAGAGCACAGTGCGGTGAGGAAAAAATATATTCAACTTTTAAAAAAATTATTATCTTCAAATTTACTCAACAAGAAAATCTAGAACCACTTTTAAAAATCTTGTTTTGATTAAACTTTCAACCTGGTCGATTAAACCTTCAACCTGGCCGAAGATGGAGAGGTGCGTCACTTGTCCTTGGAGGTGATAGTTTGGTCGATTGGCAGTTTTAGCTTGGGTTTCATTTTTCCCAGGCTATGATTGTTGATTGTTGAGATCAAAGTAATGATTGAATTTAGATTGTCGAGGAGCTTCGGAGGCACAATTTTAGGGAGCTTGACGTCGAGATGATCGCGGGACAGGATGACAACTTCATGCTCATTTCTAGCCGCGTTTCGATAAAGGGTTTTGGCCTTGAGTTTTTGGGGATGGGTTGGATTGAGATCGAGAAGACAAGTTGAATGGTGGAGTTCGTTTTGAGTTTCATGGTCTGGAGGATGCATCGTCGCATGCGTGTACAGGGGATCGTTCAGTGTTAGCCATGCATTTATCGTTTGGGGAAGAAGAAGGGATGATGGGCCGGTTCTGTTAGTTTGGCCGACATGTTGCTGTTGGGTAAAGAAGATTTGTTATTTATATAATTAATTTTTTCTTAAAAATAATCGTTAAACTTATAAATTGAATATCTCGTTCATTTTAGGTCCAAATCCAACGCGGCTAGTCGTATTGGGTTCCTACTAATGGGATCTTGGCTATTGAATCAAATTGATTGAGTTTTGAGGTTGCTGAATTTTCAGTTACGAAAAAGAACGCGAAAGCGACAACAAAAAATAAAAGGTGAGTGTTTTTAACGCTCACGACGTACTATAATGTTTCTATGTTCGTTAAAATTGAATCGTGAAGTTTCTTATTTTATTAGCTGTTATTTGAAAATTAAATGGACATATGAATTGAGTGTAGGTATTAAAATTTGACATTTAAATTGAAATTGGAGTTCAATTTCCAGTAAAATACCTGAGCCGGTGTGTAAAACGACGTTTGGTTGTTAAAAAGACCGGAGCCTCTCATTGGCATACTCTCTGTCAATGTTGGAACCTGTAACGACCCGCTATTTTAGACTATTCGCATCCGCACATGTCGGGCTTGAATAATTCGAAATACCGAATTGTTAATTTAAATTCGGCAAAACTGAACATATGCAGTAAATAATTAATCACAGATCAAAGACACAAAGTAATAAATGCAGCGGAAACAAAAGATAGTTGTTCATGAAGCTACTATATACATATTAGAGTTAAATAAGGTACAACAGAAGTCTCGAATACAATAGTCAAATACAAGAATCGGAATATATCACTAGAATCAACTGAATATCTGAAAGCTGGATAGATAGCCGGATCTCCAAGCGAAGCTCTCCAAAGGTGAGTCTCGAATACTGGTACACTCTGTCTGACCCGAGCGTAAAGCAAGACACAAAACACTCGAGTCAGGATTAACATTCTTATATCAATAAATCCAACTCAAGTGAAATAACAACTGAAATACAAGTAACTCAAAGGACATTGGAATAACCATCCTCGAAGGATCCGTTAAACTATCTACTATGTAGTAGTGTATGCTAAGTAGATAATGTCTATCAGTAATATAAAGTATCAAAATAGTGTTAAGGTGTTACCATTATCTCCCTTAACACATTTTATATAAGCGTCATAGTCTTTACAGCACTGTAAACTCCACCGTAAACTAGTGGGCTATCAAGGAGTACTCCATAGGTATGACACAAAACAAATCGTAGTGGTCGCATATAGGGATAAAAGTATGACAAGGCACATGAGGCAATACCTAAGGTAGTGAAACTACCATTTTCCTGATCCGGACTGGTGAGAACGCATCGCCGCAACGATCACAACACCGCAAAACAACACTCCCAAAATTTCGAGGGTGCACACCAATCAATAACAAGTAATGAGTAGTTTATGAAAAAGTGTGTTCCCTCGAGGTGGCTAACCCCATTTGGCCCGGCACGACTCCTGTTTTAGTCATTTCCAATTTGACACTAGTGTCTAGGCTATCCATTATCGTTCTCTTTCTTTAGTTATCACGTACATCATTCTAACCACTTCATTCTGGATCACACTCCGCGTAGAGTTATTAAAGTGGTTTTTGATTTAGACAGAGAGTATGTCCATAACCGATTCCGGTTTCATTAATAACTTTCGTAATTATTACCCCAATTGGTCGTTTAATAAATTTCAATACCAAATCAATTTCAATTAGAATTTGTACACCATCATTCCATTTGTCTTTCTATATCAATTTCCATAATTTACGTTTCAAAACTTCCAAATTACCATTTCAAAATCTTATAATTCAATTTCAATTTTTATCTAAAATAATTCAAATATTGATTCAAGTTCGTATATAAATTTCATTCCGTAATCATTTAAGTTAATTTAATTTAACATTCAAATCAATTTAAATTCATTGATCGATTTCATTCAATATTCATTAAGTTACTTCATCATTCAAAACAATTTCTATTTAATTTCCAATTCATTAAATCAATTTAAGTTTTCCTATATCATATCAAACTTCCAATTTAATTAAATTAAATTCGTAAAATCAAATTGTTTAAATTTCAAGTCTTATATTAATTCAATAAATCACATTTTATTTCTTGTTGAAGAAATCGATTTCACTTATTTACTTATTTAATTTAAACAAATTTCCAAGCGTAATTATTACAGAACTCAATTTCACTTATTAAAGAAGTTCAATTTTGCTTATTAAAGAATTCAATTTTATTTAATTATTAAATAATTCAATCCTATTATTAAACAATTTCAAAACTTAACTATTAAATAATTTCAAAACTTAATTCAATCATTTCTTAAATTAAACAATGTTCTTTCATCCATTACATTGTTAATATTTTGTTTCAGATTATTAAATATTAACATTTAAATTTCACTAGAATTCAAATTCCAACTTCATTTAAAACCTTATTATTTAATTCAAACAAATCTTATTATTATTATTTTTTTATTTTAAAATCAAATTATTGACCAATCGGGTTTATTTAATTCTCTATCCTAAGTCAAAGTTTTATTTGGGTATTTATCATTTCTACCCGATTCCATTTCAATTCAAAAATCAAAACATAGCAAAGGGAACTTGCAGTTTGATAACTGGGATGATGTCAAAGTAAATAAACAAGAAATAACAATAATCAATAACAATCCAATAATTAATTCAAATAATCCTGAAATAATCGTATTAATTCACATTGTTGTTTGTGCAAAATAATATAATTATTTCTAGAATCTATACTATCATTTCATGCAGATTAAAGATTATTACGCTATTATTTTATGCAGTTGTATACTTGAAATCTATTATCAAATTTCATACTACATCAATTTGTACAATATTCATTTAAATGGTTTAAGGTGTAATTAACCATATTACTACGTGTCAAATAATTAGTCATTTAAAGGGGTCATATTTGACCAATTTTATCTTATCAAATTTAACGTATTTATCAATTTAAAATTGTTAACTATCCTACGTCAAATTCAATTTCAAATTATTTACCACTTACTACATTAACAATTTAACGTCCAATACAACATCAAACAATCAATCATTTATCAACCAAACTGGATTATCATCGTATAAGTAACAGATAATGGTGTCAGATGTCGTAGGTGAACAGATACAGGTAATAACATATATATAACAGTGTAAATAAATAATAGCCGCATATTTCAATTGTCGTTCCAATTGAAATCAAAATTAATAAATAAAAGAACATTAATCGTGAGTGATTGCTCAACTTTCGAGGCTAGAGAGAATAGGAGATGACTCGGATACGCACGCTGATACGGACACTGAAATTAAAATACGAATCAAAGCACGAATTCCAATACAGATCTAGATGGACATGATGCAACGATCGAAGCCGATAAGTAGGAGTATAGGAAATCAGATCAGAACTGGATCGGTTAAGATAATTAGAATAAGTGAACTCATGTATAACTATATATATAAATATATATATCATATTCAACACATTTAAATTTAATATATGTATATTTCAAAACCATTGTTTAAATTATAAAATCAAACATATATATATATATATATATATATATATATATGTTTAAAACCAAGTGATATATAATACTTTTGTAAACTATATTCAAACCACAGATATCATAAAATAATAACTTATGTAATATATATAAGTATACTTTCATGATGTATTTATTTATTTATATAACTAACAGTATGCTATATCATAAACAAAAATTTAAACCAACTTACATAACAAGACTAGTATAACTACAAATCCATTTACCGTAAACCGTGCATACATGCAAAGATATCTTTATATATATCGAAATCAAAACACATACTAACTTATGAAATACCCTATATACGTAAAAGTGAATATACAAGCTGAGACAAATGTGCAAACACCATTTAAATATACATCAAACAAAGCATATATATATAACACTCAATTTATTTAACTTATTCAAACTTTTATACGGTAAGCTTACTATATTTATATACTCAAAACACATGCACACTACAAATATATACATACTTATGACAAACCTACATAATAGATCTAAAAATAAACTAGCTGAAACAATACATGAAATACCAGTATAGTAAAATAATATATTAAAATCTAGAGCAATACAAAAGAACAAGACAAATAGATGCAAAAACCCGACCGATCCTATATATAAATAAATATATATATATATAGACAATAGTATATAAGTTAAAACTAGCATACAAAAATTGAAATGCAGCAGACCAAAAATTTACGTATACATTCATATATAAATTAACTAGCTAGTAAACACTTTAGATTACAAACCTGCCAGCACACGCAAAAGAATATAATATATATAGATCTCAAACTAGCAAGCATATATATATATATATTAGTAGTAAAACATACATACAAAATTTTATACAGTTAAACACTCAAGAGAAAAAAAACTTTAGCACCTATATATAATATTGTAGTCTATAACTGTCGTATACCATCTATATACAACAACTTGCAGGCTATATAATATACTTATAGACCAAGAGTCGAAATATACTTTATATATTTTTGACAGCAAATGAAAACTTTGCAACAATATACTGTAACTAAATATTAAAGTACACTCGTAAGTTAATATCATAACACAGCCTTATTTTTTATATACTGAACAAACAACTTAAACATTTACTAAAATATATATTTAACTAGTTGAAGATAATAATAATAATATATAAATATATATATAATGCTATCAAAACACATATATAAAAACATATATAACAGATCTTATATAACTAGTATATATACCGGGAAAAACTCACAGCGGCCGCTGAGAGGTGGATGCTTGCGGCATTAAGCTGGTGGTGCCGAGGTGCTGTTTGCAAGGTAATGAGGAGGTAGAGTTGACGTGAAGGCCGAGGCCCGGTGAAGTTCGGTTGGTCGGTGCAAGGGATGAGTGCGGAATTGGCCGTGGCCGAGGTTGGTGGAGGGGGTTTGGGCTCGGGTTGAGCTCCGGAGTATGGAGCTTGCTTTCAGATTGGGGCTAGGTGATTGGGAGGGACGGTTGCTGGTGGATGGTCACGGCTAGGGGAAGGAGGTGCTGGGTCACAGTGGAGTTTGAAAAAAATGAATTCGAGTGGTTCAAGATGGAAGGAGAAATTTGATGAGCAGGTTCCAAGGCATAATATGAATTTTTGTTTCATTTTTCTCAAAAGCAGGTTAAAATGGATGAACCCGCATTTTCAATAAAGTAACCAAACTGAAAAGGTGGAATTGAAGAGGCTGAAATAAAATGAACAGGCAACAAGGATTTAATATTTGTATGAGAATATAAATTTATGGCCAATCGATTTCAGAAATGAAAAGAGGAAATAATTTTTATTTTTTTGAAACAGTGGAACACAGAGGGTCAAGAGCTGAACTGAAATTATTGGTGACCGTTTGATTTCGTATAGTGGAATATTGAAAGTTAACAAGAGCCGAAAAACACAAAGACGGGTACCGATACGGTAACCGTTTCTATGGATTCCGCTGTGAACCGGACTTCAAAACACTGAATTGAATATACCGTAGAGATCAGAACGACGAGAAGATCAAAACGGTATATAAATATTAGCGGTATGGTTGAACTATAAAATTCAAATTTTCTACTGGCGGAAACTGCAGCAAAAACGCAGAAACATAAGATCGACGGAGCTAAAGAAGTCCGAATTTGAAAAAACGAAAAATGATGTCTTGCTCAGAAGATGATTTAGAATTTTTCTATTTAAAAATATTTAGGTTTTGAAAACATTTTATTTTCATCAATTCTTAACTGATTAAATTGAAATAAAATTTCACACGAAAATAAACTTTCATATTTTTGGATGAAAATTTACCAATTGCTATTTTTAACTAGACGCATTTCAAATATTAATTTTTATTTCAAAATTTTATTTTTAAAATTTCATGAAAATTCAATTAATTAAATAAATAAACGACTAAAATTTATGGGTCGTTACACTCTCCCCCACTCAAAACTTTTCGTCCCCGGAAAAAAAGAAGGTAGGAGAATAGATACAACCAAAAAGAAAATAGATTGAAAACATAGTAAAACAATTAATTCAAACCATATAAATTTCAATTTACCTTAATTAATACTCAATATTTGATTTAAAAATTCAAGGTATTTCAGTAAGTTGATTTAATTTCAATTTATTAATATCTGATACCAAAAGATTTCTTCAAAACAAACTTTATTTTATTTGTCTCATTTATTCATTGTTTTATTATCTAATTATCAATGATCATTTATTAAAATTATATTTTATTCAACAGATTTAATTTTTCTTGATTTCAAATTTTTTATTATATTTATTCCACTTAATATATCTTATCACATATATTAAATAGTATTAAATAGATTGTCACTTATTGTAACCACTCAAACTATTTATGAATTCCATTGATATCATTTTATATTGTATGATATTCAATTACATAGTTAACTTTTAGAAATTTATGGAAGTTATATATGGAATGCAATTAGGTATTATACATATAAAATTTTACAATTCGGTTATTTCAAGTTAAATATTTATTCAAATTTTTTTTTGCCTCGATTTATAATTTGAAATCATCTTTAACAATACATTTAAGAATTAAATTTCCAATTTCACTTCAAACCATTGGAGATAATTGTACAAATATATAGGTCAAATCAAATCTATAAATATATACTTGTATTATAAATCAAGTCATACTTAAGAATTTTAATTCAAATTCATCTTCCAAAATAAAAGAGTAGCAAAGCTATTGAATGGTCTCTCCACGTCGAGACTCGAAAATGAATGCCGATGATGCGGCCGCCATCACTGAAATTATTTTCCAACGACAAAGAAAAGACTGATTTTAGACATTTTAAAAATTCTTTGGAAACAATTTATATTCGAAATTACTTTATATAATATGCATTTAAAATTTAGATCCAAAGTTTGAAATCACCGGAAATTAAATTCTCAAATTCTTGATTTAAATTCATTACAAACTCCAAATCGAATTATAACCAAAATTTATAAATTCATTTATTTATATTATGAAATAGTCAATGATTTATAAAACAATAATTGAAAATTAAATTTTAACATTTCGGACAATAGATTCATTAACATTTTAATTTCAGAAAAAAATACTTATATATATAATATAATCATACAAAATTATTTTATTTACCAAATTTGAAACAATATTGTGTCAGTCTGCTCTTTTCAAATATTTTGGAAATCCTATCGATAGCGTTGATTAGACGAATCGATCGAAAACCCCAGTCAAAATCAATAATTCAAACAACACCATATATATTAAAACATTTTTAATATTAATTCACAAATACACTTCTTCGCTTGACGATACAAGAATGGATTTCAAAGATGGAATATAGAGATTCAAATTTGATGGACTCAAATCAAAGAGAATTTTGATTTGACGGTAGGTTTGAAACAAAGATAGGATGATTAAATATCAAAAGAGAAAGGAGGGTAGATTTATACAAATCTCGGCCAACCTTAACCGGGTCGACCATGACTTCAAGAATTAGATCGATGTGGAATTCTGAGGCAAATCGATATCAGATCTCAAGGGATAGAATTCAGGTATAGCAAAGATAGCAACATCGTAAACCAAGGATACAAAATCTTCGGTAAATCGATGTCTATTGTAAAGGAGTTTCACCCCTTTACAAATCATATCGTGGAGCTATGGGATGCTCCAGAATTCAGAAGAATACGAATAGTGGGGTATGAATGAATTTCGGAACCGAGGGAACATTCCGAAAATTTAAGGAATTCCAAATCAAAGATGAAAGATTTAAGCACGAACGAATATGATTCTGCAATAAATTACCATATATGTTGAGTTCTGCCTAGAGCTACCAAAACTCTGATACCAACTGTAATGACCCGCTATTTTGGACTATTCGCGTCCACACATGTTGGGCTTGAATAATTCAAAATACCAAACTGTTAATTTAAATTTGGCAAAACTGAACATATACAGTAAATAAATAATCACAGATCACGGACACAGAGTAATAAATGCAGCGGAAACAAAAGATAGTAGTTCATGAAGCTACTATATACATATCAGAGTTAAATAAGGTACAATAGAAGTCTCGAATACAATAGTCAAATATAAAAATCGGAATATATCACTAGAATCAACTGAATATCTGAAAGCTGTAGATAGCCGGATCTCCAAGCGAAGCTCCAACTCCAAAGGTGAGTCTCGAATACTGGTACACTCGGTCTGACCCGAGCGTAAAGCAAGACACAAAACACTCGAGTTAGGATTAACATTCTTATATCAATAAATCCAACTCAAGTGAAATAACAACTGAAATACAAGTAACTCAAAGGATGTTGGAATAACCATCCTCTAAGGATCCGTTAAACTATCTACTATGTAGTAGTGTATGCTAAGTAGATAATGCCTATCAGTAATATAAAGTATAAAAATAGTGTTAAGGCATTACCATTATCTCTCTTAACACATTTTATATAAGCGTCATAGTCTATACAGCACTATAAACTCCACCGTAAACTAGTGGGCTATCAGGGAGTACTCCATAGTGCGACACAAAACAAATCGTAGTGGTCGCGTATAGGGATACGAGTATGACAAGGCACATGAGGCAATACCTAAGGTAGTGAAACTACCATTTGCCTGATCCGGACTGGTAAGAATGCATCGCCGCAATGATCGCAACACCGAGAAACAACACTCCCAAAATTTCGAAGGTTCACACCAATCAATAACAAGTAATGAGTAGTTTACGAAGAAGTGTGTTCGCTCGAGGTGGCTAACCCCATTTGGCCCGGCACGGCTCCTGTTTTAGTCATTTCCAATTTGTCAAAAGGGTCAAGGCTATCCATTATCGTTCTCTTTCTTTAGTCATCACGTACATCATTCTAACCACTTCATTCTGGATCACACTATGTGTAAAGTTATTAAAGTGGTTTCTGGTTTAGACAGAGAGTATGTCCATAACCGATTCCGGTTTCTTTAATAACTTTCGTAATTGTTACCCCGAATGGTCATTTAATAAATTTCAAAACCAAATCAATTTCAATTAGAATTTGTACACCATCATTCCATTTGTCTTTCTATATCAATAGCCATAATTTACGTTTCAAAACTTCCAAATTGCTATTTCAAAATCTTATAATTCAATTTCAATTTTTATTTAAACAATTCAAATATTGATTCAAGTTCGTATATAAATTTCATTCCGTAATCATTTAATTTAATTTAATTTAATATTCAAATCAATCTAAATTAATTGATCGATTTCATTCAATATTTATTAAGTTACTTCATCATTCAAAATAATTTCAATTTAATTTCCAATTCATTAAATCAATTTAAGTTTTCCTATATCATATCAAACTTCTAAATTTAATTTAATTTAATTCGTCAAATCAAATTCTTTAAATTTCAAGTCTTATACTAATTTCAATAAATCACATTTTATTTCTTGTTGAAGAAATTCGATTTCACTTATATACTTATTTAATTTAAACAAATTTCGAAGCTTAATTATTACAGAACTCAATTTCACTTATTAAAGAAGTTCAAAATCATTTATTAAAGAATTCAATTTTATTTAATTATTAAATAATTCAATCATATTATTAAATAATTTCAAAACTTAATTATTAAATAATTTCAAAACTTAATTCAATCATTTCTTAAATTAAACAATGTTCTTTCATCAATTACATTGTTAATATTTTATTTCAGATTATTAAATATTAACATTTAAACTTCACTAGAATTCAAATTCCAACTTCATTTAAACCCTTGTTGTTTTATTCAAACAAATCTTATTATTATTATTTTTTATTTTAAAATCAAATTATTGACCAATCGGGTTCATTTTATTCTCTATCATAAGTCAAAATTTTATTTGGGTATTTATCATTTCAACCCGATTCCATTTCAATTCAAAAATCAAAACATAGCAAAGGTAACTTGCAGTGTGATAACTGGGATGATGTCAAAGTAAATAAACAAGCAATAACAACAATCAATAACAATCCAATAATTAATTCAAATAATCCCGGAATACTCATATTAATTCACATTGTTGTTTGTGCAAATTAATATAATTATTTCTACAATCTACACTATCATTTCATGCAGATTAAAGATTATTACACTATTATTTTATGCGGTTCTATACTTGATATCTATTATCAAATTTCATGTTACATAAATTTATACAATATTCATTTAAATGGTTCAAGGTGTAATTAACCATATTGCTGCGTGTCAAATAATTAGTCATTTAAAGGGGTCATATTAGACCAATTTTATCTAATCAAATTCAACATATATATCAATTTCAAATCGTTAACTATCCTACGTCAAATTCAATTTCAAATTATTTATCACTTACTACATTAACAATTTAACGTCCAATATCAACATTAAACAATCATTCATTTATCAACCAAATTGGATTATCATCGTATAAGTAACAGATTACGGTGTCAAATGTCATAGGTGAACAGATACAGGTAATAACATATATATAACAGTGTAAATAACTAACAGCCGTATATTTCAATTGTCATTCCAATTGAAATCAAAATTAATAAATAAAAGAACATTAATCGTAAGTGATTGCTTACCTTTCGAGGCTAGAGAGAACAGGAGATTACTCGGATATGCACGCTAATACGGACACTAAAGTTAAATTACGAATAGAAGCACGAATTCCAATACAGAGCTAGATGGACACGATGCAACGATCGAAGCTGATAAATAGGAGTAGACGAAATCAGATCAGAACTGGATCGGTTAAGATAATTGGAACAAGTGAACTCTTGTATAACCATATATATATAAATCATATTCAACACATTTAAATTTAATATATGTATATTTCAAAACCATTGTTTAAATTATAAAATCAAACATATATATATTTATATATAACTGTTTGAAACCAAATGATGTATAATACTTTTGTAAACTATATTCAAACCACAGATATCATAAAATAATAACTTATGTAATATATATAAGTATACTTCCATGATGTATTTATTTATTTATATAACTAACAGTATGCTATATCATAAACAAAAATGCAAACCCACTTACATAACAAGACTAGTATAACTACATATCCATTTACCGTAAACCGTGCATACATGCAACGATATCTTTATGTATCTCGAAATCAAAACACGTACTAACTTATGAAATACCCTATATACATAACAGTGAATATACAAGCTGAGACAAATGTGCGGACACCATTTAAATATACATCAAACAAAGCATATATATATATATATATATATATATATATAACACTCAATTTATTTAACTCGTTCAAACTTTTATATGGTAAGCCTACTATATTTATATACTCAAAACACATGCACACTACAAATATATACATACTTATGACAAACCTACATAATAGATCTAAACATAAACTAGCTGAAACAATACATGAAATATCAGTATAGTAAAATAATATATTAAAATCTAGAGCAATACAAAAGAACAAGACAAATAGATGCAAAAACCCGACCGACCCTATATATAAATATATATATATATATATATATATATATATGTAGACATTAGTATATAAGTTAAAATTAGCCTATAAAAATTGAAATGCAGCAGACCAAAAATTTACGTATACATTCATATATAAATTAACTAGCTAGTAAACACTTTAGATTACAAACCCGCCAGCACACGCAAAAGAATATAATATATATATAGATCTCAAACTAGCATATATATATTAGTAGTAAAACATACATACAAAATCTCATGCAGTTAAACACTCAAGAGAAAAAAACTTTAGCACCTATATATAATACTGTAGTCTATAACTGCCATATACCATCTATATACAACAACTTGCAGGCTATATAATATACTTATAGACCAAGAGTCGAAATGTACTTTATATATTTTTGACAGCAAATGAAAACTTTGCAACAATATACTATAACTAAATATTAAAGTACACTCGCAAGTTATATATTATAACACAACCGTATTTTATATATTGAACAAACAACTTACACATTTACTAAAATATATATTTAACCAGTTAAAAATAATAAATATATATATAATGCTATTAAAACACATATACACACATATATATAAAAATTAGAACATATATAACAGATATTATATAACCAGTATATATACCGGGGAAAACTCATGGCAGCCGCGGAGAGGTGGATGATTGCGGCATCAAGCTGGTGGTGCCGAGGCGCTGTTTGCAAGGTAATGAGGAGGTGGAGTTGAAGTGAAGGCCGATGCCCGGTGAAGTTCGGTTGGTCGATGCAAGGGATGAGTGCAGAACTAGCTGTGGCCGAGGTTGGTAGAGGGGGTTTGGGCTCGAGTTGAGCGGCGGAGGGTGGAGCTTGCTGTCAGATTGGGGCTAGGTGATTGGGAGGGACGGTTTCTAGTGGATGGTCATGTCTAGGGGAAGAAGGCGCTGGGTCGCAATGGAGTTTGAAAAAAATGAATTTGAGCGGTTCAAGATGGAAGGAGAAATTTGATGAGCAGGTTCCAAGGCATAATGTGAATTTTTGTTCCATTTTTCTCAAAAGCAGGTTAAAATTGACGAACCCACATTTTCAATAAAGTAACCAAACTGAAAAGGTGGAATTGAAGAGGTTGAAATAAAATGAACAGGCAACAGGGATTTAATATTTGTATGTGAATATAAACCCATGACCAATCGATTTCAGAAATGAACAGAGGAAATAAATATTTTTTTGAAACGGTGGAACACAGAGGGTCAAGAGCTGAACTGAAATTATTGGTGACCATTTGATTTCGTATAGTGGAATATTGAAAGTTAACAAGAGCCAAAAAAACACAAAGACGGGTGCCGATACGGTAACCGTTTCTGTGGATTCCATGTGAACCGGGCTTCAAAATAATGAATTGAATATACCGTAGAGATTAGAACGACGAGACGATCAAAACGGTATAAAATATTAGCGATATGGTTGAATTATAAAAATTCAAATTTCCTACTAGCGGAAAATGCAGCAAAAACGCAGAAAAATAAGATCGACGGAGCTAAAGAACTCCGAATTTGGAAAAACAAAAAATGATGTCTTTCTCAGAAGATGGTTTAGAATTTTTCAATATAAAAATATTTAGGTTTTGAAAACATTTTATTTTCATCAATTCTTTACTGATTAAATTGAAATAAAATTACGCACGAAAATAAACTTCCATATTTTTGGATGAAAATTTACCAATTACTATTTTTAACTAGACGTATTTCAAATATTAAATTTTTATTTCAAAATTTTATTTTTAGAATTTCACGAAAATTCAATTAATTAAATAAATAAACGACTAAAATTTACGGGTCGTTACAGAACCACTTTAACAACTGTGTACGTGGAGGAGACTACAGAATGAAGTGGTTGGATTTGGCGTCATATGTTGAATTTAGAGAAAGAGAACGATAGTGGATAGACCACGACACTTGTGCAAATTTAAAATAACTAAAACAAGACAGCTTGACAGGGCAAAGTGGGCAAATAACCCCGAGCGAACATCCATTCTTCAATTTTCTTGGACTCGTTCTATATTATTACTCTTTTTGTTGGTTTAGATCGGTGTACCTTGATTCGGGATAGCCTTCCTTTGACTCGATATGGAATGGATGGGCGCGGTGGGCGGTCATGGCTATGATACGTTACCACCAGCCCTGCGACCCAAACTGGTATTATCCTACCTTGGGCATTGCCTCACGTGCTTTGTCATACTTTTATCCCTATACGAGACCCCTAAGATTTTGGTTTAGTGTTGTCGTATCACAGCGCATCCCTATCCACCGACGGTTTACTGGTGTTTTATATGCAAACTGTATGACAATACTTAAAAACGCGTTAAGGGGGATCAATGTAAACACTATTTTGATATTTATTTTACTGAATAGACATTAAATATGTAGCGTATTCTACTACGTATAAATATTTTGACGGATCCTTAAGAGAGGAAAAAGCCCATAACATCTCTTGAGTTATTGCACGCACGTTATGCACTGGTTAGGAGAAGTGAAACCCCGAAAACATCTCTAACGTCCCGACACTCATGTTATATGAGATATCGATTTGACTCACATCAAGATATTTTAGTCCTGACTTGAGTGTTTTGTCTTTTCATTATGCTCGAGTCAACCTTGAGTTTTCAACTTATTGAAGATTTATTCTGGAGGACGAAGATGAAGATTTGGTATATTATTACTGTTAGTATTCCTGCATCATGTTGCCTGCTGCATTATTTATTTATCCCTGATATATATATATATATATATATATAATTCTGATAAATGTTGTGTAAATTATAATCAAATGTATAATATAAACAACTTCATGAACTTTTTATTTGATTATTATATTTTGTCGTTCCCGCTACAAGATTCTATGCTTGTTTTCTTCTTATTTTTCTTAATTAACTCCATTGATTATCTATGTTTCGGAATGTAACAACCTGATTTTTCGACGCCCGAAAGTCGACATCAATACATCCACTGTATCGAATGTCGCACAGTCGAATGCCGAAAAACCGAACCGTTAGGGTTTAAAGAAGATGATAGAAGAAGAACAGAAACAATAAACAGAATCTCACATTTCGCAGCGGAACAATATACAATAGATAAATAAATATCTTTAAAACCAAGAACTATATCAGTTATTACATTATATCACATTAAATTATCAAAGTGTCACAACAACAAATAAAGGAAAGGAATATAACATAGACTAGTGCTACGCTTCGCCATCCAACTTGCTTCCGGTCTCCACTGCATCTCTTTTCTAACTTCGCTCCAGAATAACGATAACCTGACTCTAGACTGGCCGTGTGGAAAATTATGGGCACTCAGAGTTTAGAAAAGGAACAATAAACTCCAGGTCAGTCATGGGACTGGTGTGAGATCTCAAAAACGGTCATTTTCACAAAGAAAAGAAAAGGAAAGAAATCCGCTATGCTTTCGGAAAACGAAACTACCATAAGGCCTCCCGCCACACACACAATGCAAACGCAGAATTAGAGGAGATTTCTCCTTATGATAGTAAAACATGCTTAATATGCAAAAATCCTTTCGATATTATTATTAGTGATAGTGCATAAAACATTTCGAAAGTATAATATTAATCTTAGCCAGCATACAACCATTATTGTATGCCTACTATAGCTACCATCCAAACAGTGGGGCGTCACCATAAGTAGATGGCAGGTTATGAAACTAAAACCATACAAGGCGCGTATTGTTTTATTGGATTTCCAACAAATGGTCAGGCCAAGGAACATCCTACTGCCGTATGGGAACGCCTCTGGAGGGACGCCCTAAGAACCTAGCTGGCTCTCTGCCAACACAATGCCGATTACCCCCTTCCCGGGAAGTAAAACCTAAGATATGCCACCCCCGGTCCTTTGGAACCTTTATCCGAGGATCCTCTACACCAACAACATCACGCAGTAATAAATATACTACAATGCCTACATAAGTAAGTATCTCGGCTCCATACCATGTTACCACCCTTTTCCAGAAGGAATGGTTATACCCTAGGGGAGCTACCCCTGAAACCTTACCGCATCTTTCCTGTTTCGACCATTACCGGTTTGTGAGGCTCAATGAGGTCTCATCCACAAAGCTACGTTTTTCACAAAGCCATATTTTGATCACAAATGATCATCAACACATAGCAGCACTTAGCATGCCACACTACCAAATTGGGAGTATATCGCTGATAACCTTCAACTACATAACCTCTGAGCTCGTACGTCTCAGAAACGGGTGTTAAGCTAGGAGAATAAATTCTCCGCCACCAACAGATATGTATTTGATAGAAATCTGCTTTATATCTCAAAGTGTAGTGTCGGACATACAACCACACAAGTCTGTTCCGGGTTCGAACAGAACCGAAGGCACTTTCGAAGAAGCCATTGCAATCCGGGTATTCACAATCCCGATCGGACTTCCCATCACTTAGGGAATCTCTATACCGTAGCTGCTCAATGCAGAGACAATCGATAGGTTATCCTATCATTCTCGCAAATACCCGGTCTTCACCACCGGTCTTCAAATGATATCCATAATGTCGTATCATTATTCATAATGGGTTATATGACACAAAGGTCCTCTCCTGGCTAAATCGAATAATGAGCGTAGTATTTAAAAACATATGGATATGAGATTTCAATTAAGTCACAACTTTAAAATTCATAACTTTCTTTCAATTAGTTTAAACAAATTACCATTTCAAATCTTTAAACAAAAAGATTCATTTCACAAAGTTCACCCAATTTCATAAAGATCCATTCACGGATTTCAAAACAATTTCTACCTCAATTGGATTAGCTGATTTAATCTTTATATCAAAGATTTAATTTATAGCTTCCAAAACCCGTTTTCAAATATTCATTCATAACTTGGAAAACCATTTTCAATTCAACTTGAACTTCCTTTAATACAAATTGGGAATTCATTTTTGTATGAAAGTTTATATCGTTTGAAAACAAATAGTTTTTATTTCGGAAAAATCCGATTTCATTTATACAATTTAAAATCTTTGGGTTAATTCAAATTCCCAAAGCAACACTTTTTAAAATGGTTTAAATTCATGTAAACATATGTAACCTTTTTAAAATCATTAGTTCTCAACATAGAATTCAATTTCAAATTTTTAGTTCAAATTTAAATCAAATTTCAAAACTAAATTAAGTTATTCAAAGATAACTTTTATTTTTGAAATTCCTTTTCAAAAGTTTTTCCACTTTCAATCCGATTTATTTCCAAAACCATTTGGATTCAAAAATTCAATTCTAAAATTATTTCAAAAACCTGTGACTTAACCAAATTTCCACGTGCAATCCATATTTGTGCGTGTATAGTGCAGTCCAGGGGTTTAACACAATAGTGCACAACATCAACCATCAAAGATTTAATCATATCAACATCGATAAGCGGTATAATCCATAACGCTTATCTTCATTCACAGACTTTTAGATAAAATTAATTTATCAATGAGATATATCACAGAATATAAATAAAATTCCTATTTGTGAGGAATCTGGTTGGATCCCTCCAACATGTTTCCCTGCGTTCACAAATATTAGCACAGCCAATAAATATCGATTCAATCTGATAATAATTATCATATTCAGCTAAACAACCAATCAAACATTTAAATATTAGCTATTTAAATTAACTGGTATTCAGATGCGAGTGAGATTAACTCACCTTGGGTTTTCGATGAGCGTTCAAATTTAAATTAAATCGCAAACAGGTATGGATTATTGTCAATTTAAACCTTTCGAAATGTGGGTCGTCGCACACACACACACACGCACATATATATATATATATGTGTGTGTGTGTGTGTGTGTGTGCGCATTTGTACATACATATAGATATATATGTGCATACATAATTATTTCTTAGGCACAACCTTAACTCAACCGTCTAACATCTTTATGCACCTTCGACTGTACTAAAGGTTGCTCTTATGCATATAGTCACATACCTTCAACCATGTTAATAGGGATATGACAGATACTCGCGGTCCTATTCCTCCTATGTTGATGCCTAGTGCTAATATGTATGATGGTACATTCTATTTGTGATTGCGGTTTCATCTCTAATCTATCTCGGGATAAAAGCAAATATATTTCATCATACAGAATACCAATGCCATCATATAGCTTATTAAATACACTTTAAAGTGATAGGTCAAGGGTCTTAGGATTATACTTAGCAATAAATAACTTTATACCTAGAAGATTTTTACATACTCTTCCGTTCATTCCAGTTGTTGAAAATGTATTATTCATACTTTAATGAGAAATTTAGATCTCGATTTGTTTATCGTTTTTAGTTTTGTGTTTTTGTCCAAAAAAACACGATGTATGTTTTTTCTAAAAAACAATCAATTTGAAGAAATGAAATTAACATATAAGTTGAGAAACAAATTTATTTTGTTTTCCGCGTTCTGAAAAATCATCCCTCCGTCCTCTTCAATGTCCTAAGTCGTCCCTCAATTCCCTCCATCATTGTCATAATGAATTAAAATGTTAAATATTTTTCACTATTCTATCCATGTTTTGTAATGAATTTTGAAAATGCAAAACATAAAATTCAAAAAAAGGCCAATGTGGCCCTTATTTGTCTTCTTGTTCTTAATGATGCATCTGTCATTTATTTACTGAATATTCAGTATTGTAAGTGCTTAAATAATAAGCAAGCCTTTGTATCTATTAAGGCAACATATAACGTAGACATTCATCACTTGAAACATCTTTATCAATAGTTGGCTTGCAAGCACAATCTTTTTGTCTGACCGCAAAGTTTCAAAATTGCCATTTATATACAATTCTTTAAAAAAAATCTCCACCGATTGATCCTAAAAAATAGCATCTGCGTATTTGTTCTTAAACTCGGCGCATCTATTAATAGGTCCTAAAAAATATCGTCTACATATCTGATCCTAAACTCATGCATATAGCACCACACTTTTATTACGTGTAATATTATCGTCAATTGCATACTACGATGAGTAGCATTAAGAAGCTCAACCTTTTATTATACGTTAGGTTCAAAACAGGTTGAAATAGGGAGTAAATAAACTATTATTATAATTTTCTGTTCTTGAGTTTAAGTGAAAGCATGGTATTTGTCTAGTATCAACGTCAACTTACAAAAAATTCGCTCTATAGATATTAACAAATGTTAATATCACTTAAAAATATGATCTAGCAAATATACTTTTTTGCAAATTCATAATGCTCTTTGACGTATATTACCAAACTAAATATCGCTTAAAAGTATGATCTAACAAATAAACTTTCTATACATTTTTGCTTTTTATTAATTGATAACGGAAAAAAAATTCAAACTAACATAAAAATTAAACGATACGACTTAGAAATAAAAATTCACACGAATAAAAAAAATTTAAACGATCAACTTAGAAATAAAAATTCAAACTCACTACAGATGGTTACAATGTAAAATCATAGCCAAATATTTATGAAAATTATTTTTTTAAGTATGTTAAGCATATATAATTTTCAAAAAATTAATTTATCCATGAATGGTGTACTATTATCAGTGTCGTAACACTTAAACATACATCACTTATGATCTCTTTCGAAGGTGATTTCAGTTACAGACAAAGCTTCAACTTAATTGACTAATGAATTATTACACGCGATTACATATATTCAAATGAGCTCGACATGGGTCATGAAGAACTATCTAAAATTAAACTTAGTGAGATGGGAGTTGAAAAACGTAGTCAAGAGGTAAACATTGCCTCTCTTCCCAAAGTATGATAGGAAGGAAGAGGCAAAGGGATGAAGACTTATCTAACGCTTAAGAGTAAAGTTATAACCCTAAAACTATCTGCTCCCTAGGACCAGGAGCCAAAACCACCTATGTGAATAGGCTTCAACGACCCATCGGCCAAGACCTCTTAGATATGCTAGTTGTAGGTAACCATAGGGGATAACAATGCCATTCAATCGATTTAAAAAGAAATGAATGGGAAAGAAATATAGAAAAATGGAGCAGTAATTGTCTGAGATCTTTGAAAATGTCCAATTTGATGTTGAAAGATAGACCTGTCAAAATATGACCCAACTTATTAACCAACCCATTTACCATACTTTTAAATGGGTTGAGTCAACCCATTTAAAAAATTAATTAAATGGGTTATGCGTTGGGTTGACCAATTTGCAAAAGGGTTATAAGTGGACCGACAGTTTTCATGAAGACCGACAGTTGTACTTAGAAAATAATAGGCCACCGCGTCCTCATATTTGAGCTTCACCTAGTGTGGAAGTCGCTATTTATTTTTTTCAGACTGCAGTAACTTCTTCATACTAACTCAGAATCAGGCGAGACTTTGATCGATTAACTCCCACCTAAAGTACGGACAGTATGAAACACTTGGATACTTGATCTTATGAACGCGTATTGTAGTTCCCTAAAGGGACTGACAGTTGTACTTTGTAAATAACAGCCTACCACATCCCCATATTTGAACTCTGCTTAGTGCAGAAGCCGCTATCTTTTTTTGTTCAAACTGCAATACTTCTTCATATTGACTCGAAATCAGGTGAGACTTCGACCGATTAACTTGCATCTAAATTAGGACAGTATGTAACACTCGAATACTTCATCTTGTAAACGCACACTGTAGTTCTTCAAGGGGACTGACAATTATACTTAGAAAATAACAGACTGCTACATCCTCATTCATGAACTCCGGCTAGTGCAGAAGCCACTATTTTTTTGTTCAGACTGCAATAACTTCTTCATACTAACTCGGAATCAAGCGAGACTTCGTCCGATTAACTCCCACCTAAATTATAGACAGTATATGACACTCAGATATTTTTTCGTGTGAACGCACATTGTAGTTCTCCAATGGGACTGGCAGTTGTACTTAGAAAATAACAGGCTACTACATCCATATATATGAACTCGGCCTAGTGTAGAAGCCGCTATTTTTTTGTTCAGACTATAATAACTTCTTCATACTGACTCTGAATCAAGCGAGGCTTCGACCGATTAACTCCCATCAAAATTACGGATAGTATGTAACACTCGGATACTCCATCTTGTGAACGCACACTATTGTTCTCCGAGAGGGACTAACAGATGTACTTAGAAAATAACAGGCCACCACATCCCTATATTTGAATTTTGATAAAAAATAGAATTAAATTTTTAAATTTTTATTGGAATTCAAAACATAAAAATTAGAATTAGAATTTTTTTATTTTTTTATTAGTCAAATCAAATTTAAATCTTTAAATGGGTTAAATGGATAACTCGCTTATTAAACGGATTGGGTCATAAATGAGTTGGATTATAAGGGGTAAAAAAGAATGGGTCATAAATGTGTTGGGTCAAACTCAACACAACCCATTTTGACCCGATCCAACCCGTTTGACTGATCTACCGAAAGGCAAGTCAATCAAATGTTAGAATGCTTGATGAGGGTGGAAGGCTATAACTAGAATATTTTGAAAGAACTTGTAGATTTCGAAGTTTCCCTTAGATCTCATATTTATGGTCGAAGAAGGAAGGGTTAATCGCATTTTGCGTGTTACTCAGAGAAACATGTTCGGATTTGCAATGTATTAATTGTCTAAGTATCATTTTCCATTACTCTAGAGGGTTAGACTCCTGTTTATTATAAAGGTCTTGGTGAAATTGAATCCTGTGTGTTTGCAACTTGAGATAGAAGAAGAAGTTCTAGGCAGAGGAGAAGTTATTATTGAGTCATAAATACCATGATTAGGACTGTATATTTGTTTCATTCTCCCGTTAGACTTTGTAATTTGAAGACTTTGTAATTTGAAATATAAACTTTGTAATATTTGTAACCTCCCCTTTATAATATTGATTTAGAAAATAATTGTCATTCACTTTTAAAATAATTGTCGTTCTCTAAAAATACTTGACTTTGAAAGTATGTTATATAACCTTTAGAAAACGATTGATTGATTTGGTACCATAGGCCTAGAGTATACTTGTATTCTTCTTTAATACATGATTGATGATAGATCATGGTGCTCCCTACTATATTCTATGAATATATATTTTTTAGGATTTTTTTTCGGTGTTGCCCGATTTTTCAAACTTATTACGCAAATAGTCCCATTTTAATGCTATTTTCAAATATAACCCTGTTTTGACCAGTTCAGCGTTGAGCTGGTCAGAACACACTAACGTCATTTCAAATGGTGCCAATGTTTTACTTTTTTTATGTTGGTAAAGTAGTGGACGACTTTCAAAAGTCGCCCACTACGTTTATACAAAACTATATATGGACGACTTTTGAAAACTCGCCCGTGGGCAGTTTTTAAAAGTTGCCCAAACAAGTTCTGCTGCAATAGAACCCAACACTCCACTACTTTTCTCTTTACTAAATTGAAAAAAAAAACGAAAACCTATCTCCTTTTCTTCCTAAAATCAAAATTTTATTGCAATTTTTGCAGATTTCTTTGCTAATTCGAAGCATGTCTCACTCTTCATCATAGAAAGCACCTTTAGGAATCATGATTTTGTTTCATTTGGTAAATTTCATGTTTAGAAGTTGTATAAAAAGCTGTTTGATCCTAGAATTCATAAATTTGTTGATTTTACATTGTTTAACACAAAAATTGTTAACATTGTTGAACATTATTAGCTTTATGGTTGAAATAGAATTTTTGATTATCAAATAGTTGAATTTTGTGTAGATTACTTCGAGATGTTACTGGAACCGATCGACGGAAGCGTGTTGTACTTGCATGAACGTCATTGAACGGGAAACAACACTTGGATGGAGATAATACACTTTCTATTGGAATAGAAATATATACGATGTTGGTTATACGTAGTACTTATATTTTGTTGTTTTTCTAACAGTGCACTACTTCTGATGGGATTATTGATCACTCATCTAAATTGAAGAAAGTGACTTCATCTCATCCCACCATGCTAGAGCTGATCGATCGAGTCGGCTTCTCACTTATCTTTCGATCGGGGTACATCTAATTGGATCATCATCTTACCACCACTTCGGTGGATAGATGAAGACCGTAGACATCCAAATTTAACTTTTGGGTTGGAAAGATGACCATTGCGTTGGGTGATGTTGCTGTTTTTCTTAGTTTACCTATAGATGGTGCTCCATTAAGCAACTTAGAGCCAGTAGATTACATGGAGTTGTGCGAGAGTCTCTTAGGTTCATCTCCTTCTACTGAATGGTAGTGGGGTAATGTGATGATAGTTACTACATGGTTCAAGGAGTAGTTTGCCGACGACATTCTAGCAGACTCCTCCGAGATTCAGATTGAGCAGTATGCTCGAGCCATTATATTGCATGTCATCATTCCATGTTTGACTTGCGATCATTCAAAGACCCACATATGGCGCAGATGACTTCCATTTCTAGAGGACTTTGATGTTCGCCCCCCAGTATTCGTAGGATAGTACAGTTCTAGCTTATGCCTACACAGAGTTGGCGAGGCTTGCTTTGCTAGAGAACACATACATTTGTGGTTGTTTGAGTCTAGTATAGATATTAGCATTATTACCCCCCATATGCATTTATTTTATATGTTTATATATATTACAATTTTATGTGTATACACATTCGCAGTTATGTTGTTGGACATACCTTACGGTAGGGAGAATATCGATGAAGAGGACGGATATCGATTTATCTCTGCCGTATGGTGCTAGGTATATCCACCGTTATTTGATTACATACACATGTTTTGATCCAATAATTCATAATATTCTCCTCTTTTAGGTGGGTAGGACCAAAGAGCACAGTGAAGTCTTCCAGTCGCAATGTTACGTTCCTCCGCAATGACTTTGATGTACTCGATTATGATTCTGTGACAAGGACCCCATACACACATAGGCTTGGAGATCTTCCAAACTAATGCATTACTTCTATACAGTTACGGACAACATAGGTTTTACTCATTTGTTTGAGTGATGTAAAGCATCATCTTCACGACAGAGTAATGCGACAATTTAGAACGCGACAGCATCTATCAGAAAAAGCTCCTCATTACATGATTGATATTGCATCTAGGAGTATGATATGCGGATTGAGATATGGAATCATTGCCATTTGCACACACAACAAGAACGGGAACTCACGTTAACAGACAAAGAATATTATACTTGGCACTGGAAAATCACGCGTCATTATGTTCGTCGTGCCAAAGAACCTCCTGTAGTGATAGACCCATACACTCATAGAGCTCCTCTTGAAAGAAATGTGGTATGTATAGTCATTGATTAGCTGAGCGTAGTTAATTTATGTATGTTTTAAATACTTTGTTTTGGCGGGTGGAAGACATTTACCATGCGCTGAAGTTGGTTAATGAGCTATCGGAAGAAGTACCGGAGCGTTCAAAAGGTAAATGCTTTAGTGTAAAGTGCATTTTACAAACAATCTTAGGGAAGAACAAGCTATAATGACTGGCACTGCCTCCTTCTCCTCCTGCGCTCATAGGAGCACTGCCAATAGAGTTTGATCCTCCTTCTATGACTCGCATACACCAAAGATGTAAACATTGATTAAGCATTTCATCTTTGCAACCTTTGTAGTGGAATTTTCCACCGGGCCTTCACAACCTACGGAGACCGTGCAAGCGAGGGAGGAGGATGATTCACCTGACGACATTCCATTATCATGGAGGAATCTAAAAGGAACTCCTCGGGAACTTCACAACCTACGATATTAGGTTTGAAGTTATGGATTTAATGTTATTTGTAGTCGACTTGTATTATGGATTTATTGTTTTGTCAGATGTTGTGTCGGATTAGAATGTTGTCGGATGTTATGACTCATCATTATTTATTGATGTATTGGATGTTAGTATCTAGAAAACACTTGGGATTGTTTATCGATGTATATGATGTTGTAATCTGGTTTATTTGATATGGATTGCCTTTGTTGGAAACATGTACATGTTAGGATAAGAATTTCTAAGTTTCTGTTTGAAACCTAGAAAGACTGGGACGACCTTTAAAAATTCGCCAGTGTGATACTTTTGAAATGCTGCCCGCTAGCGACTTTTGAAAGGCCACCCCAGTCTTTCCATGTTTCAAACAAAAACTTGGAAATTCTTATCCTACACAATAATAACAAGTACATAACATCACTTCTTCCTCTCTCTCTCCCCCTATCCTTCTTTACTTTACCAAACTCCAAACAAAAAAACCCAAAATGAAAACTACTCTTCACTTTTGAAATGCATATTTTTTCATATAAATTATGTAATTTTGCACATTTGTGGCAAAATCTAAGGTAATTTTCAATATTTAAATATTCTTTCCTAGTTTTTACATTTGTTGATAAAAGTTCTTATTTGTCTATAGTTGCAATGGATCGATGGAAAATTGATGATGAGACTTTGATAAAATATTTCAGCCATTTAAAGTTTGATTCAAATGTAAACGTAGTTGAGTTGAATAAGTATCCGAAACTTCATTATCACCACAATTAAATGTTGAAGCAAATGGGCATAGGTCGGGTAATGAAGTTTGCATCAAACTGGAAGTAGTTATTCAAGAACCGGGACACATCAATAACAACTTGCAAAAATATTTCCCCGCTATACATGGTGGTAAGTGGAAGAATCGCGATAAAGCACTAGCTATTGGAGAGACCCCCCACCAAAAATATGTTATTATAGATCTGCAGGTGATGTGATCGTGGAAAGAAATAAAAAGAACGTAGATCGTAGGTTCTACGCATGTGCACATTATAAGTTGAGTAGAGAAATGCCTCAAATTTTCAACTATTGTATTTTTTTCAGTGGATAGATCTTGTAATGTGTCGTAGAGGAATTGAGTATGCTTTTGAGATGCAGGCTGAAGTTTCATGGTTGGAAAAAGCACTTTATTATACTACTGGGGATAATAACAAGTAATTTACGGTATGTTCATGTATGCTGTATCGTCTGTTGTATTGTACGGTATTGTATGGTAATTTGGTGTATGTTGTTTCATATAATAGTTTGGTGCGTTTTGTATATGAATTGACTATTAGTATTGTAATATTGTAAGTAATATAACAAACGTGCATGATATAGCAGGTTCTCAAGCAACCACTTCTCATACCAACACAAACAACCCAAACAAAGTGAACAACAAGTAATATTACAAACAACATGCTTCAAACAAACACATCTAATGCTAATACAAACAAAGCGAGTTACTACCAACTACAAATAAAAGCTAAGTTGATGAAGTACAATGATTCCTCTTATGATCGTGCACTCCACAACTGCTACACCTATTTGCCTTTGGAGCATGCATCTCGTCTATAATGTCTTTAATTCTTGTAGACCTGGCCCTTTCAGTTGCTCTATGAGCCGTTGAAGGCAGAACAATCGTCCTTTGTGTGCACTCCAATACCATTTATCATGAACGTGATGAAATTCTAATGTATAAGCCGTCGGGTAGTTTTGAACCGAATACCAAGTTAAGGCAATGTCATGATGAGCTCTATTCACACCGTTAGCAACTGACGAACAAGCAGCCATCAAATGTGCAAAAGGAAGTCGTTGCAATAATGTGATATTGCATGTATAAGAACAAGTATTACATCAATTATTACTTTAAATTCATCACCAAAGTAGTGAATTACTTTCCATTCGACTTGATTGAATCGGACAATCTTCGAGCGTCTTGCTTCATTTGCTCTCTTGGCTATGTTTGCTTCCAATTTTGGAGTTAATTGAGATATCGAAGTCTTAGCAAACTCCCTCCTTCGAAAAAATAATCAATCGATCGAAAGAAGATACGGGCGACCAATTCTTTAACAGGTTACGATCGTGCATCTCTAAGTACACCGTTAAAGCTTTCTAACGCATTAGTCATCATAACACGAGATCAGCCACCATCATCCTTACACAAAGCCTAGTTTTGCTCCTTCCTTGCCAAATTTATCTTTATCCAATTGTGCATTGTAATATTGGTGGACTTAATTTCCTCTCGAATTTTCAGATACTCAACTTCCTTCGAAGCACATGCTGCAGCATAAACTAAACCTGTCACACATTAATCTTTAAAAACCAGCAGTTTGAAAATTTACTTTCAAATGTCTAGTACAAAATCCGTGCTTATGATGGAATCTCCAGTAGCTCTCTAATGCTCTCGGTATTCCCTTCATTCTATCAGAAATGAAAGTAATACATTGATTGTTAATACTATGATTGAACCTTCACATGCAAGCAAAAAACCAACCTCAACCATCACTTGATTTTGCCTTAACAATTGCATAAGCCAAGGATAAAGCTGATCGTTTGCATTTATTGTAGTTGCAACAAGTAAGGTACCTTTGTATTTGTTATACAGATGTGTGTCATCAATGCAAAGAAAAGGTCGACAATGTACAAATCCTTTGATACAAGGCCCAAAAGCTCAAAAAGCATGATCGAAAACTCCATACTCATAGGTTGTTATGTGTCCGACACTGCCTAGATTCGTTCTAGCAATTTCAGCAAAATATTGTTGTTGGTTGGAATATGACTCTGCCCAATTATCTATATACGTTCAATTGTCTTGCTCATTGCTTTCCACGCTTTCGTATAATTGTTTAATAAAAAGTCGTTCCTCCATTAAAACCTACACAGTTCCAACTGTTATATTCAAATTTGCTTTCATAAAAGGAACGATCTTAGAAACTAAAAAGGTAGATTTTGCTTGCTTATGATTAGAGTTTACTATTGGGTTAACGCAAGTATGATTGCTTGGATATTTTTTAATAACCTATCATCCGGATTGTGATTATTTTTGAATCTATAGCATGTATTTTCCATGGACAAGTTGAATCGACGTTGCAAACGGTGGTGTATTTTTCTTTGTTTGACCTAATTGTCTTAAAAGAAACTACATATAAAATTGACAATTCACTTAATTGTTGCAGAAAATTTCCTTCGCTCTCAAATACCATACCACTTTGAAACTGTTTTGAGTACTAGACGATGAGAATATTTCATTGTTGAATTGTAGATTAGCGATAATGGATCTAGCCATCATTTGTGCATTATATAATCCATCATCCAAAGGTATCTCCATGTCCAGCTCATCCCTATCCTTACAAGCTTCGTCTTCGCCTTCAAAATCATAGTTCAATGGATCATTGTTTACTTGCATGTTATCGATCCATGTTGTATCATTCTCTGGTCTACTTATAACAACCATGCTATCAAGATCAGGAATGTCATGTACTTGTACATCTACATCAGCATCTATATCTATATCATCATCAGATACATTAGGAACCCCTAATTCTGCCATTGGTCAAATGTTCGATTGTGTATCAATATTGTGTGCCGAAAAGCTACAATATAAATATATGACATTTTTAATATAGTTATAGGTTGCAACACAATTCATTAGCGTTGCAAAACGTAACTTAATTTTGGCTCATATGGTATAATCTGGAAGATGTGGTCTGCATTGGATAAGACATACGACTATTTGATGGCCTAGCACTATTTTTGGGTCGGATTTTGCTGTGGAATAATTCTATGCATGAAAATAAAATTTTGTATCAAATTTGATACATTATTTAATATATGATTTATATGTAATCGCAAATATGTGTTATGTTTGAGTCATGCGTGTAAAAATATCCCGGGTTAGATATTGATAGCTAAATTGTACATTTGGCTGGGAATTCATGAAAGGAGAATATCTAAAGAACATTTATTGCTGTCCATATTGCACTACATTTATAGGCGGATTATTGTAACTAAGAGATGAAATTCCTTGCGAAGTATTAATGTTCCTCAACAATCTAGAATAATTTTCGACACCATCGTTAACTATGGGTGTCGGTATAGGTCGTTATACCATCGATGTTCTATTTTTTCCTACAAATAACTCTATGGATTTTGACACGGCAGAAAACATTAATTCAATGTCATCGTCGACAATTTTTATTGCTTTAGATCCTGAATCGGTTGGCCAATTGAAAACTAAATCAAATCAAACTCCTCCGATTTTATCTTAGTTGCTTTGTAAACCAACTCTTTTAATTGTTCTAAGTTCTTTACGAACTTTAGTCGGTTTGTAAGAACCACCAACATACTTTCCGTACATTTGATCATCAGTAACAAATTCATCATCATGATAGCATATGGTTGGAATAAAATTAGAAGTCATTTTACAATAATAATAGATGCAACATTATTCAATTTTCATTTACAAATCTACCAAAAAACTAAAGTTTATAAATTCATACCTTGATTGATCCAAAGTAAAGAGATGCTATTTTTGACGTTGATCTTTTGAAACAGTAGTTTTTATTAAATTTAATGCAAAAGGTAAGAGATATCAAAAAGAGGAAATGAAAAGGGTTTTGGTTTTTTATTTAAAGTTTGGTTTAGTTTTGAATGAAAGAGAAGAGGAGGCGTGCTATTTTGTAGTTTAGGAAAATGGATAACTTTTAAAAGCTGCCCACAGACAAATTTTCAAAAGTCGTTAATATATAATTTTGTATAAACATAGTTGACAATTTTTAAAAAGTCGTCCATCACATTACCAACATAAAAAAAATTAATACACTGACACCGTTTGAAATGGCGTAAGCATGTTCTAGTCAGCTCAACACTCTTAACGTTGAGCTGGTCAAAAAACGGCTATTTGTGCAATAAGTTTGAAAAATCGGGCTAATGTGAAAAAAAATCTTTTGTTTAAATTTGTTTGTAGGACATTATGGGACCATATTTTTTTATTATTTGATTTTTTTAATTGAACACCAGAGCGGTCTATGATGGTTGACCCTATAAATCTGCTTGTAGGTATAACCACTAGTAATAATGGGGAAAATTACAAGTGAATAACTTCAGCACATGCAGGTAATGAGGGCCGGCACCTTCCTCCTTGCACTTCTATTTTTAAGACCATTAACTTATTTTATCTTGTAAATAGATTAATGTTTGAAAATACTTTTTATTTAAACATACTATTACAAAAAAGCACTACAACTTATGAAAAAAATTAGCCGTTAAATACATATTTATATGTAGTAATCCGGTGACTTGGTAATTCTTTTGTTATCAGCAGCCTAAGGCATTTTCAACCATCATTTTTCTTTTCAATAAATATGTATTCGGTGGTAAATATGTATATTTTTCGTTTTCTTTTATTTTTGAAAAAGCAATCTTGAAAATTATTTATATAAAAACTTCACGGTTTTTTAATTTATGAAAATGCTTACCTCGTAGTGCCCTATGAGGTTTCAAAGCTTACCTCGTATGCTCTCTACATGATGCTGGGCATTTTTGTCCAATTACTTTTTAACAAATTTAAGAGGGGCAAGTCAGCCATTTTAGGGATTTGAATGGCCACAGCCAGTAGAATTTTGTAGGATGGATAATCCATATAAGTCCATGCATGATAATACCGTGGTATTAGGGAAATAGTGCTAAAACCAGAAAACTATAAAATAACTACATAATCTACACAAGACCCAAAACAATCCATAGAAGACATTGAAGCTTAACAATATCGAGATCTTGAGAAAAAATTACTAATCAGCGAGAAGAGAGTACTAATGGTTGAGAGGAGAATTCTAATAATCAAGAACCATGAATTCATAAGATTAACAGATGTTGTAATGATAATGCTAAGACAACAATCCAGGAAACCAATAACAATATTAACATATTCCAAGAACATACGACGGTAGAATATCAATATATCCTAATATATTACTAGTATGAGCTCGTGCTTCGTACATGGACTGTTTGTATTATCGTAAACGGAAAGCAAGGCGTTTTTTGAATTTCAAAAAGACACGGAGTAAATTGGTTCAATGAATTTTCTTTATTTTAGTACTAGAGATAATATGAGATCGATAGAACTAATAACCGAGCTGTAATTTAAGAAAGCTAGTATGTGTTGAAGAAAATTCCATAACATCAGGATGACGAGAGAAATAGAAAAGCAGTGGTATGTAATCAATTTAAAGACCGTAATAATATTTGACGTAAACAATATTTTGAACGTTGTTTAGAATAATAAGAAGCCTAACAAGAACCTTTGTCTAAGTGGTTAATTGATTCGATTTTGGTGCAAGATGTCACAAGTTCGAAACTTGCTTTCAAACGTTTATTGATATGTGATATGTTGTTCCAAAGATTTTTGTATATAAAGTACCATTTCAAATAATAATAATAATAATAAGCCTAATTTTATTATTGAAAGGAAGTGCATATGTAACAGCCAACAAATCCGCACCCCTTGAGTCAACACTATTCCACATTAATCAACACAAGTGGAACAGAAACACGAATCATTAGGGTTAAAGAAGAAGAGGTAGAAGAAAGAAGGAACTAAACAATATCAGAATCTCACAGTCGCAGCGGAATAAAATATAATAGTAAATATATAACTTTACATAAAATGAAGTTTATGACTGTTTTATACATCATATCATCACAGTGTCTCATACATCAACCATTACCAATCAGACATACCATACAATCACAGCAGCGGAATACATATATATAGGTATAGATAATACGTCTCGGGCTCCAGCTCCTCTCCTGCTCCATAGCATCCTGTCCTGAACATATAATACTCGGTCTGATCCGAGCATTATAATGAAATAACACCCGAGTCAGTCTGGAATACCAGTTGATAATAATGCACCCAAATTGATTATTAAAGTTTCAAAAATCCTTTGAAAACAAAAGCATCTCGTAAGACCACGCCATAAATAAACATGTCGGGTTTTTACCTTACGATAGCTAAAACGCTTTTATAGAAATCCTCTGATATTATAATAGAGTCTATTTACAAATACTTATAAAATAGCCGAAATTGTTACATCTATTAAATTCCAGCTACTAGCCACAGAGTGGGTAATACAAACAAAACTCGTACAAGGCTCGTAAGGAGAATGGATTTCCAACAATGACTAGGCACTGGGGTACCACCTGTCACAGTACGGGGCCTAGATCACCGTACCGAGGACCACGCCCGATCCCCTGGAACACAAGGCCGGACCCATCCCTTACTGGACAGTTCTGAATAAGATCACCCCGTGGTTGGGATCAGCAACCGCCCACTAAGCCGAAATAAAAAAGGGACATCTAGACAGGGATGACCTTACTCTCAAGTGGGGGCTACCCACGAAGCCTTGCTGCATATCCCCTGATTTTTAGTCATTCCCATTTGATGAGGCTTGAGGATAAGCATTACCTTTTAGAACGTTTCACTTAGAATGCCCATCGCCCACCTGACGATGTTTCGAAAGCATTCGTCCATACCAGTCCGTCTCGGGTTCGAACGGAACCGAAGACACTACTACTACATCCATTTTGGAAATATCCTCATGATTAGTAATGACTAACCCATGCACTTCACTGCTCCATCTTCGAATCCAAACACTTTTTTCCACGAAACGTACAAACCGGATCGAAGTGGTTTTCGAGAAATAAATCTCGATCCCGGTCTCTTCCGAACGATCAACGCATTTGTCCAATATTGATAGTCGGTTATTTAACTATCAATTTATATTCACAAACATCCATCACACAATAAATAATTTTCCACATTATCTATTTTCCTCAAATATCTTACAAGATATATTTCTAAATTTTCAAAACTCGTTTGAAAACAATTTCCAAAATCTCTTCCTTTACCCGGTAAATCCTTTACCACTTATTCCCATTAGAAATAACCAAGTTCAAAACAATTTAGATTTAAAACTGTTAAACCATTTTATTCTGAAATATACTTTAAAATTTGTAAATTTACTTCTAGTTATTTCTCAAAATATAATTTCAAATATGTAAAATAAAACTATTTATTAAATAAGATATTTGTTAACTAAACTTAAAAGTAGTGGTTTAAAGAATAAATACTAGTTTTCAAATAACTTAAATCATCCATTCTTTAAATAAGTCCGTTTATAAAATATAATTACTAGTAAACCTCTTAAATAATCATACTATAGCTAAATTTATTTCTTATTTTTAAAGGAGAATTTCTTAAAACACTTCCTTGAAACAAATTTTACTTAACCTTTAAAACCTGATTTTATTCACGAACTCGGTTTTTCCGAGGGAAACATTTTCATTCAAACAACCCAAAGAATCTTCCATATAGATTCCGCCCGATCTATTCCAACTCAAATTTATGTTAGTTATCGTAAATTTATCTCCAAGCTTACAAATAAACTCCCTTTAAAGTTTAAGCACTTTTACCATTTCCGGAATTTCAGTTTGTTAAAGTATATTTTTAATACACTTTAAAATAAAACATTTGGAGATTTCTTCAATGGAAATCATACATACAAATTTCTTAAATAAAATTCTCATAGTGTAAAATTGTATTTCAGAATAGTTTTATATATATTTCAGATAGTTATATACTAATTTCCAGCAATTTATACTTCCACAGTTATCAACTGATAAAATGTCCTCTTCGTTAATAATTCCAAATTTTACCAAATTTTTAATTTTATTGTTATCCATACCAGATTCCAAATTTTATTCTTTTAAATTCTTATTTATCAGTTTCCTTTATTTCTTTTAAAACCCAATTTATTCTACTTATAATTAAAATTCTGAGTTTATAATTTATCCAACAATATCACAGCACAATTAAATTTCAAATTTATCAATCACAGCATATAAACAGACATTATCATCAATTATAAAAATAATTACTACATCGTGAGGAATCCAGTTGGATCCCTCCAACCTGTTTTCCCTGCATCACAAATATTAGCACATCACGTATATAAATATCAATCCAAACTGATAACAACAATTATATTCAACCAATCACACAAATATTTAAATATTAACTATTAGCTAGCATCCAGATGTGAGTGAGTATAACTCATCTTGAGTTTTCGACGAGCGTTCAAATTTAAATTAAACCGAACGGTGTTCGATTTAACCTAAATTTTTACTTGCCTGGAATGACTTCCGAACTGTACCACTACGCAGTACTCTTCGCTGCGATCCCGACGCTTCTTGTTTCGTTAAATTCTAATATCGTATGACCAAGATATTCAGTTTTAAAGGTTGTAAATTAATTTATAAAACAATTTCTTTTTTTTATTTAAATATTATTATACCAGAACAAGTAACAGTAACGTGTTATCCAAGTGAAGGCCGCATATCATCTTCCTCAACACGCACGTCCCAGGTATGAAATCGAACCCACCACACGCAGCTAAAATCGATCGCCACGACCCCCAATCGATGACCGGACTTCAATCAGGCGCTTCAAAAACGTGCGTCCAGGCTTGCTCCACCTATGGCCAGAGGTATGCTACACTCGGTCACCTCCTACATCACGAAATCGAGCTCGAACTGAAACCCTATATCACCAAATCGAGGACAAACCAAAGCCCTAGAACGAAAACCCACCGTTGGATCTCTAGGGCTCGACGAGCTCAACGACATTCTAGTTGGAAGTTTTTGAAATTATGGCGTGGATTGATCAAAAATAAGAGGTGAACGATGTGGGATCTAGATTAACCCTAGAGGGGGGGTGAATAGAGTTATAGCAAATTTTCTCGAATTAAACACAGAGATATAATTGCAGAAATAAATATGCTGAAAAGTAAATCACACACAAAATTTACCCAGCTTCGGCAACCCCTGCCTACTGCTGCATTCACAGATTTTTATTAGAATTAAACAGTGTCACGCTTACAAACACTCCACTAGACTCACAGACATTTGCTCCACGCTCACAAACACTCTACTAGACTCGCACACCCTGCTCGCAAACATTTGCTCCACGCTCACAAACACTCTACTAGACTCGCACACCCTGCTCCGCCTATAGAGTTTCGCTTACTCGCAAACTTTGCCTCCCGCCTATAGAGCTTCGCTTACTTGCAAACTCTGCTCCCGCCTACAATAGAATTTTGCAAACTCGCACACCCTGCTCACTGAACTAATTCTAACTAGACAATCTGACACTACCTAAACCCTAGGTGGTGATTTACAAAGTTTTGATTTGAAAAATAAAAACGATAATTAAAAGACAATAGAAAATAAACCTTAACCCTAGTTAACAAAATAATAAAGCCTAATTTAAAAATAAACCCTCTTTTATAATGCCGGCCCCTTTATCTTTAGCCCATTTGACTTTGCTCCGTTCCTTTTTGCTGTTGCTTGTGAAATTATGGCCGATCATCTTTCGTTCCTTTTTGCGAATTAGGGTTTCTGCAAATTGCCTTTACTCCTTGCGATTTAAACTAGGGTTGTGCAAAATTAAAGGCGCCGACTTCGTTGATCGTTTAGATGGTTGTTGTCGTGATTGCTTTGACGATCCTATATTTCTTCGATTTGCTTACGGCTTCTTCAATTTTGGATCGAGTTCGTTCTGTTTTTTCGGTATGTATTTTTCTCTCTTTGCTTTGTTGTTCGATGCTTGAACTCGATGAACTTGCCGATGATGATTTTGGGTATTATATAGGATTTGATTTCCTAGAATTACGTTCGTATATGTTGATTTGAATTTGTCAAATTCTTCATCTCTGCCACTTGATGATGCTTGAATGATTGAGATCGATTCTGACTTTTTCATACGCGTATAATTTTATTTCTTGCGTCCCACGGCTTTGATGTTGACTTGTTCATATTTCTTGCTTGGTTGGTCACGGCTTTAATTCATTTTCGTGATGACCACGATGTTGATTTCTACTGCTTCGGCCTTGACTCGTTCATCTTGTAGTCTTCGACCTTTTTATCTGGTACTTAAATTTTCAATCATGATGTTGTTTGGTTATTTGTTCATGTGATTCCCTGTTGCTCGGTTACTGATGCCTTCAGTTGCTTGTTGAAGATATTGCACTGCATCACCACTGTTCTTTGCATTTGTACATATGAATGTGCTCACTGTTTATTACAGTACACTGCATATTAGTCTTCTCATGTTTGAGGCTGTGCTTTCATTGACATTTGTTCACTTATAACTTGTAGCTTGCTGTACATATGAACTTGCAGTTTTCTGTCCACCTGTATCATGCTTGGCTTTGTGTAGTTGATGTTGTACACTGTCTTGTGCATTGCCTCATTCACTGTTGCTGTGCAGTTGCAATGCCTTGCTTGGTCTCTGTTACATGCTTGCTGTTGCATGCTTGTGATATTCATGTTGATTTGATGATGCTGGTATTTGCTGATATATTACTTTGAATTGCATATACTTTATGTTGACATTTTCTTTGACACAGATGCTACACTTGTTCATCGTTGTTCAAGTGTACTTGTCTTCATAAAATTGTCACTGTGCTTCTGACCTTTCTGGTCTCTGATCATTGCTTGGTCATCTTGGTGGCTTGAGCATTTGGTTTGTGTTGCATTGTTCCATGTGTCTTGCCTTTGACTGTTTGCATACACTTTTGGTCATGTTGTACTCATTTGCCACTGAGTTGCATTGAATTCTTGTCTTTGTGGTTGTTTATTTGAGTCAGTGCTTCACCATACTTGTTGTTGTAGCTGTCTTGACTTATGCTGTATCAATGCTGCTTCACCATATTGCATTGTCATATTTTATTCCTGTTTGTATTTGAGTTTGTAACTTGGAGTCTGCAACTTGATTTGTGCCTTGTCCATTCTCATGTGTTCATGTTGCTGGACTTGAATACATCTGTGCAGTCCATTGTAGCTTTTGTGCACAGCACTGCATGTTATGTTGGCCATTTGGTCGAGTTGTAGTCCAGTCCACTCATGTACATGCTTCACTGCAGCCTTCATTATGTTCTGATGACATGTGCATTGCTTCATGTTGCCTATGTATTCTGGTCAGTGGTGCTTTGAGTCTGCACTGCTTGTTGATGTTGCTTGTGGCACTTGTACAGTGTTGTACTTGTTGTCTTTGACCTGAGCATGTTTATATTGAACTACCTCCTGTACTTGTATTCTGGTTCTTCATGCAGCCTTTTGGTCTGACTGTTGCATTTGTATACTTGGTCGAGTCCATTTGCATTCTTCAGGCTTGTACTGGAACTGTTTGTAGTCAATTGCTTTGTCTATTTGCCTAGAGTTGAACCTATCCTGGGTTTGACCTTGTTTTTGATTTCTGTGCTTTTGTTTGATTTTTTGCACACAAGTTGGCGAGGCAGTGCACACGTATACGAATGTACACGTGTGTATTGCAGCCACTTATAGTTACCTGTCCCTGATAAAAATACTGATATGCACAGATATTGCACAGTCAAAAATGATGACGAACAACCCAAATAACTGAGGCAAACAATGTTTTCAAAATCATCGTTTCTTTCAAATTTCAAAAATATTTCTCTTTCAATTTTACTGCGTTTGAAAATATTTTTGCAGATTACTCAGATGCTGGATTCAAACCGGAATGCAGTTGAAGACAAAGTACGAGTGTGAGTGATATGTAGTGAGGTTAACTGTAAATGTGATGTGATTGTAATCAAAAATATATATGTATAGTGAGAGCATGAAATTGTACTATTTAAAATTGTAATAAATATTTGTTTGAATAAAAATTTCTGTTTGAATTCAAAATCTGTTTAACTTGTTCTGCTTGAATTCAAATTCGAATTCTGTGTAATTTAATTTTATTCAACAAATATTTATTTAAACTATGAAAAACAAAATAGTACATTACCAAATACATTTATATGAATGTATATATGTTTATTATCATCAAACAAAAATCATATAGCGCAAAGCGCATATTCAACAATCTCCCCCTTTTGATGATAACAAACATATATTTAAGATTTTGAATATATTAAATGTATTTGATAATTTCATTTGCTCCCCCTATTTGAATGCTTCCTTTTTATGTGATACTCCCCCTACATATATGGCTCCCCCTACATATATGCATGCAAATAAAAATATGTAAATGAGCCTATATGCAAATTGAAAGTTATTTGACCTTTGCTTGATTCTATTTGACAAAATCTTAACTTTTCTCTCCCCCTTTTGTTATCAGCAAAAGAATAACAGTGTTATAAAAATAGGGATGAAGTGATAGACATGAATCAAACATTTAACTCAATTAAATGTAAATATCAAATTTCAATAAAACTCAAACAAAAATCATAATTACCCTTGTCAAGCGCATATTCCACTTTCAGAAGTGATGGAGATAGAATCATCAAAAATTCATATAGATATGTCTATTTGTGGTATATTTATTTCTGGAAATTTGAATATCTACTAACCATGCATAACCGTTAGGACTTTTAAATGAGATTAGTAGTATTCCAATTTAATTTAAAAAATAAAATCAAGTATCTTCTAACCACGCATGACTGTGAGGACATTTAAATGGGATTAGAATCAACTTGTCTATTAAATCAATTATTTTTAATATGCGTTCCATACATGCATAACCGTGAGGACTTTTAAATGAGCATGGAAGCACATAATCAAAAATCCAAGTAATTCACCCATGCATAACCGTGAGGACTTTTAAATGAGAGTGAATACTTTGGATATTTATTTTTATTGCTAAATATAATAAGTTGAAGCACAAATAATTTCCTTCACAGATTTAAGATATTGAAGAACAAATGATTTCCTTTGTAAACTACCACAAATTTACATACTAAATATGATCTTGATGGGTGATGTTCGATAGAAAGATGATAGAAATAGAAATGGTCATGGAATTATTACCCAACAAAAAGTTTTTATAACTCTTGTTATGAAATTCTAAAGAAATTTTCTAATTATACTTTCTCGAGTTATAATATATGATAAATATCAACACTCATCTCTTTTTCAATCACTATTTATCTTTTCGATAATCAAAGGGAGTCAGATTAGTCAAATTTGTCATTTAAAATCAAATTAAAAATTATAAAATCAATTTTTTTTTTCAAAAATGATTAATCTGTATATATGGTCAAACATGATTTTCTCGAGGGGGGTTTATAAGAAAATTTTCTGCTATTTGAAAATTATTTCAAGTGAAAAATATGCAGATATTTTCTTTGAAAAAAAACGATGCAGCAAATGAATGTTTCAAAAATTAATCACGTTACACTAATAATTTTTCTATCAACTATATTACCAGTGTAATCCGCATCTGAATTTAAATTTCACTTAATATTCACTTGTTGAATCAAACCATGAGATGTGCACCAAAAATTTCAAAACATCATTCTTTTGAATTTGAATTTAAGCCGTGTTAACACTCAAACAAATATCATGATTTTAATTTCAGAAACCGGAGGATAAACAATTATTTTCATGAGTAATCAACGGTCAATCAACATCATAATTATTTCAAAAACAATTTCTTAAAATCCTTTTTCTCATGAATTCGAAATCGTGCAAATTTACAAGCAGTGATCAAAATGTCAGAACCAATATATCTACGTGTAGCATGAGTAACCAGCATTTGACCGAACAAATTTATATAAATTAGTTCAAAATTGAAAATCTGATTGGTCATCAATTAAGCACAATATAATGTCATAAATAAGAACAAGTCAAAAATCATATCAATTAAGTCCGAATCAGTCAACCATCATAATTACTCCAAGTAATTCTCTTTAAAGATGGTTAGTCAATATTTTAAAAAAAAATCATAGCATCAAAATCATCATCTTTTGTTCATCTCAATATTGGCTGATTTTAATTTAGAGTATGGTGCAGATAATCACATTTAAAAACAATTACCTGTTTTACCTTTACGATAATTTTTCGTGATTGCCCATTGTGATTCTGTCACCTTTATACTAGGCTAAGGAACTTTGCTTTGTCGCCCGTTGTGTTTCTGGAACAGCCGAAATCCAGAGAACACTGTTGTTGTTCCTTAGCCTGCCACCACACCTACACGATAAAAGATTTGTGTGACCTATTTGTTTTTATAGGTCCATTGTTGTTAGTGGCAGAATATGAAAAATATGTTTTTGGAGACTCAAAACTGTTTATATATGTTCCTTTTGGCACCCAAATTTGTTTGACTTTCAAAGATTTTATATTTGTGCCTTTTGGAACCCAAATTGGTATAGTTTTCACGTGTTTGGGTCTATACCAACAATTATTTCGATTATGTCCAAATTCTCTACAAAACGTGCATATTAAATTGATTTGATTAAATTTTGTGTTTCTATGACTACGATTTTCAACATGATTTCCAATTATTTCAGATCGAGCAAAAACACTTTTACTTTTTGCATTATCATTATTTTGTGATTTCCCAAAGCCTAGTCCTTTTCTATTGTTAGCAAAAATTTGATTTCCAAATAACATTTTGAAAGATTTTTCGCCTCTTGAAAAGTTATTCAAAGATTTCTCAAGATTTTGGACTTTGGTTTTTAATGTTGAATTTTCAGTGACAAGTGAGGTGCATCGATTAATAAAATCCTTTCTCCTAGTGTCGATGGTTTCCTTAAGATTCAAGTTTTCATTTTCAAGATTTTCAAAGTTATTCCTCAGTTTTGATAATTCTGAATCTAAAATCTTACATTTTTTACATTCTAGGTTTTGAATATTTTCAAGTTCAGTTTTTAACCTAAAATTTTCACGAGCAAATTCTCTCCTATCAGATTTCAGTTTTTCAATTTTAGATTCAAGAGTATCCACTACCTTAGTAAGATCAGAACACATAAAAACAAGTTCTTTATAAGAAAACTCACCTGCCTCACTAGATTCGTCGGAGGTTGCTTCTGATTCTGATTTTGCCATGCAACACAAGTTAGCCTCCTCTGGGCTGCTATCCGAAGCTTCCTCTCCTTCTTCATCATCCCAAGTCGCTGCAAATACCTTCTTCGCCTTTTTCTTTTCTTTGTTGTTTTTGAGAAGTGGGCATTTTGGTTTGATGTGACCAGGCTTGTTGTAGTTATAACATGTCAGTTCATTATCGGAATTTTCGGAATCTTTTGACCTATTGCCCTTTGTTTTCTTCTTGCGTGGCTTGAATCTAGACCATCTTTTAAGATTATTGACAGCCATTGCAAGCTCTTCAATTGGATCTTCTTCATCGCTTTCTTCTTTACTTTTTAAGGCAATCGTCTTCTTCTTTGGTTCGGAGTTGTTGCGTTCTTCCTTTGCTTTTAACTCAAGCTCATATGTCATCAAATTGCCAATCAACTCCTCCATGCTTAGTTTGCTCAGATCTTTCGATTCTTGGATTGCTGTGACTTTTGCCTCAAAGTTCATTGGTAAAACTCGTAGTATCTTCCTCACAAGCTCTACCTCAGTGAATACCTTCCCAAGCGCTCTAGCATTGTATACCAAGGTTGAAAAACGTCCAAACATATCCTTTATGCTCTCGCCTTTGTCCATCACAAAGTTTTCGTATTCATTGCTGAATAGGGCTAGCCGAGACTCCTTGACTTGAGAAGTTCCTTCGTGTGTCACCTCCAAAGTATGTCATATTTCCTGTACTGTTGTACAATGAGAAATTCTATTAAATTCATTTTTATCAAGAGCACATATCAAAGCATTCATGGCTTTAGCATTTGTCGTTTTCAACTTCTTATCGTTTGCATCCCACCTATCCTTAGGTTTAGGAATCTCAGTACCACCAACGATTATAGTGGGAGGTTTATAGCCAGTTTCAATAATATCCCAAACATCATAATCAACAGAACTAAGATAAATACTCATCCTAACTTTTCAATAAGCATAATCGTTCCCGTTAAACATGGGTGGCCTAGCAATAGATTGCCCCTCAGAAAAAGCATTATTTTGTAGACTCATGACTCTAGAGTTAAATAAAAAAAAAATTCACCGGGCTCTGATACCACTTGTAGGATCTAGATTAACCCTAGATGGGGGGGTGAATAGGGTTATAGCAAATTTTCTCGAATTAAACACAGAGATATAATTGCAGAAATAAATATGCTGAAAAGTAAATCACACACAAAATTTACCCAGCTTCGGCAACCCCTGCCTACTGCTGCATTCACAGATTTCTATTAGAATTAAATAGTATCACGCTTACAAACACTCTACTAGACTCGCAGACATTTGCTCCACGCTCACAAAGACTTTACTAGACTCGCACACCCTGCTCGCAAACATTTGCTCCACGCTCACAAACACTCTACTAGACTCGCACACCCTACTCCGCCTATAGAGTTTCGCTTACTCGCAAACTTTGCCTCCCGCCTATAGAGCTTCGCTTACTTGCAAACTCTGCTACCGCCTACAATAGAATTTTGCAAACTCGCACACCCTGCTCACTGAACTAATTCTAACTAGACAATCTGACACTACCTAAACCCTAGGTGGTGATTTACAAAGTTTTGATTTGAAAAATAAAAACGATAATTAAAAGACAATAGAAAATAAACCTTAACCCTAGTTAACAAAATAATAAAGCCTAATTTAAAAATAAACCCTCTTTTATAATGCCGGCCCCTTTATCTTTAGCCCATTTGACTTTGCTCCGTTCCTTTTTGCTGTTGCTTGTGAAATTATGGCCGATCCTCTTTCGTTCCTTTTTGCGAATTAGGGTTTCTGCAAATTGCCTTTACTCCTTGCGATTTAAACTAGGGTTGTGCAAAATTAAAGGCGCCGACTTCGTTGATCGTTCAGATGGTTGTTGTCGTGATTGCTTTGACGATCCTATATTTCTTCGATTTGCTTACGGCTTCTTCAATTTTGGATCGAGTTCGTTCTGTTTTTTCGGTATGTATTTTTCTCTCTTTGCTTTGCTGTTCGATACTTGAACTCGATGAACTTGCCGATGATGATTTTGGGTATTATATAGGATTTGATTTCCTAGAATTACGTTCGTATATGTTGATTTGAATTTGTCAAATTCTTTATCTCTGCCACTTGATGATGCTTGAATGATTGAGATCGATTCTGACTTTTTCATATGCGTATAATTTTATTTCTTGCGTCCCACGGCTTTGATGTTGACTTGTTCATATTTCTTGCTTGGTTGGTCACGGCTTTAATTCATTTTCGTGATGACCACGATGTTGATTTCTACTGCTTCGGCCTTGACTCGTTCATCTTGTAGTCTTCGACCTTTTTATCTGGTACTTAAATTTTCAATCATGATGTTGTTTGGTTATTTGTTCATGTGATTCCCTGTTGCTCGGTTACTGATGCCTTCAGTTGCTTGTTGAAGATATTGCACTGCATCACCACTGTTCTTTGCATTTGTACATATGAATGTGCTCACTGTTTATTACAGTACACTGCATATTAGTCTTCTCATGTTTGAGGCTGTGCTTTCATTGACATTTGTTCACTTATAACTTGTAGCTTGCTGTACATATGAACTTGCAGTTTTCTGTCCACCTGTATCATGCTTGGCTTTGTGTAGTTGATGTTGTACACTGTCTTGTGCATTGCCCCATTCACTGTTGCTGTGCAGTTGCAATGCCTTGCTTGGTCTCTGTTACATGCTTGCTGTTGCATGCTTGTGATATTCATGTTGATTTGATGATGCTGGTATTTGCTGATATATTACTTTGAATTGCATATACTTTATGTTGACATTTTCTTTGACACAGATGCTACACTTGTTCATCGTTGTTCAAGTGTACTTGTCTTCATAAAATTGTCACTGTGCTTCTGACCTTTCTGGTCTCTGATCATTGCTTGGTCATCTTGGTGGCTTGAGCATTTGGTCTGTGTTGCATTGTTCCATGTGTCTTGCCTTTGACTGTTTGCATACACTTTTGGTCATGTTGTACTCATTTGCCACTGAGTTGCATTGAATAGCTGGTCTTTGTGGTTGTTTATTTGAGTCAGTGCTTCACCATACTTGTTGTTGTAGCTGTCTTGACTTATGCTGTATCAATGCTGCTTCACCATATTGCATTGTCATATTTTATTCCTGTTTGTATTTGAGTTTGTAACTTGGAGTCTGCAACTTGATTTGTGCCTTGTCCATTCTCATGTGTTCATGTTGCTGGACTTGAATACATCTGTGCAGTCCATTGTAGCTTTTGTGCACAGCACTGCATGTTATGTTGGCCATTTGGTCGAGTTGTAGTCCAGTCCACTCATGTACATGCTTCACTGCAGCCTTCATTATGTTCTGATGACATGTGCATTGCTTCATGTTGCCTATGTATTCTGGTCAGTGGTGCTTTGAGTCTGCACTGCTTGTTGATGTTGCTTGTGGCACTTGTACAGTGTTGTACTTGTTGTCTTTGACCTGAGCATGTTTATATTGAACTACCTCCTGTACTTGTATTCTGGTTCTTCATGCAGCCTTTTGGTCTGACTGTTGCATTTGTATACTTGGTCGAGTCCATTTGCATTCTTTAGGCTTGTACTGGAACTGTTTGTAGTCAATTGCTTTGTCTATTTGCCTTGAGTTGAACCTATCCTGGGTTTGACCTTGTTTTTGATTTCTGTGCTTTTGTTTGATTTTTTGCACACAAGTTGGCGAGGCAGTGCACACGTATACGAATGTACACGTGTGTATTGCAGCCACTTATAGTTACCTGTCCCTGATAAAAATACTGATATGCACAGATATTGCACAGTCAAAAATGATGACGAACAACCCAAATAACTGAGGCAAACAATGTTTTCAAAATCATCGTTTCTTTCAAATTTCAAAAATATTTCTCTTTCAATTTTACTGCGTTTGAAAATATTTTTGCAGATTACTCAGATGCTGGATTCAAACCGGAATGCAGTTGAAGACAAAGTACGAGTGTGAGTGATATGTAGTGAGGTTAACTGTAAATGTGATGTGATTGTAATCAAAAATGTATATGTATAGTGAGAGCATGAAATTGTACTATTTAAAATTGTAATAAATATTTGTTTGAATAAAAATTTCTGTTTGAATTCAAAATCTGTTTAACTTGTTCTGTTTGAATTCAAATTCGAATTCTGTGTAATTTAATTTTATTCAACAAATATTTATTTAAACTATGAAAAACAAAATAGTACATTACCAAATACATTTATATGAATGTATATATGTTTATTATCATCAAACAAAAATCATATAGCGCAAAGCGCATATTCAACAAACGAAGAAGCTTCTCAACCATTAAAACGTGAATAAGCGGCGGCTGAAAAGACGAATGAGGGTTTCGGCACTTATGTGTATATATATACACGTATATACCCATTAATTTAATATTAAATTAAATTTTAACGAACGTTCTCAAACGAACTCCCAATTCGACATGCCGCTAGGCATTCCTAAGGTTTTACCACGTTCCGAATACAATGTAACGTGTTTCGTAAGCTAGTTCGATCATATGTGCGAGTTACGGAATTAAACGATCAATTTAAAATCAAACCGATTAAAACGATTTCGATGCGTTTCGAGCTGCCACGGTCAAACGACTACTCCAATTGCTACAAAAATTGAAATCCGATAATAACAAACTATTACGGATCCAATGAGACTGGTTTCGTCGAATTCCGAGACTGTGCCGCCGAATGCTATTTTAACTCGTCCATTAAATCGAGCAATTTTCAAAATTGTCGAAACCGCTTAAAATTTCACTTTTAAAATTTTAGTACCTTAATAATAAATCATATAAAATATGTAAGCACATTACAAATCATTCTGGCTCATTCCGGACCCAAAATCTGATTAATCGCATTTTAATAATATTAAATTCATTTTTACATTAATGTAAAATCCCAAATATTAACTTATCAACCTAAAAATTCATCTAAAATTCCCACCATACTATTTACACTCAAATAACTCAAAATAAATTTTTAAAACCATTCTTATCACTATTTACATCCAGATTTACCCTTTTATCTAAATCCCGAATATTTAATTATATTTTTCCATTATTCAAATTCAACCGGAATTACTATAATTAAAAATTATAGCTTATTTCATTGATTGAACCCGAATCCATCCATTAAAAAGTCAATTAAGAATCCACATTAACATTTAAAACGAATTAAATGTTCAACAAATTCAATGGCTTAAAAATCCGGGATGTTACATTCCTTCCCCCTTATAAAAATTTCGTCCCCGAAATTTGCTAAGGTAGAAACTATGCTCAAACTCACTTACTCATTCAATTTGCTTAGTTAAAAGCTTATATTCACTTTCAAAAATCCTTTAGCCTAATCCCACATTCATTTGTTTTACTTACTCTAAAGCTTTAAATTCTAACGTATTTCAAAATAACTTTCCAAGTTAATAAATTTTTCCCAAAATCCCAAAAATTTTCTAACTCCCAAAATTTCTGAAAATTTTTGGCAGAGTCTCCCCTGCGCGGAGGAGCTTTCGCGATATCGCGATACAAACAAATATATATACATCGACCCACATGGTCGGAAACCAAAACATATCACAATATTATATCATTTCCCAATCATATTTGCGTAGGCGTACCTTTTTAGCAAAATTTTAAAAGCAAGTAGCTAATATATAATGCATACACGCGCTCCAACTCTATCCATTGCCTCCCATACCTGTACTTACTCAATAAACTCATCAGTTTTCAAAGATATGAACATTTTAACAACATTTCCAATATAATGTAAGCCAACATATCCATTTCATAATCCAAACAACACTTTGCATAATTTCATAAGTAAATCGTATTTTAAAGCATATACAAAGTTCCTTTTCTAATGCCAAACTCCAAGTTATTTCACACAAGGATTTTATATACAAGTTTTGTTATGTTCCATTCATATTCTACCCCATTTCCGAATTGATTTCCCAGTCGATTTTCTTTTTAATTTGATACATTTGCACTTCTATTAAGATTCACATACATTTATACTCAAATCCATTTATTAAGATTTTAGCCCATTCTACTTTCATCCAAACCAACTTCATTTCACTCCACTTGAATGATTTACATTCAAGTTTACTATATACCATTTATATTTATTACAACCAATTCATTTCTATTTCAATATGATTAACATATACCTTACTTACCTTTCTTTATTTTAACTTACATTTCCAATTTGATTTACAATCAAATTTTATTTTAAACTTGAAACATTTGCATTTCTTTTATGATCCATTTCCATTTATATGCAAAATCACTTAACAAAATTTTAATTCGTTCCAATTGATTCAAAAACCAATTTCATTTGCTTCTTTAAACCAACTCATTCTGAATATAACAAACGACCAATTCTAAGCAATTTAAGGTTATCCAAACAAGTGACCATCACTTAAGCTTATAACCATTTTAAATTAATTTTAGTTTAAATTTATATTAACTTTATTCAATTTTGCATGGTTCACAAACCAAGCATTCTTACCACGTTGCAAAAAAATTTTCTTTTAAACCAAGTCTTTATCTTCATATTTCAAATCCATTATTCAACTTAAGTTTACTTTCATCATTCCATCATGGATTATTTACAACTCTTATATCCATATCACAATATTTATTTAAAACCTTTCCACTTGCAATTCAACTTTTTTATCCAAACAAAATTATCCAAGTCAACATTATAAAGCTTAATCACAATTATTATTCAATTTGCTTAAGTTCTTTCACAATATTTTCATTATCTTCTTATAAATCAAATTTTATTAGCAAAGAAACCACTTTAAATTATTTCACTCTTTTGAAGTTTATTTATAATTCAAGCCATCACTATTATAATCTAATTCCATTATTAACTCACACTTCCAATATTTATTACCACAAATTTAAATCCCATGCCACAACTGGATTTTTATTTACTTTCCAAATTTTAACCAAACTATAAAAATTTCATTCATGCCAATACAAATCCCCTTTAATTTAGTTTACACTAAATTCACCTTCAAGCTTCTCTTTATTTACTTTAGCTTACACTAAATTCATCCTCAAACACTACCTTTGGATTCAGTCGAGCTAAAATTTTATGCATACAATATCCTTTCAACATAATTAGATTTCTTCCAATTCAATTCTTTCCAAATTTAGATTCAAGTTTTAACCAAATTTATTTAGCCATCTTGAATTCATGCTATTTCTTTTACTATTTTAAATAAGAATTTAATTCCATTCATTTTTATTCATAACACAATTGAATTATTTATTTATTTATTTATTCCAAATTCAGCTAAATTCTATTTAACCGAAGTTAAATCCAATTTTAATCCTCCATATACAAGTTTAAAACTCATTTACTAACTTAAGTTCACTCACATCTTTTATAATTTATATTTTCTTCACCTTATTCCAATTCACATTTAATTCAGGATTAGATTTGAATTCACCATACCATTCAACTATTTTCCATCTATGATTATAATTCCATTTCATATTTATAAGTTCACCAACTTATTTACTTAAAAGCTTATATTGCTCATTTGAGTTACTTTCATCTTATAATCACAATCCCAATTTTCTATATATATGTATCACTGAATTCTTAAAGGTACAAATTTTCTTTCACCTTAATCCTTTGCAAATTTCAAATCCACAATTTCAAATTATAAGTATAATACTTATTAGCTTGTGGGTGTAATTCATTACACCATAACCCATAAATACAAAGTCAACTTACATTTTAATTTAATCCAAATCAATTTAATTCTAAGTTCAATTTATTTAACATATCCCGAGTTAAATTCCAATTTTCTATGTACTTCAATATATTTCATTCACTTTCATTTACTCAAGTTTAATTTTAATTCCAAGATTAACATTTTCATTTCTTTCTTATTAATATCAACTTCACCTATTAAATTCAATAGTTGATCCACTTAGCCTTCACATTATTTAGATAAAATTTTCCAGAATTCAATTACCCGGTTTTATTTCAAAACCATTTTGAAATAAAAATCAACATATTCCCACTTGTTATATTAAATCAAATCCCAGATTCCAAAACAATCTGCCTTTATCAACCAATTTTCCCTTTTTGAAGCTACTAAAACCACTTGTTTCTCAAACAAGTCCAACAAATATCATAATCTCACACATGGTAGCAATCCAACACTTTAGAAACTCGAAAATAAATTCTAATGATGTGGCCAGCATCATCAGGATTATTTTCCAGCGACTGAAGTGAGTTCAATGCTTTCTTACTTCCCAAATTCATTTCAAACAATTTCCATTCAAAAATATTTTCCAAAATATACTCCATCATTAACTTCAAAATCTTTGGAAAACATTTCAACATCCTCACGATTTCAAATTTCCAAATTCTCTGTTTAAATGCATTTAAAACACCTTTCAAAATTTCCGGGGTCAAAATTCTGGTTTAAATAAATTTTAATTTCACTTCTTCTTATTTAAAACATATTTAGTCAGTTCTATTTGATCATAAACCAATTTAATATTTTAAATTCTTGTTTGTTATATCATTTCAAATTTTAGATCATATTTCAAGTTCTTATTTGATTATAGTAGGAACAACCAAACAAACAATATAAATATAATAATTGAGAAAACCATTTCTTTTATATCAAAATATAATTTTGGGTAAAATTATTTCATTTACCCGCTTTAAAAATAATACAATGTCGGTTTATCTTGTTTAAGAGTTTAGAAACCCCTATCGATACGGTTGTACTTTCCGTACCCACCAGAATTCATAAACACTCAACCAATAAGTCAACACAGTATAAAAACAATTTTTATATTCACTACCAAATACGCTCTCATAGCTATTATTACTCTCAACTCATTATAGAGTACTATTGACTCTGTTTAGTGAGTAATTTTCCCACCAAAGCCTAGGATGTCGCCAACCTAAGCTCTGATACCAAGTGTAACAGCCCGCGAATCCGCACCCCTTGAGTCAACACTATTCTACATTAATCAACACAAGTGGAACAGAAACACGAACCATTAGGGTTAAAGAAGAAGAGGTAGAAGAAAGAAGGAACTAAACAATATCAGAATCTCACAGTCGCAGCGGAATAAAATATAATAGTAAATATATAACTTTACATAAAATGAAGTTTATAACTGTTTTATACATCATATCATCACAGTGTCTCATACATCAACCATTACCAATCAGACATACCATACAATCACAGCAGCAGAATACAAATATATAGGTACGGATAATACATCTCGGGCTCCAGCTCCTCTCCTGCTCCATAGCATCCTGTCCTGAAATATAATACTCGGTCTGACCCGAGCATTATAATGAAATAACACCCGAGTCAGTCTGGAATACCAATTGATAATCATGCACCCAAATTGATTATTAAAGTTTCAAAAATCCTTTGAAAACAAAAGCATCAAGTAAGACCACGCCACAAATAAACATGTCGGGTTTTTACCTTACGATAGCTAAAACGCTTTTATAGAAATCCTCTGATATTATAATAGGGTCTATTTACAAATACTTATAAAATAGCCGAAATTGTTACATCTATTAAATTCCAGCTACTAGCCACAGAGTGGGTAATACAAACAAAACTCGTACAAGGCTCGTAGGGAGAATGGATTTCTAACAATGACTAGGCACCGGGGTACCACTTGTCACAGTACGGGGCTTAGATCACCGTATCGAGGACCACGCCCGATCCCCTGCAACACAAGGCCGGACCCATCCCTTACTGGACAGTTCCGAATAAGATCACCCCACGGTTGGGATCAGCAACCGCCCACAAAGCCGAAATAAAAAAGGAACATCTAGACAGGGATGACCTTACTCTCAAGTGGGGGCTACCCACGAAGTTTTGCTGCATATCCCCTGATTTTCAGTCATTCCCATTTGATGAGGCTTGAGGCTAAGTGTTACCTTTTAGAACATTTCACTTAGAATGCCCATTGCCCACCTGACGATGTTCCGAAAGCATTCGTCCATACCAGTCCGTCTCGGGTTCGAACGGAACCGAAGGCACTACTCCTACTACATCCATTTTAGAAATATCCTCAGGATTAGTAGCGACTAGCCCTTACACTTCACTGCTCCATCTTCGAATCCAAACACGTTTTTCCATGAAACGTAAAAACTAGATCGAAGTGGTTTTCGAGAAATAAATCTCGATCCCGGTCTCTTTGAAACGATCAATGCATTTGTCCAATATTGATAGTCGGTGATTTAACTATCAATTTATATTCACAAACATCCATCACACAATAAATAATTTCCCACATTATCTATTTGCCTCAAATATCTTTACAAGATATATTTCCAAATTTTCAAAACTCGTTTGAAAACAATTTCCAAAATCTCTTCCTTTACCCGGTAAATCCTTTACCATTTATTCCCATTGGAAATAACCAAGTTCAAAACAATTTAGATTTAAAACTGTTAAACCATTTTATTCTGAAATATACTTTAAAATTTGTAAATTTACTTCTAGTTCTTTCTCAAAAGTATAATTTCAAATATGTAAAATAAAACTATTTATTGAATAAGATATTAACTAAACTAAAAAGTAGTGGTTTAAAGAATAAATACTAGTTTTCAAATAACTTAAATCATCCATTCTTTAAATAAATCCATTTATAAAATATAATTACTAGTAAACCTCTTAAATAATCATACTATAGCTAAATTTATTTCTGATTTTTAAAGGAGAATTTCTTAAAACACTTCCTTGAAACAAATTTTACTTAACCTTTAAAACCTGATTTTATTCACGAACTCGGTTTTTCCCAGGGAAACATTTTCATTCAAACAACCCAAAGAATCTTCCATATAGATTTCGCCCGGTCTATTCCAACTCAAATTTATTTTAGTTATCGTAAATTTGCTTCCAAGCTTCCAAATAAACTCCCTTTGAAGTTTAAGCACTTTTCCCATTTCCGGAATTTCAATTTGTTAAAGTATATTTTTAATAAATTTTAAAATAAAACATTTGGAGATTTCTTCAATGGAAATCATACTTACAAATTTCTTAAATAAAATTCTCATAGTGTAAAATTGTATTTCAGAATAGTTTTATATATATTTCAGATAGTTATATTTTAATTTCCAGCAATTTATACTTCCACAGTTATCAATTGATAAAATGTCCTCTTCGTTAATAATTCCAAATTTTACCAAAATTTTATTTTTATTGTTATCCAAACCAGATTCCAAATTTTATTCTTTTAAATTCTTATTTATCAATTTCCTTTATTTATTTTAAAACCCAATTTATTCTACTTATAATTAAAATTCTAAGTTTATAATTTATCCAACAATATCACAGCACAATTAAATTTCAAATTTATCAATTACAACATATAAACAGACATCATCATCAATTATAAAAATAATTACTACATCGTGAGGAATCCTGTTGGATCCCTCCAACCTGTTTTTCCCCTGCATCACAAATATTAGCACATCAGGTATATAAATATCAATCCAGACTAATAACAACAATTATATTCAACCAATCACACAGATATTTAAATATTAACTATTAGCTAGCATCCAGATGTGAGTGAGAATAACTCACCTTGAGTTTTCGGCGAGCATTCAAATTTAAATTAAACCAAACGGTGTTCGATATAACCTAAATTTTTACTTGCCCGAAATGATTCCCGAACTGTACCACTGCGTAGTACTCTTCGCTGCGATTCCGGCGCTTCTTGTTTCGTTAAATTCTGATATCGTATGACTAAGATATTCAGTTTTAAAGGTTGTAAATTAATTTATAAAACAATTTCTTTTTTTTATTTAAATTTTATTATACCAGAACAAGTAACAGTAACGTGTTATCCAAGTGAAGGCCGCATATCATCTTCCTCAACACGCACGTCCCAGGTATGAAATCGAACCCACCACACGCAGCTAAAATCGATCGCCACGACCCTCAATCGATGACCGGACTTCAATCAGGCGCTTCCAAAACGTGCGTCCAGGCTTGATCCACCTACGGCCAGAGGTATGCTACACTCGGTCACCTCCTCCATCACGAAATCGAGCTCGAACTGAAACCCTATATCACCAAATCGAGGACAAACCAAAGCCCTAGAACGAAAACCCACCGTTGGATCTCTAAGGCTCGATGAGCTCATCGACATTCTTGTTGGAAGTTTTTGAAATTATTGCGTGGATTGATCGATAATAAGAGGTGAACGAAGAAGCTTCTCAGCCTTTAAAACGTGAATAAGCGGCGGATGAAAAAACGAATGAGGGTTTCGGCCCTTATGTGTATATATATACACGTATATACCCATTAATTCAATATTAAATTAAATTTTAACGAACGTTCTCAAACGAACTCCAAATCCGACATGCCGCCAGGCATTCCTAAGGTTTTAGCATGTTCCGAACACAATGGAACATGTTTTGTAAGCTAATTCGATCATACGTGCGAGTTACGGAATTAAACGATCAATTTAAAATCAAACCGATTAAAACGATTTCGATGCGTTTCGAGCTGCCACGGTCAAACGACAACTCCGATTGCTACAAAAATTGAAATCCGATAATAACTAATTATTACGGATCCAATGGGACTGGTTTCGTCGAATTCCGAGACTGTGCCACAGAAGGCTATTTTAACTCGTCCATTAAATCGAGCGATTTTCAAAATTGTCGAAACCGCTTAAAATTTCACTTTTAAAATTTTAGTACCTTAATAATAAATCATATAAAATATATAATCGCATTACAAATCATTCTGGCTCAATCCGGACCCAAAATCTGATTAATTGCATTTTAATAATATTAAATTCATTTTTAAATTTATATAAAATCCCAAATATTAACTCTTCAGCTTAAAAATTCATCTAAAATTCCCACCATACTATTTACACTCAAATAACTCAAAATAAATTTTTAAAACCATTCTTATCACTATTTACATCCAGATTTACCCTTTTATCTAAATCCCGAATATTTAATTATATTTTTCCATTATTCAAATTCAACCGGAATTACTATAATTAAAAATTATAGCTTATTTCATTGATTGAACCCGAATCCATCCATTATAAAATCAATTAAGAATCCATATTAACATTTAAAACGAATTAAATGTTCAAATTCAATGGCTTAAAGATCCGGGATGTTACAACATATTTTATTAACCGACCTGCAAAACAAAGTAGTAATTCATAATAAATTCTAATAACATTTCTTTTTGAATAATTTTCTCAATAATGGTACAAAGCTTTTACAGCTCGTTGGTCGCATGTCAGTAATAAGATAAAGATAGAATACCAAGCACTGAATAGATATGAAGACCACTTTATCTCAGTACATTATGCAACAGAGCATAGGCCAATAGATCATGGGCTTTGTATTTAGGCCCAATACATAATATTTCATTCTGTATAAATACTGAGTACAAGGATGTAATAAAGTATGAAAAACAGATTACGAAAACATTTCTGTATACTGAATCAATATCAATAAAAATTCATTTTGATCTTCTTCTTTTGATAATATGGTATCAGAGCCTATTTATGCCTAACAGCAAATGCCATGCCAGTAATCGAGATCAGATACAATATCATCATATCTCGATCAGGCTGCATCTTCTGAATCATCTGAGAATCAAGAAGATCCTCATCATCATTGCATTCTTGTTTGTTGATCAAGATCAGATACAATATCATCATATCCTGATCAAACTGCAGTTTATCTGATTCATATGAGAATTTAAAGTTCTCATCCTCAGTTTTTCTCTTCTGTCACAGTGCTTTCAGATCAAGATCAGATTCTACATCATCACATCAAGATCTGAAAACATCTGTTTTTGAATCATCTGGGAAATATAACATTTCCCATCATCATTAAACTGATTTACGTACATGTACAGAGATTATCAACCAAGCTATCTATTGTGCCCTTCCTAGGAGTAATTAAGAACTTCCTAGCTGCACAACTTTCTTGAGCCGCTGTAATCTTCAGATTTGATAATCACAACTTTTCTTGATTTCTGAATCAATGGCCGAAGGAGATCAAGATGCTTCTGTCTCCTCCAGTACTCACACAAATGCTAGATTGAATGTTACTGAGGAACTCCTAAAAGACATGTAAAGCCTCAGAGTCAATTATTGTCCATCCAACTCGATGAAACCAATTTCTTGCTTTGGAAGTTTCAAGTTGAAACTACAGTCAGAGCTTATGGATTGGAGCAATATATTCAAGGCACTATAATCATACCACCCAAGTACACTGCAGACAAAGATGGGAAACTCGTCAGCAATCAAGAATTCATACTGCATCAGAGACAAGACAGTTTAGTCAGTTCTTGGCTAATCTCATCAATAAGTGCAAATCTTCTTCCACAGATAATTGGATGCAATTCATCTCATGAGATACGGTCTACATTAGAACAAATCTTTAGTACTCAGTCTGCAGCCAAGATCATGTACTACAAGAGACAGTTACAAAATGTAAAAAAGGAAAATCAGTCAATGAGAGACTATCTTGTAAAGGTGAAAACATTATGTGATCACTTATCCTCTGCAGGACATAGAGTAAGTGACACAGAGCATATTTTGTCAATTCTTGGTGGGCTAGATGATGAATATGAGTCAGTAGTAGCTGTTATATCATCAAAAGAAACTCTACCCTCAATTCAATATGTCCACTCTACCCTCCTAGCCCATGAAGGTAGATTGAAACAAAAGAAATCAAATACATCAGATATGTCTCTGAATTTCATTTCAAACAGTAAGAGAAACAAGAGTCAAGCAAGAACTTCTAACAACAGAAATCAACAATACTTCAATCAAAGAAGTGGCCAGTCCTATAGATCAAGAGGAAGAGGTGGAAGATGGTCTAACAATAGTGGAAATAATAGACCCAGATGTCAGATTTGTGAGAAAATTGGCCACATTGCCGGTAAATGCTATTTTAGGTTTGACATCAACTACACTTCATCACAGCAAAACAGTGCAAGAAACAACAATCCCAGTGCAAATTTAATAAGTACTCAGCAAGAAATTGGAAGTCAAAGTGACTGCAACAACAATGATGGTGCAAAAGTTGAAGACATTCATGACAACGAACCGGTATCAGATTCTGGTGCGACAAATCATGTCACTAACAACTTGGCAAACCTGAATCTTGGCAATAAAGAATATAAAGGTACACAATCATTACTTATGGGCAATGGCAAGTCTGTAAAAATTTCTCATACTAGTAGTGGATATATATCAGGAAAGAAGCAACTATACTTGCATAATTTATTAAGAATTCCATCAGTCAAGAAAAACATATTAAGTGTTTCTCAATTTGCCAAGGATAATAATGTGTTTTTTGAGTTCTACCCTACTTACTGTTTGGTTAAAGACACACTAACAAAAAATGTTCTCTTACGGGGTAGAGAGGTTAAGGGATTGTATACTTTCAATGTTGCTAATTCAAGAACCTCAGAATCTAAGGCAAAATGGTGTAATAACTCTGAAATCAAATCTGAGAGTGACTGTAAGAACTTTGATATTTGGCATTGTAAACTTGGACATCCTCATGTAAATATTGTTAAACAAGTATCGAATGAAAATAATATTTCTTTTAACAATGTTTCAACTCCATATATTTGCACTTATTGTCAAATGGGTAAAAGTCACAAATTACCATTTATGGATTCCAAAGTTAGTTACAACAGACCATTAGAACTTGTTGCAACTGACTTATGGGGATTAGCACCCATTTCAACTGACTATGGGTACAAATATTACATTTCTTTTGTTGATGCATATTCAAGATATGTGTGGATATATTTTTTAAAGACAAAGTCTAAAACATACAATGCAGTACAGCAATTTATAGCACAGGCAGAAAAGCAAACAAATTGCCAACTAAAAATACCACAGACTGATAATGGGACAGAATTTCTACCTCTGAAGAAATTCTTTCAAGAGAAAGATATTATACACAGGACAACTTGTCCTTACACATCTGAACAAAATGGTCTGATTGAAAGAAGGCATAGACATATAGTGGAATCAGGCTTAACATTGCTTGCAAATGCATCATTACGACTTAAATTCTGTCTTGATGCATTTGCTACTGCAGTATTCCTAATTAACAAATTGCCTACAAAGGTGTTGAAATTAAAGTGTCCTTTAGAAACACTTTACAATGTCAAGCCTGATTATCATAGTTTAAAAATATATGGTTGTCTATGCTTTCCCTATCTCAGACCATACAATTCTCATAAACTAAAGTATAGGTCATCACCATGTACATTTCTAGGCTATGCAGCAAATCAAAAAGGCTACAGATGCTTATCTAGTAATGGTAGAATTTTTGTTTCTAGGCATGTTGTATTTAATGAGCAAGTGTTTCCCTTTAGCAATGTAGTAATTAAAACTTCTCAAAAAGTGTACAATGCAAGATGTTCTGTGGTACCTATACCTGAGATAACTGTCAAAGCAGCACACATTCCTGAAGATAAAGGTCAGGGCAATGAAAGTCCACAACACACAATGTTCTCTTCAGAACCAGGTCATGGACAAACTGAATCATCTGAAGACCAGCTCAAATGCAACAATCAGATAGTCATATGCAACAAAACCCAAGTCAGACTGTAAGTGAATCATCTAATGCATCACAAGAAAATGAAGTGAACAACAATGATCATCAACAAACTGCTGAAAGAACTGGGCATCACATGATTACAAGAGCAAAAAGTGGAATATTCGAGCCAAAGCTATGCAATGCAACATTAGAAATTTTAGAACCAAGCACATACTGGCAAGCTATGCAGAATGACAAATGGAAGGCTGCAACGAATGAAGAATATGATGTCCTTATGAAGAACAAGACTTGGGATCTTGTTCCTCAACCTACTGATAAAAACATAGCGGGTTGCAAATGGACATATAAGTTGAAAAGAAATGCTGATGGATTAATTTCCAAATATAAGGCAAGATTAGTGGCAAAGGGATATTCACAATAAAATGGCTTTGATTTTAATAAAACATTTTCGCCAGTCGTGAAACCCTCCACAATCAGAATTGTCCTCAGTATTGCCTTATATAGAAATTGGAATATAAAACAACTAGATGTAAATAATGCATTTTTAAATGGTATTTTACAGGAAGAAGTCTATATGGAGCAACATCATGGATTCATGAGGAAAGGCAATGAAAAGCTAGTATGCAGGTTGAACAAAGCAAATTTATGGTCTCAAACAGGCACCAAGGGTTTGGTTTGAAAAATTGAAGACAACTTTATTCAGATTTGGCTATAATTGCACAAAATCAGACAACTCACTTTTTACAAAATTTGTTTCTGGTACTATCACACATATACTAATTTATGTTGATGATTTTATTATTACAGGCAGTGATGATCAAGAGATCAACAATCTTATTCAGCATTTAAACAGAGAATTTTCAATCAAAGATCTTGTAAATTTGAACTACTTTTTGGGAATTGAAGTAAAGAGACATTCAAAATCCATGATACACCTCAGTCAGAAGAAATATATCAATGAGATTCTCGTTAGAGCCAAAATGGATCAATCAAATTCAATCTCAACACCCATGATAACCAATGCTCATCTATCAAAGACTAAAGGGGAAATAATCACAAATGACAGTCAATACAGGAGTATTGTAGGTGCACTACAGTATGCAACAATCACTAGACCAGAAATATCATTCAGTGTAAATAAAGTAAGTCAATTCATGCAATGCCCAACAGATGAACACTGGAGAGCTGTCAAAAAAATACTGAGATATCTTAAGGGAACATTAGACTATGGACTAACCATGGAAGCAGGCCAAACTATTAGCATTACTGGATATGCAGATGCAGACTGGGCAAGTGACATAGATGACAGAAGATCAACAATTGGGTATTGCGTTTACTTAGGCAAAAGTCCAGTTTCATAGTGTTCAAAAAAACAAACTGTATCCAGGTCTAGTATAGAAGCTGAATACAGAAATATTGCTAATCCCGTAGCAGAAACAATGTGGATTGAATCTCTACTGAATGAACTTCAAATCAAAACAGATAACAAAACTACATTATGGTGTGATAACTTGAGTGCAGTGTCACTTACAGCTAATCCAGTTTTACATTCCAGAACTAAACACATGGAGCTGGATTTGTACTTTGTTCGTGAGCAAGTTGCAAAAGGGAAATTAGACATTAACCACATATCGGCTACTTACCAAGTTGCTGATATACTAACAAAGCCTCTATCAAAGATGAACTTTACTCGGTTCAGAGACAAGATTAGAGTTGCAAACCTCAAATGTTAGATTAAACATAACGGATGCCTTCATTCTGAGTTGAAGTTGCAGCAAGCATCATAAGCAGAACATCAATCGCCCATGCTTCAGCAGTATGTTCACTTTGAGGTTCTTTTCATCATCAAAGATTTAACAATTACTCTGTTTGCTTTGGATCTCACAAGTTCAATAATTCAAGTCTCACTTTGTTATCTCAATCTGGAGGCTGTAAGCATATTTTGCAAGAATATCGTACAAAATACACTTAAGCCGACAAAACATACTTAGATCTTCAGGCAAATATAGAAGAACTCATCTTTACATCAGATCTGAACCAACCAAGGCATCTCATACATAGCTATACATCATTCTTCCATCTTATTTCGGATCTGACATACTCAACAGTTGAAGACCCCTCTTTTATCTTAATCTGAAGGCATCTACAAGAATATGTCTCAATATTTTCAAGCAAATGGAGAAGAGCCTGCCTCTACATCAGATCTGAACTATTTTTAGATATTCTTTTAATGGCGGCATGGTATTGTAAAGAAATCGCAAACCCTAGATCCGGAGCCGGGTTTGAGAGGGGTGTAATAAGATGAAGATAGAATACCAAGCACTGAATAGATATGAAGACCACTTCGTCTCAGTACATTATGCAACAGAGCATGGGCCAACAGATCATGGGCTTTTTATTTAGGTACAATACATAATATTTCATTCTGTATAAATACTGAGTACAAGGATGTAATAAAGTATGAAAAACAGATTACGAAAACATTTGTGTATACTGAATCAATATCAATAAAATTTCATTTTGATCTTCTTCTTTTGATAATAGTCAGTTCTTTTGATAGCACTGGTAATATGCATGACCTTCATTTTGCTCACCATCGACGAAAGGTAATTTGGATATGGATTTAGCTTTTTGGTTTTAAGAAACATGTGAGATAAGGTATTATTTATAGGAGTGAATGTTTTGTTGTTAAGAAGCCTCTTCTATTTTCGGCATTTCCCGACTTGGTCATCAAGTTTTAATCTTTTTAGGCATTCAATTATTAAGTCTGATTTGAATCTTCCATAATCTGTCTAACTAGCACTCAATTCCTTGATTCGTTATCTGGATGAATTTCCTAAGCCGAGCATTCTCTTGAAGATATTTCTTTATATATTCCTAAAGTTGTTTAATCGAAAGTGATTGCAAGGACTGAAAATGGTTCGTTACCTTAGATTTTGTTATTTCCATCGTAATTAGCATGTTATTTATCAGATGAGATCATAGGAGCAGAACGTCAGTTGTTTTCTTCTTCAATTAGTTGAATCTAAATATTGAGAGTCATTTCAAAGAAACAGACTCCTCCACAGGAGTCTAAATTTTATGTGGATGGGAAGATATCATCGAGGTTATTCACATAGAAAGAAGGAAAGGCTAATAGCCAAGGCCAAGAGTTTCAAGTTGGGCATAAGACATAATTTTGGCCCTCCTTCAAGCGCTAAATTATTATAGTAGTTTTTTGATACAATAACAATAACAGATCGAAAATAGAGTTTCGGCTATAGGACGTGGTTTAGGTGACACGGAAGTTAGAAGATGCAGGATAAAAACTAAGTACTTGAAATACTTGTAAAAGTTGGAAGTCGAAAAGTAAACATAGATTTATAGTGGTTCGAGAAATCTCCTACATCTATTGTTGGTACTTCATTTTTGGAATCTATATATGGGGATTACAAGTTGTGGCTGAAAGTTATAGTTTATACAAAAGCACTAACATAGAAAAGTACACTTTATTTTGTACTTAGTTACTAACTTCACTTTTCTTTACCATAGTGAATGCACATCTATTAATTGGAATAGAAATGGGCATGGATCATTAACCTGACAAACCGAGTTGAAATTGGTCGTTGTGTTGAGCATACTTGACTATGTGCTTGCAGATCAATGACATGCTGTTTGTTAATGCCTTTGTATCTGATGTATGAACCAAGCGGCTTTTCAATGGTTTTGGACTACGAAATAACGGAGGAATGGATAGAGAAATTTGGAAAGATCAAAATTGAAGATTCAAGTGGTTAAGTTTGATGAAAAGTATATCGATCGGTACCGATCTATATGGATCGGTATAGAACGGTCCAATGAATGGTGAGGGATCCGCTTTGCTTCTATGTGGCTCTACATGCAATGTTGAAGAAAAAGACAAGTTCAATCATGTGACAACGTTCGACACCGATTGAGAGTTTTTAACAACTATGTCCCTAAAGAACTAAACCTTGAAGAGTTAAGTGTTTTAGAAGAAAAAGACAAGAATGGGTAAATCATATCATTCAGCACCGAACGATATGATCGATACCGATCGATCATACTTTAGGAAAACATGCAATTTTGACTTGTTTCCATGTTGAAAACTTGAATTTACAAATTTGAGTAGTTTAAGTGATGATTCGACGATGCTGAAGCAAATACATCTATAAATAAGCTACCTACAACAACTAAAAGAGGTTTTTTGACTCCTGCCAAATTTGAAATCAATAAACCCGAGGCTCAAAATTTTGTTACAGTTTGGTTGTAGATGTTAAAGCAATCAATAATAAAAGGTTTAGTGTTCGAAATCAAAATTTGGTTGTAGTCCAAACGGATGTATTAATATTATATCTCGATACAGCTTAAGTAGAAATATTTAAAATAATATGTTATTTTCATTGATAAATTTTTCATGATTATAACACCTTGTAATTACTACCAAAAAACATATTATTTAAGGATTTTATATTAAATATATTGAATTATATAAGCAATTTACATAATTCATTACGATAAGTATACAGTAGAAAGAAAAACACCTTTCATTTCGAATTAGATTTTATCACAGACTTAATAACTTACAATAAACTACAAAATTTTCTCTCTTGCATACCGTGAACCCTATCACATATGAGACTCAGCGGACGTATTGACATTCTTTTCTCGACACATCTTAACTAGTAACATTTAAAAAGTGTTCATTTGTATATCGATTCAATACTCATGAATATGAACACATTCGTGACTACAATCGATAAAATATATCTTCAAAGACTATCTACTTATATATGTTTGCTGTATTTATCTCATTATTTATATTTCTGAGTAACAACATATATAAAAGAAAATAAAACCGAAAGTATGCTTCATTTTGAACAAAATTCTCTTATATAAGTTATATAAGTTAAGTTACGCAACAAATTGCATAATTGTCTCTAAAATACATCCTTGCTCGATAATAAGGATGGATGAAGACCCTTAATAAGTCTATGTGATTAACAATGTGTATCGCAGAAACTCCTCAAGCGACTACTTATATGAGTACAAAAATTAGGTCATTTTTCAAAAAAACATGACCGCTTTCTGTGATAGGTAGGGATAGCAATGGGGCGGGGCTAGGGTCCAAACCCGGTCGACCTGCCCCTGTTTTGGCCCGTCCAGACCCGCCCCATTGGGTCATTGGGATGGGTAGACCCGTGGCCCGTTCTTGAATGCTCCGGGTCTAGTGTCGGGTCGGATCTCGGTTGACCCGCCCCAACCCGACCCGCACTACTAACATCTCATGAAACTGCTTTATTATTATAATGATTTATTAACCTTCTTAGATATAAGTGATTCTAGCATGGATATGAAAATGTTCCAATAAATAATCTATATAAAAAACTAGAGTATTAAGTTGCGTCATTGATAATTATACAATAACAAATGTATATATTTTTTGAATTGTTATTGTACACATTATATTTACCAACTTTCCTTAGACACGTTATTTGTATTTCATGCATTATTTGATGATAACGAGTATAAACAAATAAATATATGTAAGTTGGTACACAATTTTGAATCAATACACGAGACTCATTGGGTCTTGAGGCAGGCGGGTCGGGTCTACCCTGACCCGTACGGGTCTCGGGTACGGGGCAAAATTCTAGACCCGCATCAGGTCTACGGGGCGGGTCTGAGGCAAGGTCTAAAAAATCCGAGACGGGTATGGGACACTAAAAACCCGCCCCAACCCACCTCATTGCCATTCCTAGCGATAGGCTTATGAATCCAAAATTTAAGCACATGGTCATTGACTGTTAAGCATTCAGAACATTCTACTTAAAGGAAATCAATATGTATTATTGTTGTGATCATATCATAGTAGTACTCGGTTCAAAATGAATTCATCACAGACATCGATAAGACTTCGAGTAATTTACACTAAGCGAAGATTCAAATCCAAAAGATACCTTACGGTTCTACAATGATGCAATTTTCTAACCATAGATCCCAAATGGGTGGGCGTGCAGTAATTCAAGTGATACAACGGTTCAATTTGTGTCATTAATTTGTTTATTTTGAATTGAAAATAGGGAGGATGTGAATATTTTCGTAATAAAATAGATCCGAATTTTCTAGTTTGAAGAACTTTTGAGATTTTGCATTGATCGACATCGTTAAAAAAAAAGGACTAATTATAAACTATGAGAAGCAAACTAATTATAAGCTATGAGCGAATCCACACAGAGTGCCATTCACTGCGTCGTCCGCTCGCATGCGTTGACAAACGAGAGTTTAAGACGCAATTGGACGCTTTTATGATGCACACTGCACTTCGCACGTTAGCATCGTCGCTAGGGGCAGAAACCCTTTTGCCAGTTGGAACCGTTGCAGAGCAACTCAACATGTGGAGTCATGGATAGATCCTTTAAGCGAAATGGGAAGAAGTAACAGATCCATAGAACCGTATGGGCGACTGAACACTTCATATCCGCAATATTTCGTTGCATTTTCTTTTCTCCGTCTTCCTCACTTCGTTTTCTCTCTATCAACAAATCAGCGTCACTCATGCTAAATTGAATTATTTTCTAAAAGAATCTATACACAAAATCTGGAAGCCCGCACTGACATTATCATCTTGGTTTCCGGGAGGAAATTTCCAACGTAATTAAACTAAATAAACAATTATATGGGATCCAACCGGACTATAAAATTAATTATAAGTTCAGCCGTGCTGTGATAAACATATCAAAGCGTAGTTCTGCTTTATGAACGGTAAAATGCACATAAATAACACCAAGCGTACCGTGCACAAGATTGTATGCTGGATGGCCAAATACGATCGCACACCTTCGCTTGAAGGCAGCCTTCCACCTCATCAAATTAGCAGATTTTCCATACCACTTAACTGGTATCATGCTAATTATACACAAGTTAACAATATAACACTCTTCTCCAAAGAAAACCAAACAATTCACAAGTAAATAAATCCCATATACACACACATCATATAAGTAAATCAAGCATAGTTAAACAAATATAGAAATGCATGACAATAAACAGAAGCCTACGTTTTCTTTCCACCATATACAATGTTTTTCTTCTAAAGATTTATGCCACGTTCTTCGTCATTGTCATCAAATACTTACATGGTTGGATACATCACCACCGCGTAGCAGATAATTCTGTGGATTGCCACCGACTAATATATGTTTCAGTCGATTGACAGGGATAAGCATCCGCCTTAGACTCTGCCAAAAACATTAATTTCGCCAAGTTACTAAAACTCATTCATCTATTATCAGAAAGGTAAAAGAAAACACAACAAATTTGGTTACCTAAGTTTAAACTGAACAAACTTTGATCAGTAAGTGTACATGATTCATTTTAGTCTTGCCACTAGATTATTTTCTCCGTCTTACTTTTGACGAAAATACCAGACGCATGGCTGGTATATATGCATTACATAAATAATTTTGAGTTGTAAACCGGTATGGATGTACCTTAAGGCCACCACACTGTACCATGGAAATAGACAAGCTGTATGTACACAGTTGATGAGGAGCACACGAATTTTATAACTCATCAAACATACCATTTCAATGTTGATGGAAAATAGTAAAACCAAAAGGTAGATAAAATAATCTAATTCCGACTAATCATTAAGTTAATTTGTTCCTAATTTGCACCTTATCAAATTGTAAGTAGTGAAAAGTGTTATTGAGCAATGTTGTACTATCTTCTTCAGTTTATAAATGAAGTGGTGCGTTCTATCCTATCACCAATGAATAAGAGTGTATTTTGTGAACATTGTGTAAAAGGTTGGGTGCATGATAAGATAATATAACTACTTCCATTGTGGATTCACGGTGATTCAGATAACATCATCATAGCCTCGATCAAGTAGAAACACCGACTAGTATACCTCATCACTGAAAGCATACCACTTAATTTGCTGAAGTTGCATTTTCTCTCTTTGCCACTTGTGCCCCAAAATCACAAAGCCCATCACTGCAGCAGCCACAAACACAGACCAGAATTTATTTGATTCTTTGGCATAATTGTACAGAGAAATAGCATGCTTTTTCCACCATGCTTCTTCACAAGGTGGGACCAACTCATCATTATCGCTTGCTTCATCTTCTTTAGCACCATCCAAATAATCTGAAAGCTTCGCACTTGCTTCAACACAGTCAGCACTCTCTTCATACGGAACCGGTTCGCTTATGTTGGTTTTGGCACTATAAACACCAATACTAGGGTTATTGTAGATGTCTTCCTCTTCAAATGCTTTTACATTGTCAAATAAATCTGATTCCAGAAGCTTCAAATTATCTACTGTATCAGACTTTATTGCTACATCGTCCTCTTCACCATGGTACTCAACTTCCTTTTGAATCTCATTGCAGGTTGGTTCTAGAAGAATGTCTTTGTATTTGTCACTTGGAGGAAACGTGAAGTGGCCAGACATGAATAGTTCAGTAGAAGCAGCATGTTCATCTTCCACAAGCTCCTTTTTGTTCTCACTGTTTGGATTGAATGGGTTTGGACTGGGTGCGGCAGCATATGCAGATGCAGTAAGAGATACAACTTCCCAGTCTGTTCCATGAGTGGAGGCATTGTCTCCTTTTACATTATCAGACATCTAAGATACACAAAATTTCATGTCAAAAAATCGAAAGCCTTGCGAAGTTAATGGTTGTGTTATGTATTGAAGATAAATCAAGGATGTTATATGACGCATGTAAAAATAAAGGGCACAAAAATGGTATAAACACAGCATAGACAGAGGATAAAGAATACACCACAGTTCAGTGTTCATGGCTACACCAAGTAAATTGGAAGGCATTGATTTACATACAACCAGCATCTATGAGCATTGTGACTACTATCCTCCATGTAGAAAATTACCGTGTGTGTATAAGAGGTAATTTCCCTCTTATACTTGGCCAACATACAACTGTTACATTGGTTAAGATTTGTGAAAAAAGTCAAGGTCCACAGAGCTAGGGATTCTTCCTAAGGAGCTAAACTTTGGTAATTGATTCATGCTTAGAAAAAATATCATGTTAAATGATTACAGTGTGTGCGCGTGCGTATGTAAGAGGTATTTCCCACTTATACTTAGCCAATACATCAACGTGTACATTGGTTAAATTTTATACTTAGCCAATACGTCAACGTGTACATTGGTCAAGATTTGTGAAAAAAGTCAGGGTCCACAGAGCTAGGGATTCTTCTTAAGGAGCTAAACATTGGTAATTCATTCATGCTTAGAAAAAATATCATGTTAAATGATTACAATAAAGTTGTATCCCATTACAAATCTATATGGTTTAGTTATAAATCAGTATTTTAATACTTGAATTTACATAAAAATTCTGGAAAACTATATATATTATTTGTAATGAGAATTCAATATGTGAAAATACAAGTATTATGCATAATACTATTGATGCTAAGATACAAGAAGACAATGGATTGATGTAATCTTGCTCAGTAAACAATCGTACTAGGGTCATTGGCATAATTTCAAACAATAGATGGATTGATTAAACTTAGTGTGCATATTTGATAGGTTGTTTTCGATGCAGAAACAAATTTTCTAAAGTCAAATACAAAAATCTTCATTTTCCAAAAAAATTCCGCATCAAATTAATATTTGCATCAATCTTTCTAAAAATACATAATTAAGAGGGGTATTGACGCTTCATGCCTCATATGGCTTCTTCCTTGTTGGGGAGTGAAACAAGGAAAGAAAGGCAACGCTTTGGTAGGGAATTGCAGAAGCCAACAGTTCAATTGGCTCTCATCGTCATTATTCTCTTCATGTTTTTACACGTGTTTGTCTCGCAGAGAACAGTACACACGACATGCAGATAAGCTACTGAAATAGCATGGTCAGAAGATTATCAAAATAACATCAACAGTCTCACTTGCTAAATAACAGATGGTGTCTTCAAATTGTAAATGTGCTGATAACCAAAGTTACATTTTTAACCATCCCCATGTGAAATTTCGAACCAAGCAATATGTCGTTTACATAACTAACATAAGCCTGATTTAATATCATTCGCTGTTTCAGCATCTAATTACAAGATAAAGTTCCATTTTCACGCTGGATAAAAACTTGCATACAGTATTCGCCTCGCCTACATGACAACACACCATGCTGGCGAACTTGGTCCAACATCGTACTTCTTCTACTATGCTGCAGATAATTACATAATAACCTTTTAAATGGAAACTACTAAAATATAACACAAAACAATTCACTTTCATCCCTAAAATCACTTTCTCCGCCGATATTCTCCCCTATTTCGTAACCTACAAGGCTATAATAATCACGCGGCAATTGCTTTGCCACGCAAACTGCAGCGAAATCAACAAGTCATGAAATTATAAAGCAGGTAGCATGCACGTAATATATATCACTAATCATCACAACCCCAGAATTGCAGATCAAGTCAAGCAATTTAATCCAACAGTGCGATATACAGACGGATCGCAATACACAAAAGAAACCAATCCCAGGCATGCGAATGATCATTCCAATCAAACCCAACCACAACCAAAATCCCCAAATTAACAATATCGCCACCATAAAATCCAGAAACGATTACGCTAAAGTTGAATACAACATGAAAAATAACTGGATAACAATCGATTTAGCTCACCTCGATCTGGGTTCCGCGAGTAAAAGTTCGCAGTAGAAGTGGAAGGAAACTTGGGAGCAAAGCGATGAGATAGATTTTTTCTTTTTTTCTTTTTTCCTCCTTATAATAGACTGCTTTTTACTTCATGCTTTTCTGTGTGCGTGTTTCGCGTAGAATTCACCGTCCATTTAAGTTAGGATTGGAAGAAAGTTACAATTGAACGGTGGATGTTATAGGTCGCATAGAATTTGTATGAGGAGTTTAGGCGTTAGCGATAGGGCATACACGTAGTGGTCCTACCGCTGATACCCGGTGTGGTAACTGACGCAACGGGTTGAGCTGGAGGTGCTTTGAGTGGATAGAGAGGATGCACCGATCCGGATGCACACTTCAAAGAAACTCTAGGGGCACACCATTTTTTGTTTATAACTTCGATATTCATTGTAACGGACCCATACTAGATGATTCGCCGATATAATATTGTTTAGATATTAGTTATTCCAAACTAAAATTCTACATCGATTGATTGCATATTACTTTCTTATTCTGTTTCTCCCTTGCAAGTTTTTATGAAGAATACTTACCATCAAAACACATTATGGAGTTACTTCAAAGATAATGTTTGATGCAATGTTACGTGTCATATTTTCAGAATATGAAGCTGTTGACTGTATAATAGACTAATAGTTAATAACATTTTTAAAATACTGGACATTTATCAAATCTATTTAGGGGTTTTTAGGCATTGTAAAAAAATTTAGTCTCAGGGACATGAAATTTGTTTTTTAGCCTAAAGGATACTTTTAGTGTAAATTAAAGAATGATAGTTGTAACTATCATTTTCAGCTTACACAAAAAAGTGTCATTCAAACTAAAAAGCAAATTTATTGTCCTCGAGACTAATTTTTTTTGCAACTTCTTCCTTGTGCCTATTTACCTGATCTATTTATCTATTGAAAACTATATTTTTTGAAACTTTCATTTTCCGTTTCTCAAAAAATTATCATTGGCTCTATATTCTTTTCCAAATTTTACCAAATTAGATGGCTTCGCATCCATTTCAAGACCTACAAAAGAATAACTATGTTGTCCCATAGCTACTTGAAACCACTGGAAGAAGAAATTATTCCTCCCTCATTCCTTTATCGTCGTTATTTACGCTTTCCTCCTTGACTTCTCGCTTTTAATGTCACTCGTCGTGCACTGAATTTAGGAGATTTCAAATCGACTTGCCATGCCTTTTTTAATCTCATTATTCACGACTTTACAACCATTTTTGGAGCCAACGGAAATCTGATACTGCTTTTGTTCATGGAGGTAGCATTTGTAGTTTACATTTTATGAATTTTGTTTCCTCCAATCGAATGTCCAATGGTGTCAAAGTCTACATGTGATAAATTAGGTATAATGTTAGTCATGGTTTTGCAAACAATAGTGAAACTTTTGATAGTAGTGATGTAACTTTTCTACTGCTGTACTCTAAGTAGGTCTGTCAATGGTGCGGTTTTCGGCTCGAGCCCGATCTCAACCCGTCCTATTTATGCGGGTACGGTTTTTGCCTTTTATTAGCCAAGTCCGACCGAGGCCTGATCCGGATCGGATACTGTTTTATCAAAACCCGACCCAATTAGGATCCGATCCGACTATTAGTTTTTCGTCGTATCAAAACATGAGTGATTTACCATTTTGTTTATTTACATGTAGATGTTTTCACATACTTTGTTATAAGCTTGACTACATCATCGTCTAATTTATATGTTAACATTGTTTGTATACAAATTTTACCAAAATTGTAGTTTTAAAATATGGTTTTAACATAAATATTCTGAGTTGGTTATATAGTTATTACCCAGCAGGCTTAAAACGTCTGACGGGTCGGGCTCGGATATTGAGTTGAAATACCCTACGGGTCCGGGCTGGGATCGGGTTTTAATTATTGTAATTGGACTCGGGTCCGGGTTTTATAATACCCGAACCGAACACTACTCGTCGACATGCCTAATTCTAAGTAATTGATGTTGGATTGAAAGGATCTGGTGACAATTTATACAATTGTTTATTTATTTTTAACACAAAAGAAACGAAGATGGTGACACTATCATTTGTTATCGAAATTTTGATCTACTGTAACATCACATTATCATATATTTTTAATGATCAAGTTTGATTACAAAATTTTAAGACGATGACAAATGTATGATGAGATGGTGCAACGAGCTAGACTATGCCAATACATATGAAGCACAAACTCAAAAAGAGATATCCCAAGCAACTGTAAATAGTTTTGCCATATGTGTTTTCACTTCATGTTACATCAAGAACTCATGTAATTGTAGCTCAAGATACACCATACTTACTAAGCTAATACATATGGTACTTGAATAGGAAATAGGTAGAAGTAGCATAATGAGCTAATGATATGATCTATCATTCCACCATTGAGTATTGGTGCGAATCCATGCTTCGCACACGGAGTTCAATCTATAAGCTTTTTGTCGATGAATTGTTCGATTGTCATATTTGTTTTTCAAAAATTTCATTTGCTATCCACTATTCGCAACACTTGATTTGATAATAAGTCAAGTTATATAGAGGTAATTAGTTTAAAGAAAAAACTTTAAACTAATTTTTAAACCAAGGATGCAACTTTTAGAATTTAGGCAGAAGGACAGTAGTGTGTTTTTTAAATTTTTCGACTTCGACAGTTTCCACTGTCTTCATCCAAGCTTGCCCTAGCCGCCATCTACCTTCAGCTGCTGCTTGCTCTAGCCGCCGTCGTCCAAGCAATCATCGTCGGAAGTCATCGTCGTCCAAACCGTCGCTGTACAAGCCTCTCCCTTTTCGATGTTCGGGTCAAATTTAATCTTCCATTGTCGACGTCGATTTCTCCAAAATCGAGAAAGCTTAACTTGATGCCTCAATCCAAACTTACGTCGAAAATTACTCGACCTTTAAATTCAATGATAGGGTTAAGAGATGTCTTAGGAGCAATTATGTAATTTGTTACATATATCTAACTCGTTGACCAATCTTGTTCGACATAAAAGGTATTTTCTTCCTATTATATACTTGATATAATGTGGTTATATTAATTAAAAGTATATTTAATAGAAAAATCCATAAATGGTATATTTTGTGATAGTAGTTACAAAGTGTTGTACCGTGAGGAATTTATCATAACGAAACAAATATACCATTTTAAATGTTTCTAGTCAAGATGCATCGAGACTGAATATCGATGTATCTGTTGAGACTGGAGTAATTAACGCTCTCCAAATATTGAGCAGTGTATTACTCATGACTGGGGGGAGGGGGGAGGGGGGAGAGGGGAGGACCTAGAGGTTACGTACTAGTAGTTATTGGATAACTATGGAACGACCCACTCGATAGTTTTCTGTTGGTTAATATAACCAAGGTCAAACAGAAAATATAGATATGACTGATTTACACAATTCTCTCGACTTGAGAATACTATGGATCTTCGATATGAAAGCTCTACTTTGACTATAGCCAAACCATGGCATGACGTCCATCGAGTGACTATAGTTGGGTCGAGTGGAAGTATTGGAAGTGAAGCACTATTTAAGAAAGGATTCGTCTCCTCAGTTATATGCGTTGGTATCACAGTCAACTCAAGTCAACTCAAAGTCTCTGGCCAGAGCATTTCTGTTAATAATAATTGTTATTATTGAACCATGGACTTTGTATGTAGACTATAAAGTTGAATCTGGATGAGGTTGGAATTTTGACCATTACCAAATTTCATAAGTCCAAAGTGACATAGTTTTAACTAAGAGAATTGGTGTACACAAAAGTCACAACCGGGTAACGCTTATTAAACTAAAATTGAATTTTACCGAGAATGAAGTAAGCGATAAATTTGGCCATAATATCAATCCATCTGCTAAGTGACATGTGAACATCAACATTAGAATAGTTCGATGTTAATCGCTGATCAAATTTACACCCAAGAGTTACACAGCCGAAATGATGAATTTCCTTATGACAGAACGATTTAATTAGTTTATATTATAAATTAATTAAATTAATTAATATTTATGAAATATTAATTATAAATTTTGAATATGATTTGAGAAATAAATAATGTTACATATATATTTATAATAGTTATAAATGTACCAATCGATATACAATATCGATAAGCGATTGAATTAGATGTAATTGCATAGCATTTTGGCTAGGGCTTAAATGGGTTTAAAGCCCATCATTAGGGCTGCAAATTTTGGTTTTGACAAGTTATTGGAGGCGGCTAAAACTTAGGATTAGACCTAGAGATGGATGGCTAAGACTAAGAGAGAATACGTAATGAGATTGTCCTAATATCTCTCTTGTACAAGGCTATATATATGGATCTCTAAACCCTTAATCGAAAACAACTTTTGGCTGTCATAATTATCAAGTTTGCGGGCCAAAATTAATCCCCATATCAGTTCTAAGAATCTCAAATCAATTCAAGTTAAGTAAAAATACTATTTGATAGAAAAGGTCGACGATTTCAGACTTGCAATCTGACGGATCGAGCATAACTAGAAAAGGGAATTCATTGAATCAAGTGGACTCAAAGGTATCATCAATTTGTATTTTATTTATATATTACAGTATCATATTTTATGATTTAATATTAATTAATTCCAAATTTGTATATATATTAATGAAGTATATCTAGTTGGGTGAGATTTTCATAAGTATATGTAGTTGTCATAAATTGGTTTGGTTATGTGTATGGTTATATTATTATGTGTTATAATTCATGTATAAAAAAAATCTACTTTGCTGTGAAAAAAATAAATTTTGTCATTACTAATTATTTTATGTATATTTATATATTAATTTAAATATATACGAATGTATATTTTAAACATATAATTACATATATGTATATTTATAGTGTATAAACCGCGTAGAATTTTTCCTTACACCTATTTATACATAATATGAATTATTAAATTCGAAAATATTTTTTATATATAAATAATTTTAAATTATCTTTTATTGATTATATGAATTGTTTATTATATCTAAAATAATTATTGAATTGAAAATTTGATTTTATATTTTTTTAAATTACTGCATCTATGCAATAACCTACTGAAAAATTTCCAAATTTTTTGTTAATATTTAATATTTTTAATAACTAAATGACAAAACCTGCCTTATATGAGATATTAAATGGTCAGAGTCTACCTAATTCTCATTAAAAAGGCATTAAGTGGCTTGGGTGCTATCTCTTAGATTGTTAAGACATTATTAACAATAGATATGGGTTATTGGGTTGAAAGAGTAATGGTTATGGAATTGGATTAGGAAAGCCTTAGGGCTTATTTTTGGAAGACTTACAATATCGTTAGGATACGTAAGACATATTGTTATTTAAATTATACTATCCAAATACTATTGCAGGAAAGCTAGAGATTTTATTCACTAGACATTATTGTTCTGGCTCCCTCCTCATTACAACACAGATTAGAGATGATGATGCAGATTTCCGAAGATGGCAGTGGAGACACAAACTTGTGGCAGTTACTTTGTTATCTATGTTTTTTTATTTCCAACGTGCCCAAACATGATGTATTTTGAGATATTTTACCATGAATATTTGACATTGTTATGTGGGATTATGTTGTTTTTTACGTTTGAAATTTTAATAAATGGGTACTATGTTGATATTATAATTTATCATTCGGCTGTCAGATTCTGAATGTGTAGATAGATAGCTCTGTATATTCTTCTTTATATCAATTTTACTAACCAAAAGCCAGCTTTAGAATAGGTCTATGGTTTGATGGGCCTTTTTAAGTCGAAAATAATACCCGTTTCAAGGTAGGTTGTTACATTATTTGTTGTTGGATTCCAAATACGATATCCCTTTGTTCCATCTGTATAACCTAGCAAAACACACTTGGTAGTTCCTGACACTAACTTATCAAATCTTGTGATATGCATATAAACAGGGCAACTAAAAATACGAAATTAATTGAGTATAGTAGACTTCCTGCTCCACATTTCTTCTAGAATCTTCCCACCAATATGCCTCTAAATAAATCATGCCCTCTAAAACAAAAGGAAATATACCTCACTGCTGCTACTGCAGAGCTGTGAGACATGCTGAACTAATTGCATTCATCTGACCTTTCTCTTTCGGTTCTAATATTGGACAGGATGATACTTTGTGCCCCAACTTCTTACAACAACGGCAGAACATACTAGAAGGTGTAGAATGTGCAAGAGGTGTTCGGGGAGGTTTAGTGAAATCTCTAATCAAATGATCTTGCTCTCTGCAATTATAACATGCACCTAGAGGAAAGCGAGAACCAGAACCAACTCTCTTGCTTTTCTTGCCTTGAAATCCCTTCTTGCCTTTATTCCAAGGCGACTTCCTCTTCTGAGAAGAACTTGGTTGAGTCTTAGCCACTTTACTTCCATAACTATCCTTTTCTGCCTCCTTAAAGTGAAGTGCTGAATCCACTAGAAACTCAAAAGATACATCTAACCGAAGCAATAGAGCCTTTATCAACGGCATGCTTAATCCATAAATAAACTTCTGGTTCTTCTTTCTTGGAGTATTAATAAAGTCTAGGCTATACTTGGATAATGCCACAAATGTTGCCACATACTCATGACAGACATCTGATCCTACCTAAGATCAATGAATCTCCTAGCCATCCCCTCTTGCTCAGCCTCTAATAGAGATTTCAACTTAAAACATTGTTTGAACAGATCCCATGTAAGTCATTCCTCGGCCACATCTACGCCAATCGATCATATTAGTCTAAGGCTCTCTCCTGCAACTGACTAGCTATAACTCAAACTTTCTAACTGTATGTAAGATCCATGCGATAAAAATGCACTTGCACATCTTCAACCATGCTTGAACCTCTCCAATAGATTCGGTCCCCTTAAATAGTTTAACCACACCCCCCCCCCCCGGTCGTCCCAAATCACTATAGAGATGAGTGAAATGTAAATGAGCTGGGTGAACACCAAGGACTTGGGTTTGGGAAGTTTGAACCATCTCAGTGATCTGCTTGGGTGGCAAAACCACACCTGTACCAGGACTACTAGTCGATCTCATAGTAGCTCTATGAGATCTTCCACCAGACATGGCTCAAAACTGCGCATTTATTGTTCATCTACAATTTACATATGATTAACACATTCAAGAGAAAATGATTTGCGAAAATATTTGGTCATGTTTTACGTTGAAATCATGTGTACTTAATTTAAATTTTTATTTCTAAGTTGAACATTTAATTTTTTGTTAGTTTGAATTTTATTTATATTATTAATTAATAAACAACGAATTTGTAAATGAAGTTTATTTTTTTAAATGATATTTATTTGTTAGATCTTGTTCTTAAGCGTCGATGGATAGTTTGAATTTTTAAAGAAATTTAACTATTTTAACTTATTTTGAATAGTTCCAGTACAGTCTAGAAATAATAAGCTAAAAATAATAGATAATAATTAAATTATGTATGATTAAAGGGTGTTTTCGGAAGTTCAAGGTTGGACAAAAAGTTTATGCTTCCATGTCAACTATTAATAAAGATATAATATATTTTTACTTAAAGAAATTTTCAAATACGACCTAATGATCACCCAGTAATCATTTTAAATTCCTATCCCTAATAGTTAATTAAATTACTAACTGTCACATACCTGGGGATGGGACTTTAGTTCATCTAAATATAGATCTCAAATCTATGCAAATTATATTCTATAATGTTTTGAATTCAGCTCTGATACTAAGCTGTAACGACCACATCATTATACTCATATTATTAAAGAACATTACTAGTATTGTCGTCTAATAACATGGAGAATACAGCTGGTTAAGGACAATCGATTGTGAATATATCTTTATACTAGCACTGACACATCTTTATTACTTTTTAGGATCTAACTGAAAATTTGGCATGTAAAGTACTAATACAAAGTAATAAGCGCACTAATTTAAAATATTCTTAAGAATATATAATAAAGATAAATCAGAATCATAGTCACAGATCATAGCGAAATAATATACATCATATATATAATAAAATGTGAGTCTACAAAATATCAGTACTAGATCCACATAATGTATACAAAATATTAGTTGAGTGACTCTACATTTGAAATATCTGGTGAGCAAGGAACTACCTTGCAAGTAGAAGGAAGCGTAAAAAATTCTTTACAAGGCACCCATCCACATAATCAAGTATGAAAAACTCTACCTGAGGATCTATTCTACCCCTCACCAACGTTGTGCTACTAGGGGAGAAGCCTATCAAGCCCTTAAAGAGCTACACAAGGGTTTCTATGAGAACTACACATGGGGACAAAGTCGGGCCAAGAAGGCCACCTGATAAGGATACTACAGGCTGACAATGATCAAGGACTTCATGAACTCTGTCAAGAGGTGTGATCGCTAACAGCGATTCACTAAGATCCCGAGCCTAACTTGTTAACCTCTATAACATCCTCATGGCTGTTTGGTACATGGGGGATCAATTTAATTAGAAACCTTCCAAATGCGAAGGAGGGATAAAAGCACACTATAGTCATGATTGATTACTTTACCAGTTGTGTCAAAGCAGAACCCTCACCGTGGTTATCGCACCTAAGATTCTCAATTTTGTAATCAGAAACATTATTTATTGCTTTGGACTCCAAAGAAAATCAACACCTACAATGGCATTTGTTCACTGTATGTTCCTTGTATTTTATGAAAGAAACAAAATTGAAAAGTGCTTGATGTTCATCGCCCTCCTCAAGCCATTGGAAATGTGGAGGAATTAAACACCATCAAGTTAGTCCTAAAGAAGCACCTTACTAAAGCCAAAGGAGACTAAGCTAAAGCCTCTCGCTCATACTCTAGACATATATGACCTCTCGCTCATACTCTAGACGTATATGACCTAAAGGAAAACCACAAAAGGACTTTACCTCCCTCCTAGCCTATGGGTATGAGGCCATGTTGTCTGTAGAGGCTTATGTTATAGCAACCTATAAATTTTTATAATAATCTAAATGAGTATTTTTGTCAATTTAATTAATAAGAACAAAATGGTTATTTTAGAAATAATGTAATTTGCATTGTGAAGAGTAGAATTTTCTGATTGATTTCGACTATAAACTTGCTCGAATCGAAGAACATATGGAGGAAATATGGAACAAAAATGTTTTAAGTTCGAGATGGGTCAAAGTGAGCAACCCATTAATTCGTATTTTAAACTTGAACTGAAATTTCCCTCCAAGTATAAATAAGAAACCAATGTACTTCTTCATTTTTAAATTTAATTTTTTTCTTCGTTGTTGCCTTTTATCTCTTCCTCTTCAATCTTCCAAAAGCCATAACACACTCGTTTCTCAAAAGAATTGGGAAATTTTTATATTGATACGATCAATAAAGCGATGAATATGACTAAATACCAAATTCAAGGCAAACTAGAGTGATTTTTGAGTGTCCTTTTCTGGACAGTGAAATTCTCTTCAATATTGGATCTGATCTTCGATTGGGTGAGTAGGTTACATCTCATTTATGAATGACAAATTTATATCACTACGCCATTTTTTTCATCTATATATAGGGCAAATTGAAAAATAACAAAGGTCACTTCATTAATTTATAAATATAAACTAAATAATTAGAAAGTTGAATATATATAATGGGTATATTTAAAGATTCATAAAATCTATGAGATTTCTATGATAATTTGGTTTTATTCAAGTTTATAGGGAATAATTTGGATAAGAATAAGTGTAATATATATAGTGAAGATTTCATAGAATTTGGAAACTTTCAATGATCAGAAAGTAATTAATACACCGTTGGACAACAAAAAATGTGTAACTAGAGAGTATAACCTAATACAAGTTAATGATCTTTGTATTGATGTAGTTGAAGTATGAAATAATGTAATAATGACCATAAATTGAAGTTAAACCAAGCCTAAATCGATATACAAGGGACTAAAGAAGAATTAATGAAGAAAAAAACTAAAAAAAAAACAAACCTGACTATGTTATTTTCTAAAATAACACAGCCCGCAGTCGACCACTTGCCATAGTAGTGGTCGACCACTTGATCCATTGGTCGACCTTAAGTATAGGATTAACTAGTGGCTCTGTTTGGGCCTAGATTGAATTTTGTCCTAAACGTGGCCAAACCAGATAGGATAAGAGCGAACAAACTGGATTTTTCATGACTCTTTTGACTATTTTTGGACGACTATACCAATACGACCCAGAGTGGTTTGGTGTGTGTATACTATTGGATGTTTGGATGCCCGGGTATGGATCTAGATGTGGTTGATATGGCATAGATAGTCAGTGAATGTATCGATTACAAATTAGCGTTTAATGGCTCCTATGACTTACAGTGGCATCATAGATCGCACTTATCGAGTATGTAGACATGAGAGAATGAAGACGTCCATATGTAGGCTTAAACGACCTTTAGATGATGTACCAACTCCTAGGCTATGGGTTGAACAAGTGTGAGCACAAGACAAGTTTTATTATGTCATTAATTTATATCGTATAGTTGAATGCAACATGACTTTAATCAAGTAGTTAACTGTGTTATGGTGTTGATATTACTCTTTGATAGCAGGTGGAGCAGGTTAACGTACATTTGCATATGTTAGTAGATGAAAATTATGTTATAATAGTAGTTTTGAAGTATATGTAGAATAGATTAGCTTCAGTCACTCAAATGTGTGTCTGACCCCCTTTAAATTATTTATGTACCTTTTTTCGATAAGTTGATGGATTATGAAGTCAATCCAATATAAGTGATGTCAAAGGTGTGGAAGACGGAAGCATTACCTATGTATGTATGTATGTATGTATGTATTATCATCTCACATTATAGTGTGTCGGTGTTGATTGGCTTATATTAGATCATGTCCCTTCGATGGATCACATCCAACTATCTTTGCTTAATAAGTTTATAATTTTCCAATTGCAATTATTTGCATTCAATGGATCATATCTGAAAGTTACTGTGCGTAGGACCGTGTAATATGGATATATGATAATACAGAGTATAGCGATGATAGCAATACAGTAAATAGTGCGGAATATAAAAGAAGTATAATAAAAATAACACCAAAGATTTTTATACTGGTTCGGAGCACCGTCCTACGTCCAGTCCCAGACTCCTTCTGGAATTTCACTAAAAACCCTCACTTAACCCGGAGGAACAGGTATATACAACCCTGAGCAGTAGAACAGGGACCTGAGCAGCAAAACAGGATTTCGCCTCAACAGCCGAAGAGGACTTCACACGCCTGAGCAGCAGAACAGGACTTCAACGAATACAAAAGAATATCTGACACTGTGTGTTCTTGATAACACTGATTTGTCTCTGATAGTACAAACCTCCTATAATCAAATCCTCAAGTGTATGAAGTGTATGTGAAGATATGAAAAGAAGGTGATGCTAAGAATCGAAGATTATGAAAGTTTATTTTGATATTCAAAGCAATAATATGCTTGTTTGCTGTTTGAATGCAAGTATGAGAGCACAAGAAGAATATAAGAAAGTTAGAATGATTTTCAGTAAAAAATGAAGTGTTTGGGAACATGTATATATAGTATTTGGAGAGTTACTGCCATTGGTGAAGGGTTCTGACCAAAAGAAACATCCATTTCCGTTTAGAGAAGGATTGCTTCCTTTCGTAGAAGAAGATGTCTATTCGAAATATGACAGTTGGGTTCAGGTCAGTCGACTGGTTGTTTTTGGTCAGTCGACTGATTACAGAGTGTAAAAAACTCTTGGGTTCAGGTTCTGTCAACTGACTCGGATCATTCAATCAACAGAATTTAAAAACATGCATATTTATGTTAAAATGCACAGATTCAGTCGACTAGATGATCTGGTTCAGTCGACTGATTTCTATTGATGAACAAAAATCCCTATAGCTCATTTGGTTAGTACACTTGCCTTCTAAACTAGTGACACGGGTTTGAGCCCCGCTCCATGCATTTTTTAAAAAACTTGATTTTGATTAAAATATGCATGCAAGTTTATGTGAATGATGATTCTTGAGGAAAGATTTTAACAAAGCACTAAACTAGACTCTATATACGTACTTGACGACTCTTGTTAAAAAATATATAACCATACGAACTATACTTGAGTCATTGAGTCTGGATGTTGGCGTAGTCGTAGATTCGTGAATATCATTTGCCTCTTGTCAGCATTCAAAACCTTTGATCCAACAATATCCATAACATCCCTGTAACACCCCGTATTTTTACATAATTAAATAATCAAATAATGATGAACAGTAAAAATAAGCATTTTTGGAACTGTCAGGATATGGCCTCGAAACTTATACCATTGTGTTCGTGGCAATTTTTCGATCAATTTTCATATATAACTTGTCAAAATCCAAGTTAATATGAAGAAGTTATGAGAGAAAAAGAAATTAGAATTAAATGAAAAAAAGAACAAGAGCCTACTGGTCGACTAATAGGTCGACCAACAAAGCACAAAGGTCGACTAGGTCGATCTGTGTTTTACCCTGGACGAGAAATCGTCCAAGGACGTGCCGAAGTTATTTTTTTTTTTTTTTTTGTGCAATCTGGAGCATTGTTTTCTGGACCCAACGATTCGCAGCGACCCTGTTACGTAGTAGCTTCAGATTCAATCTGCTAAATCCAATGTCTGAGATTCCTAAACTTCACTATAAATAGAACCATAGGCCTAGCTATTTTTTCACAATCAGACTTTCTCCCAATTGGGTTCATGCCTGAGGCTGAACCCTAAATAGAAAATATTTCTAGGGAGAATATCTTTTTAATAAAAATATTAGACGCCTTAGAAGGTGATCCATGAAGTCCATGGAGAAAAGCTAAGGATGAAAGATGAGTAGATTTAAATTATATCTCTTTTATGTTTATGATATATATTATCATTAGATTCTCGTTAAATATTTAATTCAGCATTTATTTCAGTATTTAGTTCTACTAAGTAGTTATGTTAAAACTGTAAATTTTATAAGAGAAGTGTACTAAAATTTAAATGTTATATATATGGAAAAAGAAAGTAACCAAAAAATATAATGCTTAGAAGTTGTAGAGAAAGACATAAGCTTAAAGTGATAAATTTATAGTAAATTATGTTAAAATGGGAGGAATAAATTAAAAAGGGAAAATCTAATAACTTGATTTGGAAGTTAGGGATAGTTAGTTGGTTGGTTTAAAAAAGGAATGCATTCCCATAGTTTAATGTTGTAAGAATAACGAAAAACGTAAATGTAAGAAAAATGAAATTAGTGCAAAATAAAGACATTGTTGTATTTGCATTACACAATAATTAGGGAAACAATAAAAGAAATATCTTATAGTTACGAGTTATTGATTATAGCATTATTTAGTATTAAAATATGAAAATGGATTTTTAGCACAGTTTCTGTAACCAACCAAATAGAATAGAAGTATTTCCTAGAATAAAAGAGAATAACGTGAAGCGTTAAAGAAATTAAAGAAGGCTAAATAATCAAGTTAATTATTTGACAAGAGTAGAAATAATAAACAGAATATGTAACTAGATCTACATTTACTACGTAGATAGTAGAATAAAATGTAAAGCAGTAATTATGATAAGTAATTTGTGTCTGTTGGACGTAGTCCCAAGCTAAGACTGTCATAAAATATAAGAGAACTAAAAAGAATTTAGTATCATAATAAAATAAGACAGACTAGAATAGAAAAGAGACACTTGCAATTACATTTATAACATGTAGGTTATAAAAGAAAGAAAAGAATATAAGAATAACAATTGCAAGTATAATTGTGACACGAAGGTTATAATTAAAAAGAAAGAAATAGAAGAGGCTTATTTTATCAAACATGGATCTTGGATTAAGTTAATAAGCAAAATAATAGAAGTGGCCCATACTGACAGCATTCCCTTTCAGGTCTAGGACTGATGGTCTAACACATAGGTGGGGCTGGGCTTGTTAATTAGGGTAAATAAGTAGACAATAGAATAAGAAAAGTAAACTAAGCACATAGTACAAGATTAGACGTAGGGTATAATAAAATGGTAAGATGCGTTTGGAGCAGCCCGAAATAGAATTTGGATAAAGAGCCTAACGAAGCAGTTCATCGAAAATTTTATTATAGAAAGAGCAAGTCCAACTTAGTTAGTTCGGGCTAGAAGGAAGTACGAGACTTCAACGGGATGTGATGATACTCTATGATGGCCCTCTAGGGTAGGCATAACGAAGCTGCACCCCGGAGGCAGGTCTGTAGGTGTTCCATCAAGAGAGTATGCCTTAACTAGTTTTGCATTGCATGCTTAAAGAAGTGGACCTTTATAGGCAGCCAAAAGGTTGATGATGGAGTAGGATATTTGTATGACACCATACTCTAGTTTGTGAGTAGGTTATTGTAACGACCTGCTATTTTCAACCATTCGCATCCGCAGATGTCGGACTTGAATTGCTCAAAATATCAGATTGTTAATTAAAATTTGGCAAAACCCAACATATACAGTAAATAAATCAAACACAGAATCACAGATACAGAGTAGTACAAAAATACGCAGCGGAATAAATAGATAGTAGTTCATGAAGCTACTATAAAAAAAATCAGAGTTAGAGATAAAGTACAATAGAATATCTCAGATACAGTGAAGTCTCCAGTACGTGCGGAAGACTTCTCTGGACCAATCAACTGGATGACTGAAAGGATAGATAGCTGGATCTTCAAGCAAACTCCAACTTCGAAGGTGAGTCTCAAATGCTGTATCACTCAGTCTGACCCGAGCGTAAAGCAAAACACAAAACAATCGAGTCAAGATTAACATTCTTATCTAAATAAATCCAACTCAAGTGAAATATCAACTGAAATACAATTTAACTTAAAGGATGTTTGGGATAACCATCCTCTAAGGGTCCATAGAACTATCTACAAGGTAGAAATATACACTATAACACCGTAGTCCTTTCAACTTAATTTATACTTCAAAACCAAATATCATTTTCACTTCAAATATCTCTATATTTCCCAAAATAGTATTTATATATATATATATATATATATTAAATAATTTATAGAGTAAAGTATTTTCAATTTCCTCAACTTAACAAATTGTTTCAACATCAACCCGACCTTCCTATTCAAATTAAATCCAATCTTAATTTATCAATTTAAATTCAATTTAGTTTCTAAATAACGAATTCCACTATATTTATTTCAAATACAGATCCGAATCTCAAAATAAACCATTTAAATTCCAATATAGTTCAAGGCTTTAATTTTTAAAAGTTCAATATAACAGTTTCATATAGATCTCGATTTAACCTCATTATTATTTAGTTTTGAAATACTCCCTTATTAGATTCAATATCATTTAAGTAACCTTAATTACATTTTACTCAATATTTTCTCTAATATATTTAAATGTGAAATATTCATTAAATCACTTACATCAAAAATCCAGTTACAAAATCATACCCTTAAATTTCCCATTCAAAATTTCAAATTGATTTAATTAAATAAATCCTTATTTAAATACCATTTTTAATAAACTCAAATTTATCTCGCAATCTTAATTTATCCCAATTATTGCAAAAATCTATTTGAACTATAATTTACCTAAATAATTAACATAATTTATGTATTAAATCAATCTTAATTGAATTAAATATTATAAAATTATATATATATCATTACCCTTATATATAATAATTTAAGAATTTATATTTATTAAGACCATATATTTCTTTTCAAAACAATGAATTTATTTCAAAATATTTTTATATGTATGGACCAACAGTGTCTGTATATATTTCCTATCATATGGTCAAGTGCTACGGATATTTATCATTTCAAACCGTACACTAAATATATACGGGTGGATATCATTTCAACCCGTAATCCCAAATTCAATTAAATGAAAATCGCTTGGGTCTATCATTTCAACTCATAACGAAATTCTCCTATTCTAAAGTCCGTTCGGGTATGTATCATTTCAACCCATAGTGAATTCTAAACTACAGGGAACTTGCAGAGTGATAACATATAATAATAATATAACAGGCATATATCATCAATAACAGTATAATATAAACAACAGGATATGGTGTCATATCCCACAGGTGAACAGTTACAAATAATAGCATATAAACAATTTAAATAACTAATAACAACATATTTCAATTGTCGTTTCAATTGAAATCAAATTTAGTAAATATAAGAATGTTAAATCGTGAGTGATTGCTCACCTTTCGAGACTAGATAGATTGGACAAAGAATTGAGCTACGCTGGATCACGATCTATACATCGAACAAATCCAAACAAAATTTTCAAAGCGAAGCAAGATTGGCACGAATACGATGGACAACTGATAAATAGAGATCGATGAAAATAGATCAGAAACTGTTTTATGTAGACCGAAATGAAATACAAATATTATTCTATTATATTACTCTCTTAACCAATATTAGTTTTGAAACGCATTAAAATTACATATACATACATACGTTTTCAAACAAATGCAAATAATAGAAAACTGCAAAACTATGTTTAAAACCAATATTAACATAATTTTTTTTATAATCATATTTAAATCAACATTTAAGTCAACATTCCACATTATTATTGTTAAGACCAATATCGACTTTCCTTGATTTGCTGAAACACTACACACCTTATACTTGATATAAATTTACCTTTTGCAAAATATTTATAAGAAAGAGAAGGGCGAGAGCACAGCTCCAACTTAATTTAACAATTTAAATTCCAGTATTTTCTTTAATATTAAAACAGGCTTCAGGCATTTCTTACATGTTAGCATTTACATTAAACTTTCTTTATCATCTTAAAAATATCAATGTCAAATTTTAACCCATATAATCACTAGTTTATACATTTTAAAACAACAGATCTTAGATCTTATAAAACTGTATTTGTATAATAATTCATCTCTGGACAGACACACAAACTAACTTAAAATATATTATACTATATATTCTCCCCAAAATTTTATAACTCTACAACTATATTTTAAACAACAGAAGGAAAATTTAAACCCATGCAAACTCTACCTATATATCAAACTTATGTTTTATAACTTACTGTATATTAATATGTTTATAAATGTATATTGTCCCACAATATATATATTATAAAATTAACACCTTTTTATAAACAATACAATATAAAATTAACACCTTTCTTTTTTTTAATATAAAAATCGTACATACTGTAACATATATGCAGACTGCTAAACATCTTATATTATATATAAACCGTATGAAATAATCCAATGTATATTCAAAAGTCAGACTATACAAATTTCAATAAATACTCATATAAAACTAACCATAGAACAAATGCAAATGTTTATAACTTTAAATTTAATGTATACTTGCGTTGCACTATATAAACATACTTATAATGTAAAATATATACTTGAAGCATGTTATGCTTAAAATAAAGGAAAAGCAAAAGCAATATAAACAATAATAAAACAAAAGAAAAGGATGAAAAAGAAGAAGAAAAAGAAAAGAAATAAGAAGAAAACAAAAATTTAGTGCAGCCATTTACCTACAGAAGAAGCTTCACACGCAAGAGATGAGATGAAGGTCTATTGATATGGAGTAGGGTATGTACGAGTGATTTGTATTTATAAGAGAAGCCTCACATTGATAAAGTGGAAAGAAATTTTGTTTAAAGTGGCAAGAAATAAAGATAGTAATGGCTAGAGGAAATTTAAGAATTTATTCCTATAAATTAAGGAGAAGTAAAAAAAAAGAAAGAGGAAATAAATTAAAACAAATATATAAAGATTAAATGCTGGTGAACAGAGGAAATAAAATGAAACAAATATGTATATAAACATTGAATGCTGGTGAAAAGAGAAAATAAATTAAAACAAATATGTATAAAGATTGAATGCACATGTATAGAGAAAATGAATTAAAACAAATATGTATAAAGATTGAGTGTTGGTGAAAAGAGGAAATAAATTAAAACAAATAAGAAGAGAATGGATTGATTTAAAGGAAAGGCAATGAATGGTTTAGAAATAAATAAATGTAAAACGTATACGTTTTAATTTCAAAAAGGAAAGAAATAAATACGGGGATGACAACAGTCAAAATGCACGTTTAGGCAAATAATAGAATATAAAAGTAAGAAACTCAAAAGGATAGGCACAGAGACGTGAAATCAGGGAGACAAGGGAAGCAAGTGATCTTTCAAATTTATAACGTTGGCAATAAATATAAAATAAATGAAAATTAATAGATGGATGCTTGATTGACGCAGTGATTAAAGTAAGGTTGCGTGTCAGTCACGATGAAATTTGAAATAGAAAAAAATGTAAATGAATAAAAGGGGTAAGCTAGATTTTCCGCTTAGATTTAGAGAAGACACATCAAATGCTGAAAAAGGGAATTATAAAACGGCTAGATTCTAGCAAATAATAAATATGGTAAGAAAAGTAAATAGGCAGGTTATAAATCAGATTGGAAAGAAAAATGGAGAGGTTAATTGATAAAAGAATTAAGATAATGAAAATGCATAATAATATTGTTGGCATCTAATGTCATTTAACGCAAAAACGCATATAGGAGAATGCATTTTCTTCTGACTTGCAACATCATTCATCATTTTGGCATTCAACAAATTAAGGTGGTGGTCAAAGTCGTGAAATGGTAGCAAATTAACGATGAATAGGATCCAATAATTCTTAGTGCAATGCACAAAATCGGAAAATATCAGCATGTGCCTTCTATGCACACGTTAAGATTGCATAATTTCACTAATGACCTTTATGATTTTGCATTTTTGCGCGATAAATATAGATAGTTTGAGTTTTTTACAATTAACACTGTGTATTAGTGATTATCTCTTGTTTGAGCGGTTGTTAGCATATGCCTACTGAATACATATTAACATAATCCCATAAAAATTTATGTGTACTTAAAATGTTCTTCTGATAAAGTTTTTTTTTCTTCAAGATTATTATTAACATTTAGAATATCATTTGACTTATCCGAATGTTGATGATTTTCAAATCCTATTCAGATTAAGGTCGCTAATTGATTATTGTTGAAAGCTAAGGATATTAAGAAAATACTATTATGAAATCCATATCTTGAACATGGAATTTGTTATTAAAATCGTATCATTAGAGTTACATGTATGATTATAAACAATAACATTCATAATTTACAACTACGATGTTGCAGATCCTTTTATTAAAATTTAGATTACATATCATTAGCAAGTCAACATGAATTTAATAGAATTTCACAAAATAAATAAATTTTCATAAAATTAATTGAAAATTTACCATTTGCTATATTTAATTATACGTAAACCAAATATTAAAACTTTATTTCAAAATATTATTATTAAAATTTCTCAAAATCCAAATTAAATACGTTATAAAACCAATTAAAAACTATTAAAATCTACGAGTCGTTACATTCTCCCCCACTCAAAACTTTTCGTCCCCGAAAAGGAAGGAGGTAGGAGAAAACAAACAACCGGAAGGAAAGATAGATTGAAAGATAAGGATTAACAATTTATTTAAATATATACATTTTATTTGAAATATTAATTTGAAAACTTCATTTGCAATTCAGTTATCTTTAATACTTTTAGTTTTCAAAACCCATTGGAATTAAATATGTTCTATTAAATTAATAACTTCAAAATACTTACAATATTTTAAAGATTATATTCAAAAAGGAAAGGAAGGTAGGTTTGGAAAACAGAATCAAGGTGAATAACTAAACTGAGCAGATAAGGTAGATGCAAGGAATAATATCGGGCACGAATAATTAATCTAGAACCATAAGAATTTAAATTTCGAATATTAATTCAAAAATTTTTTGTTGGGAAAAATACTTTTATAATAAAATACTATTATATCGATATAAATTTTCCTTTCGAAAATACTATTATAACTCGATGTTTCAACAAGTTTATCCTTGTTCTTCAGACTCTGGCCATGCGTTGATCAGGCGCAAAGCTAGAATTCTTCAAGTACTTGGTAGACCCGTTTCAACACCCAGTGAAAATACTTGAAAAACCTTTAAAAAAACAGATATGGAAAGTACAATCCAAACAAAACAACCAAACCAAAACCTTTGTCCGATCATGGTTCGCAGATACACAATGGTTACGCCTGGGTCCCCCAGGAAACAATCCATATCCGTAAGCTTTCTCAGCCCTGCGAGTTACGCCATGATGACTAGTAGAGTGCAGGATACACAATGGTTACGCCTGGATCCCGCAGGAAATAATCCGTACCCCTAGGCAAGACTCAGCCAGGCACTTGCGCTACTATTCGCGACCTACACAGATTGCAGGATACACAATGGTTACGCCTGGATCCCCCAGGAAACAATCCGTACCCCTAGGCAAGACTCAGCCAGGCAATTTCGCTATGCATTCACGAGAGAAAAAAAAACCATGGGTTACGCCACGGTGGGAACACTCGAGTATTACATCCGGAAAACCAAAAATCAGAGAGAATAATATCGATAGAATGAATCCACGATGTGGCCACAAAGCAGATATCAAGTAGAAGGCACTTTCCATATCTTTATTTCGAAAATATATATCATATAGTACCTTTCCAAATACTTTCAAATATCGTACTTATATAAAGTCCATATATATAGGATTCCTTTCTAAATCGAATACTTTCCAAATCAATAGTATATCAAAACATACTTATATAGACTTTGATTATATAAAATTCTCTTTCCAAATTGAGTACCTTTCAAATCAATAGATTTCAAATCAACTTTATACTTATACAAATCCATTTTATATAAGTTCGACCACTCTCAAATCAAGTTCTTAATAATATAAGGTTCTCAATTTCAAATCATTTCAATATCATATATGATTTCACCAAATTTTCTTCTAGATTAAATATCTAAATTTCAAAGTTCCCAAAATAATAGGTTTAGAAAATTATCCCAGTTTCTAAATTAAAATAATTCAAGTCAAACAAATTCATTTCCAAAATCACAATATAAGTACTGGTTTTTAATTTCAAAACCAAAAATTTTCTCAAAATTAATTATACTCAAATGGTTTCCAAATTTATAATTATCCCTTTAAACCCTTTAGAGTATTTTTTTTTTATTTGAAATATCAAATTTTCCTTTCTGAAAACCATTATTTAAAACTAATAGTTTTTCAAAACATTTAAAACTAAATTCCATATTAGTATAATTTCAAAATAGTCATATTCATTTACCTAACAAAAGGTTTCAAACTTAACATACAAAACAAAACTTATATGCTTTATCAAACATTTTGTACTCTTCGAAATTTCTTAGCTTTAAAAATTTAATCTCGATTTGGAAGTGTTCGAACATTCAAAATAGTTAGGGAAATCGAATTTCCAAATTCAAGATTTGAAAATCAACATAAATCAATAAACCAATTATTAAATCTGAAACTCGAGGACTGAACACCGGTCTCATTTTAAATTGTTTTAAAATATATACCTATATCTTTCTAAAATATCAAATTATACTTCGGAATTTGTAATAAAAAAGGTTTTACAAAATCACTTGCATAGCGAAGCTATTAAAGTGGCCTCTCCCCCACTTTGAAACTCGAAAATCAATGTCGATGATGCGTGCACTCATCACCGAAATTATTTTCCGACGACATAAGTGAGTTCCGGACTTCTATTTTCTTGAAAACTTCTTCGAAATTTCTTCAAAATTATTAAAATTCATTAGAAACATTTCTTATTCGAAAAATACTTTTAAATCGTATTATTTTTATATATCTTCCAAAATCTTAAAACCAATTTCAAAATACCGGAATTCAATTCTCGAATTTCAAATTTAACTCTACAGTTATAAATCAATTTTATATAAATCAATTTCTTATAATTTTTCAAAATTTCAAATCCTTTCAAAACCTTTTTATATAGGTATATAATCCTTATCGAAAACATTTTCACTTTTATATATAGAATAAAATCATAGTTATCAAAATAATAATTTCGGTATAAACAATTTCAAAAATACAACATACCCGATTTTTCAAAGAATGGGTTTCAAACAAAGATAGAGATTTAAATTAGCAGAACTCCAATCAATAGAATCCTAATTCGAAGATAGACTCGATCGAAGATGAGATAATTAAATTACAAAATAGAAGATGGATATACTTCTACAAATCGCGGGCGACCTTAACCGAGTCAACCGTGACTTCAGGAATATAATCGATGCAGAATTCCAAAACAAATCGACATTCGATCGCCAGAGATAGAATTCGGCATACCAAGATACAACAACATCGTAAACCGATGATACAAAAAAATCTTCGGTGAATCAATGCCAATTGAAAAGGAGTTTTCACCCCCTTTTACGAATCATTCAGTGGAGTTATGGGATACTCCAGAATCGAACGAATATAATTAGGGAGAGACAAGAATGAATTTCGAAACCGAGGGACATTCCAAAATTCAAAGGAAATCGAGTCAGAAAGGAAGAGATTCAACTCGAACGAAAGTGATTCGGTAAATAAATTTGCCATATATGATAAGTTTTGCCTAGAGCCAAAGCTCTGATACCAACTGTAACGACCTGCTATTTTCAACCATTCGCATCCGCAGATGTCGGACTTGAATTGCTCAAAATATCAGATTGTTAATTAAAATTTGGCAAAACCCAACATATACAGTAAATAAATCAAACACAGAATCACAGATACAGAGTAGTACAAAAATACGCAACGGAATAAATAGATAGTAGTTCATGAAGCTACTATAAAAAAAATCAGAGTTAGAGATAAAGTACAATAGAATATCTCAGATACAGTGAAGTCTCCAGTACGTGCGGAAGACTTCTCTGGACCAATCAACTGGATGACTGAAAGGATAGATAGCTGGATCTTCAAGCAAACTCCAACTTCGAAGGTGAGTCTCAAATGCTGTATCACTCAGTCTGACCCGAGCGTAAAGCAAAACACAAAACAATCGAGTCAGGATTAACATTCTTATCTAAATAAATCCAACTCAAGTGAAATATCAACTGAAATACAATTTAACTTAAAGGATGTTTGGGATAACCATCCTCTAAGGGTCCATAGAACTATCTACAAGGTAGAAATATACACTATAACACCGTAGTCCTTTCAACTTAATTTATACTTCAAAACCAAATATCATTTTCACTTCAAATATCTCTATATTTCCCAAAATAGTATTTATATATATATTAAATAATTTATAGAGTAAAGTATTTTCAATTTCCTCAACTTAACAAATTGTTTCAACATCAACCCGACCTTCCTATTCAAATTAAATCCAATCTTAATTTATCAATTTAAATTCAATTTAGTTTCTAAATAACGAATTCCACTATATTTATTTCAAATACAGATCCGAATCTCAAAATAAACCATTTAAATTCCAATATAGTTCAAGGCTTTAATTTTTAAAAGTTCAATATAACAGTTTCATATAGATCTCGATTTAACCTCATTATTATTTAGTTTTGAAATACTCCCTTATTAGATTCAATATCATTTAAGTAACCTTAATTACATTTTACTCAATATTTTCTCTAATATATTTAAATGTGAAATATTCATTAAATCACTTACATCAAAAATCCAGTTACAAAATCATACCCTTAAATTTCCCATTCAAAATTTCAAATTGATTTAATTAAATAAATCCTTATTTAAATACCATTTTTAATAAACTCAAATTTATCTCGCAATCTTAATTTATCCCAATTATTGCAAAAATCTATTTGAACTATAATTTACCTAAATAATTAACATAATTTATGTATTAAATCAATCTTAATTGAATTAAATATTATAAAATTATATATATATCATTACCCTTATATATAATAATTTAAGAATTTATATTTATTAAGACCATATATTTCTTTCCAAAACAATGAATTTATTTCAAAATATTTTTATATATATGGACCAACAGTGTCTGTATATATTTCCTATCATATGGTCAAGTGCTACGGATATTTATCATTTCAAACCGTACACTAAATATATACGGGTGGATATCATTTCAACCCGTAATCCCAAATTCAATTAAATGAAAATCGCTTGGGTCTATCATTTCAACTCATAACGAAATTCTCCTATTCTAAAGTCCGTTCGGGTATGTATCATTTCAACCCATAGTGAATTCTAAACTACAGGGAACTTGCAGAGTGATAACATATAATAATAATATAACAGGCATATATCATCAATAACAGTATAATATAAACAACAGGATATGGTGTCATATCCCACAGGTGAACAGTTACAAATAATAGCATATAAACAATTTAAATAACTAATAACAACATATTTCAATTGTCGTTTCAATTGAAATCAAATTTAGTAAATATAAGAATGTTAAATCGTGAGTGATTGCCCACCTTTCGAGACTAGATAGATTGGACAAAGAATTGAGCTACGCTGGATCACGATCTATACATCGAACAAATCCAAACAAAATTTTCAAAGCGAAGCAAGATTGGCACGAATACGATGGACAACTGATAAATAGAGATCGATGAAAATAGATCAGAAACTGTTTTATGTAGACCGAGATGAAATACAAATATTATTCTATTATATTACTCTCTTAACCAATATTAGTTTTGAAACGCATTAAAATTACATATACATACATACGTTTTCAAACAAATGCAAATAATAGAAAACTGCAAAACTATGTTTAAAACCAATATTAACATAATTTTTTTTATAATCATATTTAAATCAACATTTAAGTCAACATTCCACATTATTATTGTTAAGACCAATATCGACTTTCCTTGATTTGCTGAAACACTACACACCTTATACTTGATATAAATTTACCTTTTGCAAAATATTTATAAGAAAGAGAAGGGAGAGAGCACAGCTCCAACTTAATTTAACAATTTAAATTTCAGTATTTTCTTTAATATTAAAACAGGCTTCAGGCATTTCTTACATGCTAGCACTTACATTAAACTTTCTTTATCATCTTAAAAATATCAATGTCAAATTTTAACCCATATAATCACTAGTTTATACATTTTAAAACAACAGATCTTAGATCTTATAAAACTGTATTTGTATAATAATTCATCTCTGGACAGACACACAAACTAACTTAAAATATATTATACTATATATTCTCCCCAAAATTTTATAACTCTACAACTATATTTTAAACAACAGAAGGAAAATTTAAACCCATGCAAACTCTACCTATATATCAAACTTATGTTTTATAACTTACTGTATATTAATATGTTTATAAATGTATACTGTCCCACAATATATATATTATAAAATTAACACCTTTTTATAAACAATACAATATAAAATTAACACCTTTCTTTTTTTTAATATAAAAATCGTACATACTGTAACATATATGCAGACTGCTAAACATCTTATATTATATATAAACCGTATGAAATAACCCAATGTATATTCAAAAGTCAGACTATACAAATTTCAATAAATACTCATATAAAACTAACCATAGAACAAATGCAAATGTTTATAACTTTAAATTTAATGTATACTTGCGTTGCACTATATAAACATACTTATAATGTAAAATATATACTTGAAGCATGTTATGCTTAAAATAAAGGAAAAGCAAAAGCAATATAAACAATAATAAAACAAAAGAAAAGGATGAAAAAGAAGAAGAAAAAGAAAAGAAATAAGAAGAAAACAAAAATTTAGTGCAGCCATTTACCTACAGAAGAAGCTTCACACGCAAGAGATGAGATGAAGGTCTATTGATATGGAGTAGGGTATGTACGAGTGATTTGTATTTATAAGAGAAGCCTCACATTGATAAAGTGGAAAGAAATTTTGTTTAAAGTGGCAAGAAATAAAGATAGTAATGGCTAGAGGAAATTTAAGAATTTATTCCTATAAATTAAGGAGAAGTAAAAAAAAAGAAAGAGGAAATAAATTAAAACAAATATATAAAGATTAAATGCTGGTGAACAGAGGAAATAAAATGAAACAAATATGTATATAAACATTGAATGCTGGTGAAAAGAGAAAATAAATTAAAACAAATATGTATAAAGATTGAATGCACATGTATAGAGAAAATGAATTAAAACAAATATGTATAAAGATTGAGTGTTGGTGAAAAGAGGAAATAAATTAAAACAAATAAGAAGAGAATGGATTGATTTAAAGGAAAGGCAATGAATGGTTTAGAAATAAATAAATGTAAAACGTATACGTTTTAATTTCAAAAAGGAAAGAAATAAATACGGGGATGACAACAGTCAAAATGCACGTTTAGGCAAATAATAGAATATAAAAGTAAGAAACTCAAAAGGATAGGCACAGAGACGTGAAATCAGGGAGACAAGGGAAGCAAGTGATCTTTCAAATTTATAACGTTGGCAATAAATATAAAATAAATGAAAATTAATAGATGGATGCTTGATTGACGCAGTGATTAAAGTAAGGTTGCGTGTCAGTCACGATGAAATTTGAAATAGAAAAAAATGTAAATGAATAAAAGGGGTAAGCTAGATTTTCCGCTTAGATTTAGAGAAGACACATCAAATGCTGAAAAAGGGAATTATAAAACGGCTAGATTCTAGCAAATAATAAATATGGTAAGAAAAGTAAATAGGCAGGTTATAAATCAGATTGGAAAGAAAAATGGAGAGGTTAATTGATAAAAGAATTAAGATAATGAAAATGCATAATAATATTGTTGGCATCTAATGTCATTTAACGCAAAAACGCATATAGGAGAATGCATTTTCTTCTGACTTGCAACATCATTCATCATTTTGGCATTCAACAAATTAAGGTGGTGGTCAAAGTCGTGAAATGGTAGCAAATTAACGATGAATAGGATCCAATAATTCTTAGTGCAATGCACAAAATCGGAAAATATCAGCATGTGCCTTCTATGCACACGTTAAGATTGCATAATTTCACTAATGACCTTTATGATTTTGCATTTTTGCGCGATAAATATAGATAGTTTGAGTTTTTTACAATTAACACTGTGTATTAGTGATTATCTCTTGTTTGAGCGGTTGTTAGCATATGCCTACTGAATACATATTAACATAATCCCATAAAAATTTATGTGTACTTAAAATGTTCTTCTGATAAAGTTTTTTTTTCTTTCAAGATTATTATTAACATTTAGAATATCATTTGACTTATCCGAATGTTGATGATTTTCAAATCCTATTCAGATTAAGGTCGCTAATTGATTATTGTTGAAAGCTAAGGATATTAAGAAAATACTATTATGAAATCCATATCTTGAATATGGAATTTGTTATTAAAATCGTATCATTAGAGTTACATGTATGATTATAAACAATAACATTCATAATTTACAACTACGATGTTGCAGATCCTTTTATTAAAATTTAGATTACATATCATTAGCAAGTCAACATGAATTTAATAGAATTTCACAAAATAAATAAATTTTCATAAAATTAATTGAAAATTTACCATTTGCTATATTTAATTATACGTAAACCAAATATTAAAACTTTATTTCAAAATATTATTATTAAAATTTCTCAAAATCCAAATTAAATACGTTATAAAACCAATTAAAAACTATTAAAATCTACGAGTCATTACAGTTATAGTGGGTAGGACCCAAAAGGATAGTCGCATGCAGATATCAAGCCATCATTAATCAGAGCGAGTTCGGGAAAGACTAAAGTTAAACCAACAGGCCAATGATTCTTTCACTATCGATACATTGGATGAGTGGCACAACCAATTGGATGTTTACATTGTTTGTAGTAGGACACGACCACTTAGCTCTTAAAAAGTCTTTCGATTAGTTGAGGAGGGGCTGCGTGGGGCCATAGCCACGATGAGAAAAGAGACAGACCAAGTAGAATATCTGTATTATAGACCTAATCAAGCGGACCTTTACAAATATAGAAAATCCCCTACCGAGTTCTATACAATGTAGACCTTGTTGGCTGAATTCAGGGAGTAGACAGAACAATTACGTGTAGTCCTCAAGGTATGCACTGGATGGTATATTGTGAATGTCCAAGCACTAGTATAAGCTAGTGTAAATGCAGTTTCACGTTTTCATAGTAGACGACTAAACTTATGTATTGTAGGCCTCACGAAGTTGTCCTTTAAAGATGTAGTTACAGTACGCTCTAATAGTGAGACGATGGAGTCCATTTCGAGAAGGATACGGAAGGTACTATGGGTAGTATCTAGGACCGATGCGGTCTTTTGGCATGTAGCTACACACACACACACATATATATATTGGTTATTAGGTCTTAATCTACTAGGGAGTAGATGGGTACAATTCATGCACAAAGGAGAGAGTATTATAAACCCAATAAACCTAATATAACAGAAAATGGAAATAGAATGGTATATGTAGAATTATATTTGTAAATGTATAATTTGTCCATTGACCAGGACTTTAGTTCTAACCCCCTTCCCATAACATCCCACAAGTTAGATAGATTCCAGCTTAAGACACTTGCTTAGAAAGTGTTATTACCTTGGTGAGTATTTACTTACTACTATATTTTAGTCAGTTCCACTGTGAGATATTTATTTGACCTCTGATATATTTATCTTTGCCTATTTGCAGGATACCAGATACCCAACTCAGGTTTCAGTGGGCTTGGATTTCAGCATTTATGCGAAAAATTCGGACCCACTCAAATTCGGTTTGTTACATTTGGTATCAGAGCTTAGGTTAGTAGATCCTAAGTAAATTAGGAAATATGAATGACCGTATTTGTATTTTTGAATAAAATATAAATATATTGTGTACTAAAATCCAAATAGTCCCCAATTATAGATTTTAACACGTGGAAAGTTTTTAGAAGTATATTTGTACATAGTTTGCTAGTTGGATTTAGGATGACCCAAGGATGTTGGGCCCTATGTTATTATCGATTTATATGTATAATAAGTTATGTTTGAGAGAAGATTGATATCCATATGTTATAAGAAGTGGGAAAGTTCCCAAGGAATAGTAGGGAGAGTATTTTTATTTTGGAAGGAATAAGAAATTTTAGCAAGGAAATGAGACTCCAAGGTTAGGAAGGGTATTCCTAGGGTAGTAAGAAGAAAATTCACTTTATGTCTAGCCCAATAAATTGAAACTTTTGGAATTGAAAAATTGAAAAATATAATTTTTATTATGTTTGAGGAAGTAAATATTGGGTTTTTGAAAAAAAAGGCGGTATGAAATTTAATTGGTTCTTATATGATGTAAATTTTGTTAAAAGTGAAATTCTTTTTTGAAGAATTATATAACATGTATAGCCCTCTATTTTCTTTATAGGCAAACAAAGATTTTAAATATAAAAACCTAGGATGTGTTAAGCATCAAAAACGTAGGTTACAACATTTATTGTTGTAATAGATGTTTTCGTGAAAAAATAAAGGAAGCATAGACTATGACACTATTGTTATAGTAGGTGACTCCCAAAGGAAATGTTTTTACATAGCATATGAGATTTATTAATATTTATTTTAATTGAATTCATATACTAGTATTTTTGGATGGTAGTAACAGTGTTTTACGCAACGTATGTTTTGATCCAAATAAAAATGTGTTTTGAAAATAATTTCTAAGTATACAAATAAAGTGGTTTGTAAGTACACTTATTATTTAAACGCGTATAAAGCACGTCCATTTGGACCTGCACTTAGTCATGGTCACTTCACCATTTGTATATTTAGTTTTTTTTTTATATAATCATAAACCAGACCATACTCATAAATTATGACATTAGTCACACATTTTAAAAAATCAATGAATTATGGGTATAAGTTTAAGAACTCTATATTGTAAAATATATTTATAAATACTAATTTTTCCTAAATATTTATAAATCACTACTTATCATTTACAAGAAATATGTTTGTTGTGAACACAAAAATTTGAAAATGAAATGAATCACTCTCATACGCAAATTTGTATGGTAAAAAACTCGGTAAATAAAGGATAATACACATGTGGCTAGTATCTAATAAATTGGGTATATGGAGTTTATACATAACATCTATACTATATTTGCTGTTATTGGGTATTAGAATATTGATTTTTTGATAACTTTTACATTACAACATAAAGATTTGAGTGCTCTTAGTAGGTGCAAATGCATACACGTTACGTGCAATTGTTTCGTTTGAAAGGTCTATTATATCATAATGAGGTATAATTAGCTGTGTTATGCTAAGTGGATATTTTCAGTTTTTCCTTTTATGTTGTAAAGTGGGTTGATTACCCGATAATAATATCTTTTAAAAGTTGATTATTAATTTTATAATAGATCAACATAAACTGCATATTTAATTTCTGGTCGGTATAAGATGACAATGCGTTAATATTATATAGTAATTATACATTATATATGTGTTATCATAAACCATAAAACAATTTGCATCGTTGTGTATGAACATAATAATTTTGGGAAGCACAGTGACAACAGTGTTCACATGTGATGTTCATTCATGCTTTCGTATTTTTATCATTTCTTTTGTTTTTTCCTTTCTTTTCCACTTTATTCAAAGAAGAAAATTGTAACATGTACCAGTCACTGCTTTCTGTGTTGATTATTCTTTATTTTGACAAATTTTATAAAATGTAACGTTATTTTACGATTTTAATAATGGATAAAGAGAAAAACGATTTGTATTTCATTTGTTCTTTTCTACTGATCAATTGGTGTTTAGAACTTGCAAGTAAACAAAGCTGAGGATGTCAGTTGTACATGTTTATTTTCTCTGTGCAAATAGCAACTGAATCAAATTTAGACTTCTTTCTTCGACATCTCTAAATGTAGTATTTAGAAAACGTGAATTTTTTAGGCCCATTATAAACATAAAACATGTCGGATCTATGATTTATATTTGAACCATTTTCTACCTATCATTTATGCATAGATTTATGTAATGAACTAAAAGAGAAACATTACATTCTGATACAAAGAGAAATGTAAGTAATGCTACAAAACGCAACCATATTTTACTATAAAATACCGACAATAAACTTCCTTTATTACATACAATGACTATTAAGAAAGGATAAGAATGATCCCAAATAAAGCTAAGCAAATTATAAGTCCAGTCCAAGTAGGAAGAAATGATACAGGTCTATCAACATATTGTAAAATATTTCTGCTAGTGTGCTCACATAATGCTAATGTTTCCACTAAATACACTTTTCTTGATACTTCCAAACCTTTTTTATTTTTAATAATTATCATAGTACCTAGCTAGATGATCCTTGAAGGACCATTTTCAGCATATTCCCATTCGTCATCTTCTTCTAAATCAGATGTTTTTTCAACCTGTTGGTTAGGAAGAAATAGAGAACATGGTGTATTTTATAAGAGGGGTTAACTACTGGCAAACTTTTGAATATAGAGTATGAAAAATGTACATATTTTAATAAACATTTTCTTAAATAAATATTATGAATTTTTCTTAAATTATAAACAATGAAGAAAAAATTATTCATTCTAAATTAAATAACTAAAAACCAGATATACTTTATGCAAAGTGAATTTTTTGTACTACACGTTATCCAAATTTAGTTGATAACTGAATCAATCAAAGAAACAATATTCAAGAACAAAGTGAATAAATGTATTGTTGATAATGTTTTTGCTTTTGTTCTTTTGCGATTTGCCAACTCAGTCCAAACTTAATTGCTCGGGATAATTTTCCAGCTAATTCTATCTTTAGTGCGGCCAATTCAGCTTATCCAATTTTCTTTTTTTCTTAATCATTTTTCTTTTAAACCTTTGTCAAAATAACTACAAAAATTGATGTATAAATTATTTTTTGTTAGACTGAAGGTGCTGCTGAAGAAGGAGGCAGATGATCAAGCATATGGGATACTCTCTGTTCAAAAAATACTGGAATCAGTTTCATAAAATATATCCAACCAACGCATATATATTTATCATCATTGAAAAGGGAAGAAAAAACAAAGTAGTGGATTTTCATTTTGAATGGTATATAGTGGTAGGATTGTAGAAAAATCTTGTATATGAATCCTTTGATGTTATATAACAGGAAATATAGTAGATGGAAGCAATGGAAGTCCAGCTGTAGGTATATTGTACAACATTGTACCATATAACTACACTGTTGAACTTGTTTGAAGATAAATCTGCTACTGCCGATATTTGACAATGTTTAAATGTCTAATTTGAACTTGATTCAAGCGCAGCTAAACAAAAACATCAAAGAAACATCCAAGTTTTGATTGCACAAAATAATGTACAACAATGTGAAAAAATTATATCAAAAAGGGCCTAAAAGAAAATCCATGAGTGATAATTTGATACTAACAAAACATTAACTATATTATTATTAAGAAATAGGTGAAGGCAAAATCTTCACTTGAATTTTGTTGCTACGGCGAACGGAAAATAACAACAAATGTTTTTAGTTCATGCTATGAAGAGTATAATTTTAAGGATAATGTTTTACACTATGTAGCAAATAAATACCACTTGGTCAATCTTTTATAAAGTTTAATCAAAGACGAAAGCATAAGCACTCAATTTGTCTTACAACTGCCCAAATTACAGCAATTTCAAACCAATCATCATGTTTAATGTTTAATGTATATGTAGCTGAAGCCACTGACTTGATTTTTAATTATTAGATTAAGGTGATTATTAAAGGAAGAATCATTTTGGCTAAGGGCTAACAAATTTTCAAAGCAATATAATTTACCTGAAAACACTTGATAATACCTATATGGAAGGTATGAAATAAATATTAGCAAACATTACCAAATCCTGTAAAAATTTCAAAAGAATAACACTTATCACTTATGTTCCTCAAATTATTTGTGCCTATGAATGACTAAATATTTACAAACACAAATAGTTACAACAGTTTAAAACACATACGACTTCATAGTGCAAGCCTGTTAGTTTATTCCTATTGTAATAAAGCTTGGACTAATTGATATTTTTCATAATGGGTTAAAAAGGAACATTATACTGCTGTGGAATAAAGCATAATTTTTAGTACGAAAACACATAGTGTGACATTTAGATCATCTACAAATTCAATAGCACAAATCTAGTAAATATATTCCTACTGTAACAAAGTGTGTAGTTATTGGAATTTTCATAAAGGGTTGAAGAGAAACACTATCCACCAAAACACTCATAGTTATGTTTAGAATTTACCAAAAAGAACATTAGACTACTATCTTCATTTCATATTCATATGTAGTTCAACACTTTTTCTACTGCATTTTGGGTAATTTTATGGTTTTCAAGTAAAAGAATGTTTTCTCAAATGAAATTCACATACAAACATAGCACTGAGAAATGCTCTAGTGCTGAAAAACAAAGTAGATTTTTTCGTACGAAAAAAAAATTAAGATAGTTTGAATCACATACAACTTCATAATGCAATCAAGAAAATATGTTCTTATTATAATAAAGTGTGCACCGATTGGAACTTTTTTTGTCGAAGAGGAATACCATCCACCAAAACATTCGTAGTTTTGTTTAGACTTTTTAAAAAGGGCCTTGGACTAATATCTTCAGTTCATATTCTTATTGTAACACAGTGTGCCATTTTCTGATTTTTAACTTAAAAAGTTACCTTGAGTGAAATTCAACTTGGCTAGAATTTTCAAAAGTACAATCTTTGCCAAGCATTATCCAACATCCTGATTTTTGAAAATCACTTGAATGAGCTCAAATTGGGTTATGAATGGTAACTCCAACTAAAATTAATAAACAAAAGTTCAATCAATAATCATGTATATAAAACCTATTAACAACGTAGGTTATCATAATATATGTCATTTTTTATTACACTGAGTATCCAAGGTGAGTAATATAATGTTGGACTTGTACCCCTTTATCCATAGAGTGCATATTCCCACAACTTTAGGAAATAGATTACAACTGAGGACCATGCTCTCACCTACCTTCAGTAGGTGAAAAAATGATATCAGGTTTTGCAAATATTAAGTTTTAAATAGTAATAAAACCACTGGTAGACTAAATAATCTTCAGGATGTTTATATACTTAAAAACCGACAATGCATGAAAAGTAGAAATAAAGCAGCGTTGCATATCTACAATTACAGAATGGAACGGTAAGGGGAAGAGTGAAACATACTATCATGTTAATTATAATAAATGTGTGTCTATATATATGTGTGTATGTATGTGTATATGTGTGTGTGTATATAGATGTATTAAAAAAAACCGATCACTGATAAGGTGTACCATAGTGGTACAAAGGTAGAGAAATAAAGTAAAAGCCACACACTCCCACTCCCAGTGCACAAATTTCTCTTGCTAAAAAGGAATTAATGAAAGATTACCAAAGCAAGAAAACAATAATATAAGAAATTTAAAGTAGTAATAGTTCATTATTGTGAGAATAGTTCAATATTTTGGATCTAACAATCATTTAGGGTTTAATGAGAAATAACAAAGGGCGATTTTTGCGAAGGATACTTCTGGCGAAGAAACCTGATTCGAAAACCCAATGCTTCTCTGAGTAGGCAAAGTAAGCATGGCAGCTGATCCAAAAAATCTTTCAAATTAACAACACTTTCCAGAAACTTCCGCAAATCATCTCCAATCACAAATCCATTACCTCTCTCTTCTCTAACTGCGTACACATAAATCATAACGCACCATTTTCGAAAATTGAATCTAGCCATTTCGCAACCGATCTACCATTCGATCAACTTCTTATTCATATCTCCCAAACTATTAAGTTGCGGCCACGATCGATCGATTTTGAGCTTCAAACATTCGGCTTCGAAAACAAATATTAGGATTTTAGTTTTTTGTGCCTAGACTTAGGGCGAGTGTGTGCCCAGCACGATGAGTGAGAATTGTGAAGTTGGTGGGGATGTAGAGGACTGTGGAAGAAAGCGGATTCGTGATCTGTATGTTTAGAAGTGATGATAATTCTAAAGAGGAGGTGCGGCGGCCAGTGAAGGATTTGACGATGAATTAGAACTAACAATTATTTAACAAAGAGCAATTATCGACGATGGGTTATTCTGGAAATCCAAAAAGACGTGGTTGAAATTAATTGAAGGAACTTTCATTATTAGTAGTAAAGATGTTATTTGTAGCTTAGCTTTAATAAATTTATGAAGTAGTTATTCACACCATTGCTATTAATATATTTACTATACTATTTAAAACTAATTTCAATAGTATTTAAAAATATTTTGAAATACATGAGTTGAGAAAAAATTATATGTTTATTAGTAAGTTAGAATATATTTGCAGTGAATTATGTTCATAGTTTATTAGCAAATTAATTTAATAACTATCGGAGAAGAAACTATTGCAAATTAATAAGAAGCATAGGAATGATATGCTAAGTGTTTAAATAGTGTCCCATTTTGGCTGTCAGTTATTGTTCTAGAAGTGGACACAACAAATGAGGGACATGCAAGAAGCAAGCAAATGTGGAAACTTTGCATTCAAAGATAAAGGTGTTAATATAGCCATTGACTACTATACTAAGGTATATATTAATCATTTTCAGCACTGTCATCGGTATACGACACTATAGCATACTCACATTTATAAGTTATGTTGATATAGGAAATTTTCAGTTCACTTATGTATAAAGGAAAACACATGTATTTCAAAATATATTAAAAGAAATGTAAGTAGCTATGGCTACTTTGGTGCATTTTCTATGACATGGAAAATTGTAAAGGATTGGATGGGCTTATAATTAATCATGTACACTTAAATTAAATATTTATACTCGTATATGTAGCATGAATCTTGTTTCGATTTATGGATGTAAAGCATTAGGGTGTCAATTGTTCCTATTTATTTATATATTTACTTCATTTACATTATCATGATATCAATATATCATGCACACTCGGCGATCACCATTCGCTGAAAACCTGTCTATTGGCTTACTTCAATGGTAAATTGGTTATTATCTAATTGTAGTTGCCAGAGGGTTAAGAACTCATGTCCTGCTAAGAACACATTTGGCTTTCAATTGTAAATTAAGGGTTCAAGGTCCCCCCTTATCATAATAAATACATAAATGACTACTCAAGTAATTAATAACTACCGGTATATTGATGACAAAATATATCATATATTTCAAAAATAGTCACACAATAAAACTCTAACATCACACAGAGGACACGATGCACTAAAATTGTGAAATGCAAACAAAAGGTAATATCAAGGCACATTCTCAAAGCTAAGAGAGAACAACATGAATTTATTATAAGGTACAGTATACAACAGGAAGATTAGTTTTTAAGCGTTTTAATGTGTTTCTATTGTGGGGTGAAATTAAACTGATAACTGATAATTCAACATCAGCATATAATAATCAAATAGAATAGCGTTAACAAAATCAAACTAAGGAATAGAGACTCGAACATCGTAGACCTATTTAAAAGTAACAGTTTTATCCCAATTTAAATGCGAAAAATGTGCAATTCAAATTGATAATCCACATCTCAGGTAGAATTCAATATTTATTTTAAAGATCTAAATATACGGTGTACCTAATATTATCTCAGGTCCTCTTTATTGCTTTATTGATACAATGGACCCACGATCATGATTCTCAAATGCAGTATTACTGAAATTAGCATAGCATATATCATATGTAGTTAATTGAATGATGAAGGTACTTGCATATTTTAGTGTTGCCAAGTAAATGAATATTATATATACACGACCTAATGCAATGTTTTCGAATCAACTGGTTAAGTGTTTAATAAGAAAATTTTATCTATTTTAGTAGCAAAGACGCAAGACACCATGAAAGGTCGTTGTATAAAATCTTATATAGATTGCAATGCTTGCTAACTACTATTATCCTAAGAATCATAAATATAGTCTATAATAAACTAAAAGTTAGATGATTAGCTAGATAATAGTAATGGAATCAACAATGATTTTAATATACATAAAATGGATGACACTGACCAAATTGCAAACTGTGGACCTCGATTGTACTTCTAGTGTACTTCGTTGTTTCATGGGCCTATGGCCATTCCCAAATCTGCTGTTTCTGCACAAATATGAAAGCAATTTATCTTGGTTTTTCACTACTTAAATTGGTGTAATATATAAACTTAACATTACCAAAAGCTTTAAAAAAATTGGTGAAATGAATTTATACTTGTGCATTTCATGCATATTACCCTTCCAGTAAAAAGTTTACCATCATAGAAACTATATTTTAGTCATAAAACTAAATCACGAACACAGGGTAATTTCAAATTAACCAAATGCTTATGGAAAATGGTAAAATCAACAGGAAAAATAAAAGTTAGCGAAAGACACTTTCATGTAGGACTCAAAATAAATGATAATAAAAACAGCAAGGATAAATACACCTACATCAATGATTTAGCAGCTTGAACTTTATTTAATGCTATCTGTTAGAAGCTAGGGTTAGCTCAATGACATAAACCAAGCTTTTTATTGACGTATCCAAATAAACAATATGATTTGAAAATTTCACTTTATGGGATCATTAGTTTGCATACTGGTTTTTAATGGTTTCTTTTTACCACTTGAAACGACCCAGAATTTCTGTCAATTAAAATTCGTATATTTAATTGATTTTAAATATTAACAAGTAAGATTTGTAAGTTGAATAAATTTTTATTTCGAATATAAGGATTTAATTTGATATTTAAATCGATAATTTAATATTTGAAATTACAGAAATAAATGGAAATTGGGTTTAATATGATTAAAATTGATTTGTAAAGTTGTATTAAATCATATTGGAGTTAGAATGATGTTATAGAACTTTTAAAATCGAAATAAAAGTTAATTTGTGAAAATTGAATATATTAATATTTAATTGACATGTGAAAATAGCCATTTTTCAAACAGTCTCGGATTTTGACGAAACTAGTTTCATCGGATCCGTAATGTTATATTATTGTAAGATTTCAAATTTCGTGTCAATCGGATTTACGGTTTGTCCGGGGCAAGCCAAAACGCATAGAAATTAGTTTAACCGATTTAATTTAAATTTGATCATTTATCTTCGTAACTCACACATACGATCGAATTGGCTCTCGATACCTATTCCATTATGTCTGGAACACGGGGTAAACCCTAGAAATGCCGGTCACCGCGCGAGATTTGGAGTTCGGAAATTTGGAGTGAATAGTGTTTTTCGTTGAAATTCTATAAAAGGAACCCTTCATCATCTCCATTTGCAAACCTATCTCCCGAAACCCTAGCCGCCAGTTTTTAGTTTAATGGTCAAAAATGCTTGATCTTTTCCCCTTAATTTCTTCAAATCCACACATCTATTCGATAAACTTCCAACACGAAAAACGTAGAGCTCGAGATGATCTTTCAATCCATACGGTTGTGATTAAAATTCGAGAGGTGGATCAACATCTACGTGGCCGCGTTCATGGACGTTTCTGGCCCGGTTTTCGAGCAATAGAGAGGGCCGAGCCGAGCGCCGTTCGAGGCCTGGGGGTGGCGCATGAGGGGCTTCGCGTCGATGGTCTTTGATTTGGTTTCCGGTCGGGTTTGAGGGTTGCGATATGAAGTTGTTGATAACGATCATGGGTTCGATCGCGTTTCACTGCCTGGGGAAGAAAGTAGAGCGTGCGCGCGACCCAGGTCCTTCAAAGCAAAAATGAACGGCCTGGATGAAAAGGTTGTAAATTTTAAAAAGAAATTAAAAATAAATTGTATATTAAATTGTGTAAACGTTAAAAATTGATATCTATTTGATACGAGATAGAAAACGCACGAAACGAATTGCGTTGGCTTCGTTTTGTCGAGCACTACGCAATGGAGCTGGTTTGGAGTCATTTGGAGTTAGTGATAATTTCGGTTAAAACAAAACGCACGTTTAATTTTATTCGAAATAAAACGCTACAACTGTTATCGGAAACTCAAGGTGAGAACTTCTCACTCAATCGAATTGCGTTTCGATTTAAATTTTAAATAGTTAAATTTAAAATTGTTTGATTGTGTTGATTATATGCTTGGATGATAAATTGCTATCTGTTGTATTGAAATAGACCCTATACGCCGCATATTAAGCAGAAGTTATTTATTAAACACATATACCGCGATATTCCACCTCGAAGTGGAATTGGTATTATATATGTACTTGGAGTTGATTTCCCGCATTATATAGCGGATGAGACCCTATTGCGCTGCATAATAGCAGATAGTATTTTATAAATCCCATATACCGCAATATTTCACCTCAAAGTGGAATTGGTATTGTGCTAACATCTGTGGATGCAGGGAAACAGGTTGGAGGGATTCAATTGGATTCCTCAAATGATTGAATTTATTTCAATGTTGTGTGTTGATCTATTTATAATCTGCGTGATTATCTTTGTGATTGAAATCGTTAAAGGCTAAAAATTTAGCCGAATATATTTTTGGTATCGTTAGATGCCGAAAATAAATAAAATTGGATTTTTGAAAATTTAAGTTGAGAATTTATAATAAAATTTATTTTTGGGAATTGGATTAATTCAGATGAAGGAATTTTTAAAATGATAAAGTTTTATTTTTATCTTATTGAATAAAATTCCAAAATATAGTAAAAAGGCTTAATAAATGGACTTTCGATAATATTATTCAAAGGTTGAAAATTTATTCAAAATATGGATTTTAAAGAGTTGGAAAATGAAAGAATTTGTATTCTTTAAAAAGAAATAAATTTAGGAATCCATTTGGGAATTAATTTTGGTAATTGAAAATAGATCTTTTGGAAATCCATTTGGAAATTTATTTGGTGTTTTGAAATGAATTTGGAATCAATTTGGAAATTAGTTTGAGGTTTAGTAGAAATTGATTTCAATTTGAAATTTGAATGAAATTCATTTAGTGTTTAATTTCTTGGAAAATCAATATGGAATTTGATTTGGTGTTTTTAGAAATCAATTGAAAACTGATTTTGGTTTTGAAAGTAAATAACTGAAATCGATTTGAAAAAAAAATCGTATAAAAAGTGAATATTTGAAAATGTAAATTCACAATGGAAATTTATAAGGGAAATTTGTTTTAAAAATAAATAGTGATTTATTTTTAAAAGTGTGGAAATAAATTTACGGATTTGGAACGTAAATTTAATAAATCGGTAGGGATTTATTTAATTGGTTTGAATGAACCATTTTGAAATGAAAGTGTATCCTCCCTAGAAAGCCGAATAAATTTTTTGAATAGCTTTGAAAAAATATATTATTCATATATATAAAATTCTAGTATTGGTTTTGAAAAGGATACTTCGAAGAAAATTACCTCTTAAATTATTTTAAATCCTTTAAGTAAAGATTTATTGAATTGTTTATAGAAATGATTATTTCTAAGATTTAATTAGTAATTGTTTTAGAAAATAGTTATTTAAATAGTTATACTCTATTTACTAATTTTATTTTGAAAAATTAGTTTGGGTATAAGTTTATATAATATTGGTATAATATTTTATAACTAATATTTTAAGTAAAGTGTTTAAAGAAAAAAATAGTTTTATTTAAAAGTGTTTTCCAGATATATTTTTGGATAAGAAATTTTCAATTATTTTAAAATATTTGAACTCGGCAGATTTCCAGTGAAAAAGAATAACTATTTGTAAGTATTTTCCGCTTAAGGAAAATGATTTGAAATTTAATTTCAAAAGTTGTAAAGGTGAAAATTGATTTGAAATTTGTTTTCAAATGGTTGAAGTGTGGAAATTATATCTTGTAATGATATTGTTGAAAATAAATAATTTGGGAAATTATTAGAAATCAGGTGATGTTATGAATATTGATTAATAGTTAAATAACCGACTATCAATATTGACCCTTAAATGACTATTTGTTGTGAATTGGTTTAAATTGAATGCTACACTTATTTTTAAATTATTGCGCTCGTTATTCGGATTACCCATTCTGAATAGTGATACGTCGTAATGGATAGCATTTGAAGACCGGTGTTGAAGACCGGATATTTATGAAAACGGAAGGATTACCGTCGAATGTCTCTGCATCGGCTGATCTCCGATATAGAGATTTTATCACCCTTTGTGATGGGAATTTCGGTCGTGATTAGTGAATATCCGGATTGCAAGGGCTTCTTTGGAAGTGCCTTCGGTTCCATTCGATCCCGGAACGGACTTGTATGGATGTGTGTCCGACGTTACATTTTGAGATGTAAAGCTGGTTTCTATCAAATATATTTCTGTTGGTGGCGGAGAAATTATTCTCTTAGCTTAACACCCTTCTCTGAGACGTACGAGCTCAGAGTTTATGTAGTTGATGGTTACTAGTGATACATTCCCAATTTGGTAATGTGGCATACGAAGTGATGCTGATCATTTGTTGATCAAAGCATTGCTTTTGTATAAAGCGTAGCTTTGTGGACGGGACTTCGTCGGACCTCACACCCCGATAATGGTCAAAACCGGAAAGATGTAGCAAGGTTTTAGGGAGTAGCGCCCCTTAGTTTATGTCATTTCCTTCTGGGTACACTACTACAAAACATGCCATTTGCATCGGTTGTTTACCCCCCTTTTGCTTCAGTTCAACAACCGATGCATATGCAACCGATGCAACAGGCTTAACATTTTTGCATCAGTTCTGAAACCGATGCAAAAAGGTCCTTTTTGCATCGGTTGTTACTAACAACTGATGCAAAATATCATGATTGGTTGATTGAACACAGCCCCCATGTTGCATCGGTTGTAATAAAAACCGATGCAACAAAGGAACTTGTTGCATCAATTGTTGTTGAAAACCGATGCAAACTAATCCCTCTATCGCATCGGTTTTATAACAACCGATGCAAACTAATCCCTCTATTGCATCAGCTATTTATGCCTAATGCAAAAATACCATTCTCAAAAACCATTATTATAGCACTCAAATAGACTGTATATATATTATTGATTATAACAAACAATTATTGCATGCAATATTACAATCATTCAAAATTAAATTTGATGGCAAATACAAACTGAATAACATAATACCAAAATAAACATATATCAATTAAAGTGTCATTACTTGCCTCAACTAAATAACTTGTCATTCCTCTACAAAACAAGAACTGCACTGCATATTAATCAACTCCATCCCCACTGCAAACTGCTGCACCCCACTCCATTTCTCTGGCCACCCCATCATCAAACTGCAATATACTTCAACTGTCATCATTTGAACCATAACACCACTGCCATCACATGAACTTTACCATCACTTACTTCCCTACTTCTTCCATCAGTCAATTACCTTCATTAAAGCCATCTTCTAACACTTCAAACTGCATTCAAACAACTGCCATCAACTCTTCATTAACTACATTCACTATTGTGCACATACCCTACTGTCATCAAATACCCAGTGCACATCAGTGCACACTTCAACCAGAGCAACATTACCATTTCAATCACCTCCCTTCACCAAAACTAACACTACAAAATTCACATCCCTTTACCTCTGTCAAACATCAAACAAAAACCCAACCATACTCACTTCACCATTCAAACATCCTCTGCCAACTACAGTTCCACTGCCATAACAAACTTCCTCTGCTTACACACTTCATTTCAGTTGCTGCCATCACTGCCCCACTTCACTTCCCTTCTTACTGCACATCAACTTCACTTCATCAACAAACATCCTTCAGTCTCTTGCATGACACTACAGCCTTCCCTGTGCACCACTGATACAACCTACTCAAATACCCCCACACTCCACAGCACATTTCCAAACACTCTACATTACTGTCACAGCCTCACTCACTTCTGCCAACTTCCTCTGCCATCACCCACTCCTTCATTCACCATCTAACACTCATTCATTCACATATCAAACTTCCAACAACATATTAAAACTTCACATACCATCTTCCCACTATCTTCTACTTCCAACTCACTCAATCTCCAACAACTACATACAACTGCCCACCACAACCAAATATACCTACCTCTGTCCAAATATGAGTTTTATCACAGTTGAACTTCCCTCTGTACTTTTCCTAATTGATGGTCACGCTCATCTCTTATTTGCTGCAGTTCCCTTCTTAGAACATCTAAATCCTTCTTTAAATTTTATTACTTCTCACCGCCTCCTGCTGAAGGGACTAATACCAAAAAAATAAAAAAATAAAAAAAATAACTACACAAGATTGTATAATGATGCAATGAAGAATTAGCTTTCAATGCATAACCATATAATAGATTACATTGTACTACGCAATATAAATCTACGAGAGTATATAATATGTTACTTTCACACATCCGGTCTTTAGTGTTTTAACTATTGACCAATTTAAATGAACACCCAATTAAATATAACGAACAAAAAGCTCAAGTGAATATACATAGCTATTGGAAGTATTGTCTATGATAAATTGGTTGATTGTCAAATCAAATGATAAAATAAGTTCAGTCATCAAACTTACTTTCGGAGTATCCAACTGAGCTTTCATTGAAGCGACATTATTACGCAGACTGGTTAAGGTACTCATCATACTGTTCTTTCTTCATTCACTTTTGAAATTATTTCACCATTCTTTGCCACTTCAACCTGAAGACTACAATCATATTGCTGCAAACTACCATTATACTCTTGTAACCTCTTGTTACTTGCTTTGCGTATTTTAATCTATGAAAAATAGTAATTAATTAATATTATACAATATAAATTAAATGCTTACAAAGTAACTTAATGAATTATTACTTACCTGGTCACTGAGACTTTTCCTTCTTGTTCAGCTTTTGCAAGCTCTTCTGACAAAGCATATACTGATTTCTCTGCACCAATTCTTGCCACTTTTTCATGATTATATAATCTAATTGCTTCCTGCATTGGTTCAACCTCATAGTTATCTAAGAACTTGATACAATCATACAAACTCAGAAATAACATTGACTTACAATTTTAGCCGTCTCCTCCTTTGTAAAGCGCTCTTCCATTAGTTGTATATTTGGACAGTTGAACTTCGAATCTACACCAATCAACAACAAAGAATATGAAACTCTCCTGCAGTTGGTAACTTCCATTTACCTGAATTGTTTAAATACAGATTGGAAATAAAGTTACCATCTAATCAAACTTGCAAAACACTTCAAACTACCAGCCCAAAAGAAGTCCACATTCACCAAAATAATTTCAAATGAACCAACAATATTCTATACCATTTCCCCCCTCTTTTTTCTTACAATAAAAGGAAACAAACAATGTGATAATTAAATAATTACTTTTTCATTCAATTGAAGTTAAAACAAGATTAACAAATAATTTAAAATAACAAACTATCATTTGAAATATTACTGGACAAAAACACCAAAACTTATATTTAATTGGAAGTTTAGAAAATTATTGAACCTACTTATTAGTTTTGAATGAGTTCAACTTACAATAATTTGAAATTAATTAAGCTGTTATTTAAAATAGCACTGGATAAAATAAATAAAAAAGTATTTGCTTACTATACAAAATACACTAAAAAGGCGATAGACAGGTTTAGATACACTAAAAAGAAGAAGGAATCAAGTTGCCAGACTCCTGTTATTTACGCACTGAAGGTGGAACAAAAATTAAGAGATATAATTGACTATGAATTTAGTGAAGACGGGTCTTTGGATGAAGCTATAGAATTGGTTCATAAATCTGGAGGAACTGAAAAGGCCAACGAGTTGCAAAAGTGAAAGCTGATTTGGCATTACAGAATTTGAAATGCCTCCCTGTTAGTAAATTCAAATCTTCTCTTGAAGGAATGGTGAAGTACAATCTCGAAAGGATTGAGTAGAAAAGATACTAAAGTCATACGATATAGTTACTTGTACCATTGAAGGAATTATCTGATAGTAAAATATACAATGCGTAACAGTAATTTTGGTAGGCCTTTTAGCATGTCTCAGCAAAAGTAGTATATATGTATTTTTTTAATATATTTTTGAAGTGGCATGTGCCTCTAATATGTTGCCATTCATATCTCATAAAGAAATTATATTGCTGGTTATTTAGATTTGTTTATAAATTGAACAAGACGATGGAAAGTTGCACATATGACTCACCGAATTGATAACTGAAATGCACAGATCACCTTTAAGGAAGAGAAATTTCATACTGACTTTAGTGCTGAATTATTTTTGTCTATATGACTCGAATGAAGCACGATTCCATTTCGTCTCCTTTTTCTATTAGTTTTGATATTCTTTGTACTTGGTAATTAATTTGTATTTACAAATTTGTAATCTTGATTTACCTTTTATATCAGAAGTCATATTGGATTGACATGAAGCTTTTTTTTCTTTGCAGCACTCCAGGCAATATCATGGAGAAATGATACTTTAAATTTTCAACTTTCAAAAGAGAGTACATCTGTTGCTCCACCACTCATTACTATTCTATCAGGTTCGAATCTGACGCGATTACCTCTCACTTTCTCCATGAATCTGGCCACTGCCTGCAGACACATCACATCTCAATGGTAGTGATAACAACTGGATTGGATTTGTTAAGTTACTCTGTGTGCATTTTCTTGTCTTCTGCTTCTCTGTATATCCTGCATAATCTTCACAAAACAGATTAGAAACAGATGTGCGAGTTTATACTGTGTATATAGTAATGGGATTGGTTTACGTTAATGTTGTGACTGAATGCAGATATTGTTTCTTTGATAATGTACTCCAGTACGCTTACTTTGTCTATTCAGGTGACGAACGAATGATGAACCGAACAGATATTTCTTGCCCATTTGACATGGCTAAATGCAAAGCAACCAACACCACAGATATGTATCTAGTATAAACTACATATAATGCTCAGTTATACATATCACATAGCATTTATAATGCTCAGTTGCTTCTTATCATTTATTTGCTAAAGCAGGCTAAAATTATTACTCCAATGCATAGTGTTACAAGTTATATTTGATCCCTCCAAAAATGTTTTATCTGTCTCATCTAAATTCCAAGTACAGATCAGTTTAAACATTGTAAGTTGCATCTTTTGATAGCAAGTACAAATCACTTTAAAATTTGAAATTTCGATATAATATATATACTATAAAATAATAGATTGAAGGCACAGTACCTTTTCTTCAAAAGGAGATAACATAATAAACTCAGTCAATATTTTAAAGGTATGGCAATATTTTAAAGGTACGGCGACAAATTATTAGAAAAGAAGAGCGAAAAAAATTAAATCATAAAAACCATAATTTGTTGTAACAGAAAAAATAAAAGAAAAGATAACGATTGAAATAAATAAAGGCAACCTGAACAACATTAAAGAGCCAAGAAATGAACAGAAAATCTGTAGTAGCAAACTTTTGGACTGTCAACTTACTGTATGTATGCCTACTTTATGTTCAAGTACTAGGTTTGGTTTGATTAATAAGATGTACTTTTTCCTTGTACAGAATTTCCAATAATCTCCATGTTATGAGCAGCGATATTTATATGTATTTAAGTTTTTTGTAATCTAAATATAATACTTTGCATCCTGTCATAAAAACGGCTCTTAAAAAATACCAGAGTCAAGAGTCAGTCACTGGTTGTGGAAGCTATAATAGACTAGATTTTTTGTTGAAACACAAAATTTGCATCTATATTACTTCAAATAAAGTACTATGTTTATGTTCTCTAAAGTGAGGACTTCTAATATACTACCCTGCATGAAATTATCTGGACTTCATTTGAAGTACAGCCTTTTTTTCAAAAAAAAGAGAAGTGAAAGTAGAGATATCAAACAAAATGAAGAGTGAAATATCAAACTCAAAAGGTAACTGAATTTGTTGTTGCTCTGAAACCCCCAAAACATTGATATCAGAACATCAAAATGCAATATACATGCTTAAAACACATTTTCTCTCTTTTAACTAAAAGGAGAATCCACCATTTAAACCTCTAGTTAACCCATTTAAAGGATTCAAATGTCCCCCACACAATATACATAATAAATGATCATGATGAAAATGATGAATATGATGATAGAGTTCATAAATATGGGTTCGGTGAGAATTGTTAGGTTGATGTGATAAAAAGAATAACCTTGGCCCTGAAAAAGTTGTGAGTGCTGAATTAATTACGCGTACTATTTTGTAGCCAACTTGGTGTTGAGAATCCTGATGATGCTGCTACAAACTGTGTGCCATTGCTTGATCCATGTTGCTCGCCCCCCATTGAAAGATCAAGAGTTCTATTACTCATTGCTGCAGTGCTGCTACTTGGAAGCTGCTGCATTGCCTATCACATTGTTCAGTATAGTATTACACAATCAACAACAATATTAAGAACAGAAATATATCCTATTTTCAAATGTTAACATTGTCGAGCGAAACTGGTGTTGTAATGCACAGGAGTAACGTAAAATAGACCATTACTTGTTAAAACAACCAAACTTTTCATGATTATAGTATTGATACTTTATGACATATAGTTGTTAAACAAGCCTACGTGATTTGTTTCAAATATGAAGCCTTAACACTAAATGCAGATTGTTGCAAGTGTGATTTATTTTCATTCAGAATTGTACACATATTTTCAGTCTTTTCATATTGTGATTAGCATTAAGATCTTCAGTAAGGACTACAAAAAAGTTTAATGGTTAATAGTTATGATTAATTAAAAGGCACTTATTGCAACAAGTGTTTCATGACATTGAACAAAACTCTCTGATTAAACTTTATAACTTTGAATTCAAATGCCAACTTACTTTGAATTGTGTTACTTCTAACAGTTAAAGCCCATAATCTTAAACATGTAATATTGACATATACATTAGAACTTGTTACTAGGGGAGCTTATTATATAAAATAACAAGGCAATGGAATAACTCACATTGTGATATCTGAAAGGGTTGAACTCATTCCGGGTACATCCATTGATCCCATTAGATGGAAATCGAACAACCCAATCGTGAAGGTGTAATCCTCGTGCATAAGGAAAGTTCATCCTGCTTACTTGTGCAGGCAACTCCAGCTTGTCATCAAACTTGAAAATCAAAAGATCGCATTCGTAAGTTTAGATGGTATTTGAAGATCAAAGTTTGTATGAAAATAAAGAGGAATATGATCCAAGTTAGTGTACCATTTTGTGCATGCTTTGGTTTCTCCAGTCTGACTCGTAAATCATAGGGACTCTTTGATCCATTCCCACTGAGCATTCTTCCTCGTTTTGATCAAGATTATTTCTTTTTGATCCTGAGCTTCCTAGACTAAGATCTAGGTTATGATCATTGCTATTACAATCTGCAAAAAGAAAAATGATGATTATTTTGAGCTACAATGAACTCACCATTCAAATTAAGTTCATCTGCATAAATGCTTGGATCAAAGTTGGTGACTGCATCTTTTCCACTACATTTTATAGCAGCTTTATCATAGGCCCTGTATAATAAACACATCGTATTAGCGATCTACACACTAGTATACACATAAGACTTTACAGACTCAATGTGATTAGCTTACCTTGCAGCTTCCTCTTCAGTGTCGAAGAGACCCAAATATACATACCTACTAATACATTCCAACATTTAAATTTACATGTCAATCTTACAGAAAGAGTTATTAAAAAAAAGTACAAGCTCAAGAAGTATTACTTTCTTCCCAAAAATTGACCCATTCTTGCCTCCCATCTTCCACACTTATGCAATGTTACCCCTCTATATTTTGAACTTCCTCTTGGAAACACAGTGCTTTGTCTACGAAGAACATGCACAAATTCCTCCTTTGAGAGATTGCTCATCTATTCAACAACAGTACATGTTCCTCTTTACATTCTTTCTTGACAATGTAAAGAAGAAGAAAAGTAATTAACAATGTACAAGCTCACTTGTTTCAAATCATCATGATAATCTTCAAGGGCAAAATTTATATCAGCTTCAGCTCCGCGAAACTTAATTGTTGCTCTATCATAGGCTCTGTAGTGCAATCCAAGCAACTGAGTAATTATCGAATAACTGTGTATTTTATTGTTATGACTCACCTTGCTGCAGCGTGTGTTGTATCAAATCCACCTACAATATTTGCCATATTACATATAGTTGATCGAAAGAAAAGGAATTTCAACTAAAGATTAGTATTATTTTTCTCTTGATACATACCCAAATAAACCTACTTTCCGCAATCCCTGCGTGCGTGAGCGACGTAAGAATCAAATTGTTATTGGATTTGTTTACAAAAAGGAAAAAGAAAAAGAAAAAAAACAAAGAAGAAGACAAACCAAATATGCAATTCCCATCTACCAGTCCTCCTATAAAAAGTAACTCCACGGTACTGGGAGCTTCTAGAACGAGGACCTCGTCTGCTCTTCTATTCAAAGTAAGTTTTACATCAAGTGCTCCAGTAGTTTCACTATTAAAAATATAATGGATGATCTAGACAATGTCTACAGTCAAAAGGTATCTTTAGAAATCTCATTAATACTCTTTGGCATTTATGGACTGAACGAAACGTGAAAATCCATTCAAAAATTCAATCTAATTACATTATCAGAGAACCGAGGATTATTGAAGACACATAAATCTAAACATTACAAAGACAAATGAACTTAAAGAGAGAGGTTCTACTTAACTTCAAGTTAGCGTAGAGAGAGGTATCGACGGTATGACGCTGATTTTCTTTCCCATTTTTCTTCTTGTCTGCGATTATCGGAGCTTCAACTGAGCTATTGTAGATGATGGATGCAAGACGGCTATTATTTCCATTTTTCAATCAAAGGTCGTCGAGTCGTGCTTGATAGTGTTTTCCATTTTTCAATCAATTTTAGGTTTTTTTTTCTCTTTGAAGTAGGCTAATTATTTGGGGAAAAGAATGGGAGCGGGGAAAATTTTTGGGAAGGCGGGATGTAACAGGTGAGCAGTTGCATCGTCTTCGCTGAGTAACCGATGCCAAAATTATTATTTTGAACGTAGTTGCATCGGTTGACTTTAAAACCGATGCAATTAAAATTATTTGCATCGACGTATTTGCATCGGTTGTTGGTGACAACTGATGCAAATTTGATTTTTTTTATTACCTATTGCTTTCCACGTACCAATTGCATCGGTTATTAAGACAGAACTGATGCAAATAGTTCTATTTGCATCAGTTTTTACTTCAACCGATTCAAATGAGGCGATGCAAATGGCCTGTTTTGTAGTAGTGGTAGAAGTTGTATCATGGTATGGAGCCCATATACTTACTTATGTGAATGTCGCAAATATATATGACTTTGTGATTGATGTTGGTTGAGGATCCTCAGATAAAGGTTGTTACAACCGGGGGATGACATATGCATGTCAGTAGTTACCTACTTTTGCAGAGGTAACCCGGCCTTGTGTTGGAAGAGATCCGGTTAGGTTCTCGGGGCGTCTTTCCAGAGGCATACCTATGTGGCAATGGATTTCCTTGGCCTGACCATTTGTTGGAAATCCAAAGAAACAATACGAGCTTTGTACGGTTTTAGCTGTATAACCTGCCATGGAATGTGGCGGTAACCTGCTATTGAACATGGTAGCTATAGTAGGCATACGATAATGGTCATATGTTGGCTAAGATTTATATTATACTTTCGAAATGTTTTCCTACCCTTTGCACTTATAATAATAATATCAAAGCAAATTTGTGTATCAAGCATGTTTGACTATCATAAGGAGAAATCTCCTCTGATTCTGCGTTTGCATTGTGTGTGTGTGCGGGAGGCCTTATGGTAGTCTCATTTTCTAAAAAGCATCGCGAATCAAAATTTAAAATATTTCTTTGTTTATTTTTAAAGATAAACTGTTTAAGTTCTCACACCAGTCCCATGACTGACCTGGAGTTTATTGTTCTCTTCCTAAACTCTGGGTGCCCACCAATTTCCACACGGGCAGTCTTGAGTTAGGTTATCGGATCATTCTGGAATTCAGGATGCTGTGGAGCTTAAGAGGCAAGCTGGATGGCATGGTGTATCTACTAGTATGTAGTATTTCTTTTTCGCTGTTTGTTGTTGTAAACTCTGATAATGTGATGTAATGTGATGTAATGTGATGTAATGTAATAACAGATATAGTTCTTTTGATTTAAAGATTATTCATTTATTTATTATATGTTGTTCCGCTGCGATTGTGAGATTTTGATATTGTTTCTGTTGCTTCTTCTTTCTTTCTTACTTCTTCTATCTTTTTCTTCTTCTTAAACCCTAAGGGTACGGATTTGCGGGCCCTTACAATATGGTATCAGAGCATTTGGTTAAGCGACAATCTTGGCTCTGTTGGGTATTACTCATTAGAGATAGAGTCAGCAGTACTCTAGAATGAGTGTGAGTGTAATAATAGATATGAGCGCGTATTTGTTAGTGAATATAAAATTGTTTTATATTTTGTTGATTGGTTTGTTGAGTGGTATATGGATTTTGGTCAATACGAGTAATTAACGTTATTGATAGGAGTCTCTAAACACTTGTACAGAACAAATTCGACACAATATCGTTTTAAAATAGGGTAAATGAAATAATTTTACCTAAATTATTTTCGTATATAAAAGAGAAATTTTCTATGAATTATTATAATATATGATTTTTTGGTTGCTAGAAAGTGATGATATTAAATTATTATCATTAATGTTGAAAAAGAAATTGAAATCGTAACTCCAAAGTTAAGGAATAAATTCACATACAAATAGAATTGGAGAATATAAATTGTAAATGAGATTTGTAATTTGAAGTAATATTCCAGAGGAATATTTGGAAATGTTTTGAAAGGGTTTGCAATTTAGAAAAGATTAAATTTCTTTTTGAGTTTGAAAATGGTTTTCAAGGGTTTGGAAAAAAAATGTGTTTTTGGAGGGATAAAAGCTCTAAACTCTTTTCGGTCGCTGGAAAATAACTTCGGTGATGACTGCAGCATCATTGGTGTTCATTTTCGGGTTTCCAAAAGAGGGATTGCTGCCAAGTTGTTTTAAATAGAAGATGTTTGGAAAATTTGAGTTTGGGTTTTGAAATTCAAAGGATAATTTGAATTGGTTTCAAAAATGGTTTTGAAATGTTGGAAAGACTCTGGAATCTGATACAAATAGTTATGGAATAAAATTTATTGAGTTGAAAATAAATTTGGGGTTGAAACAAATGAATTGAAATTGAGTTTGAATTATGGAAATAAAATTTATGAATAAATGAATTTACAATTGCGAATAAATGAAATTGGAAACTAAATGTTGAAATTCATCTTGAAATTGCAAGTAAATTAAAAATCTGTCAAATTGGATCAAATGAAGCTGAGTATTAAAATAAAATTAGTAAGTAAAACTAATTGAAGAAATGACAAATTTAATATGGGTTGAAATGAATTGAATTCAACATTTATAAATAAAGGGTAAATTAAATTCATATGGAATTTGAAATCCAGTTTAAATATACGTGGTTATAAACTGAAATTGAAAACTGAATATTGAAAACCAATTTAAATTGTGCGAGATGGAATGAGTTAGAACTTGTAATGAATTAGTAAAAGGAACTAATCCAAAATAGTGCAATTGTGAATGAAAGATAATAAAATTCAATATTCAGAAGGTAAACTAAATCCAAATAGAATTGAAATTGTAGATTGCATCCAAATGAAATTGGAAATGTAAGATTGAATGAAAACGGATATATAACTTCAATAGTAAAGTAAAAAAAAATGGTGTAAGAAGTATATATTGAAAATTTTGTAAAGGAATGTGCAAAATAAATTTGAAAGTTGTAGTTGGATATTATGGCTAGCAGGATATACAGGTGTATTAAAGGAAATGGAATTCGGATTTTGATTTTGAAAAATAAATTGAATTGCTCGACCAAAAGGTATGTATTTGAATTTCAGTATGGAATTTGATGATTTTCTTGTCCAGCCACTTGGATTTTTCTTTTCTTCTTGAAATCTAGGGGCCATGGTGCCATTTTTTTAATCGTACCGAGCTAGCCGCGCAAAGGAGACGTTGGCGAAATTTTTTGAAAATTTAAGGCATTAGAATATTTTTGAGAAAAATTAGAAAATTTTGTAAACTATAACTTTGATTTGAGTTGAAAAGTTAAACGATCTAGTTGGTTTTGAGAAGATAACTAAGTTGGATTTGAAAACTCGGTAAAGTTATTGTAAGAAGTTTAACTATTGAATTTTTGGGAAAGTTAAACACTTAAGTGATTTTGGTAATTTAATTTGAACAAATTGTAATGAAAATGTAGGAGTTGAACTAGAAAATGGAAACCAGCGTTTTGGTTGAAGTCAAAGGTTTTGGAAAAGGTGAATATAAAATTTTCACTAAGTGGATTTTTGAAAAGTCAATGGATTCTGTAACGTTTTCTTACTTGGTAATTTCGAGGACGAAATTCTTTTAAGGGGGGAAGTTTGTAACGACCCAGAATTTCTGTCAATTAAAATTCGAATATTTAATTGATTTTAAATATTAACAAGTAAGATTTGTAAGTCGAATAAATTTTTATTTCGAATATAAGGATTTAATTTGATATTTGAATCGGTAATTTAATATTTGAAATTACAGAAATAAATGGAAATTGGGTTTAATATGATTAAAATTGATTTGTAAAGGTTAATTAAATTATATTGGAGTTAGAATGATGTTATAGAACTTTTAAAATTGAATTAAAAGTTAATTTGTGAAAATTGAATATTTTAATATTTAATTGACGTGTGAAAATAGCCATTTTCAAATAATCTCGGATTTTGACGAAACTAGTTTCATCGGATCCGTAATGTTATATTATTGTAAGATTTCAAATTTCGTGTCAATCGGATTTACGGTTTGTCCGGGGCAAGCCAAAATGCATAGAAATTAGTTTAACCGATTTAATTTAAATTTGATCGTTTATCTCCGTAACTCACACATACGATCGAATTAGCTCTCGATACCTATTCCATTATGTCCGAAACGCATGGTAAACCCAAGAAATGCCGGTCACCGCACGAGATTTGGCGTTCAGTAATTTGGAGTGAATAGTGTTTTTCGTTGAAATTATATAAAAGGAACCCTTCATCATCTCCATTTGCAAACCTATTTCCCAAAACCCTAGCCGCCAGTTTTCAGTTTAATGGCCGAAAATGCTTGATCTTTTCCCCTTAATTTCTTCAAATCCACACATCTATTCGATAAACTTCCAACACGAAAAACGTAGAGCTCGAGATGATCTTTCAATCCATACGGTTGTGATTAAAATTCGAGAGGTGGATCAACATCTACGTGGCCACGTTCATGGTCGTTTCTGGCCTGGTTTTCGAGCACTAGAGAGGGCCGAGCTGAGCGCCATTCGAGGCCTGGGGTTGGTGCGTAAGGGGCTTCGCGTCGATGGTGTTTGATTTGGTTTTCGGTCGGGTTTGAGGGTTGCGATATGAAGTTGTAGAGAATGGTCATGGGTTCGATCGCGTTTCACTGCCTGGGGAAGAAAGTAGCGCGTGCGCGTGGCCCAGATCCTTCAAAGCAAAAATGAACGACCTGGATGAAAAGGTTGTAAATTTTAAAAAGAAATTAAAAAGAAATTGTATATTAAATTGTGTAAACTTTAAAAATTGAATCCTGTTTGATACGAGGTCGAAAACGCACGAAACGAATTGCGTTGGCTTCGTTTTGTCGAGTACTACGCAATGGAGCTGGTTTGGAGTCGTTTGGAGCTAGTGATAATTTCAGGTAAAATTAAACGCACGTTTAATTTTATTCGAAATAAAACGCTACAACTGTTATCGGAAACTCAAGGTGAGAACTTCTCACTCAATCGAATTGCGTTTCGATTTAAATTTTAAAAACTTAAATTTAAAATTGCTTGATTGTGTTGATTATATGCTTGGATGATAAATTGTTATCTGTTGTATTGAAATAGACCCTATACGCCGCATATTAAGCGGAGGTTATTTATTAAACACATATACCGCGATATTCCACCTCGAAGTGGAATTGGTATTATATATGTACTTGGAGTTGATTTCCCGCATTATATAGCGGATGAGACCCTATTGCGCCGCATAATAGCGGATAGTATTTTATAAATCCCGTATACCGTGATATTTCATCACGAAGTGGAATTGGTATTGTGCTGACATCTGTGGATGTAGGAAAACAGGTTGGAGGGATCCAACTGGATTCCTCAAATGATTGAATTTGTTCCAATGTTGTGTGTTGATCTATTTATAATCTGCGTGATTATCTTTGTGATTGAAATCGTTAAAGGCTAAAAATTTAGCCGAATATATTTTTGGTATCGTTAGATGCCGAAAATAAATAAAATTGGATTTTTGAAAATTTAAGTTGAGAATTTATAATAAAATTTATTTTTGGGAATTGGATTAATTCAGATGAAGGAATTTTTAAAATGATAAAGTTTTATTTTTATCTTATTGAATGAAATTCCAAAATATGGTAAAAAGGCTTAATAAATGGATTTTCGATAATATTATTCAAAGGTTGAAAATTTATTCAAAATATGGATTTTAAAGAGTTGGAAAATGAAAGAATTTGTATTCTTTAAAAAGAAATTATTTTGAAAAGAAATAAATTTAGGAATCCATTTGGGAATTGATTTTGGTAATTGGAAATAGATCTTTTGGAAATCCATTTGGAAATTTATTTGGTGTTTTGAAATGAATTTGGAATCAATTTGGAAATTAATTTGCGGTTTAGTAGAAATTGATTTCAATTTGAAATTTGAATGAAATTCACTTAGTGTTTAATTTCTTGGAAAATCAATACGGAATTTGGTTTGGTATTTTTGGTAATCAATTAAAAACTGATTTTGGTGTTGAAAGTGAATAATTGAAATCGATTTGAAAAAAAAAATCGTATATAAAGTGAATATTTGGAAATGTAAATTCACAATGGAAATTTATAAGGGAAATTTGTTTTAAAAATAAACATTGATTTATTTTTAAAAGTGTGGAAATAAATTTATGGATTTGGAACGTAAATTTAATAAATCGGTAAGGATTTATTTAATTGGTTTGAATGAACCAATTTGAAATGAAAGTATATCCTCCATGGAAAGCCGAATAAAATTTCTGAATAGCTTTGAAAAAATATATTATTCATATATATATAATTCTAGTATTGGTTTTGAAAAGGATACTTTGAAGAAATTTACCTCTTAAATTATTTTAAATCCTTTAAGTAAAGATTTATTAAATTGTTTATAGAAATGATTATTTCTAAGATTTAATCAGTAATTGTTTTAGAAAATAGTTATTTAAATAGTTATACTCTATTTACTAATTTTATTTTGAAAAATTAGTTTGGGTTTAAGTTTATATAATATAGGTATAATATTTTATAACTAATATTTTAAGTAAAGTGTTCAAAGAAAAAAATAGTTTTATTTAAAAGTGTTTTCCAGATATATTTTTGGATAAGAAATTTTCAATTATTTTAAAATATTTGAACTCGGCAGATTTCCAGTGAAAATGAATAACTATTTGTAAGTGTTTTCCGCTTAAGGAAAATGATTTGAAATTTAATTTCAGAAGTTGTAAAGGTGAAAATTGATTTGAAATTTGTTTTCAAATGTTGATGTGTGGAAATTATATCTTGTAAAGATATTTTTGAAAATAAATAATTTGGGAAATTATTAGAAATCGGGTGATGTTGTGAATAGTGATTGATAGTTAAATAACCGACTATCAATATTGACCCTTAAATGGCTATTTGTTGTGAATTGGTTGAAATTGAATGCTACACTTATTTTTAAATTATTGCGCTCATTATTCGGATTACCCATTCCGAATAGTGATATGTCGTAATGGATAGCATTTGAAGACCGGTGTTGAAGACCGGATATTTATGAAAACAGAAGGATTACCGTCGAATGTCTCTGCATCGGCTGATCTCCGATATAAAGATTTTATCACCCTTTGCGATGGGAATTCCAGTCGTGATTAGTGAATATCCGAATTGCAAGGGCTTCTTTGGAAGTGCCTTCGGTTCCGTTCGATCCCGGAACGGACTTGTATGGATATGTGTCTGACGTTACAATTTGAGATGTAAAGCTGGTTTCTATCAAATATATTTCTGTTGGTGGCAGAGAATTTATTCTCTTAGCTTAACACCCTTCTCTAAGACGTACGAGCTCGGAGGTTATGTAGTTGATGGTTACTAGTGATACATTCCCAATTTGGTAATGTGGCATACGAAGTGCTGCTGATAATTTGTTGATCAAAGCATTGCTTTTGTATAAAGCGTAGCTTTGTGGACGAGACTTCGTCGGACCTCACACCCCGGTGATGGTCAAAACCGGAAAGATGCAGCAAGGTTTTAGGGAGTAGCTCCCCTTAGTGTATGTCATTTCCTTCTAGATAGAAGTAGTATCATGGTATGGATCCCATATACTTACTTATGTGAATGTCGCAAATATATATGACTTTGTGATTGATGTTGGTTGAGGATCCTCGGATAAAGGTTGTTACAACCGGGGGATGACATACGCGTGTCAGTAGTTACCTACTTTTGCAGAGGTAACCCGACCTTGTGTTGGCAGAGATCCGGTTAGGTTCTCGGGCGTCTTTCCAGAGGCGTACCTATGTGGCAATGGGAAGTTCCTTGGCCTGACCATTAGTTGGAAATCCAAAGAAACAATATGAGCTTTGTACGATTTTAGTTGTATAACCTGCCATGGAATGTGGCGGTAACCTGCTATTGAACATGGTAGCTATAGTAGGCATACGATAATGGTCGTATTTTGGCTAAGATTTATATTATACTTTCGAAATATTTTCCTACCCTTTGCACTTATAATAATAATATCAAAGAAAATTTGCGTATCAAGCATGTTTGACTATCATAAGGAGAAATCTCCTCCGATTCTGCGATTGCGTTGTGTGTGCGTGCGGGAGGCCTTATGGTAGTCTCATTTTCTAAAAAGCATTGCGAATCAAAATTTAAAATATTTCTTTTTTTATTTTTAAAGATAATCTGTTTAAGTTCTCACACAAGTCCCATGACTGACTTGGAGTTTATTGTTCTCTTCCTAAACTCTGGGTGCCCACCAATTTCCACACGGGCAGTCTTGAGTTAGGTTATCAGGTCATTCTGGAATTCAGGATGCTGTGGAGCTTGAGAGGCAAGCTGGATGGCATGGCATATCTACTAGCATATAGTATTTCTTTTCCGTTGTTTGTTGTTGTAAACTCTGATAATGTAATGTAATGTGATGTAATGTGATGTAATGTGGTGTAATGTGATAACTGATATAGTTCTTTTGATTTAAAGATTATTCATTTATTTATTATATGTTGTTCCGTTGCGATTGTGAGATTCTGATATTGTTCATGTTGCTTCTTCTTTCTTTCTTACTTATTCTATCTTTTTCTTCTTCTTAAACCCTAAGGGTACGGATTTACGGGCCCTTACACCACTGTTATTAAAAATTAAAAATAAAGTATACTAATAGACCATGCTTTTCAATTGATGTTATCTTTCCCTTAAAGGCTGCTTTGATTGTTCCCAGTTCCAGTATAGCTTCTACTAACAGCAGTGGAATGGTTTACAAAATTTGAGTGGGTATTGTTCTATTTGTTGGAATTAAAATATTTGGGGAGATGGCTATTAGTCGGAAGTTACATTCTAAATGCAACATATTATTTGTTTTTTTTTCTATTTTGTGCTTGGTTTAGTCTGAAGCTTTTCTATTGCCAATCTTTATGTTGCTATCTAGGCTCCTATCCTAGATCAGAAGAACGCTTTTCAATTTAAAGGCGCTTGGTTAATTGTAACAATTTTGCTACTACAAAAAATATACTAGATGTGCAAATATGCTATACAAAAAGTTAAGCGAACATTTTAAATTGGACCCTCTCTTTTAAACTACCCCTCATCCCGAATCTATCTTACAGTACTGCCTTCCATCTCAGATGTCCTTTTCCTATAGACTCGTATTCACTTGTTTCTTGTCAATAATAGAATTATGTATGAGATATGACCGAGCGGTTGAAGATATACCATAATAATTTCAACCTTTACTATTACTAAATATAGATATTTGGTGCTGCATTTGTTTAATGGTTGATAAAAATGTGGAAATAAATTTTAGGTTGGAGCATTGTTGCCTTATCTTTGATCTTTTGCTTGATAGTTGGTAGGTGAATCAATTGAGTAGATATCTAATAATTATTTGTATTATTAGGCATGCTCCAATACACAACATTAAATGCACAACTATTTGCAGTTTAATGGTTAAGTAAATAACTCTCATATAAATATTGTTGTAGCAATAAGGTAAAATAAAGTAGCAATTTCACCTTGTTACTTGTTAACTTTTTGACCTCATCAATAGATCTCATTTAGCTTGCTCCTTTCTTTGCAAAGTTTGAAATATCCAACATTAGATTCAATAGTGGAAAAAAAATCAAGAAATAAAAAATTAAAAAAATAGTGTTGCTTATGCAACAACTAAATGTATCCGTCATGCATTTAGAAAGGACTGTAAGAAGATGCTTTCATTGTTTTACTATTTTCCAACATTCAAACTAATATCAGTGGTTATCCTAATCCAAATTAACTTGTCTACTATCAGTACAAACATATCTAGTGTCACTAACATAAAATAATGGAAACATATGAAATGACTATGGAGTTTATATTTCTGTTGATAAAATAAAAACATAGAGTGATAGAGAATTTAAATTCAATAAAAGGAGAAGAAGCATAAAACCGACATAAAATTCAACCTCAATCATACAGACAAAATCAATGATTTTGTAATTATGATATATTAATTATTATTTTTTCCAAATGAATTAACCATGAAGGACGACAGTTTTAATACTAAAAATGAGACATGTTATGCTTATCATAATTTCTATAGGAAGTTGATAAAAGGAAAAGAGAAGATTCAAAGTCTACATGGTCCCACATGATTTTTTTATCTCCGCACGGTATTGTGGTAAGTCTAGCATTTTTGTATTCCAAATACTTTTTTATACAATATGGCTAACTATTCTAAATGCATTTTAGTTTCAAACCTGGCTAAACACATATCTGTAGTATCATCAAGGAAATATAGGTATTTTGAGAAAGAAATTTTATCACCGCAAACCTGACTAAATTTAAGCCAGTTAAAAATTAGACGAATGAGTTTTTACAATGAATATGCTATTTTATTAAAAAATTATATGGATTCAGTGTGGTTGTTCTTAATAACTTTTATTACATGGATTAAAAATAAGATGTAAAAACTATCTTCGACAACGTAGACGCATAAATCATATCAAAACAAAAATTGCATTGGGAAATTATGTGCAACATTCACAAAATAGATCAATCAAAAAAAAAGAAGAGTAACGATGTTCGAAGTTGAAGCAAATCAAAATATGTAAAAATTTAAATTAAAATATATACATCATGAAGGTTTGTACCTTCGACGAAAACAGAAGATGACAATAGGCGTGAGATATCTCTGGCGACCTATCCAGTTTCGGTTCGCAATGCAAGGATCCAAACAAAAATGGCATTGGGAAATTGTGTGCAACATTCACAAAATAGATCAAGGAGAAAAAAATAATAAGTAATGATGTTCGAAGTTGAAGCAAATCAAAATATGTAAACATTTAAATTAAAATATATACATCATGAAGGTTTGTAGCTTCGAGGAAAACAGAAGAAGTTAATAGGCTTGAGATATCTCTAGCGACCTATCCAGTTTCGGTCCGTAATGCAAATTGTTGAGGCGGAAGCAAGATTAATCGAATTTAGTAGATCGAATGATGCGAATGAATGGATTCGGGATTTTTAGGAATTGAATTAGGATTGTGACGAATTTGGGGAGAAACAATAGGTTTTATGAATCGAGAGAAATAAAAATGGTGGTACGTGTGCGGATCTAAGGGGAAATATAAGGGCATTTCGGGTATTTCCAAAAGACGCGGATAAAGTTAATGCATCGAGTTTTCGTTATTAGTAGTAGAGATAAGTATATGGAAATGTTTTCTAGTTATGAAAATATCAAAACAATTTTGAAAACGAGTTCTTCTAGAAAAAAAGATGAAGATGTAGGTTAAATATTAGGAAATTAATCAATTTCGTAGGAAATGTCTATTGTAGTGAATATAGATTAAACATACTTTAATCTATTGGAATGAAATGAATAATGATATAATTTTCTATGTAATCAAATCAAAAATAAAGATGTTTATGCAAGTTATAAGGAATACGTGAAAGAGATGTACAAGGTATGGAAAGCATCATATTTTGTATAGCCTATTTCGGTAAAATATAAAATAAGTTTCTTGTAATTTCACATAAACATGAAATCCTCTTTTAAAGTATTCATAGAAGGTTTTAGAGTTAATGGTTTCTCATAAGAGAAAGTAGTTCCAATACATTAAAGTACAAAACCATTAAGTGTAATAATTAAAGACAGTGTTAGTTAGGAAGGATATTGTAGAGAGCCTTAGTAGGAAAGCTAAGCAATGGAAATTTCATATTTTTCCATTGATTATGTGCATTGGTTGCTTGTTTTGTAGAAAGTCCCCATTTGTAATAAGTTAGAAACTCCTCAAAGATTATGTAATTGGAATAGTAAAAAAGTTAAGGGATTTTTGATAAAATAATTGTTCTTATCTACTCTAGTTTTTGTAAATTTGAAAATATATGATAAGAAGATGTTTTGAAAACATGTGAGGACATTTTTGAATGTCAAGAATTTTTTTTAAGGACAAGCAAGGCACATTTTAAAGAAAAATGGTTTGGTGAAAAGTAAATAAGTTTTTGGAAGAGAAAAACTTAGTAAGCAGTTAAATTTAAAAATCCAATTTTTTTTATGGAAAGCTGCAAAGGTCTTTAAAAGTAAAAGAGAGAAATAAGTTTTGAACTTATAATTTTTAAGTTTTTTTCCTCTTGTTTTGAGGAATAATTTAAATTCAAAGAGCTGTAAAGATGCAAGTCTAGAAAGATAAATGTTAAGTAACCAAGTACCTTTGAATTTAATAGAAACTTCAAAGTAACATTTTTAAAAGCAAGAACTTTAGGATTTGATATTTCAAAAATTAGGAAGCTTTAATTGTTTTGAAATGAAATGATAAATACCAAACCAAACTTTTAAATATGAAGTAGATAGGAATCATTTTCTAAGTGTGATGGGAAAAGTGTAAGGCTATATCAGTGATTACTTTTAGTAGTAATAATAAAAGTTCACGTAAAGTGTATAGGACGTTAGTGAGAACGTAGGAATGTTGCTTCATGTGTGAAGACTATGAAGTGATATTAGTAAAATAGTAAGACATGCGTGGTTAGGATAGGTAGACCTTAATTGGAGAAAAATGAAAGCTAAAGGTAAAGAGAAAAATTCCCCAAACTTACTTTCCTTTTTAGATAGAGACTGCATAGATTGAAACCCTTATTCATTGCAGTAAATGAGACTTGATTATTCCATTTTGAGTATGGATTGGAAGAGATGAATAGATCTTATTCATCATGAATAACACAACGTAAGTTAGTAATGAGTAATAGGAGACAGAAGGAGCATATCAGTTACTTGGATTCCTAGAGTAGGACCCTTCTGTGTCAGAGTAGACATGGTCCTAGACCTCGTAGCCCTTGATGATAGCAGTGTTTAGCTGCTATATTACCTATCTTGTATCGCTTTGTATTAGGACTTATTTTCACTTTTAGTTATGAGATTGTACTCCTATGTAAGCATTTAGTTCCTATTGTAGTAAATCAATGGTAATTAGTATGAAGCTCTTTTTCTGTGATGTTCACAAGAAGAGAATAAAAACATAGGATGTAAGTACTAAAAGAAAAGTAAAAGCCAAAAAGAGTAACTAAAAGGAAAACAACAAATTTTAAGAAAGCGACGGAAAAGTCAATAAAAATAAATGAGAATTGTAAAAGAAAAATACATTTTTTTTTTCCAAAAATTAAGCATGGAAAAAATTTGGAAAGGAAGTTTTTCTTATGTAAACCATGCTTGGAAAGAAAATAAAGATTTTTATAGAATAGCGGCATAAGTTCCAAGTATGGAGAAAGAGGTGTGCAAAAGTAAAACGGAAAATGTAAGGTTTTCTATTTTCTACCTTCTTTCTGACATAAGAAATCGAGTTCGGAAAATTAGATTTTTCTGAAATACAAATATTAAAAGTTGTGTGGTTGGATTTTGATGTAAAATTCATTTAATTACGCTCCTATTCAGTAGGAGTGTGGAAAAATTGGATGAAAGATGTTTTTAGTTTTCAAAAGATTGCATTCATATAAAAATTGGAAGTATATTTAGGATGCGTGCATCATATTTTAAAAAGAAGGTTTTAAAGAAGAAAGACATTCATATAGGAGGTACCACTTAGAAATTCATGTACGTGCATATATTTTATGTTGAACGACACTTTACAGAAGGACACGGATGGTCGGAAAATTGGATGTACACAAAATGGATTTGATTGATGTGGAGAATTACATAGTTTTACCCATATCGAATTTTGGGGGACGAAATTTCCTAAAGGGTGGGAGAATGTAACACCCTGCATTTTTCGATAATTAAATAATCAAATATCGATGAACAGTCAAAATAAGCATTTTTGGAATTGTCAGAATATGGCCTCGTAACTTATACCATTGTGTTCGTGGTGATTTTCTGATCAATTTTCATATATAGCCTGTCGAAATCCGAGTTAGTATGAAGAAGTTACAAGAGAATAAGAAATTAGAATTAAATGAAAAAAAGAGCTAGATCATGCTAGTCTACCAATAGGTCGACCGGCAAAGCACAAGTGCCGACCTATAGGTCGACCCGCAAAACACACAGGTCGACCTATAGGTCGACCTGCGTTTTGCCCTGGACGAGAAATCATCCAGGGGCATAAAAAGTTATAAATTTTGATTTTCGTGCGGTCTGGAGCGTTGTTTTTTGGATCCAACGATTTGCAATGACCCTGTGATGTGATGGCTTCAGATTCAATCTGCTAAATCCAATGGTCTGAGATTCCCAAATTCCACTATAAATAGAACCTTAGGCCTAGCTATATTCTTACAATCAGATTTTCTCCCAATTGGGTTCATTGCTTGAGGCTGAACCCTAAATAGAAAATAATTCTAGGGCGAATATCTTTTTAATAAAAATATTAGATGTCATAGAAGGAGGTCCAAGAAGGCTGTGGAATAAAGTTAAGGATGATAGGTGAGTGAATTTAAATTATATCTTTTTTATGTTTATGATATATAATATCATTAGATTCCCGTTAAATATTTAGTTCAACAATTATTTTAGTAATTAGTTCTACTAGTTAGTTATGTTGAAACTATAAATTTTATAAGAGAAGTGTACTTATTTATGTGTTATTTATGTGGAAAAAGAAAGGAATCCAACTAAATGTGAGGGTTAGATAAGCCTAAAAGTGAGAAATTTATAGCAAATTGTGTTAAAACTGGTAAAATAAATTAAAAAGGGGAAAATGTAATAACTTGATTTAGAAGTTAGAGATAGATTATTTAGTTGGTTTAAAAAAAGGAAGTACATTTTCGTAGTTTAATATTATAAGAATAATGATAATTGTAATTGCAAGAATAAAAGCAAGAAAAATGGGATTAGTGCAAAATAGAGACATTACTGTATTTTTCATTACCCAATAATTAGAGAAATAATAAAAGAAATATCTTGCAGTTACGAGTTATTGTTTATAACATTATTTAGTATTAAAATATGGAAATGGATTTTTAGCATATTTTTTGTAACCAACCAAATAGAATAGAACTGCTTCCTAGAATAAAAGAGAATAGCGTGAAGCGTTAAAGAAATTAAAGAAGAAGAAATAATCAAATAAATTATGTGACAAGACTAGAAATAATAAACAGAAGATGTGACTAGATCCGCATTTACTACGAAGATAGTAGAATAAAAAGTAAAGCATTTATGATGATAAGTAATTTGTGACAGTTGGACGTAGTCCCAAGCTAAGACTGTCATAAAATATAAGAGAACTAAAGAGAATTTAGTATCATAATAAAATAAGACAAACTATAATAGAAAAGAGACACTTGCAATTACATTTATAACATGTAGGTTACAAAAGAAAGAAAGAATATAAAAGTAACAATTGCAAGTATATTTGTAACACGAAGGTTATAATTAAAAAGAAAGAAATAAACGAGGCTTATTTTATCAAACTTATATCTTGGATTAAATTAATAAGCAAAATAATAGAAGTGGCCCGTACCGGCAGCATTCCCTTTCAGGTCTAGGATTGATGGTCTTACACATAGGTGGGGCCGAGCTTGCTGAATAAGGTAAATAAGTAGCCAACAAAATAAGAAAAGTAAACTAAATGCATAGTAAAAGATTAGACTTAGGGTCTAATAAAATGGTAAGGTGCGTTTTGAGTAGCCCGAAAGAGAATCTGGATAAAGAGCCTAACAAAGCAGTTCATCGTAGACTTTAGTACAGAAAGTGTACGTCCAACTTAGTTAGTTCGGACTAGAAGGAAGTACAAGACTTCAATGTAACGTGAGGATACTTTAGGATGGCTCTCTGGGATAGGCCTAACGAAGCCGCACCTCGGATGTAGGTCTGTAGGTGTTCCATCAAGAGAGTATGTCTTGACTACTTTTACATTGCATGCCTAACGAAGTGGAGCTTTTTAGGCAGTCAAAAGGTTGATGATGGAGTAGGATATTCGTATGACACCATACTCTAGTTTACGAGTAGGTTATAGTGGGCAGGACCCAAAAGAATAGTCGCATGCAGAGATCAAGCAATCATCAGTCAGAGAGAGTTCGGGAAAGACTAGAGTTAAACCAACAGGCCAATAATTCTTTCACTATCGAGACATTAGATGAGGGGCACAACCAATTGGATGTTTAGATTGTTTGTAGTAGGGCACAACCACTTAGCTCTTTAAAGGTCTTTCGATTAGTTGAGGGGGGCTACGTGGGGCCATAGCCATGAGAAGAAAAGAGACAGACCAAGTAGAATATCTGCAATGTAGGCCTAACGAAGCGGACCTTTATAGATATAGAAAATCCCCGACTGATTTCTATACAAGGTAGACCTTGTTGGCGGAATTCAGGGAGTAGACAGAACGATTACGTGTAGTCCTCAAGGTATGCACTAGGTGGTACATTGTGGATGTTCGAGCACTAGTATAAGCTTGTGCGGATACAGTTTCACGTTTTCATAGTAGACGACAGAACATCTGTATTGTAGGCCTTATGAAGCTGTCCTTTACAGATGTAGTTGCAATACGCTCTAGTAGCAAGATGATGGATTCCTTTTCAAGGAGGATATGGAAGGTACCATGGGTAGTACCTAGGACCGATGCGGTCTTTGAGCATGTAGCTACATATATATTGGTTATTAGGTCTTAATCTACTAGGGAGCAGATGGATATGATTCACGCATAGAGGCGAGAGTATTATAAACCTAATAAACTTAATATAATAGAAAATGGAAATAGAACAGTATATCTAGATTATGCTTAAAAGTGTATAATTTTTCCATTCACCAAAACTTTAGTTCTGACCCCCTCCTTATAACATCCCACAGTTTAGATAGATGACAGAGATTTTCCAGCTTTGGGACACTTGCTTAGAATGTGTTATTACCTTGGTGAGTATTTACTTACTATTATATTTTAGTCAGTTCCGTTATGAGATATTTATTTGAGCTCCGATATGTTTACCTTTGCCTATTTGCAAGATACCAGATACCTAGCTCGGGCTTCAGTAGCCTTGGATTTTACCATTTATGCGAGAAATCCAGACCCGCTGGAATTCGGGTTTTTATAATCCCCTAATTCAAGACCCTAAAATGAATGCCTATAATGCTGCAGTCACCATCAGAATTACTTTCAAACAACAAAGTGAGATAAGTATATATCACCACATCAAACAAACAGAGCTACTGATAATTTCATTTCATAGAAATGGTTTTACATAAGTCTTTACATAGCATTAACCCATATCATTCCCATGTAGGGGTAAAAAAAATAGAGTGTCATCCCCGATATAAGAGGAAGCCATCATGGACACATAACCAATTATGAACTCTAGTTTTACACAGCGTTGTTCAAAATAACTTTTATTTGCAAATTAAGCCTCCTCCTTCATCTTCGACCCCTTTTTCATCTTTCCAAAAGATACCCATCTAAACCTACAAACTCAATCTACTCTGGATGAGTGTGAGTTTTATGAAATAGTAAAAGCATAGGTCAAATATAAAGCCTAATATGAGTAATATTTTACCATAAACAATCAATCATATAGTGGGACAATGCCACTAAATCACAGAATCAGTTTTCCGCTCACTATTCCAATCATCTTCAGTTACATCATACTATGTAATAACATCATGTTGTGAACAACCATAAATCAATAACTCATCATAAATGTTACACACACGTTCAACTAGTTTCAATAGTCAATACATTTTAAATTGCTATTCGGGCCTTACTCTTACTAGTTCAATAACTGTACTAGATGCTTAAGATTTCCACTTAGCTGTTTATCTTATTTTGGCTCAATTTTATCATGAACATATAATTAGCTTGCCACCAAGGTATTACACCATTTTCCATCATTATTATGTTGGGTTTTGACAAACAACTGCCACTCAGGCCTTACACCAACAATCATCAAATATAATGTTGTGAATAGACAATTGAATAATACAAAATTCTTACTCTTTTGAACTTGTATATTGTCGTGAATAGACAATTGGACGCTATGCAACCCTAGCACCATCGTTCCCTTATTTCGCCATGAACAAACAAAGGTTTGCCGCTAAGGCCTTCAATCGACACTACCAAATATATGTCATGTTTTAGACATTTGGTAGACACCCAGGCCTTCGATCAGCATTACCAAATATAATGTCATGTTTTGGATATGTTTTTAGCACTATGGCCTTATAATCACATTTTCATTATTTCTAGTGATTTAACTTATGATAACATAGCTTAATCAAGCTCAATTTCAATCTCGTTCTTCAATTTAGTTATGCCTCGTATTAACTTATTATTTTAATGACCATTTCATCTTAATGGAATTCTAAGTTCATTCACATAGCTTAACATTTTCTTAGCTCCATTTTTTTAATATCATTTCTACTTTACATGACTATTGCATATTAAGCCTTCTATGGCTATCGCATATTGACGTTCCCTAAGCATGGCAAATTGAGTTCCCTAGGGCCATCGCATGTTGACATTACCATAGCTATCGGATGTTGAGTTTCTTGAAGCTATCACAAGTTGACATTTCTCTAGCTATCGCATGTTGAGTTCCCTAGGCCTATCACATGTTTACATTACCCTACCTATCACATGTTGAACTCCCTAACCATCGCAAGTTGAGTCCACTTAATTATCGCTGGTTGATCATTTATGAGCTACCGCATGTTGATTCCATCTTAGTTAATGCAAGTTAAAACAAACTTAGTCGTCGCAAATTGATTCCAACATAGCCATCGCATATTGATTCCAACATGGCCATCAAGTTGATTTCATCTTAGCCATCATCAGTTGACCTGTTATGAACTATCATGAGTTGATTTCATTTGAGCTATCGCATTTTGAACTCTTAACTAGCTGTCACAAGTTGATCCCAAACTTAGCTATCATGTGTTGACTCCAATTTAGTTATTGCAATTTGACACACACACACACACACACGGGCTATCGCTAGTTGGTATGGTAGTTCTGTTATTTTTTTAAAACTGTTTTGTTACCTTCCCAAGTAATTACATTTCACCTAATCCACATACACACACACTCTATATATATCGAATTTTCATTGGTTTTCCCATGCTTACTATTTTCTTTACAGAATTGGTTACTTACTTAATTAACTTATTTATTTCCCATTGTTAATTAACCTTTTTCTTTGTTAATTAATTCATAACAATTCGAAAATGCATGGGAAAATCCACCAAAAATCCAAATGAATGTAATTGGCTTCCTATAAAAATTCCAAGCCAATATAATTATTTAAAATAATTTAGTTTCCAAATTTAAGCCCTTTCTCCTCTTAAAAATTCTTAATAATTCCATGTAATTCCAAAAAACAATGAAATTAAAAACCTATCACAAAATTACTATTTCACACATCATATAAAAAATTTCTAGTGGTTTGGACAAGGTTTGATTCATGTTTTAGTCTTAATACTTCCAAAATCATCATCTTTAAATTCCCAAATATATATAAATATCATTTAACTTTCATTTATTTGTTCCATGTCATCAAAACATCAAACATGCATACAATCCCAACCCATATGTGTTTGGAAGGTTTTAGAGAAAGAATTAGTCAACTTTTATTTTATTAAACTTGGTTCAAGTCTTTTGTTTTTCTTAGGGATGAGTTTCTCTCTTTTAACTTGATTTCCTTTATCTTCCCTCAAAGTCATGGCTGGCCTATGCTACTTAATTTTGTTTCTTTTAGTTTGTGGAAATTGAGAGAATGTTTGAGGGATTTGAGTACATGGGTTTAATAATTTGGACTTTGGGCTAAAACCTCATTCTAGCCTATTCTTTATAAATCCCCATCTCCTCTACCTTCATTCATTCACCCTTCATTGATTAACTTATCTTTATTCTTTACCATCAGTTAATTTGATTAATCATTATTTTAATTAATTTCCCCACATTATGATACTCTAAAATGTGGGGTATTACAGTCTCCTCCTTATAAGAATTTCGTCCTCGAAATTTAGATAAGGAAGGATAAAATCATCATCGTCAATGTACACACAGTACAATAATTACACTAGTTTACCCCTAATCAAATCATCAATTATCAAGTATAATGTACTAGTGTCATTACTAACACATTCAAATATAATACTATGATATCATCTTAATGTCACTACTAGTCTGTACAACAAAACATACATGCCTAATTATACATGCTAAAACAAATTGAGATAGACATTTCTAATCCTATCCTCTACCTCCTAGGTACAATCATCAACATCAACAACACATTGGACTCGAACAAGTTTGATAATCGTGTTCCTTAACTTTTTTGTATCACGACCCGCTATCCCCTTTGGTTGTCTAACATAAGTCAGATTTGATTCTACAGTTAAATCTTCACCCGCTCCCAGTTCGACCATCGAATTCAGATCATACGCACATTCCCTCAAATATGATATGTGAAAAAGATTACGCACACCCGCTAAACTACTTGGTTTGATATGGGAGTTTAACAATCCTCTCGATCATTGAATATGGTCCAACATATCTAGGTCCCAATTTCCTCGCCTTCCTAAGGCGATAATCCCTCGCATCGGAGAAATCTTCACAAACACAAAGTAATCCACCATGAACTCAAGATATTTCCTCGAATTATTGGCATAACACTTTTTCCACGATTGTGCTGCCTTAATTCTATCGTGAATTAATTGTGTTTTCTCTATAGCCTTTCTTACCAAATCTAGTCCTAACATGAGTCTATCTCCTATATTTAACCAGCAATAGGTGACTTACATGGTCTACAATAAAGCACCTCAAACGAAGCCATCCCGATACTCAACTGGTAATTGTCGTTTTATGCAATCTCTACCAGATGCAACTGATCTTCCCAACATCCTTAAGTAGTGGAATTTCTACCAGATGCAATCTCTACCAGATGGGTATTTTAAATTGTTGTGCTAACATTTGTGGATGCAGGGAAACAGGTTGGAGGGATCCAACTGGATTCAATTTATTTTTGTAGTCTATGTTTATGTGATAGTCTATGACGATTTTAATGATGATATTGGAATTGAAATTATTAAATGTTATGGCTTGGTTGAACATATATTGGTATTTGAGAGAATGGAAAATATATAAGGTTTGGATTTTTAAAGGAAAATAAAAGGGAAATCTTTAATAAATAATTATAGAGAATCGGAATAAATTAAAAGAATGAATTGGAAAAGGATAAAATTTGATTTTTAAATTCTAATAAATAAACCTCGAGTATGGGAAAAGGGATTTTGAATAAATTGAAATAAATGAAGGGATTAAGTAGTATTGTTTAAAAATTTAAGAATTTATTTTTAAACTCGGGATTTAAATGGTTTAGGAAGAAATAAAAGAAGAATTTTGAAATAAATATGAAATTGGTATTTTCAGTTTAAATAAAATTTTAAATCATAATTAAGAAGTAAAATCTTAAGTTAATGGGTTTTGTAATAAAACTAAGTAAGTAAAGAAATCTATTTTTTTTAAATGGAGTAAATTTTGGAAATTGATTTAGTGATTGAAACTATGTTTTAAAAGAAGGATGAGACTATGGAAATTATAAACTGGGTGTATAAAGTGGAATAAGATATCAGTGGATATTTGGAAGTATAAATTCAGGATGGGAATTTACAAAGGAATGAGTAATTTGTTTTAAAAATAAATAGTGGTTTATTTTTAAAGGTGTGAAAGGATAGTGTATTTCCCTGAAAAGCCAAGTACGTTTTCAAAGCAGATTTTTCAGTATAAGTTAAAAGTTTTAAAGTTGTTTTAAAGAATATTTTTAGAAATTATTATTTAAGTTGTTTAAAATTTTAAAGGTAAATATTTATTAAATTGGTTGTAGTAGTGATTATTATTGAAAAGGTTAATAGGTATTATGATGTAGAAAGATAACTATTAATATTTATATTTTATGAAGTAGTTTTATTTTAAAGATAGTTCGGCTAAATTTTTTCGTTTGAAAAACTTGTATAGAATTTCATAAGTTTTATTTTAAAATTTGTTGCCTAAGTTTTATATGAGAAATAAGTATATATTTTTAATAAAGCGCTTTAAAAAAAATTATTTCAAGTGTTTTAAGGTATATATTTTTAAATAAGTGTTTTAAATAGTTTTTAGTTTAAGTATTCTAAATGGTTTTTATTTTAAAATGTTTTAAAGTATATATATTTTTGGATAAAGTGATTTGAATTATTTTAAATCTAAAGTATTTAGACATGGTAATTATCAGTGGAAATAAACAATATTTGAGAATTTATTTTGCGAGAGGAAAGTGATTTGAAAACTATTTTCAAAGGGTTGAAGTGTACAAAATATCTTGCGAAGATATTTTGAATAATAGTTTGGGAAATTATTAAACCTAATGATTGTCTGTGAATGTTATTTGATAGTTAAATAACCAACTATCAATATTGGCCAATGCGCTGATCGTTTCGAAAAGACCAGGATCGAGATTAATTTTCCAAAAACCACTTCGATCCAGTTTGAAAGTTTCGTGAAGAAGACAAGAGCTTGGAGTCGAAGATGGAGTAGTGAAGTGCAAGGGCTAATCGTTACTAATCCTGAGGGTGATTCCAAAATGTATGTAGTAGGAGTAGTGCCTTCGGTTTCGTTCGGACCCGGAATGGACTTGTATGGATGAATGCGTTTAGAACATCGTCAGGATGATGGTGAGCATTCTAAGTGAATGTGTGCTAAAAAAAATAACGCTTAACCTCGAGCCTCATCGACTGAGGATGTCTAAAAAAAGGGGAGGTGCACACAAGGCTACGTCGCTAGCAACCAATTAGGATAAGTTCACCCCTGTCTAGAGGTTCCTTTTATTCGGCTGTGTGGGCGATTGCTAATCCCACCCGCTGGGTGAACTTATTCGGACTATCCAGTAAGGGGTAGCTCCGGTCTTGTGATGCAGAGGATCAGGGTGGATCCTCGGTACGGTGATCTAGACTACGTACTGTGACAAACGGTACCCCAGTAGCCCTGCCATTGTATGGAATCCAATCTCCAATAAGCGCCTGTACGGTTTTGATTATGCCCAACTATGCTGAAAAGTTAGATGCAAGCATTTCAGCTAGATTCTATTTTACTTTCTATAGACATTATTATAATATCAGACGGATTTGATAAAAATGTTTTGGTTATCGTAAGGTAAAAACCCGGCATGTTTATTTGTGGCGTGGTCTTACGAGACACTTTTGATTTCAAAGGATTTTGAAAACTTTAATAATCCAATTGAGTGTGTTTTCTCACTTTGGTTTTCCAGACTGACTCGGGTGTTATTTAACTATAATGCTCGGGTCAGATCGAGTATTATAGAGTACAGATTCAGATGAACAGCTGTGGAGCTCAAGAGACGAGCTGGATGGCGAGACGTATCATACGTACATGAAGTTAATTCCGCTATGCAGTATAAGCTATGTAGTAAGCTTTTGTGAGGACTAGCTAATATATCTGTCTAGTAATTGTTTTGATTTTGATATACTCTGATGATGTAATGTATAAACAGATATAGTTTCTTTTTGTGTAAAGTTCAGTTATTATCTATTATATTTTATTCCGCGGTGATGGTTAGATTCTGTTATTGTTTTATTTTCTCTTCTTCTACCTCCTTCTTCTTTAACCCCAACGATCCGTTTTTCCGGCATTCAATTGTTCGACGTTTAATATAGTGGACGTATTGATGCCGATTTTCGGAGGTCGAAAAAAATCGGGTCGTTACAGATTGGTATCAGAGCTGAAGGTTAAACGAAAACCTTGGCTCTGGTGGGGATTACTCATTGAAATAGAGTCCGTAGTACTCTAGAATGAGTTTGAGTGTATTAATAGATATGAGCACATATTTGTTAGTGAATATAAAAATTGTATTTATATTGTGTTGACTTATCGGTTGAGTATTTATAGATTCTGATCAGTGCAGTCTGGCCAACTGTATCGATAAAGATTTCTAAATTCTTAAACAAGATAAACCGACACAGTATTGTTTTAAAATTGGGTAAATAAAATAATTTTGCCCAAAATTATTTTTGTATATAAAAGAAATAATTTCACGTAAATTATTATAGCTATATGTATAGTTGCTTGGTTGTTAGAAGATGATAATATTAAATTATTATCATTGTTAAGTGGAAGTTGAATAAAGAATTGAAATTATAACCAAAGATTAAGGAATAAATTCATTAACAAAATGAAATTTATAAATGTAAATTATAATGTGATTTCTAATTAAAATGAGATAAAATTCCAGAGTAATGTTTGAATATAGATTGAAAGGATTTGAGATTTGAAATTTTGGAAAATTTAAATCCCTTTTGAGTTTGAAATGATTTTCAAAGTTTTTTGAGGAATAATAGTGATATTATTTCAGAAATATTTTTGAATTGGATTTGAAATCTGGTGAGATTTGGGATTTAAAAATATTTTAAGGGTTTTTAAAGAGATAAAAGCACTAAAATCTCTTCGGTCGTTGGAAAATAACTTTGGTGATGACTGCAGCATCATCGATGTTCATTTTCGAGTTTCCAAAAGAGGAATTGCTACCTGAATGTTTTAAATTGAAGTTGTTTGCAAAACTGGGTTTGGTTTTAAAATTCAAAAGATAATTTGATATGAAAATGGATTATATATATAATTGATTTCAAAAATGATTTTGAAATACTTAAGTGGTTATTAAAGACTCTGGAGTTTAATTAAAATGTTTAAGTGATGAGTGTAAACTTTGAAAGTTTAACTAAAAATGTTTATGGATTATAAACAGGTTTGGAAACTTATAAGTTTGGAAATTTGCCTGGAATGGAATTAACTTGTAAAAAAGGTAAATAAAAGTAAGTGTGAAAACAAAATAAGCTGAAAGGTAAGCTAATTAGTTAAAGTGAATAAAAAGAAACTAGCCAATAGAAGGTAAATAAATTGGAGAACTTATAAAAGCTTGAAAACTGAATTAAATTAGAATGTAACTAAACCAAGTTAAATAAAAAGTGAATGGTGAGGAAATAAATCTAAGTAGGCTAAATAAAATAAGTTATCGAAAATAAAAATTTATTACTTGGAAATAAATTTGCGAATGAACAAATGAATTTATATTTGCAAGTAAATGAAATTGAGACTGGATATTAGAATTAAATTTGAATGATGTTAAATAAAGTAAAACGAAAAATATAGTTGAGTTGGACTAAATAAAACAAAAGATTGAGAATAAAAACTAGTAAGTAAACTAATTGATAAAGTGGTAAGTAAATGAACTGGAATTGAATATTGGAATAATATTTAATTTAAATTGGGTGAAGTAAAGTAAAGTGAAGTTGGAAGATAAATTTGTAGTAGACTAAGAATAATAAGGGTTTGGAAATAAAGTCCATTAAGACTTAAAATAAATTTATAAGTGAAGCTAACTAAAGAAATGATTAATTAAATATGATTTGAAATAAGATGAATAGAATTAAATATTTAAAATGAAAGGAAAATTGAATTCATAATGGAATTGGAAATTTAAGATTAAATAAAATTTAGTGTTGGGAATATATTCTAAGTTAGTATTTGAATGAAGGTTTAAATAAAATTGGCGAAATGATAATTGAGAATAGTAAATGAAAATCGAAATGAATTTGAATAAGAAGAAAATTGATTTGGCTAAAAATCAATGAAGATAAATACGTAGGATGTACGTATATTATTTTATTCGCATAGCGATTTGATCCAGATACGAGCACAAAATTTCGAGCTATTTATATTGATCTGAGTTGGGATATTTCACTCGATTTTCGACGGCGAACCATGGATATGGATTTTTGATTGTTTCTAGAAATTCTCTATCCTAGTATACGGCTATGCAAGGAGAATGACGGTTTCTGATCAAGAAACCATATCTGAGTCCACACTATGGAGTCGGGTGAACGATACTAGTTCGGAAATGAAATTGTGTGATCGAGTGAGTGATCGGATTTGGTATTGCGTGCGAATGATATACGGACATCGTACGGGCTTGAATGAAATGAATATTGAAATTTTATAAAAGAGATGAGTAAAATAAATTTAACTGTACTGGTAAATACTATTGGTAGATAAGTACATGCATCTAAAGGCAAGGATAAATGGATGTTTTTGATTTCTGAAGATGAATTTGAATTGGCCAACATAGAGGTATGTGTTTAAATTTCTGTATGAAATTTGATGATTTTCTGGTCTAGCCACTTCGCATTTTTTGTTTTCTTTTGAAATCTGGGGGCCCGTAGAGGCATTTTGTAGTTCTACCGTGTTAGTCGCGCAAAGGAGACGCTGGCGAAATTATTCAAAAATTTAGGGAGTTAGAAAAATTTTGAGAAATTTTTGATAATTCAAAATTTGGTTTTAAATTTCAATTTGAATTGCTAAGCAAGTAACATTGTTTGGAACTTATGGGTGAGTTTGGGAAGTTAGTAAGAGTGTTAATGTGACTTTAATAAAAAGATTGTTTTGAGTGTTGTTAAAACTATTGGGATTGGGAAAATGGTTAATGGGCTATGAATCATTCTTCTTAACTAGTAATTTCGAAGACAAAATTCTTTTAAGGGGGAGGAATATGACCACCCGAAATTCTTAGGTATTTTAAATTGAAATATATAATTGATTTTAAATATTTGGAAGTTAGTTTAACTTGAGTTTCAAATATCATTATTTATTTGGCAATAAAACTATTGAATTTAGTAATTAGAAGTTGGGTGAAATATTAAATCTGGAGTTTTAAGCTTGTTAAAAAAATAGTTTAAAGACTTATAAAATTTGTATTAACAATACTGAAGGTGATAGAACTTTTAAAATCGAATTCAAAACCAGTTTGTTCAGTTTTAAAAATATATAGTTTAAATTGACATTTAAAAATAGCCTTCCGAGGCACAATCTCGGATTTTGACGAAACCAGTTTCATTGGATCCATAATATTATATTATTATCGGATTTCAATTTTCGTAGTGTTTGGAGCGATCGTTTAGCCGTACGATAGATAAACGCGTTGAGATCTATATCGAAAATTTAATATAGTAACTGGGTCCAAAAGCTTTTTTCTCTGTACGATTGAATTAGGACTCAAAACCTTTTCCATCGCGCTCAGAATAGGGGTTTAAAGTTACAAACGCCTAGCGGCACGTCTCAATAGAAGATCGAGATTTTTAGCTCGATTTCAATACATTTGAAATTCAAATTTAAATTAAAATTGTAAATGGTGACTAGTCAAAAATTATAGCCTGTGATTCAACACGTTGCTCACCTCTTCAAGCATGTGTTCAACTGGGTTAACGCGTATCCTTTGCAGTCAAGCACGCGTCTTCTTTCTTTAAAAAAATAAAGCTAAAGAAAATGGCTGAAGCCTCCTTCACAAAAAAAACAAATCAACATTCGTTCAAATCTAATCAAAAGAAAGGGGACCGAGCGCCTCCAACAAATCGAGATCGAAGAATCAAAGAGTGAAGTCGTCGCGAGTGAGAGAGCGCGGCCTGGGGGTTTGTGCTAGGCAGCAGAGTCCTACGGTGTGGGGACTGTGTGGTGATGTGCGTCGCGGGTTGTTCGTGCTCGTTTCAAGGAGATGAGCGCATGACTGTCGAGGGGTGGCAGCAGCGCATCGGAGGGTGATTTCATGGTCAAGCAAAGTGGGGATGGGTGATTTAGGGTCGTGGGTGGTCGTGGGCTATGCCGCATTTTGAGGCATGAAGCGGCGACGTCAGGTACTGTTAGGGTTCTTGTTCGCGGTGGTATCTCGAGCAGGCGGTGGGTGATGTCAACGAGGTGAGGATATGCAGTATATTCTTCGATTCAAATTCTATTTAGTAAATACATATATGTATATATATATATACATACATATAAATACATATGTTAGGAAGAAGATTTTATAGAGAAAAAAAATTGGAAAAGAATATGTTAAAATCGGAACTGTATTTTTACAAATATATATGTATAAGAGGTAAAAAGTTTTTACAACAAAGGACTTACTATTTTGGGTTATTTACATGAAAAGATATATAGGTATAAATGTATAAATACACATACATATTTTATTTTAAATATACATATATACCTTTTAAATTTACTAGGATGGTTTAATTTAACCTATTTGAATTATTTTAGTCACTAAAATTTTTTTAAGGAGGGAAATTATCAGTTTAAATTAAATTTTCAGTTAATTGAATTAAATAAATGATAATTGATTATCTGATTATTCAGAGTGTTAATAAACCATATAATATTTATTCAAGGTCTGAAACCGTGAAGAAATGGTCGAGATGGAAATGGATTGCAAACAAAAATCAAAGGTGAGTTAATCTCATTCACATCTGGATTTCCAGATAATTCAAATAGTTGAATTTAAACTGTTGATTGATTGCTTGCGTTGGTAATTTATTATCAGTATGGATGTGATATTATATATAGTAGTATATACAGTATATATTGGAGTGATTGATTTCCCGCATTATATAGCGGATGAGATCCTATGCGCCCCGCATAATAGCGGATGACCCTTTATACCACGATATCCCGCCTTGAAGCCGGATGGGTATTTTAAATTGTTGTGCTATCATTTGTGGATGCAGGGAAACAGGTTGGAGGGATCCAACTGGATTCCTCAAAGTAGTGGAATTTATTTTTGTGGTCTATGTTTATGTGATAGTCTGTGATGATTTTATTGATGATATTGGAATTGAAATTATTAAATGTTATGGCTTGGTTGAACATATATTGGTATTTGAGAGAATGGAAAATATATAAGGCTGGGATTTTTAAAGGAAAATAATAGGGAAATCTTTAAGTAAATAAATATAGAGAATCAGAATAAATTAAAAAAAATGAATTGGAAAAGGATAAAAGTTGATTTTTAAATTCTAATAAATAAACCCCGAGTACGGGAAAAGGGATTTTGAATAAATGGAAATAAATGAAGGGCTTAAGTAGTATTGTTTAAAAATTTAAGACTTTATTTTTAAATTCAGGATTTAAATGGTTTTGGAAGAAATAAAAGAAGAATTTTGAAATAAATATGAAATTGGTATTTTCAGTTTAAATAAAAATTTAAATAATAATTAAGAAGTAAAATCTTAAGTTAATGGGTTTTGTAATAGAATTGAGTAAGTAAAGGAATCTGTTTTTTTAAAATGGAGTAAATTTTGGAAATCGATTTGGAAATTGATTTAGTGATTGAAATTATGTTTTAAAAGAAGGTAAGACTACAGAAATTATAAACTGGGTTTATAAAGTGGAATAAGATATCAGTGGATATTTGAAAGTATAAATTCAATATGTGAATTTATAAAGGAATGGGTAATTTGTTTTAATAATAAATAGTGGTTTATTTTTAAAGGTGTGAAAGGATAGTGTATTTCCCTGAAAACCCAAGTGCGTTTTCGAAGCATATTTTTAAGTATAAGTTAAAAGTTTTAAAGTTGTTTTAAAGAATGTTTTTGAGAAATTATATTTTAAGTTGTTTAAAATTTTAAAGGTAAATATTTATTAAATTGGTTGTAGTAGTGATTATTTTTAAAAAGGTTAATTGGTATTATGATTCAGAAAGATAACTATTAATATTTATATTTTATATAGTAGTTTTATTTTAAAGATAACTTGGCTAAAATTTTTCGCTTGAAACACTTGTATAGAATTTCATAATTTTTATTTTAAAATTTGTTGGCTAAGTTTTACATGAGAAATAAGTATATATTTTTAATAAAGTGTTTTAAAAAAAAATAATATTTCAAGTGTTTTAAAGTATATATTTTTAAATAAGTGTTTAAATAGTTTTTATTTTAAAATGTTTTAAACTATATTTTTTTTTGGATAAAGTGATTTGAATTATTTTAAATCTAAATTATTTAGACTTGGTAATTTTCAGTAGAAATAAACAATATTTGGGAATCTATTCTTTGAAAGGAAAGTGATTTGAAAACTGTTTTCAATGGGTTGAAGTGTAGAAAATATCTTGCGAATATATTTTGAATAATAATTTGGGAAATTATAAAATCTGATGATTGTTTGTGAATGTTATTTGGTAGTTAAATAACCGACTATCAATATTGGCCAACGCGCTGATCGTTTCGAAGAGACCGGGATCAGGATTAATTTCTCGAAAACCACTTCGATCCGGTTTGAATGTTTTCGTAAAGAAGACAAGAGCTTGGAGTCGAAGATGGAGCAGTGAAGTGCAAGGGATAATCGTTACTAGTCTTGAGGGTGATTCCAAAATGGATGTAGTAGGAGTAGTGCCTTCAGTTTCGTTCGGACCCGGAACGGACTTGTATGGATGAATGCTTTCAGAACATTGTCAGAAGGATGATGAGCATTCTAAGTGAATGTGTGCTAAAAAGGTAACGCTTAACCTCGAGCCTCATCAACCGGGAATGGCTAAAACAGGGAAGGTGCACACAAGGCTAAGTGGCTAGCAACCAATCAGGATAAGGTCATCCCTATCTAGAGGTCCTTTTTATTCGGATGTGTGGGCGGTTGCTGATCCCAACCGTAGGGTGAACTTATTCGGACTATCTAGTAAGGGGTAGCTCCGGTTTTGTGATGCAGAGGATCAGGGTGGATCCTCGGTACAGTGATGTAGACCACGTACTGTGACGGACGGTATCCTAGTAGCCCTGCCACTGTATGGAATCCAATCTCCAATAAGCGCCTGTATGGTGTTGATTGTGCCCAACTATGCTGAAACATGAGATGCAAGCATTTCAGCTAGATTCTATTTTACTTTCTATAGACACTATTATAATATCAGATGGATTTGATAAAAATGTTTTTGTTATCGTAAGGTAAAAACCTGGCATGATTATTTGTGGCGTTGTCTTATGAGATACCTTTGATTTCAAAGGATTTTGAAAACTTTAATAATCCAATTGAGTGTGTTTTCTCACTCTGGTTTTCCAGACTGACTCGGTGTTATTTAACTAGAATGCTCGGGTCAGACCGAGTATTATACAGTACAGATTCGGATGAACTACTGTGGAGCTCAGGAGACAAGCTGGATGGCGAGACATATCACATGTACTTGAAGTATATTCCACTGTGCAGTATAAGCTTTGTAGTCAGCTTTTGTGAGGACATGTTAATATAACTGTCCAGTAATTGTTTTGATTTTGATATACTCTGATGATGAAATGTATAAACAGATTTAGTTTCTTTTTGTGTAAAGTTCAGTTATTATCTATTATATTTTATTCTGCTGCGATGGTAAGATTCTATTGTTGTTTTTTTATCTTCTTCTACGTCCTTCTTCTTTAACCCTAACGGTCCGGTTTTCCAGCATTCGATTGTTCAGCATTTAATACAACGGACATATCGATGTCGACTTTCAGGCGTCGAAAAAAATCGTGTCGTTACATATTCTTTGGATGATATTAATTTTAACCTTGTGTACTACTTTTGAGCACATACCTTATAGGAAGAATTGAACCAACTTTATTCAACATTAACAGTGCTTTGTTCAACGAAGTTCGATTACTCCTTATCAATGCATCGTTATGTATCATTGGGGAGTGACTTTTGAAGTTGAATCTTTATTCATTTTAATGTACGTTCAGAACTCTTTCCAATATACTCACTTATTTGATCAAATCGAATCAATTTTATTTTGTAATACATGTTATTTTATTTACTTCTGTTTTATACTCTACAAGCTTATCATAGACATATAACATGTGTATCAAATACACATGTCCATGCTAGTGATAACACATCGGTGAACAAGATGAAGTACGTGGAATCATTTTGATATTAATAAACTTGCGATTGTATACATTTATATGTATCAATCCAAGGAGTTCATTAACATGGGTGCATAGCCCTTAATTGTTTAAAATATAATTAATTAATATCATATGATTCATAATCATATAACAAAAATTATTTCTCAAAACCACATCTTAGTCTATAATTCCAAAATAATTGTAAATAACTTTAGATACTTCAGTATTTTCCAATACATCACTATTTTGTAAAAACAAATACCACATTATAGCTTTATTTCATAATGAATATTCATAATATTCACATTGAAATATAACTATGTCTATTTTTCAATCGACATCGAAAAATAGTCATTATTTTATAAATAATGATCGATATGTTTTATGTAAACAATTTCCGTAAATTGATGCAAGTGTATTATATGGTATGATCCCACTATTTCCACCATTATTATAATATCGAACTAAATTCAAAGGTCCATCGTTCACTTAATATAGATTATTTATTTCATATACTGCAACTAGTTTATAGCGGAGAGTTCTTTGACCATATATGTTGAACTCAAAGAAACAAATCTCATAGGAAACAATTTTCTATATGAAAATACATTTTGGAATAGAAATTGTATTTCTCATTCCAATGTTAAGTATTAATTATTATTATTATTATTATAATTCTCATTTTCAATGTTTCTTTATGAAGTAGAGGTGACTATTCACTCTCTTTATCCCAAGTATATCTTAAATCATACTTACTCTGTTACATTCATTTTCCTTTCTAAATAGCCAAACCATTCAAAAGAAAACCCTTACTACAATATCATAAGGAACTCTTTACAGAATCATAGTTAATCTTCCTTCATATTTAAGGATATCAATTATGATGCATCTTACGTAAACTGATCAAACTGACATTTCAGCGATTGAGTTCTTAGATTATATTATAGTTTTGGTTTTGTGTTATGTTTAACACAATATGATCTTTATTGTAATCAGTCAAATCAAATACTCTAACTTGCATTGAGGTTTATTTTCTTATTTCAGATGAACTAATTTCACTAAAATATCGTACACTACGAACTGTGACTGTCTAGCATATAACATTTATATGCCACTGTATATGGATCAAATATTCATAATCTTGTATTTCTTTTAGAGTTCGAAACTCATAGAATGCAATACACAAACTTGACCAAATAAACACGTAAGTGGCCAAACTATGAACGTAATTAGTAGTTGTAAAATCAGGCGCTTGCATGGGTGTTGAAATGTTAACATGTAATAAGAATTTTTTTAGTAAGTATATGTTATATTTCTATTTGTCAATCTTCGATCCAGTTTATTTGTATATCTTAATTTATAAATGTTTTATCAGTCATATTAAAAGCATAAATTTATCGATGTAGATCATTATAACTTTATATAGCATATGTACTAACAATATTGGAAAGGTTAAATGTTATAATTTTTTGTTTTTCTAATAAAGCTCTCACTAATCTTTTATGTTTCACCTAACTCTGAGCGAAACATATAAATCTTTGACTCCACTAGTGGGTGCAAGGAATCGTATGTCTTGAAATTCTGACATTAAGGAAATCTCAACAAATCGTAGACCCACTTATCATTTGTATCATATACAACTCTAAACCTGTGGTTCCTTGTCCTAATCCCTCCTTTACCTTAAGGAAATCCCAACACATAAAGTTGGACCATTCATTTGGACCTATCATTTAGCCAATAGCATAAGCATAATGCATAAACCTTGAGGAAATCTTAACAAATATGTGTAGTTATGTTAACTCGTCTATTCGATATATTAATAGTACTACACATAACATCTCTAGCTTAAGGAAAGCTCGACAACAAAAGAGTACACAGGTAATCTATTAATATATAAATGATAGAGAACAACTTTATACTAAAGATTCCTAATCTTCAAATATTATAATGAGTGATATTAACTTATGGAATAATGTATTCTTATGGAATACCCCCGTGATTCAAGTGTTAGACGCATCAGAAATCACTATATACATACATTTATGTATGTATTTATTCCTTACGTTTGTTTTGAATTTCTTAATATTCCACATTTAATTTATATATTTATATTATATAAGTTTTATATTTCATATTACTTATATAATAGTCTTATGTATAGCATTAGATTAATTAAATCTTATTTAATTAATTTTAATTAATAAACGTTTTAATAATTTTATTATCTTATTGTAACATTTATATTAAATATCTATTATGTACTATAACCTTTATAACATAATACATGTTATATATATATTACTTAATCAATTAACGCTTTAATTAATTTATTTAATTAAACAATTTTAATTAAATTTATACTAATTTTGTATTAATTTCGAAATTCATTTTGCATACATACATGTATACTTATGATATCTTTTTTAAGCAAAGCTAGTCGGTTTTATATTGGGTCGTCCACTTTTATAAAAGAATGAAGGAACAGGTGTTTGATACACGCACTAGAACAGCTATAATGAATATAAGCATAGGAATGAGGAAAAATGACTAAACTTCTAAAACAGACTAAACTAGACCTCTACCGAAGAGGAGGCTCCAATCCCATTCTCAGACGAGTCAGGGCCACTAACATGTAAGAACCCAAAGAACAGAGAAAAAAAGTAGGTACATAATCCTCTAAATCTGGACCATACAAATGGTTCCAATCCCAAGAGACATCTACCAACTAGGATGTATTACTATCACCAAGCTTTCCTAGAATAGAAAGAGCATGTAACACCCCATAATTTGGCATTAATTATTTAATCAGTTAGTTGGTTAATTAATTAGTCTCCAAAAAAGAAATTTATGCAACGATGGAATTGCACACGAAACTTGCACCATTGCATTTGTGGCAAAATTCTAAGCAACTTTCATATTTTTTGTTTTACGATCGGAGTCCAAACGAAGAAGTTATGGATGAAAAGAAAATTCGGAACGAAAGTAACTCGAGTAGAATAAATTAAAGTTTATATATCATCTAGGGCCCAAAGGTCGACCCGCATATAGGAGCGGCCGACCAGGGGCCGCAGACCCCTAGTAAGGGTGGTTGATCGCTTCGTGTGTGGCAACTAGGGTTAGCCTTGGCCCAACGGACGGAATTTGATATATTTTGATCTAATGGTTCTGCTTGATTCTAGCACCAACAAATTCAGGCCTAGCTCGCCCTTCTCTTTTTATATTTTTCTAGAGGCGGTAGCGAAGCTCTACTATTTTTTCTTCTTTACTTTCTTTCTAAATTATAAAAAGAAGATACTTATATCTATATTCATACAAATTGGAGAAGAATAGAAATCCAATAAAAAGGAGAAGACAAGAGAATCAACATACGCATATTTGAGGTAATTTATATATTTATATTTTTGTACCTATTTTCTCTACCAATCCCAAATCTCTTCTCAAATCTGCAATTCTAATGCATGTTATAATCTTTTATACATTTTCTTGGTTTAAAAAGAATTTGGAGATCAATTTAAGGTTCTACTTTAGATTTAGAGATTTGGAAAAGGCGAGTGAGAAATTCTATATATTGTTTATGATTTTAAATCTATTCAGTTGGTGTGCATTTGATTTTTATGCCTAAATCAATTTTATTTATGAATTGTAGGCTTAAATTAGTATAGAAAACTATTGCCTACATACTCTTGTTTTAGACCTAATATGAAATACGTTTACACCAAGATTTGGAAACCAGTCCAAAGAATTTAGAATTTGAATAATATATATTTTATTCTAGATCTATACTTGGATGTAGAATAGGATTTTTGGATTATTGTCTAAAAATTTATGCTAAGTTGTAGATTTTTCATAGTTTAATTTATGAGAAGAACATCCGTCTGATTTTTATAAATTTGTTTAGTTTTTCCACTTTTGATTCAAAAAAAGCAACGCTTGATTTAACAAAGAATAAAACAAAGAGGGAAGAGACGTGTAAAGTACAAATTTATTCTTTGTAATTTACACTGTTTATTCCAAATAAAATGAAATTATCCATTCGTTGTAATTTTAAACGTAGTAAAATCTATCCTTTTTTGTTAAACCAATTTATGGAAATTATAGCAGAAAATCTTCTTAAAGAATTTTATTCCAGCAAATTAAATATGAAAAGTATATTCTAGTTGAATATTTATGACTAGAGTATATTAGGATAAGAATAATAGTTTTATTAGTAGTTTATATGTATTTGTTGCGTTAATAAAGAAGAATAGCGTTTATTCATTGATTATTTATGCATAACATTCGCCAATTGTTATTATATTTAGGGAAGCGGTTAGGTAGAATTAGAAAATGTGGTAGTTTCTATTAATGGGCAATAAATTAGAAATTGCTAATAATTTATAGAAAATAAAGGATTGTAACCCTAATTAATAGAAAAAATGGATAGGGTTAGATTAGGACTTATAATTGGTTAGTTAAAGACTGTAACTCCAATTGATAGGTTATTAGTGGAAACAAGTTAGGATTTACAATTAATAGGGATAAGTGGATTAATGGGACCGATGATTATGGAATAGATATTAAAAGGTTTCCAACTTGAAATTAGCAATCATACATAAATGTCTTAAGAAATTTCTATTGGGATTTTATGGACAAATTGACATTTATGAGCATTAACAGGGGATTTATGGGTAGACAAGGATTTAAGATAAATCTTATTGCCCTAAATAGAAAGGGAATTAGTAAGTTAAGTCCAATATCTACCTAAGATAATATAAGTAAAGACTTATGATGGTTAATTGAACTCATTAGGTTAGTGATGCGAGGTCAGTAGAGTTACTCGACGGCAGACTGCCCTTAACTTTGAGGCTAGTAGCATTCGGGTGCACTTATCACTGATGTGAGATATCACTAATCCTAAGACCCGTGATGACGTGAGAGATTGGGCATGCTTTCTTAATTGAAAAGTATTAAATGGTCAAAATTTGGAATTAGGAGCGGTAAAGGATATCTTCATAAAGGTTCGCTTCTGGTTTGAGGTATTAAGCATCTGTAGGGTCTTCCTCTCTCCTAAAAGGAAGTATTAAGCAACCTAGTGAGATCCCAAATAAATAAGGATGTCTCTAAAAGGTTTACTCTAGTGTTGAGGCATTAAGTTGCTACTTTAGGGCCTGCCTCCATACCGAAAGACGTAACCTAATGAAATTCCATATTTTTAATTAAAATGAAGTGGATAACTCGAGAAGGGTTCGCTTCGGGTTTGAGGTATTAAGTGACCGATCTAAGGGTTTTTCTCTCTTCTAAAAAGAAGTATTAAGTGACCTAGTGAGATTCCAAGCAGTGTCAGCTAGATAGTATCAGCGAAGAGTCTATCTTGCGGTTAGGTATTAAATGACAAAAGCATACCTATAAATATGTGTTAAATGCTCAGGGATCTGCATGGTCCTTATTAATGAGATATTAAGTGGCTTGGGTATAGTATCTCACATTGCTAAGGCCATAATAACGATACTACCAACGAAGAGTTCGCCCGAGGATAGGTATTAAGTGATGTAGGACCTACATAGAATATAGGTATTAAATGGTTAGAAGTCCACCTAGTCCTTTTAAAGGTATTAAGTGGCATGGGTACTACCTCTTACATGGATAAAATTATATTAGCGATGGATGTGGTAATAGTTGGGCATTAAATATCGGTAGCTTTAAATAGTGGTTGGAGTTCTTTGTAGCCAGGACCCACTGACGATTGATAATATTATTAGATAACCATCTTGGGAATAGGTCTTAAATGACAAGGTCTACCTTGATTAAGGTCTTAAATGGCAGAGCCTTCCTATTTCACTTTTAAAATTATTTTGGGGTGATTATAGAAACCCAACATTTAGAAGTATTAAGTGGCAAATGGGTTTGGAAGTATCAGGTGGTTGATAAAGCTTCGTCAATATTTTGTAGCTTGGAAAGGGGTAGATAAGTACTCGTCGGTGCAATGCAAAGTTAGATTAGAATTACTAACCTTAATAGACATAACAATTAAATGAAAACCAATCAGTATCAATTTATGTTGTGGACAGTTTATATATTTTATAGTCACCAAAACATTATTCTAACCTCCTCCTCATTACAACCCACAAGATAGATTTAGACAAACTGGTCATCGGAGCTGGATGTGTTTAGTTGTTAGAGAAGCCTTCTTTTCTCTCATGCTCGATCCTGATGTGACAATATGTTATCCAAGGAATACCATTGATTTCAAGGTAGCAGTCATAATCGGTATTCTTATCCTATTACTATTTCCGCTGTGAGTTTAGATTTTCTATTAATCTCTGATAAAGCTCATGCTTATTTGTAGGTACCAAATCCAACAATCCATGCTTTGATGGATTGGTTTCGATTTTTGTTGAAATTTAGACCCATGAAGGTATGGATTTGTTACATTTGGCATCAGAGCTTAGATTAGTATATCAAAGGAATTATAATAAATTGAGAGAACGTTTTCGTACTTTTCTATCTAGTAATATTATATTTTTACCCTAGATTCTAAGAGTTCCAACTATAGAAGTTGTTATAGTTCCACTTCGAAGGAAGAGGCAAAGCAACTATGGGTTGGAAATATCTTGGAGATAAGATTTTTAAACCAAAACCAAAGTACCCTACGGAGTGATGGCGATGCGTAAAGCGCTGTTGATGAAGAGCATGAGTTTGACAAATGACTGAATCCTGGAGACTGGAGGTGTTCGACTTGAGGGTTGAGATTCAAGCTACCATGTAACAACCCGCATATTTATCGATTTTATATTTAAATATTTTATCGATACTCGGATTTTAGTCCGAAAAGCTACTTTTTGCATACGGTCGAATTTGGACTCGGGACCACTTCCATTGAGTTCAAAATGCCGTTTGCAACCTTTTTGAGTATAAGCTTTGATATGTTTGGAGTTAGTGGAATTTTGCTACTTTTTCACTTAGGGCTTTGGTTTGGGCTGAGCCCATTAACCCCACTTAACTCAGTTCCAACCCTCTCCTCTTCATTTACTTCCTTTCTATTTTCCTAACACTTTAAGCTTTAAGCAACAATGGTGGAAGAGAGTGGAAATTAGAAATTCCAAGCCCTAGTTTCATTGCAAATCCAAGATCTAGCTCCAAATTCTAAGAGAACCCATTGGTAAGCATCTCCTTCTTCTTCTCCAAACCATTCTCCTTCCAATTTCAGAATTTCCTAAACCTAACTTAGGAAATATTTTATATGGAAGCTTAGATTGAAGCTCCTTGAGTTGTTATTGAAGTGGAATTGGTCTTAGCTTGGTTTAAAAGCTTCTCCTTCATTTGTTTGGGTTCAAAGGTGAGATTTTTATCTCACATCTATGCTTATATCTATCTTTGAATGTTGGGTATGAATTCCTAACACTTATTCATGTGCATTTGATTTTGATTTGGATTGGTTTGGTGAATATTCCAATTTTAGTGTTTTGAAAGCCAAATCCTTAAAAATCATAGCTTTGACCTTTGATCATGATTTTGTGATGCATTGGAGAGCTTATAGGGCCGGGTAGTCGATTGGCATAAACCCCTAGCGTCCATTGCTCGTCCGATTTAAATTTGGTGGAGATTTGGCCCTCACTCAAATAGGCTGGGAGGAGCTGGAAACAGGCTCCGGTCGACCGAGCTCTGTGGCCGGCCGACCGACCTGCTACTAAAAGTGCATAGCACTTCTCTGTCACAGGTCCGGTCGGCCGGCTACAGAGCTCAGTCGACTGACCTGCTTCCCGAGAATTTTTCTAGAACAGGGTCCGGTCGACCGAGCGCTGTAGCCGGCCGACCGACCTGTTGCTATTTTGCCTAATTTGCGTGGTTTCCAAATTTTATCGATTCGTATTCTTTCCTTATTTGTTGTTATCATTTGTTATTGACTTTGATGATTTCTTTCCTTCGGGAATTTTAGGAATATCCATTATGATGGATTCGGTATCGATTTTTTTGGATTTCATTCACGTCTTCGAATGTGAATTTTAGTGATTGATTGTTCCTACAATCTTGTTTGTGATTTGTCACTTCAAAACATAAAGGTTTTCAATACTAGTAGTAAATATCAAAATTTCTTTCATTAAAACGATTTCAACACTATTTTATTACAAAGCTCGTTTCTTAAACCGTTTTCCAATCTATTAGTATATACAAACCTTTAACTCACTCGTATGAGAAATCTAATTAAACGACTTAGTAAAACGAGTGGTATGAAACGCTTGCGTTTACTTCGCCGGTTAATTCTTGGAATTATTCGATTGAATCTCTTGTGACAATTTTCTAGTGGAGATCTACAATTTGTTCGGAAATATTTAAGTTAAGCTAGTGGTTATGGGACATGAAGCTAAGCTCATATATTTACTAGCTTACTGTAATTGACACTTCTTGATGATCATGACGATCATTTTTGTGATTTAAACTAGCAATTGTGCGATGTCTCTTTGTCTGTGATTTAGACTAGACTCTGTTTCAGTGTGATTTCGACTCACACATGTGGGATAGCGCCCCATGGTCTTCGGGCCGTTCGTGTGTCAAAAATTAATGGCTAGCTACCATGAGATAGCGTCTCGTTCTTGTGATACATACGTTGGTGAGTTTTCATGCTCCCGTTCGTGTGATAGGCCTCCTCCCTTTTTATGATTTCTGGATTTCGTGTGTTGAATTCTGGAATTTATGCTTCACCAATTTTAGTGATTTCATTGATATGATTTATCAATTTTTGTGCATTGGTGAATTCGTGTGTCATTGACTTGTTGTGAATACAAGTTTTGGGTATGAAACCCTTTTTGGATCTTTGTGAAGATTCTTGTGGTATTGAATGATCTTTTGTTGATCATCATTTGCATACTTATAGTAGTATGCCATTATGGTTATTATATGTTTATGCCATATCTCTTATTCTATATCATGTCATCTGATATTTACAGCTAGACTGATCCGTTTATTATTTTCTTATTAAATAATACTCGGGTCAGACCGAGATGTTACAGGTGCTTCTGCTTGACTTCTCCCTAGGGATTCATTACTCTGACTTTTGGCTAACTACATAGATTAGCAGTTTTAGTTGTATACACTTGAGATATGGACTCATAGTTGTATTCTTTTGTATAGCACGGGTTGCTATTCTTCTGTAATATTGTGGATCTTTTTGACCACAACTCTGATGTACACTTTCATGTGTTAGTTATATATTCATATCTTCTTCCGCCTTTGTGATATGAATTATCTGTGACTGATTTGTGTTATGTTTATTTCTATATTTGTTTCCGAAGATTATTATAGCCACTGTGTAATAGCTTTGAGTTTGCGTCGGTATGTCGGATTTCCTCTTGAAATAAAATGCGTGTTATACTATCTGACATATTGGTGCTCGCGCAAAGCAATTACACGGATGGTCGCTCCTCAACAGCCTTATTCTCCGTGCTAGTTGACAACATTGCTCTGTAGTGTTCTTGGCTAGCATGGGTATAGAGGTGGGGAGTCACAGCTTGGTATCAGAGCCAAACTTCGGAACAATATGGAATATTATAAACAAGGATCATCATCCTAAGTCTTTCTTAGGAGTCGTGCTTTAGGATTTTATTCGAGTCTTCGTACTGATTCATCCTATTTTCTTTATGATTCCTTGTTTTATCTATCAAGATTGCTTGATATTCATTTTGTGAATAACCTTATTCTTCTTCCTTCTTTCTTTCTTAAAGGAAGAGAAATGGTTAGACCTGGCCGTCCCAGCGCCGGTCAATCTAGTGCTACTCCCGAAGATGGAGTTTTTATGTCTTCCCAGCAGCTTCTTGATCTAGTAAATAATGCTCAAGCAGCCGGTTCTAATTCGGAACCAACTCATCCTAAGTCTGGATTTGCACGCTTGTGCAATGATTATACCAACTTGGGTGGGAAACCATTCAAGGGTTATGAAACTATTATTGAAGTCCAGGCTTGGCTGAGATCATGCGATCGAAATTTTTCTCACATAAATCTTATTGATCTTCACCATGTTTAGGTGGCTTCTAGTATGCTCCAAGAAAGAGCATTAGACTGGTACGAGCTTCTGATTTCTGAAATTATTGAAGCGGATCTTACTTGGGAGAAATTCCGAGAGCGCTTCGAGTTAAAATTTGTACCAGAAGCTGAGAAGGTGACTTTGGCTCGCCGTTTTATTGACCTTGTTCAAGGTGAATCTTCCGTGGCAGATTATGTCGCGTCTTTAGAATCTCTCTCTAAATAAGGGGTTGAATACATTAATACCCCATTGAAGAAAAATCAGAGATTCGTCTATGGCTTGAATAAAAATCTCAAGAAGCCATTACTTCTAAACCTAGAAGTTTCTTTTGATCAACTCATTGATATCGCTCTTCGTCTTGAAGAGGCAGATAGGGAAAGTGATGTTGAAGTGGTGGGTTCCAAACCAAACTTCAACAACAAGAAGAGGCCAAACAAATCCAAAGGCCCTTATCCCAGTAAAAAGGGTAAACAGGCAACTCCTGCTGCGAAGACTTTTTCCTCTACTGAAGGGAAATGCTTTAACTGTCGTTCCAGAGACCATTTTGCGAACAAGTGTTCAAAGCCTCATACTTGTCGCTATTGCAAAAGCCCGGATCATTATTTATCTTCTTGCCCCAAACTTCAAAATAGGAAGGAGGGAAAGCTTAATGTTGCTCAAGCCCCTGGCATCACATCTCGTGGTCAAGGCATTTCTCATTCTATCCTTGATGGTATTATTATATTTCGTGATCAACCTATTCGAGTTCTTTTTGATACAGGAGCATCCCATTCTTTTATATCAAAAGAGATTATTGATACTTTTTCTTTAAGTGTTGTTGCTTTAATGACTTCTTTGAGAATTGCGAATCCGGTTGGTGGATCCGCAACGCTTAGTTTGCTTTGTAAAGATGTGGAGATTATTTTATGTGATTTCTCTTTCCTAGCCGATTTGCATGTCATGCGTTATTTAGGCTTTGGGATGATTTTGGGAATGGATTGGCTTAACCGTTATGAAGCTCATATCCTATATCCTGAGCGGACTATTCATCTTCGACATCCTCAATCTGTAAAGCATATTTCTATTACTCTTAAAGATTCGGATTCTTCTTTGACTGCATCATTATATTCTTTAAATCCTCATGATGACGATGATGATGATGAGGGAGATATTATTTCTCTTATTCACGTTGTTCGTGAATTTTCCGACATATTTGAGTCCGTTTTAGGATTACCACCTAAGCGAGCAATTGAGTTCAGAATTAATCTTACCCCTGGAGCTCAACTTATTACTCGTCCTCCTTATCGTTTGTCCAATAAAGAAAATGAGGAGATGCGCATACAATTATCCGATTTGGAAACGAAGCAATTTATTCGCTCTAGTTCCTCGCCGTGGGGAGCTTCGACTATTTTCGTGAAGAAATCCGATGGTACACTTAGACTTTGCGTTGACTACTGCAAGCTTAATGATCTTACTATTAAAAATAAATATCCTTTACCTCGGATTGATGATCTATTCGACCAACTTAGTGGTGCTAGAGTCTTTTCACAATTGGACTTAGCTACTGGATTTCATCAGCTTCGTATTGCAGAGGATAGCATTCCTTTGACATCGTTCCGTACTCGTTATGGATCCTATGAATGGCTTGTTATGCCATTTGGTCTAACGAATGCTCCGGCTTATTTCGTTGACCTTATGAATAGAGTTTTCAAAAACTTCCTTGACCGGTTTGTTCTCATCTTTATTGATGATATTCTTGTGTATTCAAAAACTGAGGAGGAGCATGAAAAGCATCTTCAAATTGTGTTGGAAACTCTTAGGAGTAACCAATTAAAAGAAAAATTTTCAAATGCCATTTTGGCAATTTAGTGTGAAGTTTCTCGGTCATATTATTTCCGAATCCGGAATTTCCGTAGATCCTTCAAAGATTGAAGCGATTCAAAGTTGGAAGAGACCGGAGAGTGTGACGGAGATCCGTAGCTTCCTTGGATTGGCAGGTTATTACCGCCGTTTTATCAAAGACTTTTCTAAGATTGTCGTGCCTCTCACTAGCTTAACGAAGAAAGGTGTTAAATACATTTGGTCGGACAAATGTGAAACTTCTTTTCAGAAACTAAAGGAACTTCTTTCTAATGCTCCTATTCTTGTTATTGCCGAGGGAAATCAAGATTTCGTTGTTTATACCGATGCTAGTCGCGTTGGTTTGGGTGCCGTTCTTATGCAAAAAGAACGTGTTATTGCTTATGCTTCTAGGCAATTAAAGCCGGCCGAGGCTAGATATGCCACTCATGATTTAGAACTCGCGGCTATTGTTTTTGCTCTTCGGATTTGGTGTCATTATCTTTTAGGAGAGAAATTTGTTCTTTATATCGATCATAAGTCTTTGAGGTATTTATTTTCTCAAAAGGAACTTAATTTGCGTCAACAACGTTGGCTCGAGTTCCTTGCTCCTTATGATCTTGATATTCTTTATACACCCGGTAAGGGTAATCGTGTCACCGATGCTCTTAGCCGTAAACAACAAGCTGTTGTTTCTATGATGATATCCGAATGGAACGATCTCGAGATTTTATCCACTTGCGAAATACGAGACCATGTTTCCGATTTATGTTCATCTCTTGTTTTATGTAGCCTTGAGGCTCGTCCTTCTCTTTTAGACTGTATTCTTAAAGCTCAAAGGCTAGATCCCGACTTGGCTCTTCTTGGCCAAAATATTAAGAATAGAGGTGATATTGAAGGTTTGAAAGACTTTGATATTGATTCTCGTGGAGGCATTCAGAAATTTGGTAGACTTATCGTGCCAAATATTAGTAATCTTCGAAAAGATATTTTAGAAGATTTCCATCATTCTAAATTTACCATTCATCTCGGTAGTAGTAAAATGTATGCGGATATGAAGCGACTTTATTATTGGGAGGGAATGAAACTTGACATCGCTAACTTCGTTAAGTGTTGCATGGCTTGCCAACTCGTTAAGGCTGGACATCAAAGGCCCGGTGGGTTACTGCAACCTTTAGAAATTCCAATTTGGAAGTGGGACCAAATTTCCATGGATTTTATCGATGGCCTTCCCCGTTCTCGTTCGGGTCATGATAGCTTATGGGTTATAGTTGATAGACTTACTAAATCCTCCCATTTTATTCCCGTTCGGTCTATCCGAACCGTTCCTCTTTTAGCCAAACTCCTTGTTAAAGAGATTGTTAAATTACATGGAGTTCCTACTTCTATTGTTAGTGATCGAGATCCATTGTTTACTAGTGGATTTTGGAAGAGTCTTCAAAAAGCTTTAGGAACGAAGCTTAATTTTAGCACCGCTTATCACCCCCAGTCCGATGGACAAACCGAGCGTGTGAATCAAACTCTTGAAGATCTTCTTCGTGCTTGTGTGCTAGATTTCGGTGGAAGCTGGTAAGATCATATTTCTCTTGTTGAATTTTCCTATAATAATAGCTTCCAATCTAGTATTGGTATGGCACCTTTTGAGGCACTCTATGGAAGGCCATGCCAATCTCCTTCTTGTTGGCTTGAGACCGGTGAGAAGCTGGTTTTAGGTCCAGACTTTATTCAGGATTCCACAGAAAAGATTGAACTTATTCGACATAGGATGAAAGAAGCCCAGAGCCGACAAAAATCCTATGCCGATAATCGAAGAAGGAGATTAGAATTTTCTATTGGAGATCTTGTTTTTATTCGTGTGTCACCTATGAAAGGTGTTGTACGTTTCAGTCGATCCGAAAAATTAGCGCCTCGATATATCGGGCCATTTCCTATCACCGAACGTATTGGTGCCATGGCTTATCGCCTTTTATTACCGGCTCAATTTTCTGCCATTCATGACGTGTTCCACGTTTCTCAATTACGGAAATGTCTTCGAGATTCCGATTCTATTCTTGAGCCCGGTGTTGTGGAAGAAATCGAAGTTTCGCCTAATCTAACTTTTGAGCAACATCCTATTCGTATTATTGCTTCGGAAGTCAAACGACTTTGAAATAAAGATGTTCCGCTTGTTAAAGTTCAATGGTCCTCAAATCCTAAGGATTGCTCTTGGGAATCTAGAGAATTCATCGAGCGAACACATCCAGACTTACTTTCTCGTGCTCTTTGAGGTGAACTTCTTACTTCGAAATTCTTTTGTGTTAATATGCTTTTATGGTTGTTACTTTTTATTTCCGTCTTATATATTGCGAGGACGCAATTTCTTTAAGGAGGGGAGTCTGCAACAACCCGCATATTTATCGATTTTATATTTAAATATTTTATCGATATTCGAATTTTAGTCCGAAAAACTACTTTTTGCATACGGTCGAATTAGGACTCGGGACCACTTCCATTGAGTTCAAAATGCCGTTTGCAACCTTTTTGAGTATAAGCTTTGATATGTTTGAATTTAGTGGAATTTTGCTACTTTTTCACTTAGGGCTTTGGTTTGGGTTGAGCCCATTAACCCACTTAACTCAATTCCAACCCTCTCCTCTTTATTTACTTCCTTTCTATTTTCCTAAAACTTTAAGCTTTAAGCAACAATGGTGGGAGAGAGTGGAAATTAGAAATTCCAAGCCCTAGTTTCATTGCAAATCCAAGATCTAGCTCCAAATTCTAAGAGAACCCATTGGTATGCATCTCCTTCTTCTCCAACTCATTCTCCTTCCAATTTCAGAATTTCCTAAACCTAACTTAGGAAATATTTTATATGGAAGCTTAGATTGAAGCTTCTTGAGTTGTTATTGAAGAGGAATTGATCTTAGCTTGGTTTAAAAGCTTCTCCTTCATTTGTTTGGGTTCAAAGGTGAGATTTTTATCTCACATCTATGCTAATATCTATCTTTGAATGTTGGGTATGAATTCCTAACACTTATTCATGTGCATTTGATTTTGATTTGGATTGGTTTGGTGAATATTCCAATTTTAGTGTTTTGAAAGCCAAATCCTTAAAAATCATAGCTTTGATCTTTGATCATGATTTTGTGGTGCATCGGAGAGCTTATAGGGTCGGGTAGTCGATTGGCATAAACCCCTAGCGTCCATTGCTCGTCCGATTTAAATTTTGTGGAGATTTGGCCCTCACTCAAATAGGCTGGGAGGAGCTAGAAACAGGCTCCGGTCGACCGAGCTCTGTGGCCGACCGACCGACCTACTACTAAAAGTGTATAGCACTTCTCTGTCACAGGTCCGGTCGGCGGGCTACAGAGCTTAGTCGACCGACCTGCTTCCCGAGAATTTTTCTAGAACAGGGTCCGGTCGACCGAGCTCTGTAGCCGGCCGACCGACCTGTTGCTATTTTGCCTAATTTGCGTGGTTTCCAAATTTTATCGATTCTTGTTCTTTCCTTATTTGTTGTTATCATTTGTTATTGACTTTGATGATTTCTTTCCTTCGGGAATTTTAGGAATATCCATTATGATGGATTCGGTATCGATTTTTTTGGATTTCATTCACGTCTTCGAATGTGAATTTTAGTGATTGATTGTTCCTACAATCTTGTTTGTGATTTGTCACTTCAAAACTTAAAGGTTTTCAATACTAGTAGTAAATATCAAAATTTCTTTCATTAAAACGATTTCAACACTATTTTATTACAAAGCTCGTTTCTTAAACCGTTTTCCAATCTATTAGTATATACAAATCTTTAACTCACTCGTATGAGAAATCTAATTAAACGACTTAGTAAAACGAGTCGTATAAAACGATTGCGTTTACTTCGTCAGTTAATTCTTGGACTTATTCGATTGAATCTCTTGTGACAATTTTCTAGTGGAGATCTACAATTTGTTCGTAAATATTTAAGTTAAGCTAGTGGTTATGGGACATGAAGCTAAGCTCATATATTTACTAGCTTACTGTAATTGACACTTCTTGATGAACATGACGATCATTTTTGTGATTTAGACTAGCAATTGTGCGATGTCTCTTTGTCTGCGATTTAGACTAGACCCTGTTTCAGTGTGATTTCGACTCACACATGTGGGGTAGCGCCCCATGGTCTTCGGGTCGTTCGTGTGTCAAAAATTAATGGCTAGCTACCATGAGATAGCGCCTCGTTCGTGTGATACATACGTTGGTGAGTTTTCATGCTCCCGTTCGTGTGATAGGCCTCCCCCCCTTTTTATGATTTCTGGATTTCATGTGTTGAATTCTGGAATTTATGCTTCACCAATTTTAGTGATTTCATTGATATGATTTATCAATTTTTGTGCATTGGTGAATTCGTGTGTCATTGACTTGTTGTGAAGACAATTTTTGGGTATGAAACCTTTTTGGATCTTTGTGAAGATTCTTGTGGTATTGAACGATCTTTTGTTGATCATCATTTGCATACTTATAGTAGTATGCCATTATGGTTATTATATGTTTATGCCATATCTCTTATTCTATATCATGTCATCTGATATTTACAGCTAGACTGATCAGTTTATTATTTTCTTATTAAATAATACTCGGGTTAGACCGAGATGTTACAGGTGCTTCTGCTTGACTTCTCCCCAGGGATTCATTACTCTGACTTTTGGCTAACCACATAGATTAGCAGTTTTTGTTGTATACACTTGAGATATGGACTCATAGTTGTATTCTTTTGTATAGCACGTGTTGCTATTCTTCTGTAATATTGTGGATCTTTTTTACCACAACTCTGATGTACACTTTCATGTGTTAGTTATATATTCATATCTTCTTCCGCCTTTGTGATATGAATTATCTGTGACTGATTTGTGTTATGTTTATTTCTATATTTGTTTCCGAAGATTATTATACTCACTGTGTAATAGCTTTGAGTTTGCGTCGGTATGTCGGAATTCCTCTTGAAATAAAATGCATGTTATACTATCTGACATATCGGTGCTCGTGCAAAGCAATTACACGGATGGTCGCTCCTCAACAGCCTTATTCTCCGTGCTAGTTGACAGCATTGCTCCGTAGTGTTCTTGGCTAGCGTGGGTATGGAGGTGGGGCGTCACATACCATTTGATTTTTGATTTTGATGATGAGTTCCAATCAAAGACACACATTTACTCCAGAAGGGTAGAAAATTAGTGTTTATATGTCGTAATTGTCTGAAAGCAAGGTTTTACTAGGGTGCATTCATTGATCACCTCTTTGATGGCAAATTGGATTTTTATTTGGATAATTAATGTCAGTTCCTTAGTCTAAAACTATGAGATAATTTTTATAAAGTATATTTTGGAAATGCCTTAAATTTTGTAGAAATCCTTAAATATTAATATATTTCAGTAAAGGCTTGATCTTGAATGTTAAAGAAGTTTTGATATGAAATGGTTTCTATTATTTTGGAACAAGTATAAAGGAACATATTGTTAACTTAGTGATTTTTCAGTTTACAAAATCGAGGTTTTTAGATTTTCTTTCTTTAAGATACGGAAAAAATAGGGACGACGTTCAATTTTATTAGGGTATATAGTTTGAAGTGTTGTTGTACCACCAGCCATTAGAAGAACTATTTCCATGCAAAGTAGGCAGGAAATAGCAGCTGAATTATTTTAGGTTTTCGGAATTATTGTTGCTCGTAGCAGTTTTGTTGGGACTACTAGAAATTGCTGGAGCATGGTTTGGGACTAGGCGACAGGCTTTGATATCTCCATGATGAGGACGTGAATTTTTTGGATTGAGTCAACTCTAAGTAGACGGCGCGAAATGATTATTGTTATTTAATCCAACCCTAATTGGGTCTTGGTTCAATTAATGCTCAACGTCTATCTAGCGGTTGACCACCAAGCTGTAAACCTAGAATGGTTTACCAGTGAACGAGTTCTGGCACAACTTGAACCTAGAATGGGCTACAAAACTCATGTCCAAATTTCCCCAACTGCATTCTTTCATTCCTCCTTCCTCAATCAGCAGAACCTAATCTACATCCTCCTCCTACTCCAAGTAACGACCCTTCTCTTCCATTCCACCCATATGCGACGTCATTTATCCCTTGAAGCAGTAGCCTCGCCTCCCCCTCATGCTATTTTTGCATGTTAGATCTCTCCCAACCACCACTTCAGATCTAAACCATATTCCTTCCCTCCGACCACTTCTTAGCCCAAGACACCATTCCGCACTGTTGGTTTTTCCTCGCACATTATGGTTTCAATCCTCAAGAGGCCACTTGGCTGGACCAGAATGAGCAGAAGGTTTCGCCGCTTTTGGGCTGGAAGAGCTATTCGTTACGGTAGGATTAGCAACGATCCTCTATTGTGAGACTTTTGACTGGGAACGTTACCTGTGCTGCATCTGCCTTTTGATGTCTTGTTGGCGTAGAACTTCGATGGAGGAAATGGTTTGATCCGTTCGGAGGTGAAGGGCGTCTTGATTGAGCTGACTAATGATGATCTAGTTATGATTTTGGAGGCCTCCGCGAAGGACGTGGATTTGGATGATTTTGAAGTGACCGACTCAAAGATTTGTGCAGTGGATCTTTTTCTAGGATGTCGATGTTTGGAAGATGGATAATCTACGTCTGACCGCCTGACTGATTATGTGCATCATTCAATACAACGTCATCCTAAGACGGGAAATTACGACCGGATCTATCCCTTGGTGCGGAAGACCACCTATGCTAGTATTGGTGGCTTCGCCATCAATTGGACCTACATCCTTTGGGATCGACCTCCAGCCGTGGAGTAAGGCATCTCATAATATGTGCTTTGCAATGTTTCTAAATTTTATTTAAGAAAAATCTTTAATTTTATTAAAATTTATAAAATTATATTGTATTATTTAATTTTATGTTATGTTAAATATATATATGTGTGTGTGTGTGTGTGTGTGTGTGTGTGTGTGTATGTATGTATGTATCATATACACATATAAGTGTGTGCATTGCAACATATCAATCCATGCAAGGTATAACGTGACCGTATATAGATGTTGGGATTTACATCGCAACAGACACGTTAGCACATCCAATATGTTAATGTATTGTCCAAATGTACGTATTTATTTTTTTTGGTTTGATAATAAAATATTTCTATATATATATATATAAATCAAAATCCTATTTATATATGAAATTTTGTATAAGCATATAAATATTTATGTTTAAATATATATACACACACAATATTAACAAAATGTATGTATGTATGTATATATATATATTAATTACTATATAAATATGTTTATATCATTTAAATTATAATAAATAAATATATTTTTTGTTGTAATATCGAAAATGGTACTTGAAAAAATATATAAATTATATAATTTATATATATATATGTATGTATGTATTTATATTTATATGAATATGTTGAAAGATTATATATATAATAAAGTATATTAATACATATGTACACACACACATTGATATAAATAAAGTTGCAATTTTTTTTAATATATATATATATATATATATATATATATATATATATGTGTGTACATGGTCTTGCATATGGCTTGGGATATTTTTAATTTTAAATATATATATATATATATATATTAAACAACATAAAATTATTTAAAATAAAAATATATTATTTTTCAAAACTAAATTTAAGTTTAAAATTTCTAGCAAATTTTTACACAAAATTTTATAATTTGGAATTTTAATAAAAAATTTAAAACAGTTTTAAAATTCAATTTTAAATTATCATTTTTAATATAAATATTTAAAAATAAAAATTTGGATTTTTTTACTTTCTACCGTGAGCTTAATATGCATCAATAAAATTTTATAAAATATAAAATATATTTTATAATAAATATACAAATTTATATAATTGTTTATATGATGTATTAATTTAAATTTTATTTAAAAATAGTATATAAAAAAATTCTTCCTCCCAAAAATGTTATATTTATAAATAATATATATGAATCTTATTTTCATGTTTACACATGTATAATATAATACTTAAATTATAAAGTATATAAATATATTTATATATTATGCATTAAATTGATTAAATAAGGAATTTTTTTAATTCTGAGTTATGCTATACATAAATGACTTATCATAATTTTTTTATAATCATATATACTTACAACCAATTAAATTTGTGACAATATATCTATATATTTAAATCGTCGTCTAATTAACAATATTATATACATATAAATAAACATTATAGTTATAGATTAATGTTTGTGAATAAATTAGAAATGTACCCAGTAGTCAAAGCCCTTAAGCATGCCTTGAAATGATGTTATATGCTCCTAGAAACAATTTCTGATCCAACCGAGTGCTAGTCCTTGAACCATCGACCACCGGCTATCGAATAACAATTGAACTGACTTAATTTAGGCTTGATAAGATGGAGAGACTAGTGGGGAGTTTCGGCTAGCAATTACTAGAAGTGGAGGCTCCAAAAGTCCTAAATCAAATAGAGCAAGAGATGCTTAAATAGAGGATGGAAATGTGAGAATTTAGGATCTCATCTTTTACTCTATCTCCTTTAATCTTCGCCATCCATTTTCAAGCCCTCTAACCCAAATTTTGAGCCATCTATACTCCATGTTGCAGCCAATCCTATTGTCCCACATAATGGGCCTTAAACCCATTTAAGCCCAAATGAATAATTTGCATTTTAAATCTAATTTAAAACACTTATCGATAACGTATATCGATTAATGTTTTTATAACTTTTATACATACAATTAATATTCATTCATGAAATCAAAATCAAATTTATAAATAATATTTCATAACATTATTTAATTTGATTAATTTATAATAATTATAAATTAATTAAATTATTTGGTCAAAAGAGATTCAACGTAATCTGTTGTGTGACTCGTTAGGTGTACATTGGGTCAACGATTAATGTCAAACTATCTGAATATTAACATTTACATTTCACTTAGCAGGTGGCATGACATTTTTGCCAAATTTATTACTTACTTGGTTTCGATAAAAATCCAAGTTTACTTTGTTAAGTGCTACCTGGTTGTGACTGTTATTTATACCAATTCCCGTTGCCAAAACTATGTCACTTTGGACTTATATAATTTGGTAACGGTCAAAATTCCAACATTGTCTACATTTAACTTTATAATCCAAGTACAATGTCCTTGGTTCAATAATAACAATTATTATTAACCGAAATGCTCTGGCAAGAGACTCTGACTTTGAGTTGACTTCAGTTGACCGTGATACTAACCTTATATAACTAAGGAGATGAATCCTCACTTGAATAGTGCTTCTCTTCCATTACTTCCACTCGACCCAATTATAATCACTCGATGGACCCCATGCCTTGATTTTACTATAGGCAAAGCGGAGCTTTCATATTAAAGACCGATGATATTCTCAAGTAGAGAGGACTATGTAAATTGGTTACATCGATATTTTCTGTTTGACCTCGATTATACAAACTAATAGAAAACTATCGAGTGAGTCGTTCCATAGTTAACCAATAACTATTAGTACCTTAACACTTTGGTGCTCTTAGCAGCCATGAGTAATACACTACCCCACATTTGGAGAGCATTACATACTCTAATCTCAATGAATGTATCGATATCCAGTCTTGACGCATCTTGACTAGAAATATTTAAAATGGTATATTTATTTTCATTGTGATAAATTACCGATGGTTATAACACTTTGTAACTACTATCTCAAAATATATCATTTATGGATTTTCTATTAAATATACTTTTAATTAACATCAATATAACATATTATATCAAGTATATAATAGAAAGAAAACACCTTTATTTTGAAGAAGATTAGTTATCAAGTTAGACATATGTAACAAATTACATAATTTTCCTAGAGTTTGCCCCTATCTCTATCAACTTAATTATTCAAAGAGTATATCTGCTTTTTTCTTCCATATTTTGCTCTACAGCTAATATTTTTGAAATAAACAAATCAAACCTCTTCTTTCTACATCTATGATAGCCTTACATTTGGAAACTATATATTTCATGCCAAATTAATACCCATTATTAAATATTTATTTTGCCTCATCTATTTAATTAAATCAATATGGAACATGCATATATTATTTTGATTTATCTTAAGGCCCTAAATAAATAAATAAAAACAATAGAAAATTAATATAACATTTACATTAGTTTCCTCCATTTTAAATTAGAATATATACAAATTAATTTGATCAAGTTGAATTTAGAAATATGTTGACTAATACTATTATTTAACACCCGGTGTGAACTTATTCTACAGTAGAATTTGAACAAATTAAATATTAAAGCATGTGTGAACTTTGTTGAAGCACCATGGTTGACATGTTATCAGTCTCTTAGAGGTCATTTAGGTGAAGTCAGATTCTCAATTTATCAAAGCCTTACTCGAAGTAACGATATATAGTGTATGTTTTCTTTTCGCCATTTTTATACTACCGAATTATCTAGAGTTTGGTCAATGGTTAAAAACTCCTATAATATATATGGTTAATTATGCAATATAATTTCAAAGCCCTAAGTTTAATCCAATAATTTTTGTTCATTCACCATTTTACTATAGCTAGATATTTTAACTTTAATTAGACTACCAATTACGGTGATATCAATTATCTACAACAAAAGAGGCGATTCCTCACTTAAGTTGTTTTTCAATTCAAGTAGTTAAGCGAATACCCAACTTTGGTTGTAACATGAGAATCATATCATGTTGTTGACCATAATTAAAGTACACACTAGACATAGGATCCATAATATTCTCATGTTTGTAGACTACCGCATATCATTATATGAGATCCTCTTTATTGACTTAGTTGTATTTAAAATAGAGAAGACATCATTAACTCACTCTATGATTTTTCCAAACAACACAATCAAATGAAATTATTGGTTGATTATGTGTTGTATTGAAATCTATTTCCTCCTTGATGAACTCCTCCTTTCTCCTAGCTTTGCTTGTGAGACCTAGCTATTAGCTTTAACTTACTCTAATTAAGGCTAGGATTTTTAGGTTTCTAGTGTATGTTATGAAATAAGAGATTGAGATTATTTATACCTCTCAAATGCCATAATTATCAAGATATCTCCTAATATTTCTTTCCTACTTATTGTACAACAAACACTTTATAATATATTAGTTCAAAAAAAATTATCCAAAAAATCATGAACGGCCTTTTAACTTTATTGGAATCACTAAATAAATTTTACCCTATATTTAATACTTTTGTTAAAAAATTAAATATTTATTTAGCATAATGATTCAAGTAAATCAATATATAACTTTTACATATTATTTTAATTAACTTAAGGCCTCTAATAAATAAATATAAACCTATTAAAATTTATGTAACATATATTAATGTTATCCATTTTAATTTATAAATTTATAAATTATTTTGATTAAGTTAAATTCAGGAATATGTTAGCAACTACTATTGTGTGACTTCCATTCGTTAACTCATCCCTTGCTATATATTAAATAATAAAGCATATGCGGACTTAGCCAAAACATAGTAGTGGATGATAGAGTTAGGGGTATGCCCTAGGTTGTGATTTGTTACATATATCAAACTCAATAATCTTGTTCGAAATAAAAGGTATTTCTTTTTATTGTATACTTGATATAATGTGATATATATTAGTTAATTAATTTATTTAAAAATATATTTAATAGAAAATCCATAAATGGTATACTTTGTGATAGTAGTTATAATGTGTTTCATCCATAAGTGATTTATCACAATAAAATAAACATATTGTTTTAAATATCCCTAATTAAGATGTATCGAGGCTAGATATCAATACAACCGTTGAGATTAGAGTACGTAACTCTCTCAAAAAGTTGGGCAGTGTAGTACTCTTGACTGTTAGGGGGCGCCAAGGGGTTACGTACAGATAGTTATTGGATAACTATGGAATAACTCATTTGATAGTTTTCTATTGGTTAATATAACTAAGGTTAAATGGAAAATATCGATGTGACAAAATTACATAGTTCTCACAACTTGAGAATACTATTAATCTTCAATGTAGAAGCTCCACTTTGATTATAGTTAAATCGTGACACGACATCCATTGAATAACACAGTTAGGTCGAGTGAAAGCGTTGGAAGTGAAACACTATTCAGGAGAGGATTCGTATCCAGGTTGGTCAACTCAAAATCAAAGTCTATGGCTAGATGTTAATAATAATTATTGTTATTGAACCAAGGGTTTTGTGTTTGGACTATAGAGTTGACTATGGATGATATTGGAATTTTGACCATTACGAAATTCCACAAATCCAAATTGACATAATTTTGATGAAGAGAATTGGTGTAAATAATCGTCACTATTAGGTAACACTTAGTAAAGTAAAATTGGATTTTACCGATACTAAGTCAGCAATAAATTTGGCCAAAATGTCACACCACTGCTAAGTGATGTTTGAAAGTTAATATTCGAATAGTCCGATATTAATCGTTGACCGAATTTACACTGAAAGAATTACTGAACCAAAATGTTGAATACTTCTTTTTCCACACGATTTAATTAATTTAGAATTACTATAAATTAATTAATATTTATGAAATATTAAGTATAAAGTTTTATTGGATGTAATAACTAATATTAAATGGTGATTTATGATGGTTATAAATATATCAACTGATATACGTTATCGTTACACGTTTAAATAAGATTTAAATGCAACACTTTTATTTTGGGTTTGGAGTGCACTGTAACTTGGCATGATGGGGTTAGACAGCTGGTCTAAGCAATATACGAGCGGCCTTGTTTTAATTAAATATAAGGTTCAAATACACTTTTCTCTCCATGATCTCTTCCTTATTTAAGCAGCATATTATTCCCTCGAAAATAATGAATTTTCACTCTCAAACCATAGCTTGTTTAGCAAAATATCCTTATCCCCATTATTTAAAAAATTCCAAACTAAAATACACCAAATTCTATTCATTTCGATTGTCAATAGTGATCAATTCAAGAGCTAGCACCTTTTGAATTGGAATCTTGTGCAAGGAGATAATCTCTTTGTTTCAACGTGTACTAATTGGCTTCAACGATAAGGTAATTCTCTAATCTATAATAATGAATTAATGTCTAATTAATTTCAATATTATATACTGTTTAGATAGATAGGTGACTATTATTATATATCTGTAGATCGTCACATGATTGATGGCGTTTGGTTACATGCGTATATAAAAAAAATTATGTATACCATGATGAAATGTGAAATGAAACTTAGCTGGCTTTTTTATATTTATTTTCAAAATTAAAACAATATTGTTTAAATGATTTTATATATCTATTATTAAATTTTAACATTATACAATCTATGTTTTAAACGATGAATAATTTTATTTATGCCAAAGAAGCGTTTGGCATAATAAAAAAACTAATTTTTATATGTATATACATACTTATATATATTGGTATTTAAATTTAATTTTAAAGTGATTTTAGGTAAGATATAAGTATGTATGGGTTTATATATAATAATATGATATGATTTTGTCAAAACAATAAAATATAAATTTTGTTTTCAAAATAAATTTTAAAATTTTTATTTTATTTTTCTTTATTTTAAACACAGACTTAATTGTTTAGATAATTTCGTAATAAAAATATTTAATAATATTTCCTAGGCCGAAGACATTATAAAGAAATAATAATAAAATTTATTTATTTACATATGCATATACAATTTTACATATATATATAAATTTGAATTAAAAAATTTAACTTTTTTAATATATTCTTTGGGCCGGGAGCATTGCCTTTATTTAAAAAACTATATATATATATATATATATATATATTTACAATTATTAACTTATGTGTTTGTACTGAAAATGATATATATATATATATATACACACACACACACACAAACAAAAAACTTTTGGATTTTACACATTTTATAATAGTCTAAATTTATTTTATAAGCTATAAACTAAAATAATTTCATATATATTATATACGATATCGTGTATGTGTATATATATGCTTATATATTTATGTATAATTTTTTAATTTACAAATTTTTTATAAAAATATATTTAAGGTACATACATATATATGTATATAAATAATATACTTCATACATAAAACTTGGTGCATATGACTATACATTTGGACGATAAACTTATATACAAGAGGGGATAACATGTCCGTTGCAGTGTAAATCCCAAACGTATACATAGACATTTCAATTCTTACTCGGATTGTAATGTTACACATGCACACACATATATGTGTATATGATACACGTATATATATAATAAAATATTAATTACATAACATAAAACTATATTATAAATTTAAATAAAATAACAATTTTATTTAAAATAAATTTAGAAAATTTGTTAATGAGTTAGACTTCATAGGCCCAACAAATATCCAAAATGGTAAAATAAATAAATTAAAACCCACTCATTTCTTCCGCTACGGGCTGGCCTAGTTCCAATAATGGTATCGGAGCCGAATAGCCTATGAGGTCTAAATTAGTCATATTAGGGCTGACTAATTAAGATTACAACTCAATTAGTAGGGTGTCTAAGAAAGGTAATGTCTACGCTGGATTGTAGGGTAATCACGTACCATGTCCTACCTGTCTATCAACCTGGCACAAATGGTTGTGTGAGCCCAAAGATTGCTCCTAATAGAAAAGGCTCAAATTTGAATTGGGCCTCAGGCAAATTACAAAAAAAAATTAAAACTAAAATAAAAATTTTAAATTTAAAAGTTAAATTTAAAATAAAACACATATAATAGAATTTGTGATATAATTTTCCAAAATGTTTGAAAATGATATAAATTTAGTCTTGAAAACATTATTTATTAATAAGATTAATAAAATAAATGAATTAATTAAATAAGTTAATTTAAATATATATATACACACATATATAATATATATAGTGATATATGTTTTGCTCTCTTGAATTGTTTAAGACGATATGAGTATACATGTGTGTATAAAAGAATTTTCAAACTTAACTAAATTTAATTAAATTTTTTTAATTAAATAAATTAATAAAAAGTTAATTAACAAATTAAATATATATATATATATATATAATACATCTGTTTTCCTATAAAGGTCATAGTATATATATTCAATTTAATATGTTATAATTGCATAAAATAATAATTAATTAAAGTGTTAATTAATTATATAAATTAAATAATTTTTAATGAATATAATGTTATACATAAAATATCGTATAAGATAAATAAAGTATAAAGTATATAATAATAAAACTTATATAATATAGACGTATAGACTGTGGAACACTAAATAAACCCTAAATAGTACATATATAAAAGTACATATACCATGATTTTTAATGTAGCTCCTGTCTTTGCCCTCCCTCCGCCAATTAATATACTGGGCTCCCGCAAGGGAGAAGCTCACTAGAGGTCGCCTCATCCCGGTTGTCCCCTGCCTAGAGGTCGCCTCCCGGTTGTCGCCCCAGTATATTAATTGGTGAATCCGACACTTGAATCGCGAGGGTATTTCATAAGAAATACATTATTCCATAAGTTAATCACTTAATTAAATACATTGAAGATTACAAATCTTTTATATAAATGTTGTCCTATACCATTTATATATTACTAAATTACTTACATACCTTCAGGATGTTGAGCAAACTCAAGCTAGAGATGTTATATGTTGTATAATTAATATATTGACTAGAGGTGTTAAGGTAACTATATGTATTTGTTGAGCAAACTCAAGGTACATAAAATATATATGGGCTGTCATGAAGTGGTAGGTGCGAGTGATTAATTTCTTTCGATTTGTTGAGAAAACTCAATGTTGAAATGAGATTTGGACAAGGAACCGTGGGTTAGGAGTTGTTTATGATACAACAAATAAGGAGTTATCTATTGCTTGTGGGGCTATTACTTCTTGATTATACTCAAGGTTAGAATTTCAAGACAGATAAGTCCTAACACCCACTAGTGAAGTCGATACACTTTTATATTTTGTCTTAGTGTTTAGAGAAACATAAAAAGACTAGTGAGACCCTTATTAGAAAAATGAAATGGTAACATTTAAACTTTCTAATATTATTAGAACATCTGCCATGTGTAATTAAAATGATGTACTTCGATAAATTTATTCATTAAATATATTGACAAAGTGTTTATCAATAAATATACAAAGTAACTAAATTAAATATTGACAAAGAAATATTAAACATGCTCACTAATAAATTTTTGCATGTTAACCCATCCAAGGTTTAATTATACAACCACTGAATACATTTGTAACTTAGTCACTTATGAGTTTACTTTCCCGAGACTATGTAGTTTCTTCAATGAGTTTTGAACTCTAAAAGCCAAACAAGAATATAAATATTTGATCCATATGCGATCACATATAAATGTTATATGGTGAATGGTCATGCAACACCCTTAATTTTAGTTTAACAATTTAATTAGATAGATTAAATCGAATAATTTAGTGGGACATGGATATGAGGTTTGATAATTTTTTAGATTAGGGCTTAACAATTAACTAATAAGATTGTTTTAAAACTTAGCATATAAAGGATATATAAGGAGGGAAAAGTAGGAATAGATCCTTCTTTTATCTCTTAAACCCTCACCCTCTCATACATTCTCACTTACACTCATAAATAATCAAAAGAGAAACTTAGATGTCGGCCGTTGCTAAGGGGAAGAAAAGAAAGAAATCAAAGTGGATTTGGAAGATATGCTTAGGGGAACTAAACACCATCAAATCCCAATTCCAACATCTAAGTTAAGGTGAATAATAAGGGAACCATCTCTATTTATTGTTCTTGAATTCGGTTATGGATGGAATCCGATTTATTTGATAGTTTTTTCGAAGTTATGGATGTATAATCATTGTTTGGATATGTTAGCACCAAAATTGGTCACCAACACCCGTGAGTAAAATTATGTAGAGAGATTAATGAAGAAAGTAAATTAAAACTAAGGGATGTATGCAAAACTAACTGCAGAAACAAGAACACCAGAATTATAGTGGTTTGTCTTAACTGCCTAAGTCCATTGTTAATATAATCTTTATTGCTTTCCTCAAAGACTTAGATATAGATACAATCCATAAATAAATAGCTCGAATACAAGTTTGAACTAAAAGAAAGCTGGTGCAGAAAATGGCAGTGTCTTCAGAGTTCTCGAAAAAGGTCCCCTCAATTGTGAAAGTGAGTTATGCTATGGATTGTGCAATATGGATAATCAATAAGGCGGAGAAAAATGTAGATAACTATATAATTAATAATGTGAAAAAAATAAGTGCAGTAAAAAGATAACACCAGATATTTTATATTGGTTCGGAGCACCGTCCTACGTCCAGTCCTAGACTTCTTATGGACTTACACTACAAACAATATCCCTCACTTAACCCGGAGGAAAAGGTCCATACAACACCTGAACAGCCGAACAGGATTTCTGCCTCAACAGCCGAAGAGGTCTTTCTGCCTGAGCAACCGAACAGGACTTCTAGTAAATACAGAAAGCTTTGTTTGACTAGTATGTTCTTGATAACACAGATATGTCTTGAAGTAAACCCTTCCTATAATCAAATCCTCAAGAGTATATTGTGTGTGTATCGATTGAAAGGAAGAAAATCACTTAGAATCGAAGAATGTATATATTAACTTAAAGATTCAAGCGACATAGAGTTTTTGATTGCTTTGAATTTCAAAGAATATAAAGTAAGAATAGATTAAGAGAATAAAACAAGAATTCGATGATTTGAAAAGAATCAAAGCATGTTTATATAGAGGATATAGAGATGCAATTATTCGTGAAAGGTCTCAATCAAAAGTTGCATCCATTCCTCTTGAAATTGGAATGAAACCCCTTCATGAAAGAACGTGTCTTTTTAGTCAAATAGCCATTATTCGCCGTTCAATCAACTGACTCAGAAGTGCTAGTCGACTGAATCTAAAAAACGTGCATTTCAAAGCAATTATCTATGCACTGACACAGGTCAGTCGACTGGCCGACCTGAGTAAGTCGACTGACCTGTGCTATGATGCACAGATCACAATAAAAAACTATATTTCGGAGTAAAATCCATTTGTGTGTGTGTGACTACTTTAGGAATGATTTTAACAATATTTTCACATAACTAAGACTCTAAATTGAGATAAATATGCATACCATATACTGAATTGAAGTCTTGATTTGATTGAAGATCCATTCTCTTTTTGTCGCCATGTTACACCATCTTGTGATCTATGATCGTCAATGATTGTTGATGTTCTTCGTCAAAATCAAAACCATGATTCAACATTCTACCCTTTTTTGATTGATGACAACATATATAATTGACGATATATCATACGAGTTATGAAGAATTAGTTTTCTCCCGTGAATAAAACACAATAATTTCTCCTCCTTTATCATCGACAAAAAGGAATACTTAGAGATAGCCAATTTACCATAATAAACATAATCACATAAACGTACCATTCGTACAACACTTCACAATATCATAATATATTACATAGTTCGTAGTCATATGAATTCAAACCAACACCATAACACATTTCTAATGCAGTTTGAAATAGAATTTACTAACGAGATTGTTCTTGAATAAATAGAAAAGAGAAATAACTTACTAACCATTAAGCCAACATATCAAAAGACAACTTAATCTACGTCCGAATCAAAGGGACTTCCTCTTATAGTTGAACCGGTTTCTTCCCTTTAGAAATATCATGAGATGTTCCGCCAGTGCCACTTGTGCTGGAGCTTGTGGCTTCGGAAGTTGACCAAGAGACTTGTGGAGCCGGCCTTTTTCCAAGGTCCAAATGCAAAGGTCCGGTAGAGGAATTTGCACAAGAAATTGCTTCCCATAAAGTTGTGAAGAACCCTTTAATCTTGTTAAGCTGCTTATCTATTTTACTTAGGCGAGAGTCAAGAATAAGTTGGTTTTTAGCGAGCAAGTCAATAGCCTCTCTTGAAGTTTGTCCAATAACTGGACGACGAATAACCTCTTCTTCGGATTGATGTGGTTGAGAAGAAGATTTTTCGGTAACCTCTTCTTTTATACTCATACTTGAATGATTGCACTAGTCCCCCCGGCTTTGCGAGGAGATGGCTGGAAGGGAGTTAGTTTCATTTCCGGACTAATATTTTTCTATGGCACAAGGTGCATTCTTTCTAAACTCTTGTTGACTTCTATAGGTATCAGCCCACGTCGCAAAGGCACCGGGTATTCTGAGGCCGTCAAGGCCATGCGAGCTGTTCTCGTGGGAGTCTGGGAGATCAAATCAGTCATTTCCAATGAATCGCTTTTAAAGTTCGGATTGTTGGAGAAATGCCGTCAAACACGTCTCCCTCCTAGCACCACTACAACCGGACCTGCCTCGGAAAAAGGCAAAGGGCAAGTTGGGCCTTCGATGCCCTCTACAAGATGAAACCCTGATCTATCTGAAGAAGGTGAAATAAAGGAGGCCGAGGCGCCAAAAAGGACCGATGAGAACTTAGGCTCTGATATTGCGCCTACAACCGACGTACCTAACGTCACCAAATTGCTTCCTCCTTTGAAGAGGCAAAAAAGATTAGCTTATAAATTGAAGAAGGAAACAGTTGGTGGGACTTCTAAAGTTACCATCACCCCAAATAAGAAAAAATTGTCTCCCCAACATCCAAAGGGTTCGCTAAAAGTTCTTTCAGACTTGACCATTCCCGATGACTTGCTGAATTATGGTTTCAACGACCTAGGAGATATGGGGCTTAATTCACCCACGAGAGGCGATGTAGGCAATTTGGCTGGTCGACATGAAGAGTCAACCCCAATAAGTAAAGCGAAAGACATTGGTCCATCGGGAGGAATCACTAGGACACACATGAACACTTATACTTCACCTTGCACTTAAACTTCAGCCATCATGTTATTCTTACTAACTTGTCCTTAGTTAATTTATGTGCAGGTGATATGTGGAGCACTTACATATTTGACCGCCTTCGTGGGTCTTCTATCTTTTATCACTCCAGCCGAGACTCGGGGTCCGGTAGACGCCGACATAGAGACGACAACAACGATGGAGACTATCATCCCCGAGATTCATCGTCATCTCGAAGGAAAACTTACATCCATTCTTCATACCCCAATGATCCTCCTCCTCAAGCAGAACAAAGCAGGGAGAAATCTGCTCAGAGGGGATCTCAATCTGAAGCTCCTCGCGACCAACACTCTGGTTCATCAAGCACTAGGCAATCTCACGAGCCTCATAATAAGTCCATGGTTTCCGCTAAACAAACTTCCTCAGCCTCTACACACGATCCATCGATAGTAGAAAAACTAGCTGAGCTTAAAGCCACATTTTTAAAAATATGCTTTGATGGATTAAAATTTCTTTTGGTGATCCATCCTATTCCTGGGCATGTTAAACAAAGTGCCATTACTTGTAATAATGATGTCTACATTCAACACGATGCATTCGTTCACTTGGCGAAAAAGTTTCTAAAGTTTCTATGGAACGTCGATATGAAATCGATCGCTTGAAACTTGAGGCCATCCACGATAAAGATATCATCAAAGCCCAGGATAAAGTGCTTTCCTTGTATAAATCTCACCTTGAGGCCGCCCAGAAGAATGCTAAGGATACTGCTGAGGCAGTCAATCGCCTGGAGGCCACACACAAAAAGGAAATTGATGAGGCGGTCCAATGCTGTGGTGCTTTAGCCTTAGAAAAGGAATCCATCCAAAAAGAAAAGGATATCCTCGCTCAGCGAGTTAAGGAATTGGAGGAGCTACTCCTAAAAGAAAAAGAAGAAAAAACTGCTGCTCAAGAAGAGTCATAACAATATTGTGATGAGATTGTCGCTACATGCCTTCTAAAAACAAAGCTTGATGAGGAGCTCTCTAAAGATGAAGCGCTGAAGGACGCAGCCCATAAGGAGGGTAAAAGAATGGTGCTCTCGAAAATCGATTCTCACCTTGAGGCTGCTACTGAGGCTGGTAAGGAGGAAATTAAGTGCTTATTCGATCCACTCATTGTTGAATACAACGATCGGGTTCTCATGCACCGAGATCTATATTTTCTGGGCGAGGGTTACCTCGAATCATTAGCTGAGTCATGGGACACCTTGATAAAAATCAAATGAGTAGAGCTAGGCACTGAGGAGGTTAATGAGGATTCTTTCGTGAAGGAAGTGCTGTGAGGAAACGAGCCTTCCGACTTATCTGCAGCCAAATCCCTTTATGGAAGAGATTCCTCCCCATCAAAAGAGAAAGACGAAGTTGCTGGTCCATCCGGGACTGAATCTCAAGTTCTTCCCTCTGTTTAGCCGACCGGTTGCTATCGAATCGATCCTTTTGAACAGGCTGTTGGTTATGATCTAGAGAAACCCGGGCTTGATATCCACATTCTCTCCCCTATCCCAGAGGGTGTGACTCCTAGAAAAACTGAGAGTCAGCCAGTGACTGGTACTTAACCTTCCTTTATAAGTTAAAATAATCATCGCTTCTTAACGGGTAATAAATGTATTCTAACATTTGTCTTTTATAACTTCATGTAGGCCATTCTTGTTGAATATGCGCTTTGCGCTATATGATTTTTGTTTGATGATAATAAACATATATACATTCATATAAATGTATTTGGTAATGTACTATTTTGTTTTTCATAGTTTAAATAAATATTTGTTGAATAAAATCAAATTACGCAGAATTCGAATTTGAATTCAAACAGAACAAGTTAAACAGATTTTGAATTCAAACAGAAATTTTTATTCAAACAAATATTTATTACAAATTGTAAATAGTACAATTTCATGCTCTCACTATACATGTACATTTTTGATTACAATCACATCACATTTACATCACGACCTTACTACATATCGCTCACACTCATATTTTTGTCTTCAACTATAATCCGGTTTGAATCCAGCATCTGAGTAATCTGCAAAAATATTTTCAAACACAGTAAAATTGAAAGAGAAATATTTTTGAAATTTAAAAGAAACGATGATTTTGAAAACATTGTTTGCCTCAGTTATTTGGGTTGTTCGTCATCATTTTTGACTGTGCAATATCTGTGCATATCGATATTTTTTTATCAGGAACAGGTAATTACAAGTGGCTGCAGTACACACGTGTACATTCGTATACGTGTGCACTGCCTCGCCAACTCGTGTGCAAAAATCAAACAAAAGCACAGAAATCAAAAACAAGGTCAAACCCAAGATAGGTTCAACTCAAAGCACCACTGACCAGACATTGCAAACACAGTCTCAGGCATGAAACAAGGTGCACCAGACCAGGTTGCAAAAATGATCAAATATACACAAATGCAGCTCAATAGACCAAAGTACAACATCAAAGACAGCACTGCAACTCAAATATACAGGCCAGTGAACATAAAAGAGAATGACTTGAAGCAGTTGTGAACAAATGTGCAAATACTAAAGATCATCAGCTACATCAAAAGCAAGTGCAACACAGTTGCAAACAACAGGAATGAATATCAAGTGATACAACTGCAAGTATCAAGACCAGAAACTCAAGCTTCAAAAAGCTACAGCAACAATGCACCAATAAAGTCGAGACAAAGCAACTGTTCTTAACCACAAGTTCAAACCAAAGCACAAAAGTGCACAGCAACACAAAACTGCAGTGGACAGCAAAGACCACATGCCACAATATCAAAAAAAAAACAGCAAGAATATGAATGCAAGCAATACACTACAAAATGCAGTGATACAATGAAACATTTTCAACATTGCAGCAGTGTGCAACTCGATATCAAATGAAGAATATGGACTACAACATGAATGTCACAAGCTAATATTACAACAATGACACAACAACAAGGCAGACTCCAAGTTCAAGAGGACAGTGAAGGCAATACACAAGTGAAGTAAACAACAATGTCGAGCTCAATGAAATACAGTGACAACTACCTAATGATCAACTGGAACTATAATGAAGTCATAATCAAAACATGAATAATGCAACAGTATCAAGTGCAGTATGCACAAGCGAAGAAACAGATGAACAATACAATATGGTGGAACAAACAAGATCAGGGCAGTGGACAGTGCAAGCCAGCAAATGCAACAAACTCAAAATGCCCAGTTATAGCCACAAGACTATCAAGCAGTGAGCAAGTGCAAATCGAGTTCCAGAAATAACAAATGCAGAAGACACAAAATTTCAACAGTGCAGTGAAACGCAGTGGTATGCAGCAGAGAAAAAATTTAAAAGCAATGGTGATGATCGAAGCTAATACAGAAGTAGTGAATTCACAATCGAAAATATACGAAATTGACAAAGTCAAATATCTCAAATCACGAAATCAATTCAAGCCGTGTGAATCAAGTTACTACAAATACGAAATTGACAAAGTCAGATTAATCCTCAGCATCAAAGCATAATCGAACGACAAAACAAGAATTTTTGCAGCAATCAGTCGAACGCAAAAATAGGAAATCAAATCCTATTAAAACCCTAATCATCATCGGCATTTCAATTCGATCGAGTTCAAGTATCAAATTAGAAAAGCAAAAGAAAACAGCACATACCGAATTCACAAGCATCAAAACTCGATCGAGCAACTGCAAGCAAGCCAGGGAAACCAATTACAGATCAATTGAAGAAACCGAAGCCCTAATTGCAACGAAGAGCCGAAGCCCTAACTGGATCAAAAGGGAACGAAGCCCTAACTGGAACGAAGCCGCCATTATTTCTCACGAACGAAGACAAAAAGAGGATCGGGTGAAATAAGGAAGTGGGCCGGTGTTTAAAAAACAAAAGGGGGTTTTGTTTTTAATTAATATTGTTAATTAGTTTAGGGCTATTTTGTACTTAATTATTGTTTTCTTTTTCTACGAATCAAAGAATTTAGGTAAATCACCACCTAGGTTTTAGGTTGTGTCTGATTGTCTATTTAGAGTTAGTTCAGTAAGCAGGGGTTGCGAGTTTGCAAAACTCTATAGGCGGTAGCAGGGTTTGCAAGTCTGTTAGAGTGTTTGTAAGCTTGATACTGTTTAATTCTAATAGAAATCTGGGAATGCAGCAGTAGGCAGGGGTTGCCGAAGCTGGGTAAATCTTGTGTAAGATTTACTTTTCAGTATATTTATTTCTGCAGTTTATTTTTGTGTTTAAATCAAGAAAATTTGCTATAACCCTATTCACCCCCCCTCTAGGGTTAATTTAGATCCTACAAGTGGTATCAGAGCCCGGTTTATATTTTTTTTAACTCTAGAGTCATGAGTCTACAAAATAATGCTTTTTCTGAGGGGCAATCTATTGCTAGGCCACCCATGTTTAACGGGAACGATTATGCTTATTGGAAAGTTAGGATGGGTATCTATCTCAATTCTGTTGATTATGAAGTTTGGGATATTATTGAAACTGGCTATAAACCCCCCACTATAATCGTTGGTGATACTGAGATTCCTAAACCTAAGGATAGGTGGGATGCTAACGATAAGAAATTGAAAACAACAAATGCTAAAGCCATGAATGCTTTGATATGTGCTCTTGATAAAAATGAATTTAATAGAATTTCTCATTGTACAACAGCACAGGAAATATGGCATACTTTGGAGGTGACACACGAAGGAACTTCTCAAGTCAAGGAGTCTCGGCTAGCCCTGTTCCGCAATGAATACGAAAACTTTGTGATGGACAAAGGCGAGAGCATAAAGGATATGTTTGGACGTTTTTCAACCTTGGTATACAATGCTAGAGCACTTGGGAAGGTATTCACTGAGGTAGAGCTTGTGCGAAAGATACTACGAGTTTTACCAATGAACTTTGAGGCAAAAGTCACGGCAATCCAAGAATCGAAAGATCTGAGCAAACTAAGCATGGAGGAGTTGATTGGAAACTTGATGACATATGAGCTTGAGCTAAAAGCAAAGGAAGAACGCAATAACTCCGAACCAAAGAAGAAGACGATTGCCTTAAAGAGCAAAGAAGAAAGCGAAGAAGAAGAAGAAGATCCAATTGAAGAGCTTGCAATGGCTGTCAATAATCTTAAAAAATGGTCAAGATTCAAGTCACGAAAGAAGAAAATAAGTGGTAATAAGTCAAAGAATTCTGACGATTCCGATAATGAATTGACATGCTATAACTGCAAGAAGCCTGGCCACTTCAAACAAAAATGTCCACTTCTCAAAAACAACAAAGGGAAGAAAAAGAAAAAGAAGGCCTTTGCAGCAACTTGGGATGATGAAGAAGGAGAGGAAGTTTCAAATAATAGCTCAGAGGAGGCTAACTTGTGTCTTATGTCAAAATCGGATTCAGAAGCAAGCTTAGAGGAATCTAGTGAGGTCTGTTGGCGGGCTAAGGAACAACAAGAATGGTTTCTAGATTCAGGTTGTTCTAGACATATGACAGGTGACAAATCGAAGTTCCTTAGCTTAGAGAATTTTAAAGGTGGAAATGTGATCATGGGAGACAATAGCAAGTGTAAGATTATTGGCAAAGGTGAAGTTGGTAACGGTATTTTTTCTTTGACTAATGTTTTATACGTTGAAAATCTGCATCACAATCTCATTTCTATTAGCCAACTATGTGACAAAGGTATGAACGTGATTTTTGATAGTGATACTTGCAAAATTATTGATAAATCTTCTAATAACATTGTTTTTATGGGCAAAAGAAAAGGGAATGTTTACTCACTTTCATTTGATAATCTAAATCTTTCTAGATGTTTGGTAGCCACTGACGAAGAGGCATATTTATGGCATAAGTGACTTGGACATGCTAGCATGAGTCTCTTAAAAAAACTCGAATCAAAAGAATTAGTCAGAGGGTTACCACATCAGAAATTTAAAAATAATAAAGTGTGTAAAGCATGTTCCTTGAGCAAGCTTAGTCGATCATCATTTCGTCCTAAAAACATTGTTAGCACATCAAGGGTCCTTGAACTAGTTCACATGGATTTATTTGGACCAAATGAAATTTCAAGCTTGAATGGAAAACGTTATTGTTATGTATTGGTTGATGATTATTCTAGATGTACATGGGTTTACTTTTTAGCCAAAAAGTCTGAATCTTTCGAATATTTTTCAAAATTTGCAAAACTTGTTCAAAATGAAAAAGGAGTTACAATTAAAACCTTGAGAAGTGATCATGGAGGCGAATTTGAAAATTTTGAATTTGAAAATTTTTGTGAAGAAAATGGTTTAAAACATGAATTTTCTGCTCCACGAACACCTCAACAAAATAGGGTGGTTGAAAGGAAAAATCGTACATTACAGGAATTGGCTAGATCCATGTTAAGTGAGTATAAGCTACCTCTAATCTTTTGGGCAGAGGCAGTGAATACTTCGTGCTATGTAATGAATAGAGTAATGATTAGACCAATACTTGGCAAAACGTCTTATGAATTGTGGCATGAAAGGAAACCTAACATTTCTTATTTTCGTATATTTGGGTGTCCTTGTTTCATTCTTAACACAGGTGATCAACTTGGAAAATTTGAATCAAAGGCTGATGATGGAATTTTCATGGGCTATTCAACAAGGAGTAAGGCTTACAGGATATATAACAAACGAACAAAGACAATTGTTGAGTCAATCAATGTGAAATTTGATGAATCTAATCTGGAAAAAACGACTGAAAGGATGGTTGACGATGGAGTAGATCCTGAAGGCACTGAAGAAGGGACATTTAGTGAGAAAACTGAAAGGAGGACTGTTGACACTGATAAATTAAGGTTCAAACCTAATCATCCTCCTGAATTAATTATTGGTGATCCTACGGAAGGTATACGTACTCGTTCCTCATTTGATGAAAATTTGTGTGCGTTTTGTTGCCATAGTGGTTTTATTTCTGAAATTGAACCTGATTCTGTTGAAATGGCTCTTAATGATGAAAATTGGTTTTTAGCAATGCAAAATGAACTTAATCAATTTGAGAGAAACAAAGTTTGGAATTTAGTTCCTAGGCCTAATGACTATCCAATTGTAGGGACTAAATGGGTGTTTAAAAATAAATTTGATGAATCAGGAAATGTAATTAGAAACAAGGCTAGGTTGGTTGCAAAAGGTTATAACCAAATAGAAGGCATAGACTTTGATGAAACATTTGCTCCAGTTGCTAGGTTAGAAGCCATTAGAATCTTGCTAAGTTTTGCATGTTACAAGGGTTTCAAACTTAAACAAATGGATGTAAAAAGTGCCTTTTTGAATGGTGATTTAAAAGAAGAAGTTTTTGTTGAACAACCACCCGGTTTTGAAAATCATGAATTTCCAAATCATGTGTATAAGCTAGAAAAAGCATTATATGGTCTTAAGCAAGCACCAAGAGCTTGGTATGACTGCCTCTGTACATATCTTTTGGAAAATGGTTTTAAAAAGGGAAGTGCTGACACGACTCTGTTTCTATTACATAAAGAACATGATTTTTTGATTGTTCAGATTTATGTGGATGATATTATTTATGGTGCTACTAATGAGCTTTTGTGTGAGAATTTTGAACAAGTCATGCAGGCTAAATTTGAGATGAGTTTGGTTGGTGAATTGAAATACTTTCTTGGATTTCAAATTAAGCAAAGCAGTGATGGTATCTTCATTTCACAATCCAAATATGTGTTGGAGCTATTGAAGAAATTTGGAGTCGAAAATTCCAAACCATTGAGAACTCCTATGAGCCCATCAACAAAGTTGGACAAAGATGAGAAAGGAATTGCAATTGATCAAAAGAAATATCGAGGGATAATTGGTTCACTTCTCTATCTTACTGCTTCTAGACCTGATATTATGTTTTCTGTGTGCTTGTGTGCACGTTTTCAAGCTAACCCCAAAGAATCTCATTTAAAAGCTACTAAACGAATTTTGAGATATCTTTCACACACACACAAATTTGGTCTATGGTACCCCTCTTGTGAAAATTTTGATTTAGTAGGTTATTCCGATGCTGATTATGCTGGTTCATTAGTTGACAGAAAAAGCACTAGTGGGACATGTTTCATGCTAGGACATTCATTAGTCTCATGGTCAAGTCGGAAACAGAATTGTGTTGCATTATCCACCACTGAAGCAGAATATATTGCTTTGGGAAGTTGTTGTGCTCAAATTCTATGGATGATGCAAACTCTTTCTGATTTTGGCTTAGTCTATAAACAAGTCCCATTAAAATGTGATAGTAGGAGTGCTATAGATTTGTCAAATAATCCTGTTCATCACTCTCGCACAAAACACATTGATGTGAGACACCACTTTCTTCGAGATCACATTGCTAAAGAAGACATTTGCATTGAATATATTTCAACAGAAACTCAACTTGCTGATATTTTCACAAAACCTCTCCCCGAAGACGGATTTTCCAAATTACGTTTAGATTTGGGAATTATAGAGGTTGACTAATCATTTTTTTTTTAAAAAAAATTTTGAATTTTGAATTTGATTCTAAATGACAATTTTTTAACTAATCTAACTCCCTAATGATTATCGAAAAGATGAATAGTGATTGAAAAAGTGATGAGTGTTGATATTTATCATATATTATAACTCGAGAAAGTATAATTAGAAAATTTCTTTAGAATTTCATAACAAGAGTTATAAAATTTTTGTTGGGTAATAATTCCATGACCATTTCTATTTCTATCATCTTTCTATCGACCATCACTCTTCAAGATCATATTTAGTATGTAAATTTGTGGTAGTTTACAAAGGAAATTATTTGTTCTTCAAATCTGTGAAGGAAATTATTTGTGCTTCAAACTTATTATTTTCAGCAATTTAAAAAAAAAATATCCAAAGTATTCACTCTCATTTAAAAGTCCTCACGGTTATGCATGTGTGAATTACTTGGATTTATGATTATGTGCTTCCATGCTCATTTAAAAGTCCTCACGGTTATGCATGTATGGAACGCATATCAAAATTAATTAATTAAATAGACAAGTTGATTCTAATCCCATTTAAAAGTCCTCACGGTTATGCGTGATTAGAAGATACTTGATTTCGTTTTTTTTAAAAAAAAAAAACTGTGAATACTACTAATCTCATTTAAAAGTCCTAACGGTTATGCATGGTTAGTAGAGATTCAAATTTCCTGAAATAAATATACCACAAATAGACAGAATTGTATGATTTTTTGATGATTTTTATCCCCATCACTTCTGAAAGTGGAATATGCGCTTGACAAGGGTAATTATGATTTTTGTTTGAGTTTTATTGAAATTTGATATTTATATTTAATTGAATTAAATGTTTGATTCATGTCGATCATTTCATCCCTATTCTATAACACTATTATTCTTTTGCTGATAACAAAAGGGGGAGAGAAAAGTTAAGATTTTGTCGAATAGAATCAAGCAAAGGTCAAATAATTTTCATTGTGCATATAGGCTCACTTATATATTTCTATGCATATATGTAGGGGGAGCATTGTGTAGAGAGGGAGCATTCAAATAGGGGGAGCAAATGAAATTATCAAATACATTTAATATATTCAAAATCTTAAATATATGTTTGTTATCATCAAAAGGGGGAGATTGTTGAATATGCGCTTTGCGCTATATGATTTTTGTTTGATGATAATAAACATATATACATTCATATAAATGTATTTGGTAATGTACTATTTTGTTTTTCATAGTTTAAATAAATATTTGTTGAATAAAATCAAATTACACAGAATTCGAATTTGAATTCAAACAGAACAAGTTAAACAGATTTTGAATTCAAACAGAAATTTTTATTCAAACAAATATTTATTACAAATTGTAAATAGTACAATTTCATGCTCTCACTATACATGTACATTTTTGATTACAATCACATCACATTTACATCACGACCTTACTACATATCGCTCACACTCATATTTTTGTCTTCAACTATAATCCGGTTTGAATCCAGCATCTGAGTAATCTGCAAAAATATTTTCAAACGCAGTAAAATTGAAAGAGAAATATTTTTGAAATTTAAAAGAAACGATGATTTTGAAAACATTGTTTGCCTCAGTTATTTGGGTTGTTCGTCATCATTTTTGACTGTGCAATATCTGTGCATATCGATATTTTTTTATCAGGAACAGGTAATTACAAGTGGCTGCAGTACACACGTGTACATTCGTATACGTGTGCACTGCCTCGCCAACTCGTGTGCAAAAATCAAACAAAAGCACAGAAATCAAAAACAAGGTCAAACCCAAGATAGGTTCAACTCAAAGCACCACTGACCAGACATTGCAAACACAGTCTCAGGCATGAAACAAGGTGCACCAGACCAGGTTGCAAAAATGATCAAATATACACAAATGCAGCTCAATAGACCAAAGTACAACATCAAAGACAGCACTGCAACTCAAATATACAGGCCAGTGAACATAAAAGAGAATGACTTGAAGCAGTTGTGAACAAATGTGCAAATACTAAAGATCATCAGCTACATCAAAAGCAAGTGCAACACAGTTGCAAACAACAGGAATGAATATCAAGTGATACAACTGCAAGTATCAAGACTAGAAACTCAAGCTTCAAAAAGCTACAGCAACAATGCACCAATAAAGTCGAGACAAAGCAACTGTTCTTAACCACAAGTTCAAACCAAAGCACAAAAGTGCACAGCAACACAAAACTGCAGTGGACAGCAAAGACCACATGCCACAATATCAAAAAAAACAGCAAGAATATGAATGCAAGCAATACACTACAAAATGCAGTGATACAATGAAACATTTTCAACATTGCAGCAGTGTGCAACTCGATATCAAATGAAGAATATGGACTACAACATGAATGTCACAAGCTAATATTACAACAATGACACAACAACAAGGCAGACTCCAAGTTCAAGAGGACAGTGAAGGCAATACACAAGTGAAGTAAACAACAATGTCGAGCTCAATGAAATACAGTGACAACTACCTAATGATCAACTGGAACTATAATGAAGTCATAATCAAAACATGAATAATGCAACAGTATCAAGTGCAGTATGCACAAGCGAAGAAACAGATGAACAATACAATATGGTGGAACAAACAAGATCAGGGCAGTGGACAGTGCAAGCCAGCAAATGCAACAAACTCAAAATGCCCAGTTATAGCCACAAGACTATCAAGCAGTGAGCAAGTGCAAATCGAGTTCCATAAATAACAAATGCAGAAGACACAAAATTTCAACAGTGCAGTGAAATGCAGTGGTATGCAGCAGAGAAAAAATTTAAAAGCAATGGTGATGATCGAAGCTAATACAGAAGTAGTGAATTCACAGTCGAAAATATACGAAATCGACAAAGTCAAATATCTCAAATCACGAAATCAATTCAAGCCGTGTGAATCAAGTTACTACAAATACGAAATTGACAAAGTCAGATTAATCCTCAGCATCAAAGCGTAATCGAACGGCAAAACAAGAATTTTTGCAGCAATCAGTCGAACGCAAAAATAGGAAATCAAATCCTATTAAAACCCTAATCATCATCGACATTTCAATTCGATCGAGTTCAAGTATCAAATTAGAAAAGCAAAAGGAAACAGCACATACCGAATTCACAAGCATCAAAACTCGATCGAGCAACTGCAAGCAAGCTAGGGCAACCAATTACAGATCAATTGAAGAAACCGAAGCCCTAATTGCAACGAAGAGCCGAAGCCCTAACTGGATCAAAAGGGAACGAAGCCCTAACTGGAACGAAGCCGCCATTATTTCTCACGAACGAAGACAAAAAGAGGATCGGGTGAAATAAGGAAGTGGGCCGGTGTTTAAAAAACAAAAGGGGGTTTTGTTTTTAATTAATATTGTTAATAAACTTATATTAATATTGTTAATTAGTTTAGGGCTATTTTGTACTTAATTATTGTTTTTTTTTTCTACGAATCAAAGAATTTAGGTAAATCACCACCTAGGTTTTAGGTTGTGTCTGATTGTCTATTTAGAGTTAGTTCAGTAAGCAGGGGTTGCGAGTTTGCAAAACTCTATAGGCGGTAGCAGGGTTTGCAAGTCTGTTAGAGTGTTTGTAAGCGTGATACTGTTTAATTCTAATAGAAATCTGGGAATGCAGCAGTAGGCAGGGGTTGCCGAAGCTGGGTAAATCTTGTGTGTGATTTACTTTTCAGTATATTTATTTCTGCAGTTTATTTTTGTGTTTAAATCAAAAAAATTTGCTATAACCCTATTCACCCCCCCCCCTCTAGGGTTAATTTAGATCCTACAATTCTGACCCCAAACCAACTCTAAGGAGCGATGCCGCCACAGAGAAGGAAAATAAATTGGGAGAGGCATATCACACTGGGAATTACCCCGGACTCGATGCTCAAATGATTGGGGCGCTCGATGAGGACAAACTCGAGAACCCCTCACCTATAGAAGAACATGATGAAGTCGAAATCATGGGCTCCTCCCAACATACTTTGAAACTAAGCATGGGGGAACAAATCATGGAAGAGGGGAAGAAGAAAGCTGAAATTAAGGCTGAGCCACAAGTGGTGGGACTGGATGATCCCCTGAACAGGCCCTTGAAGGTCATTCTCCCCGGCGGGACCAGGCTACTGGAAGTTCCTCCTCCTTCCTCGGACACCATCTCACTAGGAAGTAAAGAATCCAAAAGGAAACTCTAGGGTGAGGAGGCTACGGAGAAGCCGAGGAATGAAAAGAAATCAAAAGAGTAGCCATCCGATCGTGCCTTATCCAATCCGAATAAGTCTGAATTATGTAGATATTTCTGTTTATTTTCATAGTCGTTGTAAATAGACTTTTTGCTCCGAGTTCAGGAGAAGTTGTAGTGAAACTGAATCTTCGATTATTAAATAAAATTTTTGTTTCTTTGTTTTCGATGATCTTTGCTATTTAGCTTACTGTCTAACTTGTAGTCGAAATACCAAATCTTGTGGGTTACACAAGCTCCGGTCTGCTTCCATATGACTCGGAAATTTTTCGAATCGCAAATCTTCTAGTCCACGCTTTGGGGACTTAGAATGCTTTTAGTCTGTGCTCCAAGGACTTAGATATTTTTTGAATCATTTATACTCTAGTCCGCACTTCAGGGACTTAGGAATTTTTAAATCATTTATACTCTAGTCCGCGATCCGGGGACTTAGAGATTTTTAAATCATTTATACTCTAATCCACACTCTGGGGACTTAGAGTACTCTAGCCTGCACTCTGGAGACTTATATATTTTTAAATCATTTATACTCTAGTCCGCACTCTGGGGACTTAGAGTACTCTAGCCCGTACTCTGGGGACTTAGAGATTTTTTGAGTCGTTTATGCTCTAGTCTGCGCTCTGGGGACTCAAAGTGCTCTAGCCTGCACTCTGGGGACATAGATATTTTTAAGTCGTTTATACTCTAGTCCGTGATCTGGGGACTCAGAGTACTCTAGTCCGCACTCTGGAGACTTAGAGATTTTTAAGTCATTTATACTCTAGTCCACGCTCTGGGGACTTAGAGATTTTTAAGTTGTTTATACTCTAGTCCGTGCTCTGCGGACTCAGAGTACTCTAGTCCGCACTCTGTGGACTTAGAGATTTTTGAGTCATTTATACTCTAGTCCATGCTCTGGGGACTCAGAGTACTCTAGCCTGCACTCTGGGGATTTAGAGATTTTTAAATCGTTTATACTCTAGTCCGCACTCTAGGGACTTAGAGTACTCTAGCCTGCACTTTGGGGACTTAGAGATTTTTATTTTATCGATTGACTTTTAATCTTATGTGCGCGTTCATATGCTGGACAAAATAATGTGAATTTTTTCCATAGAATTATTGCACACAGAACATCAACAGTTCCCAGAAAAGAGGCTTCAAGCCTTTATTATCAATAATAAAATAGGAACAACTGAATTATCTTATTACATGCCGAAAACAAAAGAAAAACACACTGGAAACAATTGCCACTAAAATGAAAAGAAAACAACTAAGTGTAATAACGACGTAGATGCTATCTATTCCATGCTTGGGGGACTGTCGTGCCACCAACGGTCGCTAGCTTGAAAGTTCCCCCTCCAAGCTTTCGTTCAATGATGTATGGACCTTCCCATGTGGGATTCATATGCGAAGGGATCAAAAAAACTCACTTCAAAATGAGATCGCCTACATCAAAGATTCTCGGTCGGATTTTTTCATTATAATATCGAGCGACTCGATGCCTATATACAGCTATGCTTAAATGAGCTTCTTCATACTTTTCGTCAACAAAGTCCAGTGATTCCAATAAGAGATCCTGATTCGTCTTAGGATCATAATGAGTTACCCGATGTGAAGGAACTTCATGTTCCACGGGTATAACAGCTTCCGTGCCATATGCCAATGTGAATGGAGTGTGGCCAATCGCGGACTTGTGGTTCTGTAAGCCCAGAGTGTTGTTGGAAGCTCATCCACCCACTTGCCTCTAGCCTTCTCCAAACGTTTTTTCAATATGGATTTGATTATTTTGTTTACGGCTTCTACTTGTCCATTGGCTTTTGGATGAGCAATTACTGCAAACCTTTTCTCATTGCCATACTTTTGACAAAATTCTTTGAACTCCCTACTTTCAAACTAAGTTCCATTGTCTGTAATGATAGTTCACGGAAGGCCAAAATGACATATGATGTTTCGTACACCAAAATTAGTGACCTTTTTGTGGTGATTGTAGCTAAGGGCTCATCTTCCGCCCACTTGGTAAAGTAATCGACTACAACTATTGCGTATTTGGCACCACCTTTGGAGATTGGCAAGGAGCCGGTTATATTGATTCTCCAAATTGCAAACAGCCAAGGGATAACCATTTGTGTGAGTTCTGTCGACGGAGCTTCAGGATTCTCGCATATTTTTGACATCTGTCGCATCTTCGCACATAGTTCGCGGCTTCTTGATTCACGGTTGGCCAATGGTATCTATAGCGGAGGATCTTTTTCGCTAATGTCTGCCCCCAGTATGGTTGCTACATTCTTCTTCATGAACTTCTCTTAATACCAGTTTTATCTCATCGTGGGAAATGCACCGAACTAAGAGGACCGAGAATCCCTTTCGATACATTATTCCATCCTGCATTACATATCGCGAAGCCTTGCGAATGACTTGTCGTCTTTTGTTCTTTCTTTCGGTTAAAACCCCATGTAGCGGGTATTGCTTGAATTGGGTTATCCATGACTCAATTCTTGATTAATGTTTCTAACACAAAATCTACTTCTATCTTATTTATACTCGGAGCACGTAAGATTTTGACGGGAACCAATCCCATCTGTTGTGCATCACCAGTACTTGCGAATTTTGTCAATGAATTGGTTTCCCCATTATATTCACGTGGGATGTGTAAAATATCATAATATTCGAGGTCTGCCAATAACTCTTGAGCCCGAGCAAGGTATGGGGCAAGTCTCTGTCCCTTTTCTTGATAATCTCCCCGCACCTGGTACACCACCAATTGTGAGATCAAAAGATTTTAACCGATTTTACTCCAAGTTCCCTGATAAGTTTCAAGCCAGCAATCAATGCATGCTTCATACTCGGCTTTGTTATTTGTAGCTGGGAAATTGAGCTTCAAAGCATAATAAATTGATCGGTTTTCGAGAGTTATAAGAATTACACCAACCCCATAACAATGGTCGTTAGATGCCCCATCGTTGTATAGTTTCCATCGAATGGGGGAATAACATCCTCACTACTTCGCTCGTCTGATATGGTGAATTCTGCAATGAAGTCCGCTAGAGCCTTCCCTTGGATAGCCCTCCGTAGAAGGTTGTTGATATCAAATTGACTCAACTCAATGTTCCACTTCAACAACCTTCTAGAGGTTTCGAGTCGTTGGAACACCTGCCGCAGAGGTTGATCAGTACAAACACTGATCGAATGTGCCTGAAAATATGGATAGAGCTTGCGTGATGCAATCACCAAGTAGTAGGCTAGCTTCTCAATCTTAGGATAATTTCTCTCCGCCCCTGTTAGACGTTTACTAACATAATACACTGGCTTTCGAATTCGGTCCTCCTCACGAACTAATGTCGTACTGATGGCATGCTGAGACACGGCCAGGTAAGCATATAACACTTCATGGTCTGTAGGCTTTGACAAAACTGGGGGACTTTCCAAATGTCTCACCAGAGCTCGGAAGGCATCCTCACAGTCGGGTGTCCATTCAAAATTTCTCTTTCCGTTCTTTATCATATCAAAGAAGGGAATACATTTATCGATCGCTCTAGATATGAACCGACTCAACACACTGACCTTTCCATTTAGGCATTGTACTTGCTTTATAGTTCTGGGTGCTTGTATGTCTTGAATAGCCTGAATCTTTTCTGGATTAGCTTCAATTCCTCGTGCATTGTCAATAAAGCTCATAAACTTTCCCAACACAACACCAAAGAAACACTTTTGTAGATTGATTTCATTTAGTAGTATCTAAGTATATCAAACATCTCCGCTAAGTCTCGAATGTGGTCGTTTGACTGTCATGACTTCACGGACATGTCATCCACATAGACTTCCATTGTTTTACCAATTTGGTCTTTAAACATCCGATTTACCAAGCGCTGATAAGTCGCTCCTTCGTTCTTCAACCCAAAAGGCATCACCACATAACAATCCAGTCCAACATCCATGACAAAACTAGTGGGTTTCTGATCTGGAATGTGCATCGGGATTTGATTGTATCCTGAATATACATCTATAAATGACAATAACTCGTGACCGGCAGTTGAGTCAACCAGCTGGTCAATTCTGGGTAAAGGGAAACTATCCTTAGGGCAAGCCTTGTTCAGGTCTGATTAATTGACACAAGTCCTCCATTTCCTATTTGCTTTTCTCACTAGCACGGTGTTAGACACCTATTTAGGGTAGAGGGCGTCGCGGACAAAGCCATTGGCTTTGACTTTATCCACCTCCTCTCTGAGAGCAGCAAACCTCTTCGGGTCCATACCTCTCCTTTTTTGTTTCACCGGTACATACTTTGGGTCAATGTTCAACATATGACTTGCGATGGCGGGAGAAATCCCGCACATATTAGAGTTGGTCCAAGTGAAAACATCCAGGTTCGCTCAGAGGAAATCAGTTGGGTTCTCAGTCATTGAGGGACTGAGTTGTGATCCAATCTTAAGCATCTATGATGGGTCATCGTGGCTGATTGAAATTTCAATCGTTAGTTCAGCCGGTGCGCTTTAGGCTCCTTAGGTTCTTCATCATCATCTCTCGGATCTATGTCTCTGTAGATCCAACCCTGCTGCCCAAGCCAAGACTCGGGCGCTACTTGTCAATTTTGCGCTACCTGGATGCAGACAGAGTTTTCCACAGCCTTTTCCTTCTCTCTTCGCCGGGCCTCTCTCAACTCAGCCACATAACATGCACGACCTGTCGTCTGGTCGCCATGTACAACCCTAACTCCTATATCCGTCAGAAACTTCAAAGTCATATACCACGTGGCCAAAGCTGCCCGAAAATGAGTCAAGGCCGGTCGGCACAAAAAAACATTATACGGGGAATCAACATCCAACACAATGAACGGTAGGATCCGTACCCTCCTACATTCGCCTTCTCCTAATGCAACTGGTAATTCAACAAAACTTATCACATCAGTGGCTGCACCATTAAAACCGTGAATGCGGTCTTTAGATGGTTTCGGATCTTTTTTCCCCCATCTTCATTTGGTCGTATGCCTTTTTGAATATAATGTTGATAGAACTCCCGCAATCAATCAATATCCTTCTCACAAATGATGGCCCAATCGTTGTCGAGATGACCATCGGGTCAATGGTAAGTGCCTCCATCCGATCAACATCTCTAGTTCTGAACACTATATCATCTGTCATCATTCGTTGTTGTTTCGCTAGAATCCTATCTTCCGAGTTCGAGCAACATTCAAAGTCCGTATATTTCAAGGAACTAGTATAGCGCTCCATTTCTTGCCAAATCTTTTTTGTTGGTTAAGGCCCACCGACTATCGTGTTTATGATTAGTCTAACTACAGTCTGTGCAGGTTCCTCAGGATGGCGCGGAGCTTGCCCGTGATCGGGGTTTGACGTTCCTTGTCCGCCTTCCTGCATATTCTTAACAAACTGCTGCAACTTCTTTTGCCAAATCAGTTTCTCTATAGCATCATGGAGGTGTCTACATTCCTTAGTGTTGTGCCCATAGGTCTCATGAAATCAATGGTACTTCCCAATTTGCTTTTGTTCCTCAGTAGATTCCTTTGGGCGCGGTTTTTGGTATTGGAAGGTGTTACAAGTTGACAAATAAATATTTTCCAGAGATCCGTTCAGAGGAGTGTATTTGTTTTAAGTTGGCATCCTTGGCTTTCACTTTCCGACTTTCCTCTTTCTTTCGGAATTTCCCTTCCAGACGCTATAGACTGCTCGGCTTATTTTGAACATTGACCTTGACCATTCTAAAATTGTCGCCAGTCTGTTTTATCTCGGTGTTACTTTGCACCGCCTCTTTGTCAGGCCCTAGCGCACTGCCTCGTCTTGTCCACTGGCTTCCTCCCTTCTCATGAACTAGTGTATCTTTGAATAAAAACATTCCAAGGCAGCCGGAGGTTTTCCTGCCAACCAATCACCAAACTCTGAGTTTGGATCTACTCCTCGCATCACGACCATAAGAATAGCATGATCATTCGAGTTGCTAACTCTGATAGCTGCAACATGAAACCTTTGTAAATATTCCTTTAAAGACTCCCCTAGGGCTTGAATTACACTGGATAGAAACATCACGTCCTTTGGACGAGTGGTATGAATCCTGAACTGCTCCGCAAATTTCATCACTAACTCATCGAATTTGAAGATCGATCATGGAGGAAGTCCGGTGAACCACATGGTAACGATTCCAAATAAGATTATTGGGAAACATATACACTTAGTCGCATCATTCGCCCTAGCCAAGTCCATCATCCACTCATATCTCATTACATGTTGTCGGGGATTTGTCTTTCCCTCATAGGCTGGAATAGTTGGCATACTAAACTTCCAGGGGCATTCAGCCTGTAGGATAGCATCTGTGAGTGGAGCATGACTTCTATCTATACCCCAATCATCGTTGGATAATCCATGATTTCACTTATCAACTGTCTGACCATGGCTGACAAGTCTGGGGTCTGGATGGGAGGTGGCAAGTTGGACTCCGTCCTGCGTGACCGTCCCGGTTGGTTCCTCCTTGAATGATGGTCTCCCAAACGGGCGTCCTAGGGACCTGCTTCATTGCGTTCCTGGTGAGCTGGTCGTCCAGCTTCCACTTATGTTATAGATCCTATGTTTCCCATTCTAACTTGAGAGCGATCTCCTAGATGCAAGTGAGGGGTCACGGCTCCAAGTAAGGAACCTAGACCATTCCTGTTGGATTGATCGATTGCGCCTGTTTGTGCTGTTTTAATTCTGCGACGTCTACACTTGGGATATTCATCAGGTGAAGCGGAGCTGTCAGATGATGAGTAGGTAGCGGGACTTCCTCCAGCATTCTGATGTTGTTATTGTGTAAGTTGGGTCATGAGATTGGCGTTAGCTTGAATCTACTCATCAAGCTGTCTCCTGCTTTCTGCAAGTTCTCTCATCAGCTCGTTGAACTCTGTTCTGGTGACAACTTCTGTTTGGTTTAGGACGGCGGTGGTCCTCGCGTCGGGATTAGCTTGTTTATTGCTGGGTCCTACTTGTTGGATGCTAGCGGTCTCATTGACATCCGCATTATGGGAGGCTGATCTAATACACGATCTTCCCATTGTAGAGTTATTGGTAGGAACTTTGAGTAGAATCTATGAACTTCTTGTGAAAGAACTTGGACCTTCTTTGGGGGATTTCTTCAATCCAGTAGCGACAAAGTAGATCCTAACAGCCTAAGTTCAATGCTCAGTGAAAACACCAAAATGGGTCACTAACACCCTTGAGTAAAATTATGTAGTGAGATTAATGAAGAAAGTAGATTAAAATTGAGGGATGTATGAAAAACTAACTGGAGAAACAAGAACACCAGAATTATAGTGGTTCGGCGTAACTGCCTACGTCCACTATTAATATAACTTTTATTGCTTTCCTCAAAGACTTGAATACAGATACAATCCGTAAACAAATAGCTCAAATACAATTTTGAACTGAAAGAAAGCTAGTGCAGAAAATGACAGAGTGTCTTCAGAGTTCTCGAAAAAGGTCCCCTCAACTGTACCTCTGCCCCCTCTATTTATAGGCAGAGATAGGTTAGATATCCTATGTAAGCCCATAACCGAGGTATCTCAACACATATATAGAAATCCCGAGTTGACCTACCCAGATATATCGAGCGACCTTCGGCCGATCGAAAAATGCCGACCTAGTATGGTTGATTGGTTGCCATTGAGTAATTAACTCAAAGTGAACTCTTGAAGGACTCGGGAAACTTGCGGTGGATTTCGAAGCAAAGCAGCGCCGGCTTCCTCACTTCATTGTTGATCCCATGTACAAGCTAAACTCCTCATTGTGCACTGAACCAGATACACCGTCCACACATGCCGAACCACCTCAGACCAAACGGCGCCAGCTTCCCTTTTACGAGCAATACCTGCTAACCCGTCAAGGCTGAGCCACATGCGTCCTAAGTCTTTGGCCGAGCTACACGTTCCAATCCAATCTAACCGAGCCATGTTCTTCGACAGACTTGACCAAGCCATATTCTTCGACAGCCTTGACCGAGCCATATTCTTCGACAGACTTGATCGAGCCATGTTCTTCGACAGCCTTGAACGAGCCATTTTCTTTGACAGCCTTGACTGAGATATTTTCTTCGACAGACTCGACCGAGCCATGTTCTTCGACAGACTTGACCGAGCCACATGTTCCAAACCAATCTAATCGAGCCATGCGTTCTGAGCTGCCTTAACCGAGCCATGCATAAATGTAGAATCATATCGATTCCACCAAACAATTATATCTCTATCCTTTCCTTGGTCGGAATTTTGTATGGTGCGAACTATCACCTCTGCAGCTATCGTCTTGTAGCCTAGCCAAGGTGCCGGGTAATAGGATAGAACAATGATTTGTGGAATATTTATAAAATTATTTGGATTGGTTTTAAGCTTTGATTTTCTGGTATGTTGTATAAAACATTAATTTGGAGATGAGTTTTTTTATTTCATAATTTTCCTGTGGAGGAAATTATGTTTATTCGGGTTTGAATTATTAAAAAATAATTATATAATTAACCTCGAAATTTTTATACGGAAAAGAAAATGATAATTCTGATTTTTAGAGATTTTTGGGGATTTTTCCCAAGTAATTATGAATCACAATGAATTTATTATGTTAGAAAGCATTCAAATTAATAATTAAATAGGGATATCAATTAGTTAAGTTGGTGCATGTTTTAATGGAAAACTGGTTGCGGTAGATTTTTTGAAAAAATTGGGTAAAGTATAGTATATCCAATAGAAAATTGACAAGAGTTAAAATTTGGTGAAAAATAATTACTTTTAACAAAAATAAATCAGTTTTTACGATAAGTACGATATAGCCATATTGCGCACATCAATGCTGAACCCCAACGACATCAATTTGAATGGATACATACGATATCAACTATATTAGTATATAACGGATCTGTTCTGGTTGGAATCATAGTATAAAATATGCGGCATAGAATTGATGTCAATATGTGGCATAGAATTATTGGTGATGTGGAAATCTCATAGTGAACCAGGGTTACGCCGCCCGCCTTTATATCTTTGTTTTAAAATCTATATTGCACGATATTGATACAACTAGATTTCGCCATTGTTTTAAAATGATGTCGCATACCACTATTTCGATTATTTTCTATATCAGCACCATAGCATGAGGCAGTGATGTCGCAAGTAATATTTTTGATTTTAACCATTTTACGGTGATGATGCCGCTATTACTAGGTTTCAGTATAAAGGAAATTTATATCAAGGGTTGTCAATGTCGACACCTCGTGTTTTATGCCATAGAGCCGAAGTATTGTGTTTTAAGACATTATAGTATTAATGCCACAAGTGATTGATTTTCGACGATAATGCCAAGCAGTATTAATCGTTATATGCTTTGGAAATTTGACATTGTTCATTGGGGATGCCCATGCATAACATATTGACACCATTGTTTTATGAATCGACATTAATCATTGGGGATACCAAAGGATATCATTTTGAGATGTTATAAATTTAAGGGGAATACAACCTAATTGGGGCTACTAACAAACATACATTGAACATTGTAGTTAAACATGCATTAAATTGATAAGTGATGGGTTCATAGTTATCCTAGGAAAAATATAGGATGTGTGATGGATAGTCCACATCATGCCGAAGATGGATAGTCTATATATGATTAATGAAGGGTTCATAGTGATCCTAGGAAAACTATAGGATGTAAGATGGACAGCCTGCATCATTCTAATTAAATGAAATATATGAGATGGATAGTCCACATAACTTTGACGATGAAACTATGTGCGATGGGTAGTCCATATGGTAGGGGATGGGTAATGCAAATAATAATTACATGTGAGATGGATAGTCCCCATAAATATAAGATGGATGGTCGTTTGAAAGTATTACAGATATCAGATGAAATCAAGACGGATAGTCAAATAAATTTTGGATGGGTAATCCAATGCATGTTACATGATTACGAATGTTTATTTATTATGTTTTAACCATGATGGATGCAGGAGCACAGTATATGGTTGATATGTTTTGGTTAAGATACTAGTGAGGGGAAAACCTGTTCCACTCAGTGGCGTGATCTCACTGGATATCTATTTGGTTTGAGATGGTAGGTTATTGTTCACACCGAACTGCTTTCTGACATGAAGTTCTCATTTTTCCCTTAAACTCTTAGATACTCATTTGAGTATATCATGAGTAAGGGTTTTCAGGTTTTCTATTAGACAAATAAGCTTTCAAAGACGTGGAGGAGGCAATCTAGCTATATTAGGAGTTCCTATTTCTCCGCTGTGTTGTTTTGGAAGTAATGGCAAAGTTGTATAATTGCCATGTATTAGATTTTGTTCAACCAAGGAGGCGTCTTCATGTATCTCTCTTGAGTATGTTATAATAATTATATTTTCTCGAAACGTGGGATTACGAACGGGATTATGTAATAAATACACAATGTTATTTATGAAATGTAACGTGAAAACATGTTATTAAACTGTGTTTGAAAATTTTCATATTCATATAATTTGTAATATTTATATCATTAACATAGCTACATTCTATCACCGAAAATTAGTAGTATGAATGACTGCGACATCCGTAGCACTTAGATTCGGGCCTCAAAGTGGAGATGTTACAGGACATAATTCGTAATGTACGAAACCTTGTTGAAATAAGCAAGTAAACTATAGTGTAAGATCGTGTATTCAATATGATTGATCACTATAATAGTCTTGTTATGTTAAATGTAACACAAGGTTAAAGGCTACAAGATAGATCAAAGAATTCGATCATTGAAATGTCAGTTTGACCAGTATACGTAAATGTAATTTATTTGATATCCTTAAATGTTAAGGATGACCAAATACACTTTTATAAAGGGTTCGTTATGATACCGTAGCAAGGATATTTGAATGGTTCCACCATTTAGAAAGGAAATCGAATGTGTAAGAGTGGATATAATCTAAGGCACAATTGGGATGAAGAAATCACTTATTCTTCATAATGAAACATCAGAAATGAGTATTGTAAAATAATAGTTGATACTTAACATTGGGATGTGAAATATGATTTCTATTCTAAAATATATTTTCACATAGAATTTTTCCTATGAAGTTTACTTTTTTGAATTGAACATACTTGATCTGAAAATTCTTGATGGCAAACTAGTTATAGTAAATGAAATAAATAGCCTATATTAAGTAGACAAATGGAGCTTTGTATTTCATATGTTGTTATCATAATGGCAGAAGTAGTGAGAGAATGTCATATAACACTTATTGATCGTATTAGGTTACAAAAATTAATTTTGTAGTATATACCAAACATTATTTATGAAATAATAATAGTTTTTCAGTGTTGACTTAAAAATAGACATAGTTTTATTTCAATATGAATATTTTGAATATTTGTTATAAAATTAAAACTATAGTGTTGGTATTTGTGATGCATTAGAAAATACAGAAGTATCCAAATTTATTTACAATTATTTTAGAATTATGGACTAGGCCATAGTTTTGAGAAATAATTTTTGACTGTATGATTATGAATCATGTGGTACTGGTAAATTATATCTTAAAAAATTGAGGGCAAAACACCCATTCAATGGGAGCATGATAAATGTTGATGAACTCTTTGGATTGATATATATATATATATATATATATATATGTATGTATATGTATATGTAATTGCAAGTCTATTAATACCAAAATGGTTCGATGCACTTCGTTATATTCACCGATACGTTATCACCGACATGGACATGTGTTTTGATACCCATGTAGTATGTCTATGATAAGCTCATAGAGTATAAAACCGAAGTGAATAAAATAACATGCAATAGAAAATAAAATTAATTCAGTTGATCATATTGATGAGTACATTGGAATGAGTTCTAAATGTACCTAGAATGAATAAAGATTCAGTCCCAATAGTCACTTCTCCCTATTATAAATAATGATCCATCGATAAGGAGTAATCGAACTTTATTTAACAAAGTATGATTAATGTGGTGAGTGAAGTTAAGTCAACTACTTTCGATAAGGTCATGTACCTAATAGTAGTACACAGGATTAAAATTAATTTTGTCTAAAAGAATAGTTTACAAAATCATACAAGATAAATGTTTATAAGAAACCCTAACATATCGTAGGCCAAGGAATTGGCAGGTTGTATGAGTTGAAAGAGTGCATGTAATAATTGCATATAATCGCATATAACTTTGCATGTAATAAGAAACCTAAAGAGTGCATGTAACTTTGCAGTAAATGAATTTCTTTTAGAAATATTGGTAGTAAAATGAATTTGGATACGATCCAATGATAAAATTAACTACAAGGGATGAACTGAAATGAACCAAACCTAAATGAACACAACACATTAAGATGTTTAATATATATTCTCACATATTAAAGAGAATCTATGAGTTTCTCATCAATTCGAGAAAGATAATCCTCAGCTGTAAATTAAAAAATTAAGAGTGTCAACTTCACGATATAGTATGATGCGCAAATCCGAAATGGATTCCAAGTGCATTACCAAAGTATGATTTTGACATTTGCACCTGAAGGGTGTAACGACACAGAATTTCAGTCATTTAAAATTCATATATTTAATTGATCTTAAATATTAAATAGTAAATTTTATAAGTTGAGTAACTTATGTTTCAAATATCCTGATTTAATTGGATAATTAAATTGTTTAATTTAATATTTGAAATTGCAGAAATAATTTGATTTTGAATAAATTGTGAATGAAAACAATTTATAAAGTTGAATTAAATTATATTTGATTTAGCATGATGTGGGTAAACTGTTAAAATTAAATTAAAGTAAATTCATAGAAATTGAATATTTTAATATTTAGTTAACGTGTAAAAATAGTCATTTTTGACAAAGACTCGAATTTCGACGAAACAAGTTTCATTTGATCCGTAATGTTATATTGTTGTAGGATTTCAAATTTCGTGTCAATAGGATTTATGGTTCGGACGTGCAAAGCTGAAACGCGTAGAAATTTATTTAAGTAAAATTTTAATTAAAATAAGTCAATTTGAATACCTATCTTCCAAATACAATGGAATTGGCCCTCGATATATATTCCATTATGTTCGAAATAGTGGTAAAACATTATAAATGTCAGGCGGCACGCTTCGTTTGGATTTTGGAAAAATTTCGGATGAATAGTGCGCGAAAATTTTCTATATAAGCACCTCATTTTTTCCTTTTTTCACAAACCCTAGCCCATGAAACCCTAGCCGCTACCCATGTTTCTATGGCTATAAAATCATCATCTTTCTCCGTCTATTACTCAAAATCAGTCAACTTTCACGTCTCGCCTTCAACTAGAACATTATAGAGCACGTCGAGAGCTTTTAATCCAACGGTGGTGATCATTTAATTCGTCGTGTAGAGGCACGATTTTGGCCGCGTATACCCGGAATTTATGCACGATTTTCAAGGCGATGGAGGGTTCAGTTCGACATCGTTCAAGGTGAAGGTGGAGTCGGCGATGGGATACAGCACGGTGGTCTCTGATCATCTTCAAGCATCATGTAGAAGAAGCAGTGAACTCGAGAAGGTGGCGGCCGATGTGTTATTCACGTACGTAAAAGAAGGAAGAAGAAAACAACCGCGATCCAGATCTCTTCAAAGAAAATAAACGGTCGAGATTAAAAGTAGGTTTAAAAATAAAAATAAAATTTGTAAATTATGTTATATAAATTCATGTAAACTTTAAAATGTTGTAACTTCTTCGCATGTGGTCGAAAATTGATGAAACAAATTGCATTGGGTTCATATTGACGAACACTGCAATGGAGTTAGATTGGAGCTAGTAAAAGTTTTGGATAAAATTAAATGCCTATTTAATTTTATTCGGAATAAAACGCTTCAACGACGATTGGAATCAAAGTGAGTGCAACTCACTCTTTCTGTCTCGCTTATATTTTTATGTAAGTGAGAATAAATTTATTTTATGTAGATTGATGATTGTTTGGATGATATTATATATATATATATTGATTGATTTGGATTTTCCTGCCTATTGGAGCAGATGATACCATATATGTTCCCGTGTATGAGAAAACGACCATTTGTACGTGCGTCTGCCTTGAAGTGGACATTGTACACATATTCTCATATGTATATTTGTTGCAGGTGATAGGTTAGAGAGATCCAACTGGATTCCTCACCAGTGTTGATTTTCTTTACTGATATTGTTATATATTTTGTTATCATATGATATATGATGGTTTGGATACCAGGATCGATATGATTGATGTGAATCATCTTGTTTAGCATTTTTGTAGCATTGGGCCATATTTTTGGAATTTTTAAAATATTAAAGTGATGCTTTCAGATTGTAAAAGGATTTCAAAGTGATTTTGATAATAGATGTTTTATTAATTTTTGAATTGTTAAGAAAATGGATTTATATTAAATAAATAAAAGTTATAATTTTTATGATATAAAAATTATGATTTTTGTGAAATATACTTAAGTATGATTTTAAGTTATATAAGTTTTAATAATAAGTTGCAAATTATTAAAATAATAAGTCAGTTTAAAGGAAATCAAAATATATTTTTGGAATAAGGAGTTAACTATTTGGTAAATAGTTAAATTGAAAATTTTGAATTTATTATAAACGGTTTATATATAAGATTTACAAAACTGATATTTTATAAATAAAAAGAAATGGAATTATGAAGGAGTTCTTATAAATGTTAAAATGAAGTTAAAAATTGAATCTTATAAGCGAATAAGATTTATAAATTTAGGAAGTTATAAAAAGAATGAATTTGTAAATAAGTGATTTATAAGTGAATTAACTTATGATCGGATTTGAAATGTAAATGAGAAATAAACGGAATTTGTTGATAAAGGAATTTTATAAATGGAAGTTTTTATAAAATATAAATGGAATTTATAAACAATTATTTTATAAATCCGAAATCAAATTGAATTTGGTAAGTTAATGTGAAAGTTTATTAAAGGAATTATATTCACGATTTTGGACAGTAGATAATTCTTTAAATTAAATATGTAGAAGTATTGAATTTGATAAACGAATTGTATTCATGATTTTGGATAGTGGATAATCCTTTAATAAATGTGTAGAAGCAATGAATTTAGAAAGAGAATTATATTCACGATTTTGGACAGTGGATAATCCTTTAAATTAAATGTGTAGAAGTAATGAATTTGGCCAGGAATTATATTCATGATTTTGGACAGTGAATAATCTTTTAACTAAATAAATGTTTTGAAAAGTGATCTTTTAAATGAAGTTAAAAGGTTTGAAGATGTTTTAAAAGGTGTGAGCATCAAATACATAAATTTGAACATTCATTGTTGAAATAGACGTTTTCGAGAAGTAAGGAAACTATGGACTATAACACTGTTGTTATAGTAAATGATGTTCGAAAGGAGATGTTTTGTATAGTATATGGGATTTATATATCTATCTAATTATCGAATCCTTATACTAATGATTTTGGGTTGTCGTAACAATGTTTTACGCAACATTCGTTTTGACTCAACAAAGCGTGTGTTGAAAAATATTAAGCTTTATTAAAGTGATTGTGAATATGCTTATACTGTTGATATAAGTATATGGAAATGTTTTCCAAATAGTGAAGTATTGAAATGGTTTTGGAATTATATCTTTTTAAAGATAATTTGCAGTGAATATTTGGAAAGTGATTTAATTAATCAAAGATTTATTAAAAAGGCCCAGTGATTGCTTATGGTGCTAGATATTTGTTTGTTTGCTTTGATAATCAAATAACCGACTATCAAATTTGGTCATTTTAGTTCCTTGACTTGATGTGGAAACTATTTAGTCGTACACTTAGTACGTATCCATCTGTGTAGGGTTGATTATCGTTTATGTTAAGGACATTGATTCATGTAGTGTGGAGTAATACTCAAATCTATTGAGCTTCCTTCTTGGCCGAAGGATAGCAAGTTGAAAGTTGGAGACATAATAAGTTTATGAGACTTAGTTTCTATGTGAGGTTGAGAAACGCTTTTACATTATTGGTGCGAAGAGACCGGGATCAAATTTATCTTAAAACCACTTCGGACCAATGTATATACGTTCGATTGTGCAGGATGTGATAACACTGATATTTAGGATTTTCATAGTGGAGGACTGCTTGTTGATCGTCTGGGGTTAAAATCCCAATATACATTCAGTACCAGTAGACTCTCTGTTATGAAATATCCATTGTAAGGACTATTCGCTACTAATCCTAGGGATTTCCCGACGGGATATGGTAGGAAAGTGCCTTCGCTTTGTCCTGTTCCTGGACAACTTGTATTGACAAGTGTCTGACACTGCCTTTCTAAGATTACGTACATTGATTTTTACAAATGTATATCAGTGGTGGCGGAGAAGGCAACTTCTCTTAGCTTCACACCCTCCTTGAGACATACGAACTCAAGAGTTTTATTTTTGTGGAAGGCAGTTAGTAGTCAATAGAAATGGCTGTGTGGCATTTAAAGCGATATGATATATGATATGTGAAAGGTAATCGTTACCTTAGGCCTCATCAACCGAAAATAACCGAAGCGGGGTTAGATGCGGAAAGGCTAAGTGGTTCATTCCTAATTAGGATATGATCATTCTCTTCTAAATATATTTCTTCCCGCTATGACGTTCGGAATGTACATTAATGTGGTTTGTATGCTATGAGGGCCCTTAGAAAGGTCGGTAATGACCTGGGGATGACATATTCAGTACTACCTAGTTACAGAGGTAGGTCGGTCTTGTGTTGGTAGAGGGCAGATGTTATGTGCCTCGGTACATTCCTCTAGAGATGTACTGCGTGAAGGTAGTCCCTTCACATGGTCATTTTTATGGAAATTCAAACTCCACTACGAGCTTGCGGTTTTGTTTGTGTTGGCATAATGGATAGCCCCGAAATGCTATATAGGTAACCATTTCGGCTATGATTAATATTATTTATGCAATAGACACCAGTATAATATAATATGATTTGAAATGAAATGTTTTGGTTATCGTAAGTTAAAAACATGTATGTGTTTATGTGTGGGCATATCTTACGAGATAATTTTATTTTGAAAAGGAAATTTTTTGGTAATTCAATAAATTCAGTTGAGTATGTTTCTCATACTGGTTTACCAGACTGATCCGGACGTTAGTCCCTTTCAATGTTCGAGTCAAGCCGATTATATTTACATGTATAGAGCTGGTGCTTTTAGAGCTTCAACGGGAGAGCTAGAGATCTTCATTTTCGTATAAACGTATTTGTTTATTATCCGCTTCGCATTTTGTTGTTGTATATTGTCAACAATTGTAAGGGCATGTTATTATAACTATGCAGGATGATGATTAGTGATTGATTATTGAACTCTGCTTGAAGTGTGTATGTACATTCTCTGTTTTGTAAAGATCATTGATATGATATTATATGTGTTCAGCTGCAATGTGAGACTCTGTATTGTTCTATTTGGTTCTCTCTTCTCTCTTTCTTCTCTCCTCGTCTTCTCTCTTCTTTTCTTTCTCATGACTTTCCATCAGTCTGTACTTTTGGGTCGAACATATGTGGTTTATTGTCGATTCAAAGGGTACAGATTTATGGGTCATCACAGATAAGATCCATCCACCGCAAATGTGTCTTCAAGAGAAAGACAAATGCATTGGAATATTGCGAGCCATATTAATAAGAATAAGCATCATAAATTTCAATTGCTTTAATTGACATGATAAATTCGTTATTCATCGGGCTTAAGTTGATTTACACATAAAATTATCGCTTGGTATGACTTTATGTTTGGTACATATGTGTTGGTATGAAAATACTAAATAATGATTTAGAATAGATTGTTTGCAATATCTCATAGTTATTACTGAACTTAATTAATGTGTTAGCTTCCTTCTTGTTTCCGCACTCATCTTCTTCTTTTTCTCATAAATTTCCCAATTCTAACTCCTTTATCGATCGCGGTTTTTCTTCTAATTGATCCAACGCATGCACATATGTGGTCGGAGATTTTCAGTTTTCTTCTCCGCAAAATATTTCATAGAAGCCAAGATCCAAGAATTAGTTAGATTCCATAAGAAGGGGTAAGATTTGCTATCGTTGTGGAGATTTTTCCCATTTGGCTAAGGATTGTTGCAATCATATTAGATGCTTTGGTGTGGCTACTTTGGCCACAAAAAGATCGAATGCTCGATGAAATTCAATCCTTCTTATAACAGGCGTAAAAATCTTTCTATCACCGAGCATGGTTTTATTTTTGTTCTTAAAAGTATGAAACTTAAGAGAATTCTTTTAGATCATCTATGGTCTCAGAGGAAAGAACGTATCGTCTTGGAGGAATTGTTCTAACACTTTGACGCAATCAATGCAGCTAATATTGCCAAGAATTATAGATTGAAATTTGGTGATCCTGTGGATTATTTTGGAAAGTATGCTTCCTCCTTAGATGGCAATGATTCGGTTGTGGGTACGTTGCCAGATTATTGTGATAATTTTGGAGATACGAGCATTTGTAAAGGCCTTTTTGAAACTTCAGATATCTCTGTTGTGATTCATAAGGAGGAGCTTAAGATCTTTGATCCTTTGTAATTTGATCATGTTGTTTCGCATTGTAGGTTAGACCCTCTTTCTTTGAGAACCAGTGATACAGTAGGTGAATATGGGTATACTGCCTATTCTAGGGGGGTTCTGTTTCTATATTTCAACTGAATGATTTGAATAAAGACTTTGATTATGTGCATAATAAAAAATTATGTGTTAAATCTTGTGATATGGAGAGTTTTAAGATAGCCACTTCTAACCGCTTTGAGTGTCTCAAGTCTTTGGAGGATTTAAATAAGAGCTCTGATTTGTTAAATGGAGCAGTTGTGAATTCTCATTGTATTGATGGTAGTATTGATGTTCCTTCATTTTCTGAATCTTTAATTTGTGAGAACAGACTTGAGTATGGGTTTCATAAGAGCAATGATACATCTCATAGTTTATTAGAGGATTTTGAGGGTGGAGTTTTTAACAGGGTAACTGATCTTTCAGACAGACAGGTAATAGTTAATGTGCGCAGTGAATCAAAGGACTTATATGATGGTATACATAAGTCAGATGATGTTTTAGGAGATGTTTATCCCTTGGATAGGCATGATAGTGTGGTTGTGGGAAGATTGTCAAACTTTGGTGATGTACAGTTTCAGTCTGAGGCAGTGGCGATCTTTAATACTTTGCTTGTGTCTAATGTCCTCTTGCGCTCAATGAAAGAAAGAAAAAAGCAAATTATGTTATCGCAGTAGAGGTATCGGTTGAGGAGGGATTTGTTGTAATTTATGAAGATCCTATGATTGATGCATTATAGCACTTCAACTGTAATGGCAGAGATCCAAAATGAGATTGGAGGTGGCATTGATATCTCAGATGTTGGTTATGCATAAGGTGATGTATCTCAATGTGCTCATTGCACTTCAGCAATAAATTTAGTGATCCAAACTGAGGTCGGAGATTTTCCTATGATTGAGGGTGGTATTGCGGCAGAGGATATATCTCAACATGCACAGAGCAGTGCTATTGTAAATGCAAGGATCCATGGTGATGTTCCTATGATTGAGGATGTTAATGCGACAGATGGTATTTCTCAACATGCACAGAACTGTGATGATGTAAATGTAGTGATGCAATCTATGAATGGTGAAGACCCTGTGATTAAAGGTGGTTATGCGGAAGAGGGTATTTCTCAACATGCACAGAGCTATGCCGATGAAAATATAGTGATGCAATCTGTGATTGGAGAAGTTTCTGTGTTTGCTAGTAGTAATGCGGCAGAAGGTATATCTCAATGTGCATATAACAGTGCTGAAGCTAATGTAGTGATTCAACTTGAAAATGGAGATGGAGTTGATATTCCAGATGGTGGTAATGTGGCAGGTGTTGTATCACAATGTGCATGTGATGTTGTAATATCGAAATTTCCTATGATAGATGAGTGCATGGAAAGAAAGTATTTAAACTCTGATGATCATTCTGATGTGCACAAGGATACTATGAATGTCTCTGAAGTCTGGAGTAATTCAGCTGAGTGTTTGAGTGTTGATTTTATGCATTGTGATTCCAGTGAGTTTTGTGATGATATACACATGGATACTGATGTGCACAAGAACATACATATGTTAATGTAGAGGATTTATTACATCGCGAGACAAGTTTGTATACAGTTATTTTTAGTGAATGCATGATTGGCAGCAGAGATTCATTTTGGTCTTTATCGACAAAGAATGTAGAAAGGTCGCATGATAATGTTAACTATGTGGGATTGTCAGTTTATTATAATACTGGAGGTTTTAGATTTATATTATATTGTTGCCTTGCATCTTTAAGAAGATCTTCACCTTCTACTATCCATGCTTGTGTTTCTACTCATACTCCCAAAGCTGTTTAAAAGAATTAGTAGGGGTATATCAACAGCAAAGATTAGAAGGAGTCCTCGATTGAAACTTAAAGCTTCTAAGGCTTATGCGTGAGGGCTGACGGCTATGTAGGGGAGTTATTATAATGATTGTTGTTTTGGAGACTGTATCTGGCTTGAGCAGATGCGGTTTGTTATTCTGAGGTTTTATTAGGTATGGTTGTTGAGGTTGAGGTTGTAGGAGTTGTTATAGAAGGCTGCTCATTTCTTGGAGTCGTTTTAGGCATTAGATTCTTATTAGAGTAGATTGTTTAGGGTAAGTCTTTATTTTCATAGGCTTTTGGGTGGGTTTTATTATTTTTTTCTTTATTGGTAGCTCCTTATTTTTGGTGATGTGTGTGTGTGTGGGGTGGAGGGGAGGGGGGGGGGGGGGCTCTCCTTTACTTTATAGGATCACACTTTCTCTCAAAAAAAGAATAAGCTGTTTGCACATAGCAAGCAAAGTATCTCGAAGTTAGCCGGAGGGGGGGATATTGAGTTTTTGGATTTCATGGATATGATCCAAGAAATGATACAAAAGTATCATTTTATAAGCATCAGAATTGAATAAGCATTTTGATAAAAACATCGAATGGTTTGATTTTCAGTCAAAATGTAGAGGAAACGTGTGCCCATAAGAAAGAACCACTAAAAGGTACATATATGTTTCTAGGCTATAAGTAAACAGCATACTGCTGATTGTTAATAACGTGCTTGTGTTAAAATCAATAAATTGTGGCTGTTTATACTTGATATTGGATTTGCAAATTATATCTTTTATAGTAAGTATAAGGATATTGGGAATGTACCAAACGTTAAGCAAAGATGCCTTATTAAAATGTTAATTTGGAACATGTAAGATGAATTCCTTATGCTTTGGCAATAGAAATTATTATACATGTTGTATTGTCTACAATATCATAATTTTCTTATGTATTTGGTACATGAAGCAAATATCAAATCCAAATCAAGATCACTAAATGGTAGTTTAGAGTATTGTCGAGTATTTACGATATACTAAAGAGTTGTTTATAAAAACAACAAACTGCTTATGAAGGAGTGTGCAAATTCAAACTTCATGAGTGATATTAAGTGTAATGTGTCAATATTAAATTCGTGCTCGAACTTTAGTTAAGGAACTTTAAGTCGAAAATGTTTGAAATAAAAGGTTATGGCTAATTCAACAAAAGGCTAAGTACATTGCCTTAAATAGCTCCGCAATAAAAGAAATGTATAAATATAAATGCACAAATTTATAACTGGACTATGGTTGATTCCAAAGTATTAAGAATACAACATGATTGTTATATGATAACAATGTAATGATAAGAGCTCACTAGAAGTTGAAAAACATACTTCGAATAGTTTCACATGATAAATGTAGTTTATCAGCATCAGAGGTAGTTGATTGATATAGTAGATAATTAAAACAACATAGTAGATCCATTCATGAAGATTCTAACTTGATCGGTTTTCATCAAACCGATCTAAATGATGGAATTTAGATTCCATAATTGTCCCTAAGTGCAAGTGGGAGATTGATATAGTTAGAGATATGCTCTAAGGCAATTATGTAATATTTTACATATATCTAACTCGATAATCAATTTTTTTTGAAATAAAAGGTGTTTTATTTGTATTATATACTTAACATGATGTGTTACATATTAATTTATTAATTTAATTAAAGTATATTTAATAGAAAATCCATAAATTATATGTTGTGTGGTAGTAGCTACAACGCTTTTATTTAGGCGTAGAATGCATTATGGCTTGGCATGATGGGGTTAGATGGCTGGTCTAGGCAATACATGGCTGTCTTGGGTTTGATTAAATAGGGTGTGTTGATTTAGTTGAAGGAAAAGAGTAAGAGAGAAATATAAGGATCAGATCCACTTTTCTCTCCATGATCTCTTCCTTATTTAAGCAACACCTCCTCCCTTTGAAAATAAGGTTTTTTCACTCTCTAACCCTAGCTTGTATAGCCGAAAATCCTTAGCCCCATTACCATTAAAATTCCAAACTAAAATACATCAGATTCTACTTCATTTCGATTGTCGGTGGTGATTAGTTCAGGAGCCAACACCTTTCTAAATTGGAATCTTGTTTAAGGAGATAATCTCTCCGTTTCAATGCGTACTAATTAGCTTTCATGATAAGGTAATTCTTTGATCTATAATAATAGATACGTGGGGTCACACACACGCACAAACACACAGATATATATATATATATATATATATATATATATATATATATATCCGTATATATATATATATATATCCGTATATCGTTAATGATTGATGGTTGTTTGGTTAGATGCATATATTAAAAAATTGTCTATACCATGATAATTAACCTCACAACTATAAATAAGATATCCTTTTATTTTCTAAATTAAACAATGTATTATTTAAATGATTTTATTTTATAAATCTATAATTAACATCATACAATCTATGTTTTGAATGATGAATAATTTTTATTTGTGCTAAAGAAGCTTTCTGCAATAATAAAAAATAATTTATATACATGTGTGTGTATTATTAAATTTATTTTAAAATTGATTTTAGATAAGATATAAGTATATATGGCTTAATATATTATAATATGGTATAAAAAAATTTCAAAACATTAAAACATAAATTTTGTTTTCGAAAATAATTTTAAATTTTTTTTATCCTGTTTTTCATTATTTTAAACACGGATTTAATTATTTAAATAATTTAGTAGTAGAAAAATTAATAATATTTTCCAAGCCGAAAACATTATAATAATATGTTTATTTATTTATATAAATATGTATATAGTATATATATGTATGTATGTATTCAAATTAAAAAAATTAATTTTATTTTACATATTATCTGGGTCGAGAGCATTATCATTATTAAAAAAACTATATATATTTATTTAATATTAATAACTTATGTGTATGTGTGTGTCTATACAGTTAAAGCCCCGCTAAATCCCCGCTATAGCGCATAGCGCTCTTGGACCGCTACGCTATTTCAATTTAGCTCTATTAAACAGTAGATCCGCTTTAAACCCGCTATTTTCATCTGTTAAATCAAGTTTTTTTAGTAGCCACTTTAGCAATATTAATATATAAAGATTGATTTAATAGTTCTCTTTTAAACCAAATTAATAAGTTTATGGTAAATACCTAATCCTAAGGCATAAGTGCTCAATTTAAGTTAGAAATCTATCTGTTTGCGCAAAAAATGGGCAAACACCTCAAAGTCGTACGATTTAGCTGATTTTATGTTGTTCTTAGCGATTTGGGTGATTTATGCAAATATATAAAAAACAGGGACTAAACTGTAAAAGACACATAGATTTATAGTGGTTCGGCCAGAATGTGCCTACGTCCACTTTATATGTTATTCTCCTTTTTCTCTTCAGATTACAAGTACAAAGCTTTGGTTACAAGTATATGAAAGTTGTTTGAAAGTTCCTTCCGTGCTTGAGCTCTCAAACTTGTCTGCCATTGTTGTACCCCCTGCCCCTCTATTTATAGAGTGAGGCTGGGGGCAGGGCTCTTGGATGTCTATAGCTGCTGGTGGGCCTGAGCTGAAGCAATCTGGTTTGGCATCATTCTGGTTCGGCAGCGTCTTGGCTTGGTGGAAGGTGTAGTATTTTGGTTCGGTGGTGATGTTGGTTCGGTATTGGCTTGGAGAGGTGGTGGTTCGGTAGTGGCTATATGGGGTTTGGACTGGTGGAGGTTGGTCCGGTGTGGGTACTACCGAATGGACCTTATACTGAGAACGCCGAATGAACCATGGGGAGTTCGAATACCGAAAGAACTCAAACACTTGAACTACCGGACGAAACTGAGGTGTTTTAAGTACCGGATGGCACTTATTACCGGATGAACTCGGGGAGTGTAGTGTCGAACGAACTCTTGCCTTGCTTTACCGAATGAACCTTTGCACTTGAATCATGAGTGAAATCCCTGACTTATATACGCTTGCTTGCTTTTTCTTGGTTCGGTCGTGGTGGAAACGCACACAACATTGATATTCCAGTTTTGACCAAAAATGAGATAACACTTTGCTCCCCAAAATATGCCTTGCGGTAGGAAGGCATGTTTTGTAATGCCATGAGCTGGATGTTCATATCCTGTTGATGTCCTGCAAAGGAATTTACAGTTTTATGTGATCTCAAATGACGACCGTTCGGGATCGAGATATTTGAGATGAAGTGCGACCGTTCATGGTCAAGCGCCTAACTTCAAATGACGATCGTTCGGGATCGAGCCATTCGAGGTGAAGTGCGACCGTGCGCGGTCAAGTGGCGGCCGTTCGAGGCGAATTGTGACTGTTCGAAGTCGGGTGTCGTTCGAGGCGAATTGTGACTGTTCGAAGTCGGGTGCCGTTCGAGGCGAGAAAGTGTGCCCAGGAGGGCTTGGGGTGCCGTTCGAGGCGAGAAAGTGTGCCCAGGAGGGCTTGGTATTACTGATGCCAGGCTCACGTTCGAGTGGGTCCTTGGATCGTTTGTGTGCCTATTGGAGGCGAGTAAGTGTGCCGGGGGGGCTTGGTATTGTTGATACCAGGTTCACGTTCGAGTGGGTCCCTGAATCGTTTGCCAGATTTCATGTTCGGGGGAGTTTCTGAATCAAATACTTTGGCGGTTCATCGCCATACAAGAGGTGCTTGTGGACCGTTCGCGATCCAACGGGCATACGAGTAAATTTGCAAATATCAAAGCAATAACCATACGAATTCCACAACAGGAATGTTCAAGTCAAGATCAAAGCAAGAGCAAGACGAGGATGTCAAAGCGTAAATTCTTACTATGGTGCGGTCAGTAGTCATTCATAGCATGCCTATGGATCGTGCGCGATCGCTTACATGTGTAAATGATCTAACCGTGCTAGTGAGAGATTTGCGACTTGTTCATCGCTTTCGACCTGCCCCTCGAGTTCAGGAGGGAATTTTACCTGCCCCCTGGATGAGCGTTCATTCCTTACCAGGTTTCTCAGAGGCCCCTATCTCTCTCTCTGGGATTGGATCAACATGCTCCAAGTGTGGTGCCCCCATGCAGGATCGATGCCTGATTAGCTTCTGAAGAAGCCTCTTGATTTTCCTCCATGTTCACATCTCTCTGGCCTTGGCCTTCTGCTTGATTGTCTTGCCATGACTCATCCAATCTTAATCTCTAAACTCTCAAGTTCGAATTCCAAGCGGTAGAATCCTTGAGTTCAATTCTCAGTGAAAGCACCAAAAATGTTTGCGCAAAAAATGGACAAACACCTCAAAGTCGTACGATTTAGCTGATTTTATATTGTTCTTAGCGATTTGGGTGATTTATGCAAATATATAAAAAAACAGGGACTAAACTATAAAAGACACACAGATTTATAGTGGTTCGGCCAGAACGTGCCTACGTCCACTTTATATGTTATTCTCCTTTTTCTCTTCAGATTACAAGTACAAAGGTTTGGTTACAAGTATATGAAAGTTGTTTGAAAGTTCCTTCCGTGCTTGAGCTCTCAAACTTGTCTGCCATTGTTGTACCCCTATCCCTCTATTTATAGAGTGAGGCTGGGGGCAGGGCTCCTGGATGTCTATAGCTGCTGGTGGGCCTGGGCTGAAGCAATCTGGTTTGGCATCATTCTGGTTCGGCGGCGTCTTGGCTTGGTGGAAGGTGTAGTATTTTGGTTCAGTGGTGATGTTGGTTCGGCATTGGCGTGGAGAGATGGTGGTTCGGTAGTGGCTATATGGGGTTTGGACCGGTGGACGTTGGTCCGGTGTGGGTACTACCGAATGGACCTTATACTGAGAATGCCGAATGAACCATGGGGAGTTCGAATACCGAACGAACTCAAACACTTGAACTACCGGACGAAACTGAGGGGTTTTAAGTACCGGATGGCACTTATTACCGGATGAACTCGGGGAGTGTAGTGTCGAACGAACTCTTGCCTTGCTTTACCGAATGAACCTTTGCACTTGAATCATGAGTGAAATCCCTGACTTATATACGCTTGCTTGCTTTTTCTCAGTGAAAGCACCAAAAATGTTTGCGCAAAAAATGGGCAAACACCTCAAAGTCGTACGATTTAGCTGATTTTATGTTGTTCTTAGCGATTTGGGTGATTTATGCAAATATAAAAAAAACAGGGACTAAACTGTAAAAGACACACAGATTTATAGTGGTTCGGCCAGAACGTGCCTACGTCCACTTTATATGTTATTCTCCTTTTTCTCTTCAGATTACAAGTACAAAGGTTTGGTTACAAGTATATGAAAGTTGTTTGAAAGTTCCTTCCGTGATTGAGCTCTCAAACTTGTCTGCCATTGTTGTACCCCTGTCCCTCTATTTATAGAGTGAGGCTGAGGGCAGGGCTCCTGGATGTCTATAGCTGCTGGTGGGCCTGGGCTGAAGCAATCTGGTTTGGCATCATTCTGGTTCGGCGGCGTCTTGGCTTGGTGGAAGGTGTAGTATTTTGGTTCAGTGGTGATGTTGGTTCGGCATTGGCGTGGAGAGATGGTGGTTCGGTAGTGGCTATATGGGGTTTGGACCGGTGGACGTTGGTCCGGTGTGGGTACTACCGAATGGACCTTATACTGAGAACGCCGAATGAACCATGGGGAGTTCGAATACCGAACGAACTCAAACACTTGAACTACCGGACGAAACTGAGGGGTTTTAAGTACCGGATGGCACTTATTACCGGATGAACTCGGGGAGTGTAGTGTCGAACGAACTCTTGCCTTGCTTTACCGAATGAACCTTTGCACTTGAATCATGAGTGAAATCCCTGACTTATATACGCTTGCTTGCTTTTTCTTGGTTCGGTCGTGGTGGAAACGCACACAACATTGATATTCCAGTTTTGACCAAAAATGGGATAACACTATCGTAGTCATCAAATCTAGTTTGCATAAATCATGATATTCTTCGGTTTGTTACATAAGATTAAAAAATATTTCTTTTTTACACAAATGAAGTGAGAGTGAGAATAGATTAACTTTAAATATTTGGTTTTATATCTAATGAAGCTTTTTGCACCTCCGCTATTTTCCGCTATATGTCAACTTTATCTCCACTATAACTTTTTACACCTCCACCGCTACAGAACCACTAAACGCTTTAACTACACAGGTGTAGGTGGGTGTGTGTACATATATATATCCGAATAAACAAAACTTCTGGATTTTATGGTATTTAATAATGGACTAAAATTATTTTATAAACTATTAATTAAAATAATTTCGTATATATATAAATATATGTTATATGATAGTATATATCTATACATATATATTTACATATAATTTTGTAATTTATAAAATTCTTCATATAAAATTATTTAAGGTTGCATATATATATGTGTGTGTGTGTGTGTGTGTGTGTGTGTGTGTAATTAATATACTTCATACATATGAACTTGATGCATATGACTGTATTTTTGGACGATGCACATGTATACAAGAGGGGCTAACATGTCTGTTGCGGTGTAAATCCTAGCATTTATACACAGACATGTCAAACCTTACATGGATTACTATGTTACACATGCACACACACACACATATATATGTATATGATACATGTATATATACAATATCATATTAATTATGTAATATAAAACTATATTATAAATTTAAATAAAATAGCGATTTTATTAAAAGAAATTTAGAAAAGTTCTAAATGAGTTAAACTTCACAAGCCCATAAAAATCCAAAATGGTAAAAAATAATAATTGAAATGCACTCATTTCTTCCGATGCGGGCTAGCCACTAGTTCAGTTGTTTATAGGTCATCTAAGTGAAAATTTAATTTATAATCCTTTTAAGCTACACCATAAAACAACAATGTATTGTGCACATTTTCTCTTCATCATTCTTAAATCACTAAGACATCTGCGGCTTGGACAAGGTCCACACTTTGATAATGTCCATGGTTAATTACGAAGTTCAAACTATAAAATCTATGTTTCAACCAACAATATTTATTTATTAACCGACTTAGTGTTGCTAGAGATATTACCTTTAAGCTGATTACCAATTACACTGCCACTAATCTTTATACAGATAAGACGGATCCTCTATTAGATGGTGTCTCACTTCATATGATTTGACATGTATCCAGCTATTATTGTAACACGACCTGAACTATTGTATGATTGACCATATCAAAATACATGTTTATACATATATGATTTACAGTATTATCAAGTTAAAAATCTATTGCACATTGTTATATGAACATATTTGACCTAGATATATTTAGCATATAGAAGACTCTCAGCGAGTCGTTCTGTAATTGTTCCAGACATCTACAAGTATGTTACCCATTGGTACCATCAAAAGTCTAAGAAAATCATTGTCCATCGTGGGGAGAGCGTTACATAGTTAGTCTCTACAAATGTTTCAATGTCTCGTTCTCGACTAGGAATATTTAAGTATAGGTGTTTATTTCTATGATCCAATACTCATGGTTATGAACACGTTCGTAACAACGATCGACTAAACAATTTATCCTAGAGATTTTCTATTTATATATATTTAATGTATTATAAGGTTTATTTTTATCACTGTATAACAATATATATAGTAGAAAATAAAATCAAAAACTTAATTTTATTTTGAATGATTTTGACACAGTTGTCCAAGCCGATCATTAAAGAGACCATTGGAGCCTACTTCACTATTGAACTCTATCCCCCTCTACTTTGATTTTAATGAAACCTTACATCTAAAACGAGGAGATGGCTAGAAAATGAAAAAAAATGATATACACAATAGTCAAAAGACCTCGACCGCAAAGATAGAATCTAAGTGCTAGATATTTGATTTGAGTGGGGCTAGAATTTTAATAGAATCACGTCATCATCTTGTTCGGTTTACCTAGTCATGGTGTAGAAAATAAATATCCAACATGTTCATGGCATAGAACCAAACCTTCCAAAGAGCTACACAATTTGTTCAAGAAAAAAACTCGTACACCCTTGAAACCCCTTTTCCCCTACCCTAGCATGCGATGAAGAAAATCTCTTAACCTCAAATTTCTCAATCTTTGTATGCCAAATAAATGCAAAAATCACTCAATCTCCATGTGATGTGTCATTTTGCAAAATACTGGATTATGTGTTAACTGCTTATTGGAAGGGTACAGTGAAACTGAAATGTACAATGAAACATGAAATGATGGATGCAAGTGATATGCACACCAAAATGCAAGAGTATTATAAAATTATACAAAACTACAAATAATTAAAATATATAAAGAACGATAATTATCCACTTGCATAAACAAACCACATTGGTTATGAATGACAGTAGGAATGTCGACTCAACATGGATGAGTTCCACTTATAATTAGCATTCCAACGGTTGAGGATGTGTCTTTTGGAGAGTGTTGTGGAATAATTTAGATCTTTTGCTTTCTTAATAAGAGTATGAACTATTCGACTTTCTCGAGTTTCAAAATTTTGGGTAGTATTTTAGCTTTCCAAACATCTGTTAATTTTCACCATTCTCCAACCTATTCGGCATAGAGCGTATTCTAAGTGAAATTGTTTGAGGTGAAAATGGAAATGTCATTGAAAATCTCATTTAAAACGATGTCGACCAAGTTCAAAATGACGACCTATGAAATAAACACCATCCTCCCCATCGTAGTCCGCAAACACTAGGATTATGTTGAATCCCTTTCAACCGATGGATATTTCCACGTACTTGATTAGTTGATCGTTCAAACGAAGTTTAATAACGAGTTCAACGCTAGTGCAAGTGTTCAACATAGATCGTATAGGAGATAATTAGTCCATCAGGTATCATTTGAGCATTCTTATCATTATCGTGAAAGCTTCTCAACTTTCAAGCGACAAGACATGGTATACACGATAATGTTAGAAAACACTGAACGCATGCTCGGGTATTTTTATGTCGAAATTATGGGGAAAACCAAAAACATTATGGATGAAATGTATTTTCAACTACTAATCATTATTTATACTATTATATTATTAATGAGTTCAACTTTAAGAGCACACGGGCCCTTTTGAATTTTGGTAACCGAGCAGTACTGTTCTTTTTTCTTCTTCTTGTATTCCTACCGTATTCGCTTTTCCCCTCCTTCCACTGCGTCTTTCTTCTTTCTCCTTTTAGGTCTTCATAAGTTGTTTTCACGCAAGGAATCCAATTAGTTTTCCTTCCGGTCCTAAAGTCTCTTCTCTCGGTTTGGCTTCAAGAAACAAGACAAACTTATTTACGAAGCAGAAAAGAATTGACAAGAAATAATCAAACCCTAACCCTGAACCGATTGAATCCGAATCCAATTCACCAAACCCTAACCTTAATTCGTCATATCATCCTCAAGATCTTGCCTTCGGCTACATGTTTGAAATCCCCAAACCTCGTCTCCAAGGTAAAGGCAAGGAAGGGGCCATGTCGTCGTCTTCGCTGCCACTATTGTGTAAATCCTAATTTTTTGGATATATCTTATGTCCGCGTTTCGTGAAGTAAATTATGTTCATTGTTCTCAAACTTTGATTTTTCAATATTTTACTTCCCATATTTTACTCTTTTTTAATGTTAGGTGGCTTATCGCAATCGTGCAAATTCATATTTTAGCTTTCTAGCAGATTAAAAAACATGAATATGTAAAAATTATCATAGTAGATTTGCACACCATCACCTATATTTTAGCTGTTTAACATATACTCTACAACGATAATCATATATGTTTCCTGTATATTTTGTATACTTCTTCCTATTTTTGATAAAAACAAAATTTCTACCATTAGTTGTTCATTGTATTGTTTGGTCTTTAATTTAATTTAATACTGAATTATCTTAGATATTTAAACTATGTTTTAGCTACAAACTTTGATGGACTTTATGTCATCATTTCAACAGATCCATCCGCGAATGTTGAATTTGCAGTGTCAGTATGAAGGTACTATTATTACCTGTCTATGTATACCAAAGGGTACATGATAGTTGTTTTCTGATTTAGATAGGAAACAAGATTTTATATTTTTAGTGTTTATATTCTTCCGAAGTTTTTGGATTACGTTTACTGTGTGACCTTGCTTTCGTCGGTCTGTCTTACATACTACTTTAGGCATATCAAAGACTGAAGCAATTTTTTATGCTAATTAACTATGCTTTCAAGATAGAACCATGTATGTAATTGTTGCAACGGTCTGATAAATATGATGAATTTTAGTCGCTATTATTTGTACTATTAGTCACTATATTTTTACTCCTGGTTTCATTTGATGAAAATAATTACTTTGTAGTCATATAAAATGGTTTAATTAAATTGTTGAAAGAGCACTCCTTATTATTTGAAGTATCGAAATATAGTTAAATCGGCAACACAATAATTTTTAAATCAAAAATTGGTTTAGCTCTCTTTTTCCTGTGGGGTATATTAGACAACAATTGGAATGTGTTCAACTCTGGATTTGAGCATACTGTAAATTGCACTTTTGGCCATGTTGCACTAAGTTAGTCTAACATCTTAGCAAAAATGGTTTATGCCACCTGTATTTTTGACCATCATTGAAACATAAAATGTTTATCACTAATGAACCTATCCTTTATGTGTTTGTGTATACACATCATACACACAGAGATATGTTTGTGACTGTATGTTCCATTAGTTAAACATACAAAAAATAAAAGGTATTGTTTAGACACTAAGGTGTCCATTTTTACCTTTTGTAATTTTTAATTTTATCGATGTTTCATTCTTATCGCTGAAAAAGTCGTTTTAATCCATTAACATCATCATTTAGTACCTTCAATGCTCTTAAACATTTAATGTACTGGAAAAACTGATTTTTTTTTTAATGATTTCTATTGATGTATTCTTCCATTTCCTATAGATTGACGATTCAGGTTCATTTCTTAAAGTGAATGCAGAAAGATGATGCCAGGTAGAATTTAATGTCTGTAATTGAGATGTACGCTTTTTGCCATCATCAATTGTGCCAGGTAAAATTTCTTAATATCGATACCTTATGTCTTGTTCAAAGAAAACCACTTAGGAATTGAGTATGATTGCAATGTGATTCATGCTGAATTATACTTTTTTGCTGTTTGGTGTCAGGGGAGCACAGTTGCGATAACACTACTTTAATAGATATTTACAGCAATGCATATACAATATGATTCTTGCTTTTACTAACCTTTCAACCCCAAGTGTAAGATCCTGATCCTACAATTGAGTAATTCTTCAACCAGTATTACTGGAACATCTGCAATGCATACTCCATTCGATACAATTCTATATTATTTACATTTCCCAATCATTTTCAACTATTAAGTTTCTTAAGTTGTAATGGTAAGCACTTACAAAGTTATGACCAATTGCATGTCCAAGCTAACTTCACCCTTTTTTTTAACTATGTAAAAATTATCAAAAATTGTTCATTTACAGATTTCATGGTAAGCAGTCCGCCTACATCACATCTCCAAGCATTTTACACCCATGATAATTTATCATCCACTGGAGTTCAAGAACACGGCAATATTGAAGACTAGAAGAATGGTGCTACTTTATATTCCTTCTGAAACAAAAACAAATTAGATTCAACAATATGTACCGTATATGTCAATTCCTTAATATATAATATACATATCATGGGATGTCTCGGTACTACATAATTAAATGTATGCATGGTAAGTTTATTATAATATAGCATTGATTCTATATGTTAAGTGAAATATAATGTACACGACACATTCTATAACTTTGGCTGAACTTTGATATAGGAAAATCATTACTTCAATGAAACTTATTTTAGTTTTTAATAGCATAGCTGATAATCTTGATATATTAGTTTATGCTAATATATTTTTGGAAGACATGGTAATAAGCATTTTTTCATGTAACTTGCAACTTATTCAATGACACTTTCTTTTGATTGAAATCATCGAATATTTTTTTTGGACTTGCATGTACTTTAATGGCTTTAAGTATTATAGTTTGCATTATTTAGGCTCAAGATATTTTCTGATTTTGTTCATAATGTGACATTCACTGCCAACTCTAATATTGTTTAGTTAATAGGTCCAAGTCACTGTCTTAAGAATCAGACGTGCCATATATTTCAATTATGAAACCTTATTGTAACTTAAATGATATCTATTTCATAACATGAGTGCCATTATTTGATTATCGTTTATCAAATAATATGTTGTTCGGTTATCTACATATCACTTATTGATTTTTCTTCAAACTGTTTAGGAATGTTTCAACAGAAAAAAATGAACAACTTGCTTGGAACATGTGCAGAAAATATATGAAGTGTGGGAATATATGTAAACTGCTTTCTAGCTTCCAACCATTAATATTTATCCTCTCAATTTAACTTGCTTGAAATAGATGACATCAATCCAGGTCTTGGTGGAGTTGTGGAGGCAGTCTGAACAGGTGTGCATCTGAACGCAGTGGGCCTATGTTGAGCTCAGTTTTAGAATTCGATCCATGTATTCCATAATATCCAACTGATTCTTATTTGATCCATCTGATTACTTATTAATAACATGATGTTGTTTTGGCCATAGCCATAAGAAAATTTACATATAACTGAAATATACGCGGCATATTTCACTTACTTTGAGGTTTAATACAGGTTGGAAAAAAATCTACAGTTGTTCCCAATCCAATGCAAGGAAACGGCAACTTTGGTAGAGCCTTCTATAAAGGAACAATGCGCACTATTTAACTCAAATATCCTATGTGCTTTTACCGTTGTGGGACTGTATTCTACCCAACTTAATCCTCTTGGAAGTTAAAATACGTTGCTTTCATGTTCATTAAGTCGACTGTTGTAATTTTCTTTTTTGGGTTTTATATGTTTTTTGGTTGAATCTTAAATTCCTTGGACCAAGGATACAAATTTAAAAAAAAATTGATCTTTTAGTTAGTGTTAAAATTTTGATAAAACGAGCTGACATTTTTCTTCTTCTTAGGTTTATTCATTTTAATTGAGGTTTAGTGTAAGTGATAACTCTTTACTGATGTTTTTTTCACTTCTCACATGTACAGTTTTAGAAATTTTATTTTGCCCAGATTTTTTATATAAACATTTAGTTTTATAATAATATTCATATACAAAATTTTATGAATCCTTTCTTAGTATGATAAAAAATGATCTCCAGATCCTCTATTTATATTTTACTGTTCTTTCTGTCTGGACCATTACAAGGTAGGTAGAGCTGACAGAAACACCAGCCGACGAGTAAATCAAAATGCTTTTATAAATTCTCTTGGCTATCAATAAGAAGTCCGCTGAAATAAGCAGCTTAGTTTGATTGTATTCTTATACATATGAAAGTCATGAGATAGGGTCTTTCTGGTAAGTGTATGAAGTTATAGCATAGAATGAATCTAAGGAAACATAAGCCTGAAATAGACTACTTGATTGGAATTGTATAATGGGAGCTTGAGTCTGGTAGTAATAATTATTTTACTATTTATCAGTTCTGTTACAAAAACGTGCCGCTTTCTTAATGTTGATTCAAATGTACATTATTCATGTTTATTTTACTGCAAAGCCATTAATATGCATAGACACATTGGTTATTTTTCCAGGTTGCTCCCGATAGTAAGGGAAATCATTACGTTGATGGATGAAATAAAGCCAACATTGCCTTCAACTGCAATTTACCAAGCCGCGTCACATTGATTTTTATTATGTTTTAACTACTTTTGTTGTTTCATCAGTCCAAAAAGGCCTGTACAATAATATTTTCTGACTATATATTTAGCTATATATTTCTGCAGTAGCTTGAAATATTTTATCATTCCCTACCATTTTGACAACTTTAACAAATTGTACTTTCTGATGGTCAGAGTATTTTCTATTTTGAACTTATCTTTGGATGCAAAAAACCACATCTTTCAACTTATTGCCATCAAAGTGTTCATGTAATATATCGTCGGCCCATGTGCAAAAACATATTTCGTGCAATTTATTGTTATTCTCGCAGGCTACTAAAAAATTGTACATTGTTGTTTCTAAAATTCACTTGAACCCACTTATTTCTGACTATCATCCTATGCAAAAAAAAAATTCAAGCTATTTCCACCCATATCACCTACAATGTGCTTCAATTGTATGAAATATAAATTTCTTGCATAGCCACATTTGTTGTTATTATTACCTAAAAATATGTAATTATTTCTCATCAAATCCGTGTACGAAGCTCGGGTTTGCACTAGTTGTCAAAAGTATAATGGAGAGCAAATTGTTAAAGTTCATGTTACATCACATTATACAACTAGGGACAGACATTTTTTTTCCTAATATGATAATGAAACTTAAAGACGCTTTTATCCAAAATAATGTGGGCATTTCAAGGCAACAAATATGAGCATGCACAGCAAAGATTACCAACAGTGTACTTAATATACATCAATATCTTATATATGTAATGTGTACATACTACATAGGTACATTCTGTAACAACAGTTCAGCCAAAACTCATTCAGGTTCACCAAATTTTATACAACTTTTATAATAGCAGTCTGAACCAATATGACAGATCACTTGGTTAAGTAATAGATAAACAGGAAAAGGGCTACAAAAGAAGCCACCATGGTCGCCATTCTCCTGCTAGATTTTGTTTCAAATACCTGATTAATCAAAATGCATACCATAAATAGTAAACACAAAAAAGTCGCCACTGCTACAAGAATCTGTTTAAACAAAATGTCCAGGCCACACATTTTAATCTATGCCAGCATTCATGGAACCATCACGAAGTCACTAATTCTATGCAGGTAAATTCCATTTGGATGGCACAACATTTTAAAAAAACTTGAAATATAAACTGTAGTAGTACATACCATCTTGAATCGGTCCATGGTACCAGAAAGTACCCCCCTTGAAGAATCCATTTCATTACCCTATAACAAGAATCTTAGGGGTTACTTTGTAGATTGATTAATTTTATCCAGAATGGGAAAAAATACAAGTACCATTCGGTCAAGCACACGGTTGTGGCTCTCCACTTCTTCATGTATATCACCAGTCAGCTGCAGAACAATGTGTAACATCAAATAGTTTTCATACAGGACGATTGATCATTTATAGTTGCTAAAAATATATGTGAAATGCAGCATCTTGCAACTGTATACATGCAACTAAACTTGAAGACAGGGATGCTCATGTAGATTTTCTCATAGCCATGATTGTCGATTTATAACAAAACAAATCATAGTATCCATCTTAATTAAAAAAATTCAATCATTAGTATAATGTCACTGACAAGAACTTTTTACTAAGATGGCTAAAATTTTAGTTTAAGATTCAAGTTGTGCAACTTCTTCTCTCTTTTTTTTAACACTCGACTCGTATACTTAGGATCAATAGTCTGTAAACATCACAAGTATGCACTGATCCACAATTGATTCAAGTAAATCAATGGGATTAACATCATTGACGGAAATCTACCCTCGCACCTTTCATTTGGCAACACAGTGTTTTGACCAAGCTGAACTAGAATAATCAACATTTTAACATTTAGGCAAAACAGTATAGGTGTAGCTTAACTTCTACGTGATATTTTATGATACTTGGACACCAACACATCCCGGAGACACAAAGCATATTAAAATGAATGAAAAATTAGGTCCCATTGGCATGGAAAAACTAACAGTGCTCTACACATAGCCACATTCTTCTTGGACTGGAGTAAGTATGCATTATCTTGAATGGGACACCACTAAAAAACTTTAGTATAGTACACATGTACAAGAGTCTTACTCTTACAAGGAGAACAATAGTATGATACCTTGAATAGCAATGCTTTCTAATAACTGACCATTATGATTCACAAAATTACAGAATAATGACTGGCTTCAAAGTAGAAAGCACCATACAAAGCTAAATTAATGCAGGTATCATGCAAAAAAATAGGCAGGTATTATGCGAGCGTAACAAAATCATAGTGATCCCACACAATATACATGTGGTTTTATCAGTGAAGGAAAAGTTAGTTTCATGTCAAGTTGGTTGGGCTGATGAGAAGTGAAGTAATATAACATGCTGCAAATAAGTTAAGCTTACTCTTTTGAGTATATTAACTCTGTCATGCAAATTGTCCACTTCTTTTTCATTATCATGCTCATCAATTTCATGAGAAGAGTAAGCCCGGATTCCACCTTCCTCGATTCCATCAAATAAAGCATTTCTGTTATTGCGGTAGTCCCTGCAAATCATCAACAAAAAACCCTATGTAATAACTTATGGCTGTAATTGATAAGCTATAGGCTTAGATACAATGTGTTACTAGAATTGAAATCACCTGCTCCCAAAGTTGTGTATCCTAGCTTGCCCAACCAATATGAGTTCAAGAAATTTTGCAAAAAGAACCATATATTGAATCGAGGTGAATATTTTTGCAAAATTCCTTGAGCTTCTATTGTTTGGGCACACTGGGACACAAAGTGATAGGACAAGGTGATTTGAACCCATGATATCATACAAGAATTGCTAGCCAAAATCATGAAAAGTCGGTATCCAACAAAAAACACGCGCACAGTCACCATTCACCATACATGTTTCTTTTTACAGTCATGTTGTTATTGCAGCAACCTTGCATGCTTTCATCATCTTTTGACATGTTTATCAACCTTAAATTTTCAGTTTTCTAGAGGCCCGATGTAGATAACTATTTTACCACTATACAACCAGTTAATGGACAAATGATTAGAAAGACTCATAGTTGGTCTCTGAACATTCCCTTTTTTTTTCTTTCTTTTTTTTGAAAGAAAATGAACCGACCACAAGAGGTCACATCACACTATGACATACCGACACTGGAGAGCTTAATGCACTATACTAGTGAAAGAGTCCAATGATGCACAAATAATGTGAAAATTGGATTAGTTGGTTAGCCAGTTGAGTGGTACGCCAGTTTTTAATGCTATAATTTTGTTGTAAAAAACTAGAAATTCATAGCGATCGGTGCACGATAAAAATACAAGCCAAAGATTTTCCAAATAAAGGATAATGATTATTTTGTTGTGATAAACTAGAGATTCAAAGTGAGCAGCATACATTAGAAAACAAGGGGCTAAAGATTTTCCAAATAAAGGAGGATAATCACAATAGTGATTTGAATTCTTCACAGTAGAAGAAGTGTTCATGTCATGCAAAGATCATTGAATTCAGCACTTGAAAAGGAGTACAGTGATAATATGCCAACGTCTATAGACAAATAAAAAATCATAAAATGAAGTGTTAGGTGCTAGTGAATAATTACAATATAAAGCTAGTAGACAGTAATAACTACTTATCAGCCACAACTATTAACAACTTATAAACTACCTTTCCCATCCTGCATTATATAGAAAAAAAATTACACCCCATCCTTTTATGTGTTTTCTACTGCTTTTTATGGAATACAATGAAAAGTTACACATTCTTTTTTAATGATTTTGACATGGCATAAGCGAATATGGAATGATTTTGACAGCATGAAGGATAATTTTCTGCTCTTGAGAGTGATGTTTAGTGCTCTTCTCACCATTCAAAAGCTTGCAGACTCGAGAATGATTCCGTCCTTTGTATGTATACTCTTTGGATATCACTCACCTATTTACAGTTGCTACTATGTTAATGTCACTTTTTCAAAGACCCTACCCAAGTATATGGTGTGATGGTTCGACCAGGTTAACTTTCGACTTTGTAGCGTTATAATTTAGAAAATGAAATAACGCGTGCATGAACCAATGTTCAACCTCAAAACCCTGAAAGAACTTCTTGACCGGTCTTTTTGAACTATTCGTTCTTCAAATATGAGAAGAAGAAAAAAACTATAGCTTCATTCTTTCTTCTTCTTCACATAATCAGTTTAAAAGATAATTTCATAATCTTAATCATTATACTATTATTTTATCTTATTAATTTTGGATTATATGATACATTTTCGGGGCATATTTTATGAATCTTTGTACAAGTGAAAAACCTCATGTATCTTAAAAAAGTTAAGAAATCTACAATTTTACACCGAATAAATCGTTATTGAATTTTTATAATTAATATTTATCATCAAGTGTTCGAAGATTATTGGTTTTAATAGTTAATACATCAATCATAGTTAGTTGGTTAAATTTAAACATTAATCGAAAAAAATTTACGTTTAAATTAGAAATCAGAAAAGGAAAATAAGTGATAAATGTGATTTGCACATTCTGATCGGTTGAACCAATAAAACATCGGAAGGTTCGGCCATCAAAAAACCAAGGTGCATACCATTTTCACATGCTTGGAAGCGAACAAGTGTTTGTTGCGAAGCACTAATAGCAAGCCTATGGCATTTAGACAGCACAAAAAGACCCACATAAAAGAATGGTTTTGGATAGCGGTTAAAAAAAGAATGTGTAACTTTCCATTGTATTCCATAAAAAGCAATAGGTATAATAGTTGTAGCTATTTTTTTCGTGTTTTGGAAGTTGATAGAAGCACGAGAAACCATCCGTCTTTCCGTCGTCCCTCCATCCTCTCCATCGTCTTTGTTGTCACTTCACTCTTCTCATATTTGAGATACATATTTGAAAACAGAAAACCAAATTTTTTTTTTTAAACCAGACATTATCTAAATTTCTACCATTTCCAAGCTTGCTCAAGGCCAAGTGTCTATCAATCTATGTACGTGTTCCATTATGTTCCTACACATTTATAGTATGTAATGCTAGGTTTTAGTTATAACATAGGATAGTTCGTACTTTTGTAGTTTTCTACAGGAATAAATAACCGGCAAACAACAATTAAACATTATTAACAACTACGTGAGAATGAGTATAAACATTACAAAAGCATTAGGATCTTCTTCCTTCTTGCTTTATCATTTTTGTTCTTCTTCTTTTTTCAAAACAGAAATTATAAAATGAAACAATACTGTTTACAGTACTTGCTTCCAGAAGGGTAAAATAGTAAACAGGGTTTTATCAACAAGGAAGTTCCTAGAATTGGAAGATGACGGAAGAAAAGTCCTTCTCAAAAAAGTTATGAAAATTTGGTCCCTATTTTTAGTTTTTGACTAATTTATGCTAATTTTGCCCCTGATTTCAATGCTGGGCCGATTTTTCAGGAGGAGACAATTTGTTAAAAAATAACAAAACGGGGACCCAATTTACATGAGTTTACTAGCAGAGACTTTTTTGTGCATAAACATTGAGAATAGACACATTTGGTCCAAAACCACTTTTATCAATTTTAACGGGGTTTTTAAGGAAAACAGCAGGGGTTGATAGAATTATCCCTACTTATATCAGCACTTAAAATAGCAAATGATGCCAGTTACATTAATAAGTGATAGTATAGAAATTAACAGGATCTATAAAAAAAGATGTGAACATAAATTGTACGGGTTACTACAATATGTGGTTTATGAGCTAACATATTTTAAATTCGGAAAAAATTCAGAACGTATCTTCAGATTACTGATCTTCAATATTTCAAATTGATACTCATATGCAACTAATGTACACATACCACTTAATTCAAACTGATACACAAATTGAGTAACTCCATACCATTATTCTAGTTACAAAAATAATCAGTGGTTCAAACGAATCACAAGAAATAACCGACAAAACGAAATCATACCTTCTCGGATTCATTTCTTGGAAGATCTTCTGAACTCCCTTAATGAATTTCAGGAAGGACTAAAACTAGCGAAGGAAATATTAACTGAAGAGATTTGTTTGGAAAAGCTACGATGTGTTCAGATCTGATTTGCAATGGCAACTTTTGGGGTAGAGTTGGGGTAGGATGCGGTCGGTTTTATGATTTTATTTCAGTCCAAACTAAAAACGTTGATATTTTGGGCCAGACCTGATTTTTCGTTTAACTGGACTAGAAAGATACCAATACTCAGGGTGCGTATGCAACTATTTCTGGCTCCATTAACATTTTCAAATTGTATCGGAAATTTGAACGGAGCTGGAATTTAAACTTTCCCGTCCAAATATTAGAAGAAAATTGAACCGTTGAAGATTAATAAATCAAACACGTCCGACGGCTTGGGCTCATCAAACTTAAATGATCTAATATCTCTTCCTTTATATACTAAAATTTCAATACTCCTTGGTTACACTTTACTTCTTCAACTTCACACACTCCCTCGTGCCATTCTTACAATTTACTGACACGTAGCGATTCCGACTATGAAGATCTAACGAATTTTTGAATGGCAGAAAACATAGAAATACACAATTCACACTTCAATGTGCACAAGCATGCATTGGGTTAAAGATATATATCCGAACATCAAGAGCGTTGCCAACAAAACTTTAGCATGAAAAAGCTTTGCTTTGTTACGTTGTGCGATCGTTTGTGATCTTACAGTTTGCAGCCTCAAAAGAAAATCTACTTAAAGAAATCATAACAACCCGATGTTGAGAAGCAATTAGTTAAATTAATTATGGAGATTTAACTAATTAAAATAGTTTTCAATAAATAAATGTGAGCATGGGGATTTGTGATGATTTGAAAATATAGAATTTATTTGGGATTTAAAATAAATGTTTGATTAATTAAGAAGAGTTTTAATATTTAAAATGGGCTAAATGGAAATAATTTAGATATTATATGGGAAAATGCTTCATAAAGTAAGAAAATAATCTAATTGAGCAAATTTTGATTTTTAAAATGAGTTTAGACATTTTTAAGGGTCAAATGAGATTTAAATTATAATTAAAAAGGATAAATAATTTTTGTAAAGTCAAATATTAAAAGCAAAGAAGATAAGGAACTTATTTTAAGAAAATGAACTTTTATTTCACCTATATAAAGAGTTTATTAATTATTTGTGAAATTTTAAGCCTTATACAGTAATTGGTAAAGATGATAAATAATAATTATGGAAAATTGAATAATAATGGAAAATTACGATATGATAGTAAAACATTTATGTTATATAAATATAAATTTTATTTGGAGTTTTGGGCTAGTATGTCAGGGTGGAATAATAGCTTAGCAAAGAAGAAATGAAAGAAAAAGAGTTAAAACAAATGAAAGAAAGCCCATTTGGCCCAACTTCACACTAGAAAAATCTCCCTTCATTGCCTTATCAAGAGAAGTCTAGAACCCTCTTTCCTTGCTTCATATTTCCTTCCCATATACACATTCCAAGCTCCACTCCACTAAACCGAATTATGAATCCTTAATCCTCTTTCTTTAAAAATTCAAAATAAATAGAAATAAATTACTAAAAATTCTAAAAAAAATATATAACATTATCAACATCTTACACCTCTAGGTAAGAAGAAGTTGTGATTTTGACAATGTTTGGCTTGCATTGAAATTTGAAGAGGAGAGGAAAAGAGGTGAAAGGAGGTATGGAGGATTTGGAGCTTAGCAAAATTTAGGTGAGTGCTCTCCACTCACAAATCTTTGCCTAAATTGTTTGATTGCATGATTGGATGACGTGTTTCGATGTTTTTAGTTGCTTGTTTGTTGCGTGAATCCATTGCTTATCGCCTTCTTATTACTCATATTGAATTGTTTGTGTGATATTGGTCGTCTTATGGATGCTAGAATGAAGTGTAGTGGATGTCATCAAAGTTAGGTTCAGAGCGAAGGTCGGAAAATGTCAATAATTACGTGTGGCATGGAGTAATTGTCGCTACAGGTCGCAATACCAATGGGCCGGTCTAGGTAGACTAGTGCACCGATGGGCATGCCTGGAGCCTATTCCAAGCAGTGAATGTTATGTGTTTTTTTAAAAGAAATATCTTGAAAAATTAAATAAAAATATGATTTTGAAGCTAGAAAAAATATGAAATGGTTTCTAACTATTATTGTGTAGTTTTTAAAGTGTATTTTCATGATTTATTAGTATAAATAATAGTTTTGGAAAATATGTTTTATGGATTTGATGTAAAAAGGAAATTGGTTTAGAGTTTACAGATTCAATTAAAAATCGTATTTAATCAATTAAAACTATGGAATGATTTTTATAAGTGATATTTAGTTATAAAACAAGTTTATAAGATCTTAAAATATAAAAAAGGGTTTCGGAAGCTATTTGTAAAGATTAAAATCCTTGTTTCTGGTTTTATTCAAATGGGGAAAACTATATTTTAACCTTTTAAAGTATATAATGGCTTTTGAAACATTTAAAATATTTTCTATAAATCAAACTTCTTTTCTAAATGAATTGTGTGCTATGTTTGATTATTTTCTACTGGATAAATGGAGTTATAATACCATATGGTATGAGTCCTTTATTTATATTTCTCCAGTTATTCTTTGGGCTCGTTACATAAAATATTATCGAGTATAGTTTATGAGCATTGAGTAAATGAGCGAGTAACAACAGGTGGTATGAGATGCCTGAGCTGATATTAGTTTGTTACTTTTTGTAAGTAGATGCCACTCTTACATGGTTGAGTTATACTTGGTATATATTTACGGAGTAGCGACATAGAGTGAGCAGACTAAGAGTCATAACTATGTCTACTTATACTCTTATTATTTGGCGTGGAATAAACATGATTAGGTTAGTATCTATCCTTGTGGGTTGAATTTGGGGTTGCTCTGAAATCCATGATATACCTTTCGATGTGTATAGCTGAGAGTCAAGACTGAAAGTCTGTGCCCTATGTCACATAGGCCAACAGTCTGTTACCATTTATGGGCACTTGTAGGGCCGACGCCATTGCATAGCGTAGACTTGCACCCGATGGATATCGGATTACAATTATCATTGAGGTAATTAAGACTGTGGGAGTAGCACTGAGAGCGTGTGAGGAAGGCTCTTGGGGGCAGGCTGAGAGCTGTCAGTCTTCCGTCTGGTTATAGATAAGATGATATTGGCACATACCTATTCACCTACATAAGCTCATTGAGCATACGATTGAGAGTCGATTAGATCATTTGATGGAATAAAAGCCAAAATAGTTATTTATGATATTGAGAACACATAAGATCGAGAGTCCATATGACTATCGACGTTATTGAGACCTAGTAGACTATAGAGGGTCTAAGAGGCTATACGGTTATTCTCAAGGCTGAAAGCCAAGTTAATTAACTACTACTTTCACCCTAATAGCAAAAATATTTTTTATTTTTAAATAATTTATTAGTTAAAAAATTATTTAATTAATAAACCGTAAGAAAATAAAAAAATTATTTTCAAAACATAGTGTATATTTTATATTGCATAAATATTTCAAGAATTTTATATTATTTATAAATATATATAAATACACACATACACACACATTTTACTTATAGTATAAAATTTGAATCAAATAATAGTATTTATATATATACATTAAATATCCAAAAAATAATAAATTTTTTATTATTGCCAAAAAGCATACTAAAAAAATAAATTTTGTTAAGTTTTAATATATATATATATATATATATATATATATTATATAGTGATAAACTTTTAAAATTAGATTTGATATTTAAATCTATATGATATACTATTATTAAAATTTTGGAAATACTTTTTTAATTTCAAGCCGAGAGCATGTATAAACAAACATAATTTTTTTAAAATTTTAACATATATACACTTATATATGTACAACCATCAGCATGTGACAATCCATCGATATACCAATTCGTAGTATTTGTAACAAAACAATATATAGAAAAATAATCATATAAACATTATAATATAATAATAAACTGAAGAGTATCTTTCACCAAAACCTAAAGCTTACAAGTTGAAATGAAGAAGTGAACTCCATGAATCAAATTACAATCCTTAAGTTGCTAGCTCCCCAATTGTCTTACAACTGACAATCGAATCGAAGTAATTTGATATGATTTTATACTTGGAATTTTTTTAGAGCTTTTAAAAGCTATGGTCAGCTTCTCTTTTTTCTATTGGAGGAGTGCAAAAGGTCATTAGCTTAAGTGAGGGAGAGGTGGCTTATATAAAAGACGCATAAGAGAGGCAAAAGTGGATCGATATCCTCTTTTTTCTCTTACACATTCTCATCTTTATTTATCATTCAAAAACCACTTGCCATATCAATGTATGGCCAGTCTCACTATGGTCGTCTATAGCCGCCTGTCAAAGCCTCCTTCTGAGCTACAAAACATATATTTTAAGCTCGAATAATATTCATCGCATTTAAATCTAATTTAAACATGTATCGATATCTCATGTTGATTTGTATTTATATAACTATCATATTCACTCTATTTAATATTGTTCAATACACATCAAATAAAATTTTGTAATTAATATTTCATAAATATTAATTAAATCAGGTGGTAAATGAGTATTCAACATTTTGGTTGTGTGACTTTTAGGTGTAAATATGGTCAGCGATTAATATTGAACAATTCAAATATTAACGTTCATGTCTCACTTAGTAGGTGGTGTGACATTTTGGCTAAACTTATTGCTTACTTAGTTTCGGTAAAATCCAATTTTACATTGTTGGGCGTTACCTGGTAGGGACAATTCTTTACACCAATTTTCTTCATCAAAACTATATCAATTTGGACTTATAAAATTTAGTAACGGTCAAAATTCTAATTTAGTCCATATTCGACTTTATAGTCAAAAACAAAAATTCCTTGGTTCAATAATAACAATTATCATAAACAGAAATGCTCTAGTCATGGACATTGACTTTGAGTTGACCGCGATACTAGTCTCATATAATTGAGGAGATGAATCCTCTCTTAAATAGCGTTTGACTTTCAATGCTTCCATTCGACCCAACTATAGTTGTTTGATGGACGTTGTGTCGGGATTTATCTATAATTTTAGTGGAGCTTCCATATTGAAGATCCATAATATCCTCAAGTCGAGAGAACTATGTAAGTTTATTACATCAATATTTTCTATTTGAACCTAGTTATATTAACCAATATAAAATTATCGAGTGAGTCATTCCGTAGTTATCAAATAACTATTAGTATATAACCCCTTGGTTCCTCCAATAGTCATGAGTAATACATTGCCTAACATTTGAAGAGCGTTGCGTATTCTACTCTCAACGGATGTATCGATATCTAGTCTCGATACATCTTGACTATGAATATTCAAAATGATATGTTTATTTTATTGTGATAACTCACTTATGATTATAATTCGTTGTAACTACTATCACAAAACATACAATTTATGGATTTTCTATTAAATATAATTTTAATTAAATTAATAAATTAACATATAACACATTATATTAAGTATAATAGAAAAACACCTTTTATTTCAAACATGATTGATTATCGAGTTAGATATATATAAGAAATACATAATTACCCCTAGGACATACCTCTAACTTTATCAGCCTCGTGTATATTAATGATATTAAGATGTATGTATCGTACTCATTTTTGAGATAGTGGGAATTAAACTTATTTGCATCCCGCTCAAACTTGTGGTTACTATCTATTATATATTATCGTTGTGCTAATGACTCTTTGTTCTCTATATTGTTTGGTTTATATTGTGTATTGTTCTATCCTAGAAATGCATATGTTTATTGCTTTGGGCTGATATTGTGTATGTATGATGAGTTCATTATGAATTTTGAAATACGTACCAGTATTAACCTAAGGGAATGTCTATATGATTCAGCCCAATATCACCTCATTCTCCATGTTATCAGACAGTATTACCTTGTGATACTCTTTAGTAGTATGGGTATATAGGTGGGTTGTTATAGTTGGTGTCAAAGCAGGTTTAGAATAATATGGAGTATAAGAGGCACGAGTCTTGACCTTAGATGAGACTTGAAATCTCTATCCGTTGAGCATGTTGGGTAGCTACCCTCTTATAAGGGATATAAGGAGTATACATTGACTACTAGGGTAATCATCGAGGGACGTTTTTATATTTTCTTATTATATGATATTATTTTTTCTACCTTTTAAGAGTTAAATCCTACATGAGATATAAAGTAGTTGATGAGGGTAGTGAATATAGAAGTTGATGTCGAAGTAGAGTTGGGCTTTACTGATGGATATTATACTTTATATGGCTTTGAATGGAGTAATTTGATTCATTAGGGAATAGAGTGTACAACGGAAGCCGATTGATTGTTTTTGGTTGAGCAGCTTGGATGTTTGGATATATTGGTTAGTTAATAGATGTTTGGATTTCATTGTGTGAAGCTTTGATTGATCTTTGTCAGATCAGTCCTGAGTGAGGTATTTGTAGGAGTTATCACTCAAGGTTAGTATCATATCCGAGTTTTGATGATCAGAACCTTGCGGTGTCTTCGTTAGTGAAGTTACCGCAAGCGATAAGTGAAAATCGCTTTTCTTATAAATTTATATAATATAATATTTCATTATAATATGCTGAGATAAATATTAATTAGAAACTTTCTTGTTTGCATGCATGAAGGTTGATGAGTGGTTGTATGGGTTATTGTAAAAAAAATTTGTTTAGCTTTGATTTTTTATAAATATTTTAATTTAATACAAGTAAGCATATTTTGGACTAAAAATCTTTCTAGAAATATATACGAGAATATTCATATGTGTGGTATTATATCATCTTTTAATAATATAATTAAATAGTTATTTTATGATCCAGGTTTATTAGAATATATATAGTTTTGGAAAGATGTTTATTAAAAGCAATATTATTAGAGGATATGTGTAAATAATATTCAAAGAAATTTTCTAAAGTAGATGTGTGTTAACTTGTCCGTTGAGTGCTTTAAGAATTCTGGTCAATGCATCCGTCTTATCGATAAGATTTCCTAAACATTAGGACGAGACATTTGGACACAATGTTATGAAAGGAGTAAATATTTTGAACAATATTTAAAATTGATGTTTTAAGTGATAATGTACTGTTTTGGAAAGTGCTATAAATAATATTTTGAAAAAATATAGTGTCTTGAGAAAATTAAATATTATTTAGAAAGAAATAGATGTTTTGGGAAAAAATACTGGAAAAGATGTTTTGAAGATAAAGTAAAATTTTAAAGAATTATTATGAACTACAATTTTTAAAGGAAGAATCATAATATTTTGATACGAAAATATATATTATTTGGAAAAGTTAAGTATTATTTGGTAAGATATTTAAGTGAATATTTTGATATGAGAACGTATGCATTATTTTGGTATAGAAGTGAATTGTTTTGAAAATAATAAAGATACTTTATAAGTATGCATATTCTAGGTGATGGGTGCAACCATTGGACATTAGTGGATAGTTGAGGCCGTTGGCGAGGCAGTATTAACCACACGATCAACATTGTAGCCAATTGACAAAATGAGCGGCTAAAAATCAGTGGCAAGGCAACGTCGTTATATTAAACGATATATGTAAATTTAAAAATACATATGTATGAGGCATGTTGATGTAGGTTGTATATGGTACCCTTGAATGCTTCGGTGTAGCTTGTATGGATGTTAAGTTTTATTTAGTGACATATTTAGGTAAAATTTATGTGCAATGAGCTTTGGAAAATAATAAAACAAAATTTTAAGTTAAACAAGTATTAAAAGGGAATTTTGAAATTGTATTCCAGTTGAAGTTTGGTATAATAAAATAATTAAGGCAAAAGAAAAGAAAATCCCTTTTGTTTTATATATTCAACTTACTATTAGAAGGTAGGATTTATGCAATTCTTGATTTCAAGGTGGAAATAAAAAAAAATAAACTGAATAGTGATTGGACTTAGAAGTTTTTCTCTTTGGATGGAAAAGTCATTCCCTAAGAAATAAATTGTAACGACCCTAATTTTAATTAACATTATTTAGGACATTTAATTAGTTAAATTAAATGAAATAATAAAATGGTTAAGGGATTGAGATTTGTGTTAATAGAGGTAGTCGTGCCAACTTAAACTAATGAACTAAAGGGGGGTTTAAAATGAAATAGATACGGGTAATAGGTAAGGGAAAAGTAGGAATAAGTATATTCTTATACCCTAAACCCTTAAGTCACATTTATTCTCACGTTCAAGAACAAAAAAAAAACAAAAGAGAGGTCGGCCACCATTAAAGGAAAACTAGAAGAAGATAAGAGGAAGAAGCCTAAGCAACTTAATCCAAGATCAAATCTCAACTCGTTAATCACAAACTAAAGGCGAATAATAGGTTATATCTCATATTTTTAATGTTTTTGGTTTCTAGATCAGATCCGAATATTTTTACAAAGTATATTGCCATATTTTTTATTGTTAAAATGGATATATATGCTTGTTGATGATTTATGCTATTTGATATGGATTTTATGATAAGTTTTAATATGAAAACCCTATTAGATGACATCCAAACACCTTGCAATTTAATATAAGGTCAGAAACGATATCTTAGCAACGGGTTTCAAATTTCATAATTTTCTGAATTAATGTGGATTTATTATTAATTTTCTGGTGAAGAAAATAGTTAATTGGGTTTAAAATTAATTACAGCTATTTTATGTATGTTTTGGATCAAAAATTTAAATATGTTAGAAAACATATTAAAAACAATTTATGGGAATTTTTGTATAATTTTCCTAAGTATTTTAATAGGTATATAAAATTATTTATGGTGTGTAACTTAAATACTTTATATATTTATAAAAGGAGAAGGGGCGTTTTATAAATATTTTAAATTGTTTATCTCTGAAATTTCGGCGGCACTTTTAGAAAAGAATTAGAAACTAATCATATGTTGGAAAATAAAGCAGGTTAGTTGAAAAGAATTACTTTTTAAAGTTAAAATCTAGTTTTAACCATACTTCTGTTGTTTCGCCACCTTCGACACCAACCTTTCGACTAGGTACTTCCACCTTCAACCAATTCGAAACCAATACACATGGTATCAAAGACTTGGTACGTAGTGAATTGGACATGGACGAGAGGTATATAGTCGAAATAAGGGGTTTCGAAGGGGTCAAAATCTTACTTTGCTTTTAAAAGGAAATGCACCTACATTCTTTCGAAAAGAATGCTTTTGACTTAGATAGCTTTCGACTTGGTTAAATGGTTTTAAAGAATGGTTTCGAAAGAAGTTGCACCTTTTGTTTTATAAAGAGTATTTCAAAGGGGTCGAAACCTCTTGCTACCGCATCCTACCTTTAGTAGCAATACCTTCGAAAGGGTTTCTTTGTTTTAAAACCAAAACCGCTTCTCCAATGCTTTCGAAGGGATTGGTTTTGACACCATCCACTTCTTTTACTTAGGAAATTGCTTTTGGAAGAGTGCTTTCGACTTAATTGTTTGAAGACCCTTTTTTCTATTAAAAGTTAAACCCAAAGGCTTCGAAAGGAATGGTTTTTAATGGTTTCAAAAGGTTGTTCCACATGTTTTTACTTGAACCCAATGCTTTTAAAAGGTTTTATTTATGTAAAGAACTTAATGCTTTCGAAAGGTTTAAGATAAAAGTTTCAAAGGGGTGGTTCCCCAGTGTTTTTGAAAGGTTTTTAATGGAAGGTTTCCAACGGTTTCAAAAGGCATGTTTAAAGTGTTTTGAAAGTAGGAAGTCTACGGTTTTATAAATCTTTCGAAAGAGATGATTTCAATGTTTTCGAAAGGTTTAATGTAAATAGTTTCTAAATGTATGTTTTAGCCTTCGGCCTAGGTTATAAAGTAAAGTAGTTTACTCGTATCGAAATGTGTACTTCCAACGGTTTCGAAAAGGGTATTTTCAAAGGTTTCGAATATTTTCATTAACAATGTTTTGTGTAAAGTATGTATAACGTGGCAAAGTGATTTGAGTAAAGCATAGAGTATGTTTTCCTTGTTTAAGTATGATTTGAAGGATTAAATCAATTTGAAAGAAATGTTTTCAATGAAAATTTTAAGGGTAGATGGCCCTAAGTCAAACGACTTAGATATTAAAATCCCAGATGAGACTGGTATAGGGTCGTGCCCTATACTTTAGCTAGTATCCCCTAGCTAATAAAAGTCCAAAATTCCAGTGTATAGTGCTTTGTCACAGGTAAGACTAAAATGATATTACATACATAAAGGAATATACAGAGTAGAGATAGGTTATTTGTGAGCCCATAAAACCATTAAAATTAGTTGATCGGGGGAGAAGTAAGTTAGGGACAAACTATCTAGAAGAGGAATATCTAACAGAATTTAGATTATTCGGTTATTTTGTCTGGTAGGCCTAAGTCAGCCCAACGTTAGTAGTTAGCCAAACAAAACTATTGTATTCGGATAGATAGTCCATTGATTACCTGATTTGTATGCTTACATGATATTGATATTATTGTTTTAACCAGTTTGGTCATAGGATTTTTGTTTGCAAAAGATATGTCTTTGAAATGATATTAGTGTGGGGAAACTAGTTCCGCTAAGCGTCATGGTCTCACTTAATATCAGATAACCGAGATGTATAGTATTATTCACACCAGGCCTTATGTATGACTTGAAGTTTATGTATTTCCCTACTCTCGAGTGCTCAAATTGATTTGAGTATGTTGAGAGTTGAGGTTCACAGATTTTAGTAGGTGGGCGAATAAAGCTTCCAGAGATGAGCACGAGGCTAATGCTAGCTATATTTAGGAGTTGCTTAGTTTATTTCCACTGTATTGTATTAAGTCTGGTATGGCTATTTAGTACTCTAGTCATTCAATGTGGCATCCTCATATGTCTCTCTTGGCATACTTATGTAATAATTATATTTGATCTGAACTTGGGAAATGATTAGGATTACTTAATTGGATATGAAACATGTTTTGTGAAATGTAATCAGAAAATTGTTGTTTTTGAAATCTGTGATTTTTTTTCATATTCATGTACTTTTGATATTATGGATACCATTAACATTACCATATTTTATTGCCAGAAGTTAATATTATAGATGACTGCAGGATCAGTGCATAGCATTGGGTCTCAAGATGGGGGATGTTACAACTTGGAGTCAGAGCATAGCTTTATGGAAAAATTTAAACTAAAATGATTTTTGAAAACATAATCCTAAGGAATTAGAGAAAAGATTGGGGTATGGGATAACACTATAGTAGCGTACTTGTATTTGCTATACATAAGTATACGCTATATCTCTATTCTCCTATCCCTCTTAGGCTATTCTTCTGTATATCTTATGAAGGCTCGAATGAAGATATGTACGCTTGAAGTGGAAGAGTTAAGCTTGGTGGGGGAAGCACCATAACTAATGGGAATGCAAGACCAAATACAAGAAGGAATCAAGGTCAGACACAAGTTGCAAATGTGGGTGCTGGAGTCCAGCAAGTTGACATGAGAGCAACGTACCAACTCTTTGTAAACATGATGCAAGTGGGAGTTGTTGTTGGAGTAGTTGGAGGAGGAAATCAAGAAGTTACGGTGGTCAACAACTATGCTATTTTGAGTGGAGATTGCGCTCGGTTGTGAGGAAAGCCGTTTATTGGTACTAAAGATGCAAGTGAAGTGGAGAATTTGTTACTTCATTGCAAGAGGATTTTCGCTGATTTAGGACTTGATGATGAGCATAAGAGAAGGCTTGCTTCTAAATAGCCATAAGCTGCACTGTATTGGTGGAATAGTGTTACTACTAGAGTAAATGAAGAGACTGTGACTTGTGATGAGTTCAAAAGGAGATTTGAGTAGAGGTTCATGCCGGAGATTGCGAAGTCTACTCTGCTAAGGAAGTTTGCTGAGTTGGAGTAAGGAGACATGACTGTGCTTGAGTATGCAACGAGGTTTAAGGAGCTCGCAAGACATGGCTATGCTACAGTTGATACTGTGATTAAGACAAATGAGAAGTTCATTCGGGGGTTGAAGTCTGAGCTTGCAAAGGCCACATTACCGCATATTAGGGATCCATGTGATGTTCTTATTGAGATGGCCTTGAGGAATGAAGAGATGCTTTCTTTTATTGAAAGGAATAAGGAGAAGGAAGTTCATGGAGGGCAAATTCATAAGAGAAAGTTTTTCCACAAGAAAGGAGTCAGAAGGATGGATTGGCTAATAAGGGAAAGGCGGAGGTTGTCTGCTATAAATGCGACAAAAAAGGGCATTTCGCACAAGAATGTCGCTCAGGAGATGGAAAGAAAGTAACGGGAAAGAAGAATATTAGATGCTTCAACTAAGATCAAATTGGACATTATAAGAAGTGAGAGCCAGCTAAGGATGGAAAGAGCAAAGTGTTTGCATTGGAGCCAGATACCTCGAGGCCAACAGCAGAGGAAAAGAGAAAGGCTGTGTTGGGAGGTACGCTTATGAATCATGATATGTTAGTTAGCTGTCTATTTGATACCGGTGCATCACATTCTTTTATATCTCACTGTTTGGTAGATAAGCTTAAACTAGAACCCTCATACCTGGTTGCTTCCTTAATGGTTGTAAATCCGATAGGAGGGTATGCGACTCTTGGGATGAAGTGTAGCCACCTAGAGTTTGAATTGTTAGGTCATACCTTTGTTTGCAGTTTGCATGAATTTGATTTCGTAGGGTTCAGAATTATTTTGGGTATGGATTGGTTGGATAAATACGATCCTAGGATATTTTGCAATGACAGGAAAAAAATCACTTAGACAACCTGACTGTAATGATCGGATAGTATACTCCGTAGAAACCCCTAGTTTTGAGATTAACGCTTTGTTGGGTGTTGTGGAGGTAGAAGATGAGTTGAATCATGTTTTTTTGGTTAGAAAATTCGCAGATGTCTTTGAAAGTATAGTAGGATTGCCGCCAAAACAAGCCATTGATTTTCAGATAGATTTGGTACTAGGCGAAGAACCAGTGAGTAGACCGCCAAGCAGGATGACATCTACCGAGATGAAGGAGTTGAAGGTGCAGTTGGTGGATTTGAAAGGAAAGAGTTTTATTAGACCAAGTAGTTCGCCTTGGGGAACAGCCGTAATGTTTGCCAAGAAAACGAATGCAACGTTAAGATTGTGTATTGATTATCGTAAGCTGAATGAGAAGATAATAAAGAACTGATACCAGTTACATAGAATTGATGATTTATTCGACCAGTTGAGTGGAGCAAAAGTATTTTCCTAGTTGGATTTAGCCATAGGGTTCCATCGGCTTAGAATGAAAGAAGATGGTATTCTTTTGACGACGTTTAGGTCCACATATGAATTGTACGAATGGTTAGTAATGTCGTTCGGACTAACTAATGCGCTAGTATTCTTTGTAGATTTGATGAACCAAGTTTTTCAAGATCACTTGGATAGGTTCGTGTGGGTTTTCATAGATGACATTTCGATGTACTCTAAGGTTGAAAGGGAACATGAAGTTCATCTTAGAGTGATGCTTGAGACGCTGAGGCAGCATCAGCTATAAACAAAAAATTTGAAGTGTTATTTCTGGAAGAGAGAAGTGAAGTTTCTTGGTCATGTTATCTTAGAGAAAGGGTTGTTTGTAAATCCGACTAAGATCCAAACGGTGAATAATTGGAAGAAACTCGAGACGGTGACTGAGATAAAGAGTTTCCTCGGATTGCACGGATATTATCGGAGATTCATAAAGGATTTTTCGTAGGTAGCAGCACCGATGACCAAGTTAACATGGAAGGATGTGAAGTTCGTTTGGACCGATAAGTGTGAGGAGGCATTCCAGAAGTTAAAAACTTATTGACTAATGCACGTATGTTAGTTGTTCTAAAAGGTAATCAGGATTTAGTAGTGTATACAGATGCATATGGAACAGGGTTGGGAGTTGTGTTATTGCAAAAGGGTAAAGTGATTGCCTACGCATCTTGATAGCTTAGACCGCATGAGGTTAGGTACTCGACATTGGATTTGGAATTAGCTGCAGTAATTTTTGTGTTGAAGGTGTGGAGACATTACATTTTGGAAGAGAGGTTTGAATTATATACGAATCACTGAAGTATTTATTCTCTCATAAGGAGCTAAATATGAGACAGTAGAGGTGGTTAGAGTTTTTAGCCGCTTATGACTTCAGAGTACACACCAGGAAAAGGCAACAAGATTGTAGATGCACTTAGCAGAAAACATTAGAACGATGTGTTGGCAAGGATAGCCGAGTTGAAAGGTTTGGAAGCATTGAAAACATGTAGTACAATACAGGTCTGAGGCTGAGTCTAGTATGGAAACTGTTATGTTGTCGTGTTTATAAATTTGACCGGTGATGACTGAAAAGATTTCTTCTAAGAAGTGTGAGGATCCGTAGAACGGATCAGGAAGTTAAGGGATGGAACAGAGAGTGATGACTTGAAAAGTTTTAGTCTTGACTAGAATGGGTGGTTAAGAAAGAAAGGAAGGTTATGTATTCCGAATGTAGGAAACATGAGGAAGGAAGTTCTTTAAAAATGCCATCGTTTGAAGTTCAATATTCATCCAGGAAGAACTATGATGTATCAGGATATGAAGAGAAGTTTCTTCTAGGAATGTATGAAGAGAGATGTTGTCTTATGGGTAAAATAGTGTCTGAACTGTCAACAAGTGAAAGTCGAACATCAGAAACCAAGTGGGTTGCTTCAGCCTTTAGATGTCCCAGTATGGAAATATGATTCTATCTCAATGGATTTTATAGATAGGTTGCTAAGGTCTAATAGAAGAAATGAAAGCATATGGATCATAGTGGACAGGTTAACCACGAGTCCCCATTTCATTCCAGTTAAATCAACTAGGACGACACCTATTTTTGCTGAGTCATTTATGAAGAATGTAGTTAGATTGCATGGGATTCCTAGTAGTATCATAAGTGGCAGAGGCTCCTTATTCACTAGCTAGTTCTAGAAGAGTCTACATGAGATTCCAAGTACCAAGCTCAAGATGAACACTGATTACCATCTGTAGACAGATGGGAAAAGGGAAAGAGTTAACAAAGTCTTGGAAGATTTGTTAAGAGTTTGTGTGCTAGATTTTGGAGGATCATGGGAAGACCTTCTACACTTAGTCGAGTTTTCGTATAGCAACAGTTATTAGGCTAGTATAAGGATGACACCATTTGAAGCTTTGTGTTGATGGCCATGCAAATCTCCAGTTTGTTGGTTAGAGACCGGGATAGATTGGTACTTAGTTCGGATTTAGTTAGAGAAGTTGCAGAGAATATTGAGTTAATTAAAGCTAGAATGAAGGAAGGTCAGTCTAGGCAAAAGAGTTATGTTAATAGAAGACGGAAAAACTTATAGTTCTCAGTAGAAGATCGTGTTTTCTTCAAGTTATCACTAATGAAGGGTGTGATCAAATTCGAAAGATCAGGAAAATTGACACTGAGGTTTTTCGGACCATTTCCTATTATAGAAGGGATCGAGAAACTCGCATATAGGGTAGAGTTATTGAACAATTTGGCAGGAGTCCATGATGTCTTTCATATTTCTCATCTAAAGAAGTGTATTGGAGATCCAAAGACTGCTATAGCACCGACTATGTTAGAGGACTTAGTAGTGGACCTGAACTTGGCTATAGTTAGAAAGCTAGTTCGTATGGTTGCAAGAGATGAGAAGAGGCCAAGGAATAAGACAGTCAGATTAGTTAAGGTCCAGTGGAGCGACGATGATAGAGACTGTACTTGGGAAACTGAGAGCAAGATTAGAGACGCTTATCCTGATTTGTTTCATGGTATATTTTATCTTTATGGTTGATTTGTTGTGTACCTTATCGTAATTTAGAGGACGAAATTCTTTAAGGAGTAGAGTCTATAACGACTCTAATTTTGATTAACATTGTTTAGGACATATAATTAGTCGAATTAAATGAAATAATGGAATGGTTAAGGGATTGAGATTTGTGTTAATAGAGGTATCCGTACCAACTTAAACTAATGAACTTAAGAGGGAATTAAAATGAAACAGATAAGGGTAATAGTTAAGGGCAAAGTAGGAATAAGTATATTCTTATACCCTAAACCCTTAAGCCTCATTTATTCTCACGTTCAAAACAAAAACAATACAAAAGAGAGGTCAGCCACCATTAAGAGAAAACAAGAAGTAGACAAGATGAAGAAGCTTAAGCAACTTAATTCAAGATCAAATTTCAACTCCTTAATCACAATCTAAAAGTGAATAATAGGTTATATCCCATATTTTTGATGTTTTTGGTTTCTACATCAGATCCAAATATTTTTACAAGGTATATTCCCATGGTTTTTTATTGTAATGGATATATATGCTTGTTGATGATTTATGCTATTTCATATGGATTTTATGATAAGATTTAATGTGAAAACCTTATTAGATAACATCCAAATGCCTTGCGATTTTAATATAAGAACATAAATGATATTTTAAAGATGGACTTCAAATTTTATAATTTTATGAATTTATGTGGATTTATTATTAATTTTCTAGTAATGAAAATAGTTAGTTGAGTTTAAAATTAATTACGGCCATTTTATACATGTTTTGGGTCGGAAATTTAAATATGTTAGAAAACATATTAAAAACGATTTTATGGGAATTTTTGTAGAATTTTCCTAAGTGTTTTAATAAATGTATAAAATTATTTAAGGTATGAGACTTAAATGTTTTATATATTTATAATAGGAGAAGGGGCATTTTATAAATATTTGAAATTGTTTATCTCTGAAATTTCGGCAGCACTTTTAGAAAAGAATTTGGAAAAGAAATTAGCAACCAATCATATGTTAATAAACAAAACAGGTTAGTTGAAAAGAATTACTTTTCAAAGTTAAAATCCAATTTTAACCATACTTTTACTGTTTTGCCACTTTCGGCACCTACCTTTTGACTAGCTATTTCCGCCTCCAACCAATTTGAAACCAATACACATGGTATCAAAGTCTTGGTACGTAGTGGACATATGCGAAAGGTATATAGTCGAAACAAGGGGTTTTGAAGGGGTTGAAACTTTGCTTTGCTTTTAAAAGGAAATGCGCCTGCATTGCTTTCGAAAAGAATGCTTTTGACATAGATAGCTTTCAACTTGGTTAAACAGTTTTAAAAACTGGTTTCGAAAGAATTTGCGCCTTTTGTTTTATAAAGAAGCTTTCGAAGGGGTCAAAACTCATTGATGTTGTATCCTACCTTTCGAAGCAATGCCTTCGAAAGGGTTTCTTTGTTTTAAAACCTAAGCCGCTTCTCCAATGCTTTCGAAGGGATTTGTTTCGACACCATCCACTTCTTTTACTTAGTAATTGCTTTCGAAAGAGTGCTTTCGACTCAGTTGTTTTAAGACCCTTTGTTCTATTGAAAGTTAAGCCCACATGTTTCGAAAAGAACAGTTTTAAGTGGTTTCGAAAGATTGTTTCACTAGTTTTTACTTGAACCCAATGCTTTCGAAAGGTTTGATTTATGTAAAAAACTTAATGTTTTCGAAAGGTTTAAGATAAAGGTTTCGAAGGAGTGGTTCCCCAATGTTTTCAAAAGGTTTTTAATGGAAGGTTTCCAATGGTTTCAAAAGGCATGTTTAAAGTGTTTTGAAAGGAGGATGTCTATGGATTTATAAAGCTTTCGAAAGAGATAATTTCAATGTTTTCAAAAGGTTTAATGTAAATAGTTTCAAAAGGTATGTTTTGGCCTTTGACCTAAGTTATTAAATAAAATAGTTTATTTGTATCGAATGGGGTACTTCCAATGGTTTCGAAAGGGTACTTTCAAAGGTTTCAAATATTTTCATCAACAATGTTCTGTGTAAAGTATGTATAACATGGCAAAGTGATTTGAGTAAAACATAGAGTATATTTTCCTTATTTAATTATGATTTAAAGGGTTAAATCAATTTGAAAGAAATGTTTTCAAGGAAAATTTTAAGGGTAGATGACCCTAAGTGAAATGACTCGGATATTAGAACACCAGATGAGACTGGTATTGGTCGCGTCCTATACTTCAGCTAGTAACCCCTAGCTAATATAAGTCCAAAATTCTAGTGTGTATGGCTTTGTTAAAGGTAAGACTAAAATGACGTTACACACAGAAAGGAATATACAGAGTAGAGATGGGTTATTGGTGAGCCCATAAAACCATTAGGATCGGTTGAGCCTAGGAGAAGTAAGTTAGAGACAAGCCATCTAGAAGAGGAATATCTAAAAGAAGTTAGATTATTTGGTTATTTTGTCTGGTAGGCCTGAATCAGCCAAACTGGGAAGGAGTAGGATACCGCAATAAGTCCTGGATCTCACTTCAAGACGGGAGCTGGCCATAAAATTTTCCTAAATCCTTATCATAAATAGACTCTACAGGAGTCAAAAATTCACCTTGAATCGCAGAAGTTGCCTCAGCTAAAGCGCTCTTGGAAGATGAATCGGCACCGGTCTCGGCCTTGTCAGCTTTCTTAGGCTTATCTACTACATCCGGTCCTCCCTCCAACCCTTCAAGAGCTAGGCGGAAATCATCGTCTGTCCACTCCTGGATCACACCTGCTTGCTTAGAAGACAAAGCCCTGTACCATCACCACTCTGTCCATCGTCACCATCATCACTATGACCATCATCATCACCTTCTCCACCACTTCCGCTCTCCACCTCACCTCCTTCATCCTCACCTCTTTCCTCCTCCACATCTTCCTCCTCCTCCGGGATATCTGGACATGTGCTGGGGGAGGGTCCAATGGACTTTTTAAGTTTCTTCCCCCCGGCAATTGGATGTTTCGAAAAGGGTTTTCTTTTGCCGCTCTTCGCTGTAGCCCCTCCTTTAGCTTTGGTGGCCTTCTCCTCAGCTGTGTCTCTTTGCTTGACCACAGACTGGCGTGGCAGAATCAAATTGAGCCCCAAAAGAGTAGCATTCCTGATCAGATAAGAGGCTGCCCTCTCATTTTTCGGAATGGCTTTTATTTCCTCAGCCATCTGAACCAGACGATCATTCTCTACAACCGCAAAGCCACCTGTCGCTAGCAAGAAGTAAATCACATAAGGAGGAGCATTGCGGTCGGAATGGAAATTATAAATGAGACTCAACTTACAGCCAGAAGTTAAGCGGTGGAAATAAACATAGTCATCTCTGATAAAGAACCATTCCTTCTTGAACATGCTAAATTTTGAATATAAGTTCAGGACTGGCTTGAAAGACACGGCCGATTCTAAGCTAATATAAGGAGACCCCTTCTTGTAGCCTCTCAAGTTGTACAGGTACCGGATCTCCCGGTTGGAAGGGGGACGCCCGTATTTTCTCTGGAAGATAATAAACAGACTCACCAAGATAGCATAAGAGTTGGGCTGAAGCTGGAAAGGGGCCACCTTCAAGTATGCAAGGAAGCTGCCTATCCAAGCATTGATCGGAGGGATGGCTCCGCACATGCTATGATACCTACTGTAAGCAAAATACCCTTCTGGGGGGTTATACGGCATCACCCCTTTCCCCGGCAACATCATATGCGCTCTGTCAATCCCAAAAGATCTAGATATAACATTAAGCTACTCATCTTTGAGGGAGCTGGGAAAGCAGTCAGGCGGTGAGTTCAGGAGCTCATGAGGACCGAATCCGTCTGCTAATGATCTCGGGGTTGGTCCATGTCGTTCTGATTCTGAAACTGGACTGGGGGCACTATGGAGGACTCTCCTTTGTCCTTGGATTTCTTCTTGTCAGAGCGAGTTTCTACTTTATGAGACATTATCTGCAACACGAGAAAGCATGTCGTTAGAACCAGGAATGTAGAGATATAAACAAACAAGTACATACAGTCTGGAATCTCATTCATAATTCAAAGCATAAAATTTTCATTCGGTAGTTCGAGGCTAAGAGTCCATTCGGCACTCATACTCCCTAAGTTTCATTCGGTAGTTTGAGGCTAAGAGTCCATTCGGCACTCATACTCCCTAAAGTTCATTCGGTAGTTCAAGAATAAAGTTTATTCGGCAGAAGAAAGCCTCACCTGGTCCGACAGTAAAATCTGGTTCGGTGACACGATTCGGCAGACAAAGGTTTGGTTCGGCTATTTCAAACAGTAAAGAATGACAGAGGTGTGAAGCCCATACTTATAGGAGAGCATAGGATAACCGGACCAACTGATTCGGCACTTGGGCCGAATGAAAGTGTCCAAACCGAATGATCTAAAACAAAGCGCGACATATGCAGGCATATGCCCCACCTTGGGGGGCAAATGTTGGGTGTATTCTCACCACCGGACCAAGGCACGACCAAACCAAGGCACGACCAAGGCACTACCGAACCAAATCATGCTCCACTCACTACCGGACCAATCCACACTCCACTCGCCACCGGACCAATCCACGCTCCACTCACCACCGGACCAACCCATGCTCTACTCGCCACCGGACCAAGACATTACCGAACCAACATTGCCAGGCCAGATTACCACCGGACCAAGGCACGACCGAATCAAGGCACGACCAAGGCACAACCGAACCAAATCACGCTCCTCCCACTACCGGACCAGATCACGCTCCACTCACTACCGGACCAATCCATGCTCCACTCACCACCGGACCAATCCATGCTCCACTCACCACCGGACCAAGACATTACCGAACCAACATTGCCAGACCAGATCACGTCATCCCAGGCCCACCAGCAACTATATACATCCAAGACCCCTACCCCCAATCTTACTCTATAAATAGAGGGGTAGGGGTACAACAATGGCAGAGACGAGGGGAGAACTCAAGCACGGACATATCTTTTAAACGACTTTCATACACTTGTAATCAAAGCTTTGTACTTGTAATCCAGATAGTGAAGGAGAATAACATATGAAGTGGACGTAGGCACATTCTGGCCGAACCACTATAAATCTGTGTGTCTTTTATAGTTTAGTCCCTGCTTTTTACATATTTTCATAAATCACCCAAATCACTAAGAACAACATAAAATCGACTAAATCATACGACTTGGAGATGTTTGCCCCTTTTTTGTGCAAACACCAATTTTGAAAAACACTGGAAATTAAATTCTCAAATCCGTAATTTAAATTCATTTCATTTGCAAATCATATTTATAAATCATGTTTTAAAATTTCATCTCCTTATAACATAAAACAATAGTTAATGGTTTAGGAATGTTGTCAAAACAGTAAATGATATATAATACTATCATTTATTACAACCAATTCATTTAACTATCTAATTTTAGAAAATTATACTTATATATATAAAATATAATCATACATAAAATTATTCATTTACCAATTTCAAAAACAATATTGTGTCAGTTTGCTCTGTTCAAGTGTTTCGGAATTCCTATCGATATCGTTAGCTAGACGAATCGATCGAAACCAAAAATTCAAACTAAACAACTCAAACAAGACAATATAAATTTTTTATATCAATTCTAAATGTGCTCCCTCATAGGATGATTCAAAAATGGGGTTTAGAACAAGGATAGAGATTCAAATTTAGAGGAACCCTAATCAAAGAGAATTCTGACTAAGAAGATAGGCTCAAAATGAAGATAAGATATTAAATTTCAAAAGAGAAAGGGTGGATAGACTTATATTAATCGCGACGACCTTAACCGGGTCAACCGAGACTCCATTTTAGAAACAATGTGCCCGAGGAATCGTACTACACCCCTCCAGAAATGGCATTTGGAAAATTTGGCTTTCAACTGATGACTCCTAAGAATTTCCAGTACAAACCCAAATGAGATTCATGTTTCTTCCCAGACTTAGAAAAGACGAGAATATGATCAATGAAAACCATGACAAACTTGTTGAGAACTTCATGAGAAATGCGATTTATGAGATCTACGAAGAAGGCAAGAGCATTAGTTAATCCAAATGGCATGGCTAAACATTCACAGAAACCATTCCTCGTTCGGAAAGTTGTCTTGGGAATGCCTTGCTCGGCTACACAAAGATGGTAAAAACTGGTAGCAAGATCGAGCTCCAGGAATAAGATCGATGCGGAATTCAATTTTCCGCTTGGGAGGAAGAGAAGTGACTTCACCAAAAACATTAGGATAATTCCTGATTATCGGGGTAGAGTCAAGATCACTAGGCTGAAAATCAAGAGAGAAGATAAAACCGCCTTCATAATCTTGAGGCATACGACATTCGATCATAAGAGAATTACCTTGGTCATCTAATAGAGAAATGGTTCAAGCTAAGAAAGAAATAACAACATCATAATGCTTTGACCAATCACCTCAAAGTAAGGTAACAAATGCATCAAAACCGAGGACATAGAAATCTCCGATGAATTGATACCTGTTGCAAAAGAGTTTCATCCCTTTACAAATCATACTAAGGTTGGTGGGACCGCCGATGTGATTAGTCACACATAAGGATGAAGTTGCCAATTGAGGTTGGAATATGTGCTCGAATTTATTATAGAGATCAACAGAAATAAAGCTATGGGATGCTTTAGTATCAAGAAGAACGTGAAATAAAAAGACAAGAATGGATTTAGAACAAAGGGGAAAGTTTCAAAATTCAAAAGAAATCCAGACCAAAGAGGATCTTAACAAGGAGTTTCAAGCTCGAATGAATATGATTCTATAATCAATTCCACTCATTCTAGGGTATTACTACTCTATCTCTAATGAGTTTTTTTACTCCATATGCTAAGTTTTGCCTAAACCAGAGCTCTGATACCAACTGTAATGACCCGTCATTTCGAACCATTCAAATCGACGATAATCCACACATGTTAGAATTAAATTGCTCAAAACGACAGAATGTTAATTTATAATTGGAAAACATTAGCATATACAGTAAATAAATCAATCATAGAATCACAAACATAGAGTACTATAATAGTAAGCAGCGGTAGATAAATAGTAGTTCATGAAGCTACTACAGAACTTGAGAGTATGAAACCAAATACAACAGAATTCCAAATACAAAGGAATCTCTAATACATAAGAAAATGACAAGACTGAACATAAATAACTAGAACTAACCGAAGAGCTAAATAGATAAAGATAGATCTCCAAGCAAAGTCCCAGCTTCAAAGGTGAGTCTCGAATGTTGTGATACTCGGGCTGATCCGAGCATAAAGCAAAACATAAAACACTCGAGTCAAGATTAACATTCTTATGACAGTAAATCAACTCAAGTGAAATGCAATATAACTTAAAGAACGTTTGGGATTCCCATTCGTTAAGGATCCTTTAAACTGTCTACATACATAGTACAATACACTACATAGACAATGTCTATAGTAAAGTAAGATATTAAAATAGCGTTAAGGCATTATCCATATACCCCTTAACACATTTTATATAAATACCGTAGTCTATATAATATCATAATTCCTCTATAACTGGAGGGCTATCAAAGGGCACTCCATAGTGTATGACCCAAACCAAGCTCATAAAGGGCACGATAAGGCATGTGACAAGGCACGTGAGGCAATACCCAGGGTAGGATACTACCGTTTTGCGGATCTAGAGTGGTATTAATGCATAACAGCTACTACCGCCCACTTCAGACACACTCCTATAATCAAAGGTGCACCCAATCAAATCACAAAGTAATAGGATGGTATCGAAGAATCATGCTCGATCGAAGGTGCGACCTCGCTTGGCCTGGCGTGGTTCCTATTTAGTCACATCAAGCTGACCCGAGGGGGTCTAGGCCATGTTCAAACCTCGTATAGACGTTCGCCAAACCATCCTACTACGTTCTGGATTCTCCACCGCGTGCATAGCTATTAAAGTGATTTTCGATATTGGCGAAGAGTATGACAATATCCGATCCCGGTCTCTTTAACAACCAAACGGTTATTTCACACCGTGGTCATTTTACAATTCAAACAGTTCATACTTCATATCAAAATATCATATTCATTTCAAAATCATATCACTTTTGAAATCATATTCACTTTCGAAATCATTATTCACTTTAGATCATATTCATTTCCAAAATCATAACCACAAAATAGGTTAAACCATCATATCAAAGTATTTGCATTCAAATCAATTAAATCTAAATCATAACAGTTCCAACTTAAACAGTTGGAATATTTATGCAACGACTCGGATTTTTGGCCATATGATATTAGGATAATTAACTAATTTTAAATATTTAAATATTAATTTTTATAAGTCAAATAGATAAATTTTCAAATATTGGAATATCTGAATATATTAATTTTTAAAACTTTATTAAATTTTAAAATGAAAATTTCTGAATAAGGAAATTGATATATATATATATATATATATATATATATATATAAACTTCACCATTTCAAAACTCGTGATAAAATGATCTATATATCTATATACAAAAATATACAAGCTCCATTTTAATGACAAAAATATACATAAGTTTATATGTTTATAAAAATATTGTGTATGTAAATAAGTATATATACATGAATGTACAAGCTTCATAATGGAAAATTTCAAACTTTTGACTATAAATATATGTAAGTATATTTTTATATATGTTATATAAAATAGTGAATAAGTAAATATATATGTTAATTCAAAATAATGAATATGTAAATCTATATGTATATATATGCATATATAAAACATAAGAAGCATCATGATGACAATTTCAAATCAAGTCACACACAAAACATTAAATCAAGTCACATGAAATCAAATCACATGAAAAAATCAAATCAGCCACAAAAAAATAAAATGAAAACCTGTACACTTCATCCTCTTTATATATTCAGACTCGAGCCTTGCCTTGTTCCGGTTCACGCATGAAAGAAAAAGAAAAGAAAAGAAAGAAAATAACAAAGTGATGACAACAAACAAAAATCTGCTAACAAATCTTAAGTAAAGGATTAAAAGCTTGGAGGAAAAACTTAAGCAAGCAGCAGTTGTTCATCTATTATTAACAGTGAGTAGACACTTGCATTGGTTTGTAGTTACTACATACACACACATACACACATAACTGGGGAAATGAATGCATAGTTTGATTTATGTTAAGTATCTATGATGTTAATATGGATATGTATGTGTGCATTCAACATGGTAAATTTCACCAAGCACTATATATCTTCTACCAAAGTCCTATGTTCTTGTTTTTTTATAAAACAGTGGAAGTTTTTACTCTAAAAATTTGTATCTAAGCATCTAGTCATTTTTAGGACATGCTTCCAAAAGGAAAGTGGTTTATTTTTGAGTCTGTAACATCTTAAAATTTATTTCGTTATATTCATCATGCCGAGAGGGAGTAGACAACATTTTACAAAGAATGGGTCCATTAAGGTCAAAATTTAACTTGCATGAATGGATCATATATGAGTATTCTTGTAGGAAAACATGATTTTTGGAAGTGGTTTGGCGATTTTTTGTTGTATGTGGTAGAGGGTGTGTTGAGATGAATGGAATTGGGTCTGTCGTCAAATTAAGGCGGTCGAGGCGATTTTACGGTTTTCGTTGGTCGTGGAGGAGGCTTGGGTGATGAAGAATCGAGGAAAAATGGTGCGACATTTTTCTTGAACCTGTGGTGTCCAGGCGAGGCGGCATTAGGGTTTTAGGTAGGTTGTATTTAGTATCGATTTTGTGGCCATGGCGTAGGGACAAGGATGAAAGTGGAGTGCGCACATAGGGGGATAGGTAGAGTGGTCGATGGCGATGCTGTTGGCGAAATATGGTGTTAAACGATGGAATGAAGTGGCGAGGCGAGGCGGTTTTGTGGCTTTGGTTTCGTACCAGGCTTCGAGTTGAAGAGTTGAATTTCGAACGAAGGATTATGCAGTGTTTTTAGGTGGTGGTTGCGTTGAGATGGTCAAGAGTGACTTGGGTGGATGGACGGCGGCAAGGGACGACGACCGAAGACCGTAGATATGTACATATATTCGTGCACACTTTATGCACACATGGGTTCACATAAATGAGAGAAGAGAGGGAAAGAACTGGGAAGAGAAGAAAGGGATGTGGGTTAATTTGGGTTTGACTTATACGGGTCGAGTTTTGTATGTGGGCTGGGTTGGAAAATAAAATAAAATAAAGAGGAGGTTGGGCCTGGATCATCTGGATGGGTTGTAGATTTTGGGCTGGGGGTTTTATAAAAGGATTTATTTAAATAAAGTTATTTAAAACTTTTAAAAACAATGTTCCTCTTCCATTTTAAGTCAAATTAAAGTGTAGTTTGCTGCGTCGAGACCCTGTCACGGCATATTATTATCTGAACGAATATGGGCAAGCTTTTTGAAATGTTTTATTTAATGATTATAATATTGGAAGTAAATGAATAACAAATGTCTTCATTTTTAATTATATGTTAATTTCATATGGACTGTTAAATTTTTAGTTAACAGAAATATACTATTTTGATTAAATTCTTTAATTAACAAAGAATCTAGATTTAGATATAACTCAGCTCATTTTATGGAAAACTAAGCTCATTTTATGAAAAACCCTTTCAGTTCTGAATTTGTAAACTGATTTAGTATTAATTATCGACTGAGTAAATGGTCCATGTGGACTGATATTCCTCACTGATATTGATTTAAATTATCTTTTGTCAGTGCCATTAATTGGCCAAATAAATTTCAGTAGATAGAATAAAATGTTGACACGTTTTATTGGGAGTAAGTTGACTTATACTGGTCACTATTCTGATTTCGAAAAAACATGTGATGATCACAAGAAAATAATTTTCGATGGATGGGTCTTCATAAAGTAAACATGTGGAATGAACTTCCATATATAGATATTAACACCCTGATTGTGAAATTGCTATTTAAAACAAGTTGTACTTTCGAAATTTATCGCTTTGAGTTTGGAGAGACTGAGATCGGATATCTGCATTATCTGAAAACCACTTCGATCAAATAACCACTATGAACCTTTAAAGTTTTGATAGAGTCTAGTATGCTAGAATTTAATTAATTTAACAAATTTGACTATTTTAAGTAAGTATTTGTACTTAGACACTATTATAATATCACTGGATTTCTATAAAAATGTTTTTGGTTATCGTAAGGTAAAAACCCGTCGTGTTTATACGTGACACGGTCTTATGAGATACCTTTGTTTTTCAAAGGATTTTGATGACTTAAGTAATTCAAATTAAGTGTGTTTACTCACGCTGGTTTTCCAGACTGACTCGGTGTTACTTTATTGTAATGCTTGGGTCAGAACGAGTAGTACAGATTTAGGTTAGGATGCTTGGAGCTCAGGAGACAAGCTGGATGACGGAAATGTATTACACATACTTGATTATATTCCGTTGTGTATTGTAGGCTGTATATTCAATAACTATGAGGACAAGTTATTATAATTGTCAAGATTTTCTATGTTGGTGGTTGTACTCTGATAATTTGTATGTATATTAACGGTTACCGTTTTCTTGTATAAAAATATGTTATTATATATTATATTTTGTTCCGCTGTGATTGTGAGATTTTGTGTTGTTGTTATTTTTGTTTTTTCTTCTATCTTTCCTTCTTAACCCCTAATGATCTGGTATTTCCGGCACTTGTTTGCTCGACATTCTATACAGTGAATGTATTAGTGTCGATTTTTATAGGTCCAAAAACCTGGGTCGTTACATGTGGTATCAGAGCCGAAGGTTAAGCGAGAACCTTGGCTCTGATGGGGACTACACATTAGAGATTGGGTTAGTAGAACCCTAGATTGACTTGACTGTATGATATATGAGAGCGTATTTGTTATTTTCTTATATAGTAATTTTAAAGGATAAACAATTTTGAAAAAAAAAATTAAATTATATTTTGATATAACAAGAAATAATTTTTCTAGAAGATATATAGCATGTTGAGGTGATTGGTTGTTATTATTATAGTCAAATAAGATTATAAAATTGAGTGGTTATGTATATAACCAAATAGAAATTTGATAAGAATGAACTAAACAAATGAGTTAAGCTAAAAATAGATTCAAACCAGAATTTAAATTTCGGAGATTTTCGAAAATGTTTTCCAAAGTGTTTTGAAATAAAATAATTGTACCCTGATTTTATTTTATTTTATAATTTTTCAGAAAATTATTATGAATAAATGGTGTGTTTGGTTTCTAAGGTATGGTAATATTGATTACTATCATAAATTGGGTGTTTTGCCTTAATAAAGAATGTTTGTTACAAAATAAACAATGATCAGATATTGTGAAACGTTTGAAGGAAGTGGAATTATATAAGCATAATTTACAAATGTGACTTATAAATTAAGATGGATTTAAATTGAAAAGTTCTAAATCTAAGTCATGGAAATTTTGAAATATGTTTCAAAGTGTTTGAGAAAACAATAAATAATGTTATTTAGAATATTTTTGATATGGAAATATTTGTTTTGAAAACGAGGGTTGTTTTAGAAATTCTAGAGGAATTTGTTCTGGAGGAAAACCAAGGTTGAAAAGTGTGATTTGGTATATAAATAGGATATATGTGTGTGTGTGTGTGTATTTTATTTCAAAGTAATTTGAAATAAATACCGGGTGTTTGAATTTTTGAGTTCCCATTGAAATGAGAAGTAGAACCAAAGGAAAATAAGTTTTTGAACTAAAGTGGGAAATGATGTTAATGAGAAAAGAAGTGTGGAAATTGAATTTTGGAATGTAAAAATTTAAATTGAGTATGTTTAAATGGATTAAGCGAATGGGAGATTAACTTAGGCCAAGTTAAACAAGCTTTGAACTTACAACCTAAAATTGGAAATTTCAAGATGAATTTTTTTTAACTTATGGAAGTTAAATAAATTAAATTGTAAAAAAGAAAGGTATAGATTTGATAAAGGTGCAAAAGAAGTTATGTATGAATGATTTCAAACGATTTTTGAAATAAAATGGGTTTCAAATTTTGGAAAATAGTAATGGACCAAATTATCAAATTAGTGGATTAAATTATAAAATTTAACCTTGGATATTGAAATTTAACTTGCGCCAAGTAAAAAAGGAAGTCGAAGGAAATTAAATTTATTTTGTAGTGAAATAAAAAGAATAGATGTGGACTTGGGTCATATATAGAATTCAACTTAAAGGCAAGCAACTAAATACGTTCTGAATGAGTTAATAAAAGATATTAATGGTAAATCAAGATGAATAGATTAAATGAACTAATAATTTAAAAATGGCTAAATGTTGGTTAAAGAAATGGAAATTCGATTTGGATGAGAAATAAAGTTGAACCCAAGTAAAACCCAAATGAAGTGATGTTTGAGAAAAAAAAATCAGATTTTGGAAGATGGAAATGAACTAATTGGATAAATTAATTAGTGAATTGAATATTGAAATGGGGTTGGAGGCAAATGAAATTGAATTGTAATTGAAATAACTCCATGGAATAAATAAAGAATTGGGTTATGGAAATCCAATAGATAATATTCGAAGATGGATTAGTGGAACGAACTAAATTAAATAAATTGATGGATGAATGGATGTAAATTTTGAACTCACTAGCTGTAATAGTCTATCGATGTTGTGAAATATTTTGAAGAAATATGACTTGTAAAAATCACTTTTTATATTGATTTGAAATGAATTTATAATTACTTAAAACACAAATGTGAAAATTTATTAGAATGAAGATTGAGTTGTAATTATGACTGAAATGTACTTGATAAAGAAGTAAGAATGTTACAATTAACTTGGTAAAGTAATCAAACTTGGAAATTTTTGATTTGGCATTAATAAGACTATATATGTTAGTTATATATTCAAACTCCCCTTGTTGAACTTATAGCCAGAAGGAAATTTGGAAGGTATTTGAAAAATACTAAATGGAGTTCATATAAGTATGAAGTGGGCTTAGAAACTATCGATCCTAAAATTATTCGAGTTGGGAAGAATAATCTTATATGTATATGAGAATGAAATTGAAATCGTTTTGGAACCTATTGATTTTTTTAACAACTTTTGATTTTGGCAAATAGTGAATTTTGGGAATTGGATAAACAAATTCAAAAACTATCAATTTTAAAGGGATCGACTTTATATAAATAAAATTTATATGTGATGCTTATAAAGTGAATGATTTGAAAGATACTGTATATATATAATATGATATGTTTTGGAATTAAAATTATGAAAGGCACTCGCTACGAAAATTGAAAATTTTGACTAGGAGATCCACTGGGTGGGTCTACCTTGGAATCCACAGGGTGGGTTTAATGAGAATTGGGATCCTAGAGGACGTCCGGACAAAAACTCATAAGTTCCTGGTGATCATTGTTTGCATTTCGTAAATCGAGGTGTATTATACCTATAGTTACATTTGATTTTGCTGTGATAGCAACGTAACCTTTGTGTAACTGCGATCTATGAGATTTGGTAGCGTAATTCGAGAGGCAATGATTGCATATAGTTACTTATGGTTTTGCTGGGATAACAATGCAACCTTTGTGTAACTGCGATTTGTTGTGGTTCTATAGCATAATTCAGGAGGCAGAGATTGCCTACAATATACGTATGATTTCACTGGGATAGTGGCGTAACATCGGTAGCTGCGATCTATGTGGTTTTGTTTTGATAGCGTAACTCGAGGGACGGAGATTGCCTATAGACTACTTACAGTTTTGCTATGATAGTGACGCAACCATTTTGTAGCTACGATCTATTATCTTCACATGGCGTAAATTGAAGGGTGTTGATGCCTACAGTTTACTTATGATTTTGCTGGGATGGCGATGTAATCATCGTGTTAGCTACGATCCATGGTGGTAAAGATGGAAAAAGTGGTTATACTTTCCATATCATTTTTTGAAAGGTTTTTCAAGTATTTTCACTAAATGTTGAAATAAGTCTACTAAGTACTTAGAGATTTTTAGTCCTACGCCTGATCAACATATGACTAAAATTCTGTAAGAATAAGAATGGACTTGTTAAGACATCGAGTTATGGAAAAATATTTTTATATCAAACTAGCTTGGTAATACTATGTGATTTAAAGTGGATGTATCTTAAAATGTATAATAAAGGAGTAATAAGTCTAAAATGTTCAAAAGATTGCTAATTTAGTAATGTACATCAAAATTCTAATTCTCGCTTCATTCATTTTCAAGGACGAAAAGTTTTAAGGAGAAAGGATTGTTACGACCTGAATTTCTAGCCATTTGATATTGGGATAATTAACTAATTTTAAATATTAAAATATTAATTTTTATAAGTCAAATGAATGAATTTTCTAATATTGGAATATCTTAATATATTTATTTTTGGATCTATATTAGAAATGAAAATGAAAATTTCTGAATAGGGAAATTGATGTGTGTGTGTGTGTGTGTAAACTTCACCGTTTCAAAACTTGTGATAAAATGATCTATATATCTATATACAAAAATATATAAGCTCCATTTTAATGACATAAAAATATATAAGTTTATGAGCGTATATATGGTTATAAAAATGTTGTATACGTAAAGAAGATTATATACATGAATGTACAAGCGTCACAATTGCAAATTTCAAACTTATGACTATAAATATATGTAAGTAAATGTATATGTATATATGTTATATAAAATAGTGATAGGTAAATATATGTATGTGTTAATATAAAATAATGTATATGTGTGTGTATATATATATATATGTATGTATGTATATATAAAATATAAGAAGCATCATGATGACAATTTCAAATCAAGTCACACACAAAGCATTAAATCAAGTCACATGAAATCAAATCACATGAAAAAAAACCAAATCAACCACAAAAAAATAAATAAATGAAATTTAAACCTGTACACTTCATCCTCTTTATATATTCAGGCCCAAGCCTTGCCTTTTTCTGGTTCATGCACAAAAAAAAGAAAAGAAAAGAGAATAACAAAGTAATGACACCAAACAAAAATCTGCTAACAAATCGTAAGTAAAGGATTCAAAGCTTGGAGGAAAAACTTAAGCAAGCAGTTGTTCATCCATCATTAACAGTGAGTAGACACTTGTCTTGGTTTGTAGTTACTACGCATACATACATACATACATAAATAAACACACACACACACACACAAATGTGGGAATGAATGCATAGTTTGATTTATGTTAAGTATCTGTGATGTTAATATGGATATGTATGTGTGCATTCGAAATGGTAAATTTCACCAACCTCTGTATATCTTCCACAAAAGTCCTATGTTCTTTTTTTTTTTTGTAAAACAGTGGAAGTTTTTACTTTAAAAATTCGTACCTCAGCATCCAGTCATTTTTAGGACATGATTCCAGAATGAAAGTGGTTTTTTTTTGAGTTTGTAACATTTTAAAATTTATTTTGTAGAAATTCATCATGCCGAGAGGGAGTAAACAACATTTTACAAAGAAAAGGTCCACTAAGGTCAAAATTTAACTTGCATGAATCCATGAATGGATCATATAGGCGTATTCGCTGTAGGAAAACTTGATTTTTGGTAGTGGTTTGATGATTTTTAGTTGCGTATGGCAATGGGTATGTTGAGATGAATGGAATTGGGTATATCGTCAAATTAAGGTGGTCGAGGAAATTTTACAGCTTGTCTTTTGCGTGTGGAGGATGCTTGAGCGATGGAGAATCGGGGAAAAATGGCGTGGCATTTTTCTTGAACTTATGGTGGCCAGGCAAGGCAGTGTTAGGGTTTTAGGTAGGTTGTTATTTGATATTGGTTTCATGGCCACGGTGTAGGGACGAGGATGAAAAAGGAGTGCGCACAGAGGGGGATAGGTAGAGTGGTCGATGGCGCTGTTGTTACGAAGTCTAGTGGTAAACGGCGGAATGAGGTCACGGAGCAAGGCAGTTTTGTGGCTTTGGTTTCGTACCAGGCTTCGATTTGGGGAGTTGAATTTCAAACGGAGGATTGTGCAGCGTTTTAGGTGGTTAGTTGTGTTGAGATGGTCGAGGGCGACTTAGTTGGATGGATGGCGGCAAGGGACGCGGCACGGGACGTCGACCGAAGACTGTGGATATGTGCACATATGCGTGCATACTTCGTGCACACCTGGCTTCATATAAATGAGAGAAGAGAGGGATAGAACTAGAAGAGAAGAAGGGGATGTGGGTTAGTTTGGGTTTGGCTTATACAGACAGGGTTTTGTAAGTGGACTTGGTTGGAAAAAATAAAAATAAAGAGGGGTTTTGGGCCTGGGTCATCTGGATGGGCCGTAGATTTTGGGCTTGGGTTTTGTAAAAGGATTTTTTAAATAAAGTTTTTATAAAATTATAAATTCTTAAAACAATGTTCCTCTTTCATTTTAAGTCAAATTGAAGTGTAGTTTGTTGCGTCGAGACCCTATCATAACATATTATTATTATCTGAATGAATATGGGCAAGTTTCTGAAATGTTGTATTTAATGATTATAATATTGGAAGTAAACGAATAGAAAATGTCTTTATTTTTAATTATATGTTAATCTCTAGTGGACTGTTAAATTTTTAATTAACTAAAAATAAATTATTTTGATTAAATTCTTTGATTAACAAATAATCTGGATTGGATATAACTTCGCTCATTTTATGAAAAACTCTTTCACTTATGAATTTGTAAACTAATTTAGTATTAATATTTGACTGAGTAAATGGTCCATGTGGACTGATATTCCTCTTTGATATTGATTTAAATTATCTTTTATCAGTTCCATTAAGTGGCCAAATAAATTTAAGTAGATAAAATAAAATGTTGACACATTTTACTAAGAGTAAATCGACTTATATTGGTCACTATTCCAATTTCAGAAAAACATGTGATGATTACAAGCAAATAATTTTCGATGGACAAGTGTTGATAAAGTAAACATATGGAATGGGCTTCCATATGTAAATATTAACTCTCTGATTGCAAAATTGCTATTTAAAACGACTTGGACTTTTAAAATTTATTGTTTTGAGTTCGAAGAGACCGTGATCGGATATCTGCATTATTTGAAAACCACTTCGATCAAATAACCACTACGAACCTTTATGGCTTTGATTATAGAGTCTAATATGCTGGAATATAATTAATTTAACAAATTTGAATATTTTAAACAAGTATTTATACTTAGACACTATTATAATATCACTTGATCTCTATAAAAGTGTTTTTAGTTACCGTAAGGTAAAAACCTGTCGTGTTTATATGTGATGCGGTCTTACGTGATACCTTTATTTTTAAAAGGATTTTGATAACTAAAGTAATTCAAATTAAGTGTGTCTACTCATGCTGGTTTTCCAGACTGATTCAGGCTTCACTTTATTATAATGTTCGAGTCAAACCGTGTATTACAGATTTAGGTTAGGACGTTTAGAGCTCAGGAGACGAGTTGGATGACAGAGACGTATTACACGTACTTGATTATATTCTGTTGTGTATTATAGGTTGTATATTCAGTACTTGTGAGGACAAGTTATCATAACCGTCCAAATTTTCTATGTTGATGGTTGTACTTTGATAATTTATGTGTATATTAACAGTTACAGTTTTCTTGTATAAAAATATGTTATTATATATTATATTTTATTCCACCGCGATTGTGAGATTCTACGTTGTTGTTATTTCTATTTTTTCTTCCATGTTTCCTTCTTACCCCTAATGATCTAGTATTTTCGGTACTCGATTGTTCGGCATTCTATACAGTGAACGTATCAGTGTTGATTTTCGAGGGTCGAAAAACCTCGGTCGTTACAACTTGAAAGTAGTTTATATATTGGAATAGTTACACATTAAAATAGTTTATATTTAAAAATAGGTTATAGATTAAAATAGTACTTATATTAAAAATAGTTTATATATTAAAAAGAGTTTATATCGAAAATAGTTTCAAATTAGAATTGTTTCTTCCAATTTCAAAAATCAATTCAAATCCACCTTAGTATCAAAATTCAGTTTAAATCAATCTCAGTTCAACAATTTCAACTAAAAGATTAAAGTTTCAATTCGAATTCTTATTAAAACCTTTATATATATATATATATATATATAGTTTTCAAATCCAGATTTATACTACAAATTTAAGCCATTTCTATTCAATGGTTTCAAAGTTTAAATATTCAAACAATTTACAGTAACTCAATTTGATAAATTTCATTTATATTTCAAAATTCAACCTTAATTTTATTCAAAATTGAAAATATTCACTTAATCATTTTTAATAACATTTAGATAAAATCTCAAACTACAAATTTAAATCAATATTAAATATTCAATTTCAATTTTATTTAAATTTAAAAATATTCAATTAATCACGTTTAATCAAAATCCAGTTATAAAGTTAAAAAAAATCGAATTTTTAAAGTCTCAAATTTAATAAGTTTAAGTTAATTCCTATTTAAATAAAATCCTTAAATAAATTAAATTACAAATCAATTCCAATTATCTTTCCAACCTTAATTTATTAAAATTAATATAAAATCTATTTTCGAAATATTAATATAAATTTTAAATAAATATTTTAAACATGTAATATATGTACTAATTAAATAAAATTTTATTAGATTTTATTACATTAAATCTTATTATTAAATCTATTTTAAATCTTATTTTATATATTTTAAAATAGATAATAAAAATATAAGTAAAATCTTAAAATTTACATTTTCACAACTTAACTTATAATTTTAAAATTTCTAAAACATATAATTTTAAAAATCTAAATTTTTGACATATATTAAAATTAAAATATCTTTATATTATATTCTAAAAATCACTACACATTTATTTCTCCTTTTTCAAAAATTTAGAGAGCATTTAAAAATAGACCAATGGTGTCTGTGTATAATTTTCTATCCTATGGTCAAGTGATACGGATATTTATCATTTCAATCCGCAATTATTTAAATTTACAGGTATATATCATTTTAGCCTGCCAAAATTCAAAATCAATAAAATCGCTTGGGTTTTGTCATTTCAACCCTTAACGATTTTCCCAAATCTATAAGATCGTTCGGGTATGTATCATTTCAACCTATAGTGATTTACCTATCTAACAAGGAACTTGCAGAGTGAGAAAAATAAAATAATAGCATAAAATGACATAGCATATCAATGGCAATTATGGTTATAATTATCAATCTAAACATAATGTGTGTGTGTGTATATATATACTAACATGTTATGATGTCATATGTCAATTAACATCAATAAACAAATTTAAACATTAACGTATCATATTCAACAATTTAACTTCTAACTAATTCAAATTTAACAACATATTTAAATCATCATTTCATATGAAATCAATTTACAAAACATAAGAATGTCAATCGTGAGTTATCGCTCACCTTTCATGGCTATGGAAACAATGATGCGACGAAAGAGACACATACAAGCATACAAATACGGACACGTACAAAAGATGGCCGCGATAGGCTAGGACAGTAGAAAATGAAGCAAAGCAACTTTAATAAAAAGAATCATATATATATATATATATATATATATATATATATATCTGTGTGTGCGTGCGCGTGTGTGTAATATATACACACACACACATCCCTTCTTATTTTTTTAAGGGAGGACGTTGTTGCTTGTAATAGGAAGATAATGCTGTGACCAAAAGAAATATTCTCTGAATATACAAACATATAGACGAGCAATAATATCTCAAATAGATGCAACACACACACACACATATATATATTCGAGCAATATATATAACTTTCATATATATATATATATATATATATATATATATATATAAACCAGAAGAGGAGAAGGTTTGAGTGGTGGCTGCTAGGAGGCGGTCAAGGGCTCAGCTAGAGAAGACACGTGTAGTCGAGTAAGTGGTTTAGGTGGAAGGCCAGAGGCATTCGACAAAGGTTTAAGGTGCTAGCAGTCTCAATGATTGGCTGTGAGCTGTGCTTGGGGTCGGTTGTGAGAGGGGAAAGGATGGTGACGGAACAAGGTAGCTATGGATAGGTAGGCCCAGGGTGGTGTTAGAGTATAGTGAGGCGTTGTGGTAAAGTTAGGTGAAGGGAGGAAGGCGGAGCAGTCAATGACTTGGTGGAAAGGGTGGCTCGGATGGGTTACGGGTGAACGAAGTGGAGATGCGGTCGGAGCTTGCTGCGTGGGTTTGGAAAGGAAGGGAGAAGGCCAAACTCGCATCAATGAAAGAGAAAATGAAAAGGGAGAGGATAAGAAGGCTTCAGAAAAAATAGGAATTCTTTATATATTTTCTTTTTCCCTAAACCGACAGAAAGAAGGGAAAGAGAAGAGAAACCAAATGAATGACAAACCGGCAAATATATTGAAAAGTTAGAATAACAAAAGTCAGGATGATTAAATTTCAAAAAATAAATGCTAATGGATATTGGTATTATACAGTGGATAATGGAAAGATACAAGGAAACCAAAAAGGTTCAAAATGGGTACCGATACGGCTAACCGTTTCGCAAATTTCGCCGCGTACTGGACGCCGAAATGCACAAATGAATATACTATGGAGATCAGCACGACGAGATGAACAGATTGGCACACATATATGAAAGATATGACCCACCTATCAAATTTTGATTTTCTGCTGCCAACTACTGCTAAATTGCCCGAAATAAGATAAACGAGGCTAGAGTAGTCCAAATTTAACGAAACAAATTACGATGTCTCACTCAGAAAATGATTTACATTATTCTTATGTAAAAATATCAAGTTTCAAAAATATTTTATTTCCATCAAATTTAACTGATTTAAATTTTAAATTGAAATTTCACAATCAAACAAACTTTCAAATTTTCAGATGAAAATCTACCACTTCATATGCTTTAATAGACACATACAAAATATCAAATTTTCGTTGCCAAATTTTATTGTTTATTTTCATGAATTTTTTAATTAATTACGTTATTTAAATCGTTAAAATTCCCAAGTCATTACGTCTTGAATGGGTAGGCCGAGAGGAACGTATCTAAATGATGTAGGGAGTTAATATTAAGGATATAGTGGCACTCGAACACAAGAAGACCTTGTATGGAGTTTACTTAGTTATAGTTTATGTATGAGTTCCAAGGAATGTCCCAATTGTATGTGTTTATACATACATACATACATACATACATACATACATACATACATACATACATACATACATACATACATACATATATATATATATTTTATGATAACAATTATTTGGGATATTGTGCTCGATTTTGTTAGCATGGTTATGGTGTTTGACTTTGTATGGTGTGTGAGACATTATATTTTGCTAAGGAATTTGTGATCATATAAGGTGGATTTTTTAGTTGTGTTACAACGAAGTTTGCAAAGGATATATAAATTGAAGAAGAAGAACTGCACATGCTTTAACATTAATCGTTACATCCATCATGTTTAGGTTCATCGTCAAGGTGTTAAGTGTTTCCATATGGTTGGATGGTGTTGTCCTTGGCTTCATTAAGAAGGAATATAGTTATTTCTTAAGAATTTGATGATCTTCGAAGACTAGTCTTGGTATATATTTCCTAGTGCATCATACGATTCATTTGGTATCATTGCATGTGCAAAGTCTTGTGATACATTGTCTGCTAGGCACAATGAGATAAGTGGAGGATGTATTCTTCTGCTCTTCCATTACTTATGGATTCTTATCACTAAGCTTGCTCATTCAAAAACTACTTTACATTCTTTTTTCTTTAAGATTTTTTCCATCTTCAACTTCCAAGTTCCAAGGTCTCCTTTCCTATTTAACCATACTGCTAAAAAATTTCTTAAAATTCTTTTTGAAGAATTAGTCATTGATGTAAAATTTTCAATGGAATCATACATTATGATAACACCATTATGGTTTTATCAACGATAAATTGGAAAGAGGGTTTTGGTATACTAATTGAAATATCTAATGGAAAAAAGAGGAGGGATATGAAACTATTATTCAAACATAGGCAAATAAAGTAAGAAATAAAAGCAAAGCGAGAGAGAAAATTTAATGTGGTTCAATAAAATCAATCACGGACCAAGCAGCTTATACTAATTTTATTACAAGGAAGTTTTAAAAATAAGATCATAAGATGAGATATAATGGAATATCTTTAATTTCTTTGCAAATTTCAACTCACTTAAGTTGTAATATCCCCTATTTTGATACGTAAAAATAAATATCGGCGATGCTGATGTCACTATTATAATTATTTTTAAGCAAAAAATGGATTATGTATTTTATTTCATAACATAAGTAAACAAAGAAGCTAAATTAACATTTATAGTACAATATGCCTTTTAACATCTTAACCTAACGATTCGCCTACAAGGCTAAATAAAGTTAATAATAAATAATTGTGACATGCTAATATAGAAAGAAGCCACATATCATCAAACCAGTTATATATTCTGGTTAAGACTTTAAGTATAAAACAAAACATGATAAAATACTAAATATAAATAGTAATCTTCCACTTCATCTTTAGGCTTCTTTATACATAAATCCAAAATAGCAACTTGTCTATCCTACCATCCTACTAAAAGGTGAACTTAGTCTGCTCAATTAAGCAATCATAAGTTTAAGAGAAAAACAATAAACAATGGGTTAGACAATAGTATGTGTGAATAATATTAGTCCTTGAACACACACAAATAGAGAGAGAGAGACACACACACATATTATAGTGAGACCACACCGTAGAAAGAAATGGATTTTCCCTTTGCTACCATATTACAAGCATCAATATTATAACATAGAATTTACCATAAGCAAGTCAAATGGTCAAAGTAGTTTAACTTAAGTTAATACAAATGTTCTATACTAACATTTTCCTATAATCTCTAATGTCATCTAGGCGTTATTAGATTTCATTTAATTTCACATTCATTTGTTGTATTTATCTCAAACTAAGTTTTATTTCCCATTTACTCTCCCACACATGTGAATACACTAGCTTATTTTAGGGGATCCATTAATCTTGGGCTAGTCTGACCCACTTAGGAGCCAGAAGCACATGCAAGAACAACGAAAAAAAGTGTGTTTCCTACTATCTCTGAAGTTATCCAACCTCTAAAAACCCATAGTTTTATATTGATATCTATTCATCATCATTGGTTATTACATCCATTTATAAATCCATATAATCTCTTGGATCAACGCTCCCATGAAAACCAATCCAAATTATGTACACTTTAATAACATTCATTTGTTATATTCATTTCTCACCTATCATTAGTGATTCTATATAGGTGAACATAAATTAATCAATAAGGTTCACACAATGTCACATGATACTTACATTATAAGAAGTAAACCATACATTACCACTTAATGGCCACAAACACATCCATACAAGATTAGTTTCTCTTATTGCGATCATTTCAAATGAACCAATTTCAATTCATTATTCACATTCAATTGGTAGATTACATTTAGCTAATCCACATTTTTCGCAAATTTAGAAATTATCTAATTATGTTTTAAAAGCTATCACATATTTATTTAAAACATGGTCAAGTTTATCACATCATGTAACCATTAATTGTTACATCATCAGGCTATCACATAGACTATCATTTGCTACACAACTAAGGTCATTAATTTGCATTATTAAGCCACTGCCTAACACTATCGGGCGATATCGATTGCAACACATCAACCTATGGATGTTGGTTTCCCTAAGTCATCGCACTCATCTCATACACTATCAGCACAACATCCTTGAAGTTATCTGGACTCAAATAATGCTGCTATTGGGCTCCTCTTACCTTATGATATTAGTGATTAGCTAACAAAACTAGCGAGGTAATGGTTATCACATCGGTGATGAAAACTATCAGTTAGTTGTCACTAGTTGATGGGTGCTATCGAGGTAGGCTAGCACATCGTGTGATGGGTGTTATCAGTCAACTGTTTGAGTGCGAGCACTATTAATGATGGGTATTATGCTTCTAACAGATGGTTGCTATCGACTTCAGCAACGGGTGTTATCACATCAAATTGATTGGTGCTATCGTCTTCAATGATGTATGTAATCACATCTACCTAATGGGTGCTATCGTCTTTAGCGACGGGTGTTACCGCATCTACCTGACAGGTGTTATCACCTTTAGTCGTGGGTTCTTCTATCAATTGGTGAAGAGTGGTTATTGATGTTTCTATAAATAAGTATTAAGCTAGTTTAGTTAAATATCTAACAAAGTAATATCTTTTTGACTTAATTTTAACACTTTTCATATACTTTATTCTTTTCATATTGAAACAGTAAATCTCATCATGTTTAGTCAGGCTTCCCATTGTCTTTCCTTTAGTTAATTATCCATTAATTATAGTAACTAACTACCTTACCATTTAGTTCATATCAATTATGAAACTAAAGGGAAAAAATTTCCCAAAAATTAATTGAAAATCATATATTTCTTTACCTATAGCAAAAATCTAGGATTAAAATTACAACTTTTCATGTTATTAAACATTATTTGACACCTAAAAATACCCTTAGAAAATTCATAGAAATTAATTTATTCATGGGAAATTATCAAGTTGAAAACCAGTCTCAGATTTATCAAAACAAGTATTGCATTAAAGTTTCAAATCGTTTCAAGTTGATTTACTCATATTTTTCTTTTAATTTGGTTGCTAATTTAACCATGTAACATCTATTCTCATTTAGATTCATTCAAACATATCAAAATCATGTTTTGAGCATCAAAACACCAAATTATAAATAAATCCAAACCTAACAAGGTAGGTATGGAATATGGTGTAATATTACTTATCTAAACGATGGAGATCAATACGAATTTTTCCTTTCTTCTTAAGATCGAAAGCTTTTTAATTATATGTAACTTGCTCCTTGACTTTTTCTCTTGCCTGTAAAGCATGTCCATCATTGGTACTACTACCACCACAATTATTATTATTATTAGTTAACTTTATGATTTAGAATTAGCAAAGTAGAAGTGACTTAAGGGATTTAAGGGTTAATATCATGGGTTTGGACTGTTCCCACGTTGAATCTTTATTAATTACTCAATATTCAATTCAATTAACTGTCTAAATGTTACTATACGTCGTTAATAAATGATTTTTCTTTAAATTTTGTTACTAATATTATTTTTAACATATCCATAAATTGACCCTTTACATACCCTTTACATATGGGATGTTACATAAAATGATTTTGTGTGTGTTTGGAATAGATGTGAAGTAGCTCATTATTTGTAAGCATCCATGTTTTTTTACTTTTATTTGTTACTATTTCCAAAGTTACTTAAGCTAAGCTTAAAGTTTTCTTTATGTTACTTTGAACTAGTGTTTTCATGATCAGACTCAACCGTGGTCTGAACTTGAATAATCCTAAATCGTGTATCATATCGGTTTGGAACTTAATTAGACCTCGATCATGTAGGAACCCAGGTTATACCTTCAAACCAGTGTTCCAACCGTCTATTTTACCTCTTACCTTTTCACTATCTCATTCTCTCTCATTCACATCCTCTCCATTGTCTAAAAATATTCTACATTGTAAGGTTCATCATCGCCACAAAATCTAAACAGCAAGCTCCACCACTTTATTTTTCACTGCTGCAAACTCCACCACTTTATTCTTGCGCACTGCAAGCTGCTCCAAACCACTGTAAGCTTCTTCAAGTTCGCAGTTACTGAACTTCTGTTGTTGCACATTGATACTATGTACACAACTGCAGTTGTATTGATGCAATTTGCACTGCAGCAGTATATAACTTCAGTTGGAGACCTTGAAAACCTTCTAGAGTATGCCTAGCTAGCATTTTTATTTCCATATTTTTGCGTGTATATATATATATACACACTTAAATGTGTAAATTTTCTATAAAAAAATCCACAGTTCTAACGGTTTGACTGGTTGGAACATTAAAACATTCAACCATGAGTTGTCACGGTCTTATTCATGATCAAATCATGAAAAGTATGCTTGAACTAGCATAACCACTTCATACCATATTTTCGGATTCACTGTACTATTTTGCTTATAACTTTCTTATACTGATCATTTTTCATTCCCAATCCATGGCGTTGCAGTTATCTTTCACAATTGATTGAAATGTGCATGTATTGCATGATTAAAGGGACAAACGCATCTTCAAAGCTTTGTACACATTATTACCATAAAATTTAAGGGTGCATTTTCGGCGAATGGTAACGAGAAATTTGAACGGGACATTTGAGTGGGGCATTTGAGCGGAGAAGTTGAGTGAACGGGGAATGCGTTTGTATGCTGCGAGCGTGAAATCTGGTGGAGCATTTGAAATGTATATTTTAAAATAAAGTTGATTTATGATTAATTAATTATTTGTTTTTTAATAAATAATACGTTCCAATAATTTGCAAAAATAATAAATAAATTGTAAAATTATAAATTGCTCGCATTCAGTTCAAACCAACTATATAAGGTAGAGCATTTTGATACGATTGTAACGCAAAAAACCATGTCTGAAATGGACCCCACTTGTTTAAGTTATTAATTTTAAAAAATTTTAAAATATAAATTTACTATTTAGAACTCACAATGCAGTAAAGACCAGCGTTCATCAAAACGGGGTATTAGCTCCGTTACTGCTCCCATTGGGACGGACACGACCGACGCGTTCTGAAGTGTGACGGGTAAAATAAAGATGGGAATGCATCATAACAGTTCTTTATTCCTTACTTTGATTTTTGAGCTTGTTCTATTTTCGACCTTCATTTGTAATATGAAACAGCATTGACAAGAAAAACAAATATTTATATGGCGTATTAACCCTGCTGAAAAATCGAAAATGAAGGTATTGACCCATCTGTTACGATTGGAGTTCACCTACAGATATCAAATCCAGATGTCTGTTATACATTTGGTTTTTGATGTTTTTCTTCCAAGTACATTGAAACCAGATGCAAGATCGAGAAAAAGAGCCAGGAGATGGTGTACCACTACTAGAAAAACAGTATATTCCAATGCCCCAGTTCCAACGGCCGCCAACGTCCAACGGCTTCCAACGACCCGTTAATTTTTTACGTAGCCGTTGGAAGCCGTTTGAATCCATTGGAAATAAGCCGTTTGCGGCCGTTGGAAGCCGTTGGAAATTTTCCTGAGATATCAGCCCACGAGTCATCTTCTCCCTCATTCTCATCTTCCCCAAATCAAATCCCCAAATCCCCCATCTCCTACCAAGCTACTGCCGCCCCAAAAACCATCCAAATCGCCTCTTATGCCATCTACAAGGTACTCCGGTCCATCTCCATCCTTCTACGTCTCCAAATCAGTTATTTTTTTCTATACCTAAATTTTTGGTTTCTTTGATTTAGGGTTTAATTTGACTTGTGCTTGTTTCCTATACCTAAATTTTTGGTTTTTTTGATTTAGGGTTTAATTTGACTTGTGCTTGTTTCCTACTTGTTATTGTATGCATATTACATCATGCTATCCCCTAATTTTAGTTATTATCCCATAATAAACAAGTTATCACCGATTGAAAATTTTGTAATTTAGGATAGTTTAATAGTTTATATATGTTGATTTGGTTAGTATTGAACGTATGTGTGTGATAGAGTTTATTGCATTTGGAATCCGTTAGAACGGATATTGGATTTGTGCGAATACGATTTTTGTATTTGTAGGAACACGTGAATTTGTAAAAAAATGAATTTTGTGTACAAATTTAGTGTATAAAATGAATTTAGTACTTATGTAATAAAATGGTAAAATATAAACCAATATTAATTAAACGAATTATATATTCAAATTTAATATAAACAAATATTTAAATTCTTAGATATTATTTGGCCCCCTCTGACAAGTGTTGTATACGATCGTTTTAGGGATATTCGTTTTTTCCACAAAACGGACAACTCTATTCATCTGATACATCATTTGTCGGATTTGTCCCAGTATTGGACAAGTTACAAACACTATAAAGTAATTATATTCCGTCAATCATATCACTTTAAACGGTTCACAAAATTTCGACGGCATTTCCTTTATGTTCCTTGTGTACACGCATTTGAGTACGATATAAGGAACACGGGGGAAACGCTGCCGAAATTTTATGAATCGTTTAAAATGATATGATTTACGGAATATAATTACTATTGTGTTTGTAATGGGAAGTAGGATGACCGACCATCAAAGAAAGACAAATAAGTGGCAATGAAACAATAGTTGCTTATTTAAAATAAATTTGTGAAATTAGCAGTTTGCGGCCGTTGGAAGCCGTTGGAAAATTTTCCGCAAAATATAAAACGAATGATTTATAACATGTTTACTCTATCATAGGTTTTCTAGCAGGGAAACATGGTCAATTACTTTAATGATCGGAGCTGGATGTATCAAAGAAGGGAAATTAGTGGCGCAATAAGCGAACATTTTCTAAAAGGGGTACAAGTGTTCATCGAATTTGTTATAAGTAGTATTGCAAACGATGAAGAAATTCGTTGTCCGTGTAGTAGATGCAAATTGTTGAACTATTTAGAACCGAATATGGCTAAGGTTCATTTGCGCCAGTTCGGTTTCGTACCCAATTATTTGCTGTGGGATCGTCATGGAGAAATTGTAGCCCCTAATAATCAAGAACAGTCGGTGGAGGTCATCAGCGAAGAAGGTAGCACGAATCTCATAGAACATATGGTCGAAGATGCAACACAATCAATGTTTCCTACCATTGTAATTGATAACGACGATGTTAACATCGAAGAGGAACCAAATGTTGGAGCTAAAAAAATATATGATTTATTGGATCATGCTAAAAAACCCTTTGGAATGGATGTTTAAGCGGCTCTCAATTATCGGTAACTGCAGAATACATTGCAATGAAATCAAAATACAACCTTACAGAAGCTGGATTTACGGCTGTTGTGCAAGCTGCTAAACGTCATATGCCATCCGATAATTTAATGTGCGAAAATTATTATGAAGTGAAAAAACTTATGTCATCTTTCGGTTTGCCATATCAAAAAATAGATATATGTTTAAAGGGTTGCATGTTGTATTGGAAAGAAGACATCAATCTTAGAAATTGTAAAATATGTAATCAGGAAAGATACAAATCGAGGAAAAAGAAGGGAAAATAAGTTCCGTACAAGCGTATGCATTATTTGCCCCTCACCCCTAGACTTCAACTATTATATGCATCATCTGTAACAGCGCATCATATGAGATGGCACAGTGTGAGAACACCTCAAGAAGGTACGTTGACACACCCAGCCGATGGAGAAGCATGGAAACATTTTGACAAGAAATATCCCGATTTCGCAGCGGAGAGCCGAAATGTTAGACTAGGTTTATGTACAGATGGCTTCTCACCGTTTTCTTAGTTTGGTTCTAAATATTCATCTTGGCCTATAATAATCACACCTTACAATCTACCTCCGTGGATGTGTATGAAAACTCCATATATGTTTCTCACGATTGTCGTCCCTGGTCCTGATGATCCGACACAGGGCATTGATGTTTACTTACAACGGTTAATCGAAGAGTTGAAAATATTATGGTACGAAGGAGTTGAAACATACGACATATCAAAAAAGAAAATTTTTCGGATGTTCGCTTCTTTGTTATGGACTATTAGCGATTTTCCTACATATGCAATGCTTTCGGGTTGGAGTACGGCTAGTCGTTTTGCTTGTCCTTATTGCATGGAAGAAATACGAGCATTTTCTTTGCCAAATGGAAAGAAAATTTCATGGTTTGATTGTCATCGATGTTTTCTTCATATTAATCACCCTTTTAGAAGAGACAAAAAATACTTCATAGCTAATAGACATGAGACTCTACGACCACCAGCGGTTTGGTCAAGCGAGGATATATATGAACTTGTAAAAGAATATCCAAAAATACACGAGACCGGACAACAAGAAGAAATTCAAGGTAAATCGACGTTTCATAATTGGTGCAAACAAAGTATATTCTGGGAATTGCCTTATTGGAAAAATCTATTAATCCGTCATAACATTGACGTGATGCATAACGAAAAAAAACGTATTTGATAATGTGTTTTATACAGTTTTGAATGTGAAGGGCATGACTAAGGACGATTTGAAATCTAGACGCGATATAAAGCAAATATGCAATCGTCCTGAGCTTCATATGACTCCCGACAATAAAAAACCCAAAGCATGCTATGAACTAGACAACACTGTTACAATAGGTGGAAGGATTACGATTTCCCGATGGAATTTCCTCTAATCTTCGTAGATGTGTCAATTATAAAAATGGGAGACTGAGTGGAATGAAAAGCCATGATTGTCATGTAATGATGGAAAATTTGTTACCCATCGCTTTCAAAGAATTGTTACCGGTAAAAGTTTGGACAGTAATAACAGAACTTAGTTTATTTTACAAGGAGCTTTGTTCAACTACGTTAAAAGTTGACCATCTACTTAAAATTGAAGAAAAAGTTCCTATACTGCTCTACAAACTGGAGAAAATATTTCCTCCGGATTTCTTTAATGTAATGGAGCATTTACATGTTCATCTTCCATATGAAGCACGTCTTCAAGGTCATGTGCAATATGGATGGATGTATCCATTCGAAAGGTATGTTACTATATTGAGTATGTAAATGTTGATTTAAGTATAAATATAGTAGTTAATACTTAACCCAAATATTTTTTATTAGGTACTTAAATCATTTAAAGAAAAAAGTGAGACAAAAAGCTCGAGTCTGAATCAACACCAAAGAATACGGTGCTGAAAAGTTAACAAACAATACTGGTGTATTTGTTAAAGGTAGTGATGACCCTAATAATCATATAAATGATTTTTATGGCGTGTTAACTCAGATATTGCAGTTGACATATTTTACAAGACCCGTGGAGGATGTTTATTTGTTTAGATGCAACTGTTCAGCAATGTTCCAAGTTCTGGTATTAACGTGCATCCAAAATATAATCTTACAGAAATTAAACATGCCTCGTGTTATCAAAAGTACGACCCATTTATACTATCCAAACAAGCCCTACAAGCTTATTATGCCCCTTATCCATCTCTAAAAAGGGATAAAACAGATTGGTCTGCGGTTTTTAAAACCAAAGCAAGACTTACGTTCGATGGACAAAATATTCCAGACGAACAAGCCTATCAAGCAGATCTGGAGGAAAATGTTGAAATAGAAATTACAGACGATCAAACTGATTTTGAACCTTTAAATGATGAGACAAATGTATGAGTCGAAGCATTTGAGAGTGTAGAGGAAAAGGACATAGAGCACGAAACCGAGTCTGAATCAGAAAACGATGAGGACGACTGAGTAATATATGGTAATTTTTAAAAGTATTCACATTACATTGATCTTTGATTAATAATGCATTTATCCAATTTATACAATTTTAAAGACAATAAGTGTATACTCACACACTCAACACATACACAACATGACACATTTGTAGCATATTGTATTACATTTTTTAATGGTTCATCATATCATGATTATTATGAATTGTATATGTATGTATATATGGCAGGTATATATATTATGTCCGGTTCCGGTTCCGGTTCTGGTTCTGGGTCTCGGCGACGTGGCTCTTCACGTCATATTGGGGAGAGTAGTGGTGAGCCACCAGCTCGGCCACTTGTTTACTTGCAGCCTAAGGCTGATGAGATGTAAATATCATAATTAGCAAGCATAGCATTTTAATTTTTTAATTGTACATGATATATCTACAATTGTCTAAAGTTCAATTTTATATTTAACGCAGTGGATTTGAGTTGGAGCCATCCAAAGTGGTTCTGAACATTTCGAAGCAGGCGTACATGGCTAGGATGACCGATTGCTGGCCCAAGTGGGGCAAGATCCCCGACGACGTGAGAGAGACGATTTGGCAAGATTTTTTGGTAAGTTTATACCGCTTTACAAGATGATTAATTAAATACAAATAAAAAATTAGTAATATTTTCTTATTGTACAGGGCGCCATAGATTTGCAAGAGCCCGACGTCAATTTAGTTCAGCGACACTGGAACTCCAGGATCGCGAAGAACTATAGGTAGACTATGTCGGAGACTAAAAAAGTAGGAAAGAAGCCCAAGTGGATGAGCGCGACTGTATGGGAGAAGTGGGTTGAGTGGTGGAACTCTGAGGAGCTCAAGGTAAATCTACAATAAATCTCAGCAATTTTTTACCATTTAATAAATGATTAATCATTGTAAATTTGCAGAAGGAGTCAGCTAGGAACTCGGCAAATAGGAGCAGGAATCCTGTATCACACCGTGGAGGCTCCAAATCTTTCTAGCATCACCGCGAAGATTTGGTAAATTTATCTATTATCACATTTGTATATTGATCAGTTCAGTAATTAGTTATGTACAGTTAAATTATCCAAATTATCAATTGCAGGAACGAGCTCGTGGAGGCTCTGTTCGCTTAGTGGACATGTTTGCTCACACCCACGCGTCTAGGCAAGTAGATGAGGCTGGCAATATCATATACCAGTGGGGTGATCAAGATAGGGCGACCGAGGCATATGTATTATGCATTTTTTAATTTCTAATACTTACACCGATAAGTTTATTAATTTCTAGCTATGCAAAATAATTACCTGCTACTATTTTTCAACTGAAATTGTTTTTTTTTCCATTATAGTCGAGGTTGCAGGAGGCACAGGCTTATGCGCTTCAGCAGTCTGGTCGTGATGCGCTGACACAGGAGGAGCAGGATAACATTTTTACCGCTGTTATGGATCCGGCGCAACGGAGTATACGTTTTGGCTTCGGAAACCTAACGGTAATTAATCCTTTTACATATGTACAAAAAATCAGCGTTTAAATATATAATGTTATAATATTTTATATGCTGAGACAATCTTTTTGCTATTATTTCTATTTGCAGGCTCGACAGGCTCGACAAGCTCAAAAAGACCAAGACAAAGAAGAAATCAAGGAGCTTAGAGCTATGGTTGAGCAGCTACGGGAGGAGAATCGTCTACGAGCCATCCAGATGGAGCAGCTTGATCAAAAGCTTGCGCAGTATTTGCAGAATCATGGTACCGTTCATTCGTCGTCTGGTGCTTTTGCAGGCGACGAGGATCCTTGAGAAGGTATGTTTTTGAGTATTTGTGTTTGAACAATGTATATATTGACTTGGAGATGTTTTGATGTTGATGGTGATGTTGTATATATTGGTACGGAGTGGATGAGAAATATTTTGATGGTATGTACATGGTTTATTGACATTTGTTGATGGTATGTACGTTGATAGTATATTTTGTGATGTTTGATCGGTTTGGTTTGTTTATATTGGTGTTTTATTGATTTATGTGTGTTGTTTGTATTGATATTGATATATATATATATATATATATATATATGCGTGGAATTGATTGGAAATGGAATGGAAATTAAATGGATTGGAAATGGTGTGGGTTGAAGGTAAATAGGCTTGCTGTTCTACAGCAAAATAAACCCAGTACTTCCAACGGCTTATTGGTCATTTTATTGTAATGGTTTCTAACGGATTCCAACGGCTCCAAACCGTTAGCGGCCGTTGGAAATTTCGTTGGAAATGTTCCGTTGGAAAGCATTGGAAGGCGTGGGATTTATTCCAACGGCTTTCAACGGCCGCCAACGGCTAGGAGCCGTTGGAATAGCCGTATTATCTTGTAGTGATCGAATATAAATATCAAAGAGCAAAGAGAAATATCTCACATTTTTTTTAATGGCGTTCTGGAATAACTCTCGTCTTCAAGACAATGGCGATTTCAATCTTGATTCTAGATATTCGCCTTCTTCTATGCTATTTCGAGATAATCCCACATCCTACAATCAATCTTTCCCTCCTATTTCTCAATCAAATTCGAGACCAATCTTGCCTTATTCAATCTGGAGTTCTGGATGCGATTCTAATTTCCGATCTTATGCCCAAATTGTTAAGGATAATTTACCGGTTAAGCCTTCTCAATCTCGTGGTCGTTTATGGGATCGCCAGCGAATCTGGTCTGATTTGAGGAATAGGAATAATTTTTGTTACAGATGTGGGGATAAAGATCACTTTGCATATCAATGTCGTGAACCCATTAGGTGTTTCGCCTGTGGCAATCTCGGGCACAAGAAAGATTCTTGCTTAATGAATTCTGAGATTGTAGATTCCGAATCCCAGATAAGTGCTGATCGGTATAAATTCCTATTGAAATCAGAACTCATAGCCTCTGGACCAATGCTTATTGATCATGGTTTTCAATTCACTTTAAAGTTCTTATTGCTTAAAGGATTGCTTCTTGACAATTTATGTCAGCAGAGATTTGAAGGATTGCAGCTATTAGAAGAATTATTTTCTCACTTTGATGTGATAAATTCACCTAATATAGGCAAGGGGTATATGGATAAATTTGGAGATCCAAATGACTACTTTGGTAAATCGTCCTTCAAGAGTCCTGTTGATTGTGAATTGATAATCGATAATCAGATAAAGGAAATAGATCCAACATTCTATGTCTGTTCTGTTAATGAGGATGAGGTGAACATTAATCAAGATCCTATGCTATTGGATGCCTCTGTGAAGCTTTGTTCATATGCACCTATGGCAAATAAGGAGACGAGTTCGTCTGATCCAATTATTCTTGTTAATGTCGAAGACCTTGATTTTACTCGTGTTAGTGGTATGAGAGCAATTTCTCAGGATTTTGAGTTAGAAACAAGTAACAGATTTGATTGCTTGAATACTGTCATTGCTGATCAGGATTTTGAACTAAAATCTTTTGGTGTCATACCAGACAGTAATTCATTAGCATTCAAAGGATTATCGGCCGTAAGTTCGATTTGTTCAAAGTCTTCTGGAAACATTAACCTGTCTGATAAGAAGAAAAAAGGAGATATTGCTGTTAGTATTGATAAGAATTCCAATTTAGCTGGTGATGAAATGCAAAATTTCATTGACACGTCTGTTCAGGTTAGTAATTTGGTTCTTTCGTTTGGAAAGTATTCGTTAGCTGGAACATCTGATAATTTTGTTGAGGTTACTAAGTCTTATCATGGAGAGGTCTTCGATGAGGTTTTGTCTATTTCTTTGCCCGTTTTAATCGATGAGAAGTTAGTTTGTCCTATTTCAATTTCCGATAATTGGCTTAATGATATCAGTGCACACGATGTGCATGATATGCAGACTGTAGACAATATTGATGCTGCATCCTATTTGATTGATGAAGTTATAAACGATGTTACTCTCGATAATTCAGTTATTGATGATGTGAATAGATTGTTGTTTTTAGAGAACAGTTCCAGTTTAGATGAGGATGTTTCCGGTACTCAAGAGTTTGTTGTCCCTTATAAGTTGATTTGTTCAGACTTAAGGAGATTCGTTGCTGAAAAGGATAATATGGTTTTGAGTGAATTATCAGAGGTGGCGAATGATTTATCTTCTACAATTTTGTCTGTTGATTCCAGCTTTAATACTGCTGCTAGATCTTTTTCTGATAATAGTTATTTCAAGATTAAGACCAATAGTAAATTTAATTGTTTGGCAGAGGTTGACAAAGAGGACTTTGATTTTGGAATAGATCATTCCGAAGTTACAATGGGCAATGATTTCTCTGGTTGTAGAATTGCAACAGATAAACAATCTGTTTATTCTATGAGCGCAGAAAGGATTAATCTGATGGAAGTGGTTTTAGATGATGGGCTAGCTAATAACTTTGTTAAGAATTTGAAATCTTGTGTTGATGATAAGCAATATAACTTGGATTCTTTTGATAATTCAAACGCTTTGGGTATTTTACTCTTGAAGGATGGTACTTCTGTAAATTCAGAAGAGGAAGCAATGTCACACCTGGTTAAGGATGTTAATGGTTTATTTTTAATGAACTCAGTAGTGAAATTGGGTAAGAAAATGGGGAATGATATAAGTAGGAACTTTGAAGGTTGTTTTAGCCAGATTCTATTATTGTACAAAATGACACCAGTATATTAGTTACACATATTGTTGGTTCTAAGAGTTCTGAAATGATTAATCAGAGTAGTGAAACTAAAGATGATGGTTCTGATCGAGCTATCTATTATTGGACAGGGGGTATTAGATTTGTCATGTATTGTTTTCTTGCGGCTCTTGGTAGATTTCCTCGTTCTCCTGCCCATGCTATTGAATTAATTCGCGAAACCAAATTAATGTGTGAAGCCAAATTAATGCGTGAAGCCAAATTAAGGAGAAGAAATTGTAAGAGCTATTCAGCTTGTAATATTAGGAGAAGTTCTCGTTTAAATCGTAGAGCTTAAACGAGGTATTTTGGTTTGTGTAGATGTTGTTTTTTATGTTGTTATTGCTTGGTTGTTGCGGTTGCGGATGCAGTTGTGGAAGTTTTTCTGTTGGCTGTTGCTTTCTCGGTGTCGCCCTTGATTGGATCTTCTGGTTGATGTTGTCTCTATAGGGTTGTTTCGTAGTTTTTTAGGTGCTTGGGTGGGTTTGTTTTCTCTTTTGTATGGGGGGTTCTATAGCTACCTGCCAGGCTTGTTGCCAGCTCCTTTATTTTTGTTAATATATATATGTACATGTGTGTGCTCTCCTCTCTCGTAGAGCACCACACATTTTTCTCAAAAAAATATCTCACATTTTTATCATAACTGCATACAAATGCTGCCTATATATAAAGAGTAGTTCGTCTTTTCAAATCAGTAGAATGCAAGAAGAAGTATAAATATCAATTTCCATGGACAGCAATAAGTTATTTCCTTAACGTTTCTAGAGATAATATGTTGTGTGCATTCATGTATCCTCAAGTTCCATTAACTTGATAACCTCTTCACAACTTTTTCCAATGTTTTACTGAAATTAAGCATTGATGTCGAAACACAAAATATGTGTACGAATTTGATTTGCTTTATGCCAAAGGAATAAATTTAATACCAGTCGTCGCTAGTTTCTCTTTTGTGCTGTCAACCACTGATTAATTAATTTCTTCAGTTTCATCAGAAGAAAAAAGAAACATATAAAATATTCCATTCAAACACTGCTTTAATTGTGTTTATGTCACCCTTGAATAATAAACGCAAACCACCACACTCTCCTCTTTACTAAAAACATCAGCACACGGGCATCAAACGTGCACCTGAAACCAAATGTGCGGCGTTCGGCGCAATATACATCACATTCTTAAATTAATCATGCACAACTCAATCAAAAAACCCAAAGACTGCTTTTTTTCCTAGTAAGATATGTTATCATAATCTAAACTGAACTTTCAAAATAAGTTGTATACAATAAATGCATGTCCCCTAATATCCCTACACTTGCAGTTCCATGTCTTCTTTTCACACATATATAACTAGCTAACATATCTGAAAATTTTAAGTATGGCGAACAATACATGTGGTTCAGGGAATCCATGCGGAGCATGCAAATTTCTACGTAGGAAGTGTGTACCAGACTGCATATTTGCACCTTACTTTGCATGTGATGAGGGCTCCGATAGGTTTGCTGCAATCCATAAAATATTTGGTGCTAGTAACGCATCGAAGCTGCTGCTGCATTTGCCGGTGCATGATCGTTGTGAGGCGGTGGTTACGGTTGCTTATGAGGCTCAGGCCAGGATTAGGGATCCTGTTTATGGCTGTGTTGGTCATATCTTTGCTCTCCAACAACAGGTATTTAGCTAACATATTCTAGAGAAGAAGTCAGAAATTACTATTGTAGGTCTACTAGGGTCCCTATTGGTTGCCGCTTAGTATTTACCACGATTTCTTCAAAAAGAATGATTTAAAGAGAAACTAAAGTTTTTTTTTCCTGAACGATAGTAATTGTGTTGCTAAAGATTTGAGTTCATTTTGCCTAAGATGGCCACGTTCAAAATATAGTTTGTGAAGGATTATGCTTGAATTTGATTATGTCTGGAATATAGCCTAGCTGAAGCTTATTGATTTGAATCATCTGCTTCCTAGCGGTCTAGAGGTTATTATGTTGATCTGGATACCATGATTAAATTTCACATTTAGTAGTTCCAATCTACGGACAATGTACAAACTGCGTAGATCAATTTTGTTTTGATCTAGCGGTCCAAATCAACAGATGAATTTTATTTTGATTTTGAACCGGAGAAGGCGATATGTATCATAACAGTGTATGCTTAATATCTAGGAGGACTATGTATATGTTATGTTTTAATTTAGGTAGCGAAATTGCAAGCACAATGCATGCAAGTGAAAGCTCATTTGGCTCATGGTATGTCTGGGCCTAGATCTTTTACCGAGGTGAATGACGCTGTAGTTCCTAACCATATGCAATCATTCCCAAATATGCAATATGATCATCATCATAACGTAAATTTTGAAGGGTTTTCGGATTATAGAATATGCAGAAGTAAAGATGAAGGTTCTTCTACGAAGAAGAGAGCTGTGCCACACAATTATGAGTTGGGGGAGCTTCAAGCTTTGGCATTTAAAATGATGAAGGATTAAACTATATTATGTGCATGTAAGTATATATGTCATAATTGAACTGTCAGCGTTAAAAGGGTGATGTTCTAATAAATTTGTTTTATTGGCAATTTATTTAATTCTTTATATTTGAAGATGCATATATATTAAAACTAGATCACATATTCCCCCACGGTCCACGGAAAAACTAACCAACAAGTATTTAAATCATCAGCACCAGCTAATCTAATTACAAATAAAACTATGATACAGATGGTTGTAACAAAGTTTTAATACAACTCCATACATTATTTATAATCATTCATCATTTACTAATGGGACCCACTTTTAAAATGGATGGAATGGATTTAGTTGGGGCATAGGCACACCAATTTAGAACAAGCAATTGGTCCCCTTCTCGTCAGTATACCTAGGCCTGTCAAATGGGTTGGGTTGGATCAAAATGGGTTGTCCATTTATGACCATTCTCTTTCATCCATTTATGACCCAACCCACTTAATAAGCGGGTTATCCATCTAACTCATTTAAAGATTTAAATTTAATTTAACTAATAAAAAACAAATAAATATAAAATAATTTTAATTCCAATTTTTATGTTTTGAGATCCGACAAAAATTTAAAATTTTATTCTAATTTTCATCAAAATTCAAATATGGGGATGGGGTAGCTTATTATTTTGTAAGTACAATTGTCGGTTTCCTTGGAGAACTACAGTGTACGTTCACACGATGAAGTATCCGAATGTTCCATACTGTTCGTAATTTAAGTTGGAGTTGATCGGTCGAAGTCTCGTTTGATTCCGAGTTAGAATGAAGAAGTTATTGTAGTCTGAACAAAAAAAATAGCGGCTTCTGCACTAGGTGGATTCAAATATGGAGATGTGGTAGTCTGTTATTTTCTAAGTACAACTGTCAGTCTTCATGAAAAATTATAATATATGTTCAAAATTCTTATTTTTTAAATTTATATTAAAATTTAATATTTTTAATAAATAGGTAAATGGGTTACCCATTTATAACCCTTTTAAAAATGGGTCAACCCAACCCATAACCCATTTTTATGATATTCATAAATGGGTGCCAACCCATTTATAAGTAGGGTTAATGGGTTGGGTTAATGGGTTGGGTCAAATTTTGACAGGTCTAAGTATACCACCCAGTTTTCAAGCTTTTAAGTTTCTGATGGTTCAACCAATCAAATCGTCGGAACTGTGAATTTTTTTTCCACAAAATTTACACATTTAACTACAAGCAATATGCAAAAATATTAAAACAAAAATATTATATAGGAAAGCTGTAGATGATATTAAAAGTATGCACCTGAAGTTGTGTACTGCTGCAGTGTACAACTACACCTGCACAACAACATTTGCGTACACTGTAGCAATGCATAACGACGGAAATTTAATGACAACGAACTTGATGAATCTTGCAGTAGTCTTGAAGAAACATACATCATTGAAGAACAAAGTAGTGGAGTTTGCTGTTTATATTTTGGGACAATAGTGATTTTTGAAATATAAATTCATTTATTGTTTTCAAAGTAATATAAATGACGAGAATAAAAGAAAATTATCCGGTGATAAAGTAATGGGGAATGGTCTATGAAGTACTTTCATAAAGCATTAGATTTGAACTATCCTCCATTTCACTTTATTTGACTTGGGTGTAAAAGTCTTGTAGATTTTCCTATCAATGAAGTGTCAAAGGTGGTGCATGCCGCGATAAAAGGCTTGAAACGTTGCACTAACTTCACTTTTGTTTCATCATATCGAAGCCTACCGTCTGTTCCTAGCCTGATCATCTATGAAGCCGAGAAAGAACTTCAAAGTCAGAAAAGACAGGAGCCCATAAAATAAAGGCGAATCTACATTGTTTATTGACTTGTCGAATCGGCTGTATAGCTCACCTAGTAGAACATTGGCTTTTAACCTAGTGGTCGCGGGACAAATAAAATAACCGTGCTTTAATTAGGTAAAATTGACGGTTGGACTGTTCGTTCGAAGGTCCGATGTGATTTCATGCGCGATCGATGCCTGATTGAGTTCCAAACCGAAATGGTTCACAGTCCAGGCTTATTCGAAATCGGACCGTGGTTGGGCAGTACCATAGAAAACATTGGTATTGCACGATAAATGTAGATATATGGTGGATAAACTTATAATAAATATTTTTTTACTTGTCGTACATATATATATAAATTATGTAGAAACGTATCAAAACTTTGATACAACAATCGATCTATATCAAAGTTTTCTTAGCTTAAGAGCGTAACTTTGATAAGTCTTGCTGTATTGGAATCAATATAGCCAAATTGAACTCTTGACATGCGTACAACTTGCGGAAATTGACATATGTACAACATCCTTCGTGAAAAAGTGACTTATTACACCCAAGCTTCTAGAATACTCATTGAGCAATCAGACGGTATAAGAAAATAAGAAATAACATTTGGATCGTCATCTAATCTAAGACTAAGAGATTATAGAACGCCCACGCTCCAATGATCCATCTACGAGAGAGAGAGAGTTTATTGTTCAATAGCTGGAAGGCCCGGAAGGAGCCATCTCACGTACACGTTACTATGGATCAACAAGGATAACAAGGGTAAGTGACAATACCTGATCATATGTAAAGTAATATGCATCACATCTCGACACTAACCAACATGTATGCGTTTCCCAGACTGAATAATACGATATTAGAGATGCAAAGAAAAATAAACCCAAAAGATACATAATTGAAAGCGAATAAAAGATAACAATGTTTATATATCAAAACAGATGTTTGATACAATAACTCCTACATCCACATCTCATGTAGAATACAAGGCTAAACATATAGTACATCATGTCATCCAAGACAATGAGTCTCAATATAAGCAAAATGAACATCCGTCATTGTCACTGGCTCCATCTCTAGAACGCAGCTTATAGAGCACGCACACTACTAGAAAATGCAACTTTTAACCAACTAGTTTAACCGATGTCATTCCAACGCTCTAACTATAGACGTCGATGGGACGTCGGAATGACGTTGGTGACTTACTACCTACAAAAATATATCAACATGTTTTCGATGCCCTTTACAATGCGACGGCGTGGCGTCGGTTTGATGTCGGCCCTATCCATACTAATTCGGCCAACATCCTCTCCAATATCACTTTATCCACTCCAAATGGAAGCAAGAACCCACCCAAATCCTCCTTTAGCCCCCTCCTCCACCTTCGACATCATTCATTAACACTTCCTCCTCCCTCGATGCTGTCGAAAACCCCAATCTCAGCCTTCTTTGCCTTGCATCTTTCCCACCTCGTCGCCGCAAATCCCAAGCCACCACCTCGTCGCTCGCTGCAAGCCCAACCTGCCACCTTCCAAGCCCAGCACCTACTCCAACTTACCCACGGGGCCCGCCGCCTACACCGCAAATCCCAAGCCCAATACCTCCTCCATTGGTATAATTTATTGCTTCGATTCATTTTCTATTCAATGCTATGATTTGATTAGCTTCGTATATGATATAGATCTGTTGGTTTATATTCGTTTGTATATGATCGTTGATATAAGTTCAATGGTACGATAATTCATATATGATATGAGTTATTGTTGGTATTGTTTTTAAATTGTTCGATAATTTATTGTCAATGATATGATGGTATTAATGAAACCCCACAGATGTTCAATTTGGTCCCGTCTGACGGGTATCGTATATGATCGTTATAAAGATATTCATTTTTTAAATAAAATGAAAATCGATATTCAGCTAATACATTATCTATCATATTTGTCTCAGCATTGGACAAGTTATAAACGCAATGATATCTATGTTTCGAAAATAAATATTTTAAATCTAACGGTTAACGAAATTTCAATGGTATTTTCTTCTAGTTTCCCATATACGCTCTTTTGTGTACGATACGATGAATAAGAGGAAGCGAGGCCTAATTTTGTTAATCATTCGATTTGAAATGATTTACAAAACATAAATAGCAATGCGTTTATAATGAAAAGTAGGATGACCAGCTATTTAAAAAGTGTAAAAATATCTAGGTTATGTAGCTTTGAAATTGTTTGTGTATTTCATTGTTTTATAATAAAATCAATGATGTTATTGACTTTGATAAAAAAATTAATAATGTTATTGGAAGTAATAATAATATTGATATTGTTATTTAAATTAATAATAAAATCAATAATGTTATTTAAAGTATTCATAAAAATAATAATGTTATTTAAATTAATAATATAATTAATAATGTTATTTGAATTAATAATACTACCATGTGAAATGTAAGTTGGATATGCATAAGAGGTAAAAACAGAGAAACGATTCTATTGGATTTTAGAAATGATATGGTTGCATTCATGAAAATGACATCTAGTAATAAAACGAATACGGAAGAAGTCTGATGTCCATGTTCAAAATGTCGTTACTTGAAACTTATAGAGTATTATGCCATGATATTACATTTACTCCAATATGATTTCATGCTTGACTATCTTTTGTATGTGTATCATGAAGAAAAATATCACGTTATACAAGAGAAGACCGTAAATCTAGGTGGGGATTGCGATGAACCCTTATTGAAGAAAATATAAATCTAGAAAACAGAATGACTCAAATGGTTCATGATACTGCTGGTCTGAGTATGTTGATTGAAGAACCAAATTTGGAGGAAGATCTTAACTTGGAAGTTTTCAACTTCTTAGAAGCATCGAAACGACCATTCTATAAAGATTGTAAAATGGCACATTTGGTAACGACATCTAGGTTAATTGCTATAAAGTACGAATACAATTCATCATAAAACCTATGAAGGTAATTCTTAGTTTGTGTAAACAAATGATTCCACCTAACAATGTACTAGTTGAGAACTAGTACTCCCTTAAAAGAGAGGTCTCTGCCTTTGAATTACCTTATGAAAAAATTTACATGTATCCAAGTGGATGCTTGATTTATTGGAAGGATAATTATTTGGCATTATGTAAATTTTTGTAAATAGGCTAGATATAAATCGATGAAAACCAGTGGTAATGGAATACCTTTTACAAAAATGCATTATTTTCCTGTTACATCAAGATTGCAAAGGTTATATGCATTTTTTACTATGATGAAATACATGTGATGGCATAGTGAACAACAACATGATGAAGGTGTTATATGTCATCCTTCAGATGGTGAAGCTTGGAAACATTTAGATAGGACATATCTTGATTTTGCTAAAGAATCATATAATGTTAGACTTGGTTTGTGAACGAATGGTTTTGCCCCATTTGCTTCAATCGGTAAACCTTATTCAACGTGGCCAGTAATTCCAATACCTTAAATCTCTCTTCTTGGATGTGTACGAAAATTCCATACATGTTTCTAAATGTATTGTTCCCAGACCTAACAATCCAAAAAAGAGATAGACGTGTAATTTTAGCATTTTGTTGATGAGTTGAAAAAAACACGGACAGAGGGTATTATTACATACGACATCTCAAATAAAAAGAACCTCGGATTGTTTGCTTCTTTGTTGTGGACGGTAAGCGATTTTCCTACATATGGGATGCCTTCTAGATAGAGTACTAGTAGCAAATTCGCTTGTCCTGTTTGAATGGATTGGACATAATCATTTAAACTTACACATGGTGGGAAACAGTATTGGTGGGATCGACATCGTTATTTTTTACACATAAACAATTGCTTTAGGTTTGATATAAAAAAATTCGAACGAAACACAACTATCACTTTGGAGACACCATCCGTACTAAGTAGTGAAGAAGTGTACGAGCTTGTGCAAGATTATTTCAAAATACACGAGGTAGGAAAAGAGCCCAAAATTACTGTCAAAGTAGAGCATCACAATTGATGTAAACAAAGTATATTTTGGAAGTTACCTTATTGGAGTAATCATAAACTTCGGTACAATATAGACATAATGAAAAACGAGGAAGATGTGTTTGAGAAATTCTTTAGCACGATAATGAACATGAAAGGAAAAACAAAAGATGATTTGAGTCAAGAAAGGATAACACGTTTACTGTAATCGTCCTAAGCTTAAATTGATAGCGAATGACCAAATGTCAAACGTCTTACTTGTTATAAGTTGGAAAATAAGCATCAACAAAATCTATTAGAGTAGGTTAAAAATTTGAGATTACTAGATGAAATTACTTCGAACATGAGAAGATGTGTTAATATGTAGGAACTTCAATCATGGGGATTGAAGGGTCATGATTGTCACATATTTTTAAGGACTCTTTCCTAATAGTATTTAATGAGTTTTCGTCATTAAAGGTGTGGAGGCCTATTACTAAACTTTTGTTTGTTCTATAAAGAGTTGTGCTCAACCAAGCTTAATAAAAATAATTTGAAAAAACTAGAAACAGGTATGCCTAAGTTATTGTGTAAATTAGAGAGAATATTTCCCTATATTGAGTATCGACTGCATGGAACATCTACCTGAATATCTACCAACTAAAGCTCTAATGCGAGGCCCAATGAAATACGGATGGATGTATCCTATTGAGAGGTACGTAAAGTACAATTATGAGTTATATATTCCTTCAAAATCAATAATATAAATGTATAATTTATAACCATTTGATATGAAGGTACTTGGGTCATCTTAAAAAAAAGGTGAAACAAAATGCACACGTTGAAGATTTAATATGTCAAGTGTATATTGTTGAAGAAACAACTGTTTTTTAGTTATTATTTTGAAGACCATGCTAAGTTGAATTCTAACACTGATCCTTGTAATTCACAAGTGAAAGCTTGAAGCTCAAAGGATAAAGACGAAGTAAATATGGAATATTTTACTTTAGATCAACTTTTTTCTATTATAGTTCAAATGTGTATTTTGTATTGCGTGCGTTTGTATGCAGTGTTGGGACGATCATTTTGGGCCAAGTAAGCCAAATAAAGCTTTACCCATTTTCAAAAAAAATTGTTGAATAGACTTAGTATGAAATAGTTTAATTATTATGTATATTAATGTGTATTGCTTTAACGCAATATATTGTTGATAATGAAATTAGCTATATTTGTTACAAAAATCTTGAGTTTGGTCTAATGACAAAATACAGAAAATACCCAATCATGTATGGAAATGCTTCAAATTTAAATTTAGAGCCTGTAAAACAACTTACAATTATGGGGTATGTGTTAAACGCGATGAACACAGTGATGATTTACAAGATTATTATGCAATGTTACAAGAAATAATTGACTCATTTATTCTGCAATACCAGGGCTTAATACAATTTTATTCAAATGCGATTGATTTGATACTACTCCTGATGTAGGAGTACATCATATATATAAAATCCTCTTGATGAGGTAAATCATAAAGACGATATAAAGGAAACGATCAATTTGTGCTTGCGACGTAAGCAACACAAGTTTATTATGCGATTTATCCTGCCATGAACTACAACAAGGATGACTGGTGGACTATCATTAAAAGAAAACCTAGATGGTCATTCAATGGGGATATATTTTGTTTTAATTAAACTATAAACTCAATAAATTAAACAAATGTATATATAATTGAGTTAAATTATAAATTTTGTTTCAATAAATTATACAAGAGTTTATTCTAGTTAAAATATTTATTTTCTAAATCACCTAATAAATTAAACAAATACATAAGTTAAATAACTCAATGGATTAAACAAATGTATATATAATTGAGTTAAATTATAAATTTTGTTTCAATTAATTAAAGAAGAGTATATTTTAAAATTTAAATCACTTAGTAAATTAAATAAACACACACACACACACACACACACACACACACACACACACACACACACACACACATATATGTATATATAAGTTAAATTTTAAATTTTATTTCAATAAATTAAACAAGAGTTTATTTGAGTTAAAATATCTTTTTAATCACGCAATGAATTAAACAAATATTTAAGTTAAATCACTCAGTAAAGTAAACAAATGTATATATAACTAAGTTAAATTATAAATTTTATTTCAATAAATTTGACAAGAGTATATTTGTAAAAGTTATATATCTCAATAAATTAAATACACACACAGATATATATATATATATATATATATATATATATATATATATATATATATATATTAAACAAATATATAGTTGATGAATTTTTTTTAATAAATACAATAGTTGAAATAAAAATTTACTTATAGTTTACAAACAAATTTAGTTAAAATGTAGAGTTCGTCATGAGATAGAGCTTCTACATTTAGCACTAGTTCAAAAGAAGAAAACCGATAGTTGAAGTCACATGTCGGTAAGCTAGAGAAATGACTCGGATTGCTTATGGATGCATTTTTACGATGCTTTCCAAATAGAAACATTTATGCTAAGGGATTGGTGGTGATGGGATGGAGCTGGTGATGCTGGGCAGGGTTCAGATGGGTTGGTATTTGGTAATATATATTTGGTTTCTTTGCAGATGTATATTTGGTTCAAACGAGATGTATATTTTTTTTTAGGATATTTGGTTTGGATGTTTCTGTTGGTGTTGTTTGCGTATTTTCTTACAGATTGTTTTGATATTTGATTTGTATTGTGAAGGCTAGGTAATGTATGATTTGTATTGTAACGGTGACAGTATTGTTTAGTTTGGACGTTTGATTTGATTTGTATTGCGATGGTGATTATATTTGTGTTGATATATGATATATGAATGTATGACAAACACACATGAATGATTTGACTGAGGTGCTAAAGGCAGCTGAAATGCTGCAAATTCATTTCAGCCAAGACATTGGAAAGGTGTTTGTAAAGCATTGGAAAATTCGGTTTTCGCATTTTAGCTTGATGTAGATAAGGCATCGGTAGGGCATCCACAAGGCATCGGCAATCACAATTTTTATAATTTAAAACGTAGTTGAATAGTCATTAAAAAGGCTTCAGTAAAATTTCGTCGGTTAGGCGTCGACAATATATCATTTGTACTGCATTAGCAATAGCACCACTCCTGCCGTCTTCAAGACATCCATAAATTTTTTCTAACATACTTTTTACGAATGACTAAAATGGCATCGGCATGGCATACCAACATCCCGATAATGCCTTTTGGCATTGGTAAATGATATTGTCTTTATAGTAACATATCAAACCTGTAATACAACCTTAGTTTGACCCGAGGTTGTTGAAAATATAACAAACCTTAAATTAGACTAAAGCTAGTTGTATGCGTAACCTTGCTCAAAAGATAACATAACAAACAGATATTGCGTACATGTTTTAAATCTTGGATTTCGATTACGTTTCATCTCGGAATTTTTACACAATCTATCTCGTATTGTAGGAGATCTCAGATGAGATAAATGTATATTGGGTGGACATCTCGAATAGATATCTTGGGAATATCTCGGAGTAACTTATGTGTCTAAAATTAATATTTTTATAATTTATTTAACTATAATTGTAACGACCCACAAATCCACATAATTTAAGTTGACAATAAACCACACATGTCCAACCCAATTCGAATAGAAACATGGATAGTTATGGGAAAGAAAGATGAAGAGTAAAAAAACCGTAACGACACAGAATCTCATAATTGCAGCGGAATAATATATAATATAATATCAATAATCTTTACAAAAAAAAGTGTTATATAAATACATTGAATCGGAGTACATAAATTACCAATCATCAGCCTGGATAGTTATAACAACCTGCTCTCACAAATACTGCTAATTTCCACAACAACACAGTGGAAAATAAATATACATAAATTAAATACCACTTGAAGACCTCCAACTCGTCTCCTGGATTCCAATGCATCCTAAGAAATCTGTAAGTATGCTCGGTCTGGTAAACCAGCGTGAGAGAACACACCCAGTTAGAATTTTAAAGTTATCAAACCCTTTTCAAAAATGGTATCTCGTAAGACAACGCTGTATATAAACACAAACGGGTTTTTACCTTACAATAACCAAAATATTTTCTATAGAAAATTCAATGATATTAGAATAATGTCTAGGGATTCAAAGTAAATATATAAAATAGCCGAAATTTCTGCATCTTACATTTCAGCATAGTTGGGCAAAACTAAGTCGATAAGGCTCGTAGTGGAGAATGGATTCCATACCATGACAAGGTAAGGAACTACCCTTCGATGGTACATCTCTAGATAAAATGTACCAAGGTCAGAAAAGAACGTCGTGTACCCTTGCGAAACAGGATTACCCTACCACTTGACTGTAGTACCAAATATGATCGCCTCTTTCATTAATCGGTCCTGAAGCATACATGTGTAAATAGTAATCAATCTAGATTTGGAATGACCACGCCATGACGGGACCGACTCAATTGCCCCTGCCGCATGCCCAATTTTTGTCATTTCCCGGTTGATGAGGCTCGAGGCTACGTTTTACCTTTATATAGCACTTACCACTAAGAATGCTAACACTGCACTTCAGGCAATAATGCGATGCCAGCATTCATCCATACAAGCTCATTCTGGGACCGAAACCGAAGGCACATGTAACGACCCATAAATTTTGATGAATAAATCTGGTTAATTTAATTAAATTTTACAATTAAATTTAGAAAGAATAAAATTTTATAATTTATATCGAAATAAAAGTTTAAGAACGAACTGTAGTAACCAATTGTTGACAATTGAAGTAAAATCAATAAAAGTGAAATAGCGTAAATTGTGCACTTGTGTATAAAATTTAAATAAGTAAATAAGCATAAAAGTGGTGTAAATTAAAGGATTTGTATATAATTTATAGTAATTGAATGAATTTGGTATATTGTAGGTAATTATAATAATTGGTTGGAGCTGGATAAACTTAAGTGTAACCTTGGCATGTAAACAATTACTATAAGTTACCCGTTTAATTAGTGGATGGAATTGGAAATAAATTTTAGTAAAAAAAACTAAAAATAAATAAATGTTACATTTATGGGGATGTGATACAATGATAGAAATTAGATGTAGCAATTGTAATTAAAATTAACAATTTAGAATAAAAATGTAATAAATTGAAAATAATGTAAATTGTCTTAGTTGGTTATAAGTTTAATATAAGAAACAAATGGAAATGTTGAATTAGTGAATCATTAATAAAAATATTAAATAGAATGAAAGTCAATTAATAAAATAACGGAAGTGTGAATGGAAATTAATAGAAACGTAAACTTATTTTAAGGTGGTAATTGGATGTAGATTTATGGAATGGAGTTAATGCAAATTAATGAAATAAATGAAGACGTATACGTAGCTACAAATTGAATACATGAAAACAAAATGTAAGGAGTGGATTAAATTAAGGAAATTAAATATTAATGAATGGTCATTAAAAAAACCAATGTTCTGGGAGTAATTATAATAACGTTTGAAATACGTATAAACTTTGATTTGGAAATCAATTGGATTTAAAATGAAATTTGGTATAACATTGATGTGTTTAAATGTTATTTTATTTTGTAGAGTAATAAATGGTGTAATAAAAGAATGAAATCAAGATAAATAAATTTATTGAGATTTCAATTTATAATCAATAACATTTAATGTGAAATCAATTAAAATTAATTGACTTAAATTGGTGCAGATAGGGTAGGTGTGATTTGTCATTGAAAATGGTTAATTTTATAAGATGTAATTAATGCTAATTCCATTTATAATATGACTATTGGTTGAGGTAAAGATTGTAATCAAGATTTATTGATTTATTTGAATGAATTTAAAGTATAAAACCAAGTAAATAATTAATGGAGAATATAAATAATAATTAATGTACATATTTGGCAAATACAGTAAAATTGGAATAAAATGTTATGCAATTGAAATAAAGATGAAAATAGAAATGGAATAAAGCTTTATTAATTTATTGGAATTTAAAATTTAATAAAAGGATTTAATTGCAATTAAATGAATTTAATATTTAAAATGGGAATTTAGATGAAATGTGAGGATATTAATGTAAATAGTTTTGAATCCAATGCTTAATCCATCTATAATATGACTATTGCTTGATTTAAAGTATAGAAAGCGAGATTTATTAATTTAATTGAATTATAAAATTTAATAACTGAAGTTATTACAAAATAAATGAAATTAAACGTTTAAATATTACGTTATTGAAATTAAGATGAAATTTGAGGATAATAATGTAATAAACCATGATCCAAGGTTAATTTCATCCGTTTGACAATAATGAATGGAGTAATTGTTAATTTATATAATTACATGGAATTATTGGGAATTTTCTTATAAATCCTGAATTCAATAAAATTTAGGTTAGTACGGAAATTTATAAATTAATCAACTTTAAATTTGACATCTGGACTTGTTTAAATTTTGTGGATAATTAAGAAATCAAAAAGGATGAAAATTTTCAATTTAAGAATTTAAAATTTGAAATTTGATTTAATTAGCTAATTTATAAATTTATTTAATTAAGGTCAAAATAGCCATTTTGGCCACAGACTCAGATTTCGGCGAAACCAATTTCATCGGATCTGTAATAGTGAATTATTATAGGGTTTCAAGTTTCGTAGCGATCGGACTTGTCGTTTGATCGTACGAACTCGAAACGCCTTGAAATAAATGAAATTGAAATCAATTTGAAAAATATTGATTTTAGCATAACTTCTTCATATGATGCAATTTGAACCTAAAACCTTTTCCATTGCGTTTAAAATATTTTAAAACATCTATTTTGATATATGAGTTGACCCAATTTAATTCCGGTGTCGAAACGGGCTTTTTGGGACACTTTATCGTTAGCGCGTATATTCAATCCGATCCATCTATTCTAATTTCAACTCTGCCTATAAATATCCTGCTATAAACCCTAGCTAACTTTATTCCTCATTTCTATACGTTCTATTCATCTCTCTTCCTTAATGGCTGATAAACAAATTCTAGATTCAAACACAAATCAAAATCAAAAATCCAAACTCTTCAGAAAAATTCAGAAAAAATATATTTCAAAGCTCTCGAAGAGCGGTAAGTCAGATCTGCAGTCCGTTTTTCTATCTGGGTTTTCGTTTGACCAAAAATTTAGAAGAAGTTTCAGCCGTCTGTCGCGCTCCGATCAACTGCGACGGATCATCAAATCCTTCCTGGGTATTGCAGAGGGGACCAAGGAGAGTCGTTCTATGTGGGTTTCGTGGCAAGTTAATGGTCAGATTTTTCGCAACATTTCGATTAGGGTTAAGACATCAGGGGCGTCGGTTGCTCAAAATTCGAGCACGACATGGAGCCGAAGCTTGGGGGACGGCGGTTTTGGGAGGCGATGGGTTCTATGAGGTGGCGCGACGCGCATGGGATGGGGAGGCGGCCTGTATGTGGTTGCGTTCAAGCTCCTGTGCTAGGGTTTCGAAGGCGTGCACGTTTTGGCTTGTGTGTTCCTGTAAGCTACTGTGACGTGGAAGGGAAGATGAGTAGTGTTAGCTTTTTTTTGTTTTAATTTAAATTAAATTTTCAATTGCTCTAACTGAGATAATTTTTGCACATGAACTCCGTTTTATGCGCGATTTTCTTTGTTAGGATCGTAATGAAATCTGGACTTTTTGGCGCTGGTTTGGACGGATTCTGAGACTGTCAAGTTTTTGGGTTTAAATCGGATTTGAATTCAAAAGGTGGGTGTTTTAATCCACTCACAACTTCTAAAATATCTTATGTTTGTTAAATTTAATTATGATGTGAGTTGATATTTATTTACAGCCTTTTGGCGTATATTTAATCATCATCTCAGTTAAATTGCATTTATTTGAATTAAATTGTTATTCAATTTATTATTGCATATAAACTGCCAGTTAAATTAAGTTATTATTGAATAATAAACTGCCAGTTAGATGAATTGTTTAATTTATTATTGAATATAACTGCCTATAAATTACCTATTATTTATTATCAGTTATATATTGACATCGATTGATTGGTTTGGATGATGATTGTGATGGACGTATGATTTTATGATGGATGAATGGATGTTTATTTATATCATCATAATCTGTAAGTTGTTATACATTCATTTTATTCGGGATTGCGGTTTGAAATGATATATAACCGTAATTTTATTTTAAATTACGGATTGAAATGATAAATATCTGTAACACTTGACCATAGGATAGAAAATTATATACAGGCACCGCGGTCTATATATATATATATATATATATATATAAATATTTGAAATGATTTTATATGGTTTTGTAAAGAAGTATTATATGGTTTTATGAGATATTGATGCAGATATTTGATAAAGGTTATTTTATATATAGTTAATTTCTTGGTTTTAGGCTATGTGTAAAATTGTTTGAAGTATGAAATAATTAAGTTTAAAAATAAGTTTGATTTTGTTAAAATATATTATGGATAAGTATTTACTTAAATTATATTTTAATATAGAGTTATATTAATTTTTATAAATCAAAGTTGAGAAGATAGTTTTGAAATAGATTTGAGATTTTATTTAACTAAGATCTTATTGAAATTGAGAAAAATAAAGAATATGGTTTTATAACTTAATTCGGGTTTAAGGTGATTTAAATGAATAAATTGAGAAATATTCAATATTTGAAGTTTTATTTAAAAATATTGGATTTTGTAAGTAAACATTTCAAATTTAAATAATAGTAGTTGAAATTGATACATATATGAAATTATCAAAGAATAAATTTGAAATGGTTTATTTGGGGACTTAAATCTGTATTTGGAATTGATTTGGGAAATTGAAGTAGCTATTTATTATATAAAGAAATTTAATATTTAAGCCATTTAAGCGGCGTAGTTATGTTTCAAAGATACGAAATTCAGATTTTTATGTTTTGAAAGGTTATATTTCAAGTATTTGGTTTAAAAATATTATAATTTTGAAAGCGTTATGATTTTTTAAAAGGATATATTTGAAAAATGATATCATATTTATTTGGTTTTTAAAAGGGAAATTGATATCGTAATTATATGGTTTTGAAATGAATATTTTATCCTGGTTTTGAAATAACTGCGGTGTTATAATAACGGTTGGTTGTTGAAAAGACCGGGATCGAAAGTTGTCATACTCTCTGCCAACTCCAAAAACCACTTTAACAACCGTGTACGCGGTGGAGATTGCAGAATAAAGTAGGATGGTGGTGGCGTTTACTTTGAGGTAAATACGTCGGCCCGACTCCCGTAAGTTGGCATAAGGTGGCTAAAACAGTAGCGATTCTCGGGCCAATGAGGTAGCACCATTGATCGGACACATCCCTTCGATGTTATACTTTGTAACGACCCGATATTTTCAACCATTCGCATCCATTATAAGTGTATAGGTAGACACTCATGCCGGAATTGAATTGCTCAAAATACCGCGTTGTAAATAAAAATTTGGCAAATCTCAGAATATGCAGTAAATAAAAATCACAGATCACAGACACAGAGTAATATATAATGCAGCGGAAGTAAAAGAGATAGTAGTTCATGAAGCTACTATATAAATATATCAGAGTTACATAAGATACAATAGAAGAAATAAAGTACAACAGAAGAAAATAAAGTACAACAGAAGTCTCAAGATGACAACCAAGTACAAGCTGAATAGAACAACAGAACTGGAATAGATAAAACTAGATAAGCAGATATCTCCAGCGATTCCAATCTCCAGAAAGCGGAATCCAAATTTGTGAATAACTCAGGCTGACCCGAGCGTAAATAAAAATACAAACACTCGAGTCAGGACATACAAACTTATACAATGTAAACCAACTCAAGTGAACTGTAGTAAAGGTACAAGTAACTTAGAAGATGCTTGGGACCGCCCATCCTCTAAGGATCCGTTAAACTACTTACTATGTAGTAATATACGCTATATACAGTAATGTCTAATCAGTAAAGTATAATCATATAGAAAATAGCGTTAAGGGGATGGTGAACCTTAATGCCGTCGGATCTTTAAAACCAAAATCGTAGTGGGCTCGATATAAGGAGATGACACGGCATGCGAGACAATGCCAGGGTGGATACACCGTTTGCACTCCCGGACCGGTGGTGACGTCAAGCCAGCAGCTTCCGCCCATCTCAAACAGTACCCCCGAATCAAAGTGGCGCCACATATCGGATCACAAAAGTAATAGAATGGTTTCCGATGGAGCATGCTCGATGAAAGGGTGCGACCCTTTGTGTAGCCCGGTATAGCTCCTGTTTTAGTCATTTATGCCAACTCACGGGAGTTGGGTCCACGTAATATACCTCGAGAACGTCGCCATCATTCTACTTCATTCTGGAATCTCCACCGTGTACACAGTTGTTAAAGTGGTTTTCGGTATTGGCCGGCTATAAGACAATATCCGATCCCGGTCTCTTTAACAACCAATCGTTATTATAACCCATAGTTATAACTTTAAAACAATATTATATACTTCAAAATAAAATATCATTTCAACCCAAATCTTTATCAAAAATAAAGATTAAATCATTTCCAAACCATTTCAATATATCATCATACCATATCTTTCAATTCAAATATGTATCAAAATAAATATCAAGTCATTTCTAAATATTTCAATATATTAAATTATCATATCCTTTCAAAACTCCCTTTCAAATCATTTTAATATCAAAATATCATAACCTTTCAAAGCTTCATTTCCAAAATATCATATCTTTCAGAACTTCTTTTCAAATCATTTTAATATCAAAATATCATATCTTTCAAAACTCCATTTTTTTCAAATCATTTTGATATATCAAAATATCATATTTTTCGAAACCACATTTCAAATCATTTTAATATATCAAAATATCATATCCTTCAAAACTCCATTTTTCAAATCATTTAATATCAAAATATCATATCTTTCAAAACACCATTTTCAAATCATTTAATATCAAAATATCATATCTTTCAAAACTCCATTTTTCAAATCATTTAATATCAAAATATCATATCTTTCAAAATTTCGTTTCAAATCATTTTAATATCAAAATATCATATCTTTCAAAACTTCGTTTCAAATCATTTTAATATATCAAAATATCATATCTTTTCGAAACCACATTTCAAATCATTTTAATATATCAAAATATCATATCTTTTCGAAACCACATTTCAAATCATTATTCATTTTATTCAATTTAAAATACCATTTCAATTCACATTTCAAAACAGTTTATATTCAAAAAAAATCATTTTTAATCATTAAAATGAAGTTATTATGTTCAATAATTAAATTATTAAATTTCTAAAATTTTCAACTTCCAAAGTTCATTTATTCACTTAAGTTTAACAAAACAGTGAAAATTCACTTTTCGTGGCATTTAGAAAACGCTACGGAAAGATACATTCAAAACAGTTCAATTTAACAAAAGACAACATTTTAAAATGTTGTAATAGAGTTTACTTAAATTTCAAATAAAATTAGTTAAATTCAAAAATTATAGCACTTACAAAAATTGCTATAATAGTTTTTAATTCAATTTAGCTTTTTAGTTCATTATCATCAACTACAGCATTTACAAATGCTGTAATATCATTTACATTGTAATTAATAGCATTTCGAAAATGCAGTCAATTAACTTCAAATATTAAATATAATTTCTCAACCAATTATATTTTTTATTTAACATTTTTAACTCATAAATCATAAATTTTCACATTTATAAACATCATTTAATTTTCCTCAAGTTCATGATTTTATAAAGTTAAATTTCCATTCAAAAATCAAGATTTAATAATAATTTACTTATTAAATTGCAGTGTTCATTTTTAAATTCATTGCATTAAATTTCAACTTAACACTTAAGTTCAAATTCTCAAATATAACTTAGTTTTATTTTTATTTGCTTAACTAAAAGTTCACTTTTAAGTCAATTTCATAAATTTCCAATTTTAGTTATATTTCAAAATTTCAACTTAAATATTCATCCGTTTCACATTCAACTTTATCAAAAATCATTAATATGATATAAAATCACTTTAAATAAATTTAAATTAAAAATATCATAAATTTATCATATTTTCAAAGTTAATTTAAATTCCATTAAAAATTAAATCAAAACTTCCAAAATAACTTACATTCATATTTTCTAACTTTTCCATAATTTATTTAACTTATAGATTTCCAGAAAATAAATAATACTTTACAAAAGTTATATTTTTATTAAATTTCAAATCAAAATATTATAATAATTAAATTTTTAAAATATTTTAAAATTTTTAGAAAACATATTTTAACTACGGGCCTGTATATAATTTTCTACGCTAGGTAAAGTGATACGGGTAATATATCATTTCAACCCGTAATTTATAAATAAAAATCTGGGTTTTATCATCTCAAACCCGCAGTCCCAAGTAAATAACATAAGTTGAAAATCGTTCAGGCCTATCATTTCAGCCATAACGATTTTCCCCTATTATAAAGTTCGTTCGGGTATGTATCATTTCAACCCATAGTGATTTCTAATCTATAGAGAACTTGCAGTGTGATAAACATATATAAAAATGAACAGTAACAACATATATATAATAACAGATGATATGACATGAAATTTAACAGGTTTAACGTCATATATAAATAATCACATGGTAGTTATAACATCATATTTAATTCTCCACATTCAGTTGTTTTTGTTTCACAACTGCATAAGTATAAATGTCGTGTGAGCTTTACTCACCTTTTTGTGCTGGAGATTGCACTACAAATGATACAACGGATTCCAAAAGGCACGATGACACAACAATAGGCTCAAGTGGGAAGAGATCCAAGCTTAGAACTTGTGTTACAATCCAAAACAAAACAAAATAAAATTATAATTCAATACAACATTGAATAGGAATAACTTTGAAATAAAAAGAGATACGAATACACAGTCTTTTGTCTTGCCTTCTACACTTGCTAGCACGGCTTAGAGAATGTTTTGGCTCAGGTTTGGACATACTTTAGTTCATGTTTTGGGTCCTATAAGGCATGGCTACAAGGTATTGAAGTGGTGGAGGAGTTACTATGCATTAATATGAAGAGGCTTATGCAAATAGTGGGTTTTTGGTTCATTTTGGGGTAAGTTAAATGGACCTATGGCTCGGCTATGGCATGTTTCAGATCTGGACAGAGGATGAAGGTGATGGTTAGGGGTGTGTAAAGGTGGTGGTGGAGCAATAGGAGGTGGCCAAGGTCACTAAGGTGATGGTGATGAAGACTAGCGGGCTAGACATGCTTTTCAAGGAGTTTTAACATAGTTCTTTTGGATTTCACATCATGGGATGGTCATGGAACTTGCCGGTCAGAGGAGGAAGGGTTTTGGACGTGTATGATATGGGGAAGGAAGTGGTGGTGGTCGGTGGAGGATATGGTGGAGGTGTTAGGCCAAACAAAACAAGAGAAGCAAGGCAAAAATCAAGCAAAATAAAGAAGAAGAAGTAGAAAAATGAGAGGAGGAAGAGATGCCATTGCTTATTTTTCTTTGCTCAGATCTGAAATGGATGTGTATTATTGATGGAATGAGAAATTTCATGTGAATAAGCAAAAGAAAAGGAACGGCTACAATAAATTGATGCATTGATTGAAAAAGAAACGGTAAAAGAAACAGTGAAACGACTTTACGTTTCTTAGCTTTTAAAACCTTCCATACTTTCTTTTCTTTTATGAGGAAGATCCAAAAAGGCATTTCGGGAATCGAACATTTGTGTATTGATAAGACCATTCACTATTTCTTGAAGCTCGATCTCCCCCCCAGATGAACCATATAGCCAAGAGAAACCATGAACCAGAATAGAAGAGCTTGCCCCGCCCATGAGTAAATATTTCGTAGTAGCCTCATTACTTCATTTTAAAAATATTCTAAAGCAAAATTTTGAAATAAAATAATTTATTTATCATTTCTAAAATAAAATAAATAATTAAATTGGAGAAAAATAGAAAAGAACTAAAGAAATGTTTAAAAATTGAAAACAGGGCATGGAAATTACAAGAAAAATACTACTAGCTCTAGAAAAATTCCTACCTTACTTCAAAAATATTAAAAGACAAAAACATACATAAAATAACATATCAATACATATTACAAAAAAAATATGACAAAGAAAAATAAAATTTATACTATTTTAAATAACAAAATTGCACAATAAACGAATTGCACTCAATATTGAAATATACATAACTTTCACAATTTAAATCTGTTTCCAACGAAACAAAAAGCAGTGTTCCTAAAATTTTATGTACTTTCAAAATAAAAGAATTTTTTTTTGATTTTCAAACATTTAAAATTTTAAAATAAAAGTCAAAGTTTGACTATTTTGACCAAAAACTCACTTTTTGGAAAATATTCTTTTTAGTCGTGCTTTGGAATGATAATTCATATCAAAACTAAAGTTTATCATTCAAAATAAATAAAATAAGTTTTTTAAAATCAAAAATTCAATTAAAAAAATTAAAATATACAAAAAAAATAAATCACAAAATACAGGGTTGTTACACTCTCCCCCACTCAAAACATTTCGTCCCCGAAAAGGAATGAGGTACGGGAAAGCACAGAAAAAGATAGAGTGAAACAAGATTAGGACAAGATGACATGGAGAAGGAAATTATACATGATAACTATTGTGATAGGTAATTTTAACAAGGTGGAGATGATCTTTCCAAGATTCTCCAAAATTAAGAACACAAGCACGAAAAGGTGGATTCAAAATGATTACCAAAGATCTATCAAAGATTATAGAAAGATGCCTATACCAATCTATAGCAAGATAAGGATGATAAGGACAACCAAAAGATAGTTTGGAAAACAAAATAAGGAAATAAATTTGAAAGCACGAAAATTTCAACTTAAATAGAGAATAAATCTGTACACAAGTTAAATAAATCTTAACAATCTCAAATTCCATTATCTTATTATCCAATCATCTTAAATTAACAATTTTTAAAACCAAAGGGTTTGAAAAATAATCATTTATTATACTCATAATGTACTTAATACATTTAATTCTTCTTTATTCCTAATTAAAATTAAATTTATTCCTTTCAATATATTTACTACTTATGTTAAATATACTTACACTTATTATAACTGCTTTGTTCTATTCTTAGTTCTTTTAATATATATTTTTTATTGTAAGTTATTCAATTACCCTTTATTATATTTACCTCTGTTAATCATTTTATAATTAAAATTTAAGTGTATAACATTTATTATAACCACTCAAATTTCATTTATAAAATCTTTTTATATTGTATATTATCCAATTACATTGTTAACTTCTGAAATTGAGGTAAGTTATATTGGAATGCAATTGAGTATTATACAAATAAAACTTTCCAATTAAATCATTTCATCCTTGAATATCCATCCAAAATTTTTATTTTCTTTTTATAATTGAATTTAAGAATTAAATTTTCGATTTCTTCAAACCATTTAGAGATAAATAAATGTATGTACATAACTTATCGAATCAAATTTTTAAATCATATATCTATATTATATATTATAAATCAATTCATATTTTAGAAAATTCAAACCAAATTAAATTCCCAAAACAAAGCTATAGCAAGACTACAGAGCGGTCTTTTCACTTCGAAACTCGAAAATGAATGTCGATGATGCTGCAGTCATCACAGAATGTCGATGATGCTGCAGTCATCACAGAAGTTATTTCCCAACGACAATGAGAAGAGCACTAATTTTAAACTTTAAAATTCGTTGGAAACAAATTTCTATTTGAAAATACTTTAAATAATATAACCTTTTAAAACTTTAAACACAAGGTTTGAAACCATCGGAAATTAAATTCTCAAATTTCTTGTTCTAAATTCATTTCAGTTCCCAAATCAATTTATAAACAACTATCTATAAATTCATTTATAGAACAATAATGATAAATTAAGCATTATCATTTCAAATAATCAATTTTAAATCAATTTATTAAGTTCCATAAATTTACTTATATATCAAAATTTATTTCATTAACCAAATTTTAAAATAATATTATGTTAGTATGTTCGGTCAATGTGTTTTAGAAATCATATCGATAGCGTTGATCAGACGAATCGATCAGAAACCCAATTCAACATCAACAACTCAAACAACACAATATATAAAACAAAACATAGATATACAAGTACAATTCAAAATGTTTGGAAGAATAGATTGGAAACAAAAGACAAGATGATTAAATAACAAAGTAGGGAGGTGGATAAGCTTAAACAAATCGCGGGCAACCTTAACTGGGTCAACCGTGACTTAAATAATAAGATCGATGTGGATTTTTAGGGTAAATCTACATTCGATCTCAAGAGTTAAAGTTTGGAATAATAAAAAATATTAGCAGGTAAACCAAGGATAGATATAAATCTCTGGTGAATCGATGCTAATTGTAAAGAAGTTTCACCCTTTTACAATTCAAGTTTTGAGATTGGCGGGACTGCCTACTCACTAAAAAGATCATTCGAAGCGGAGTTAGGGAATACTCCAGGGTAAAAAAGAAGATGAATAGTGAGGGATACGAATGGATTTTGGAACCGTAGGGAACATTCCAAAATTCAAAGGAATTGAGTCAAAAAGGAAGAGATTCAAACTCGAATGAAAGTGATTCTGTAAATACATTTACTCCATATGCTGAGTTTTGCCTAGAGCTACCAAAGCTCTGATACCAACTGTAACGACCCGATATTTTCAACCATTCGCATCCATTATAAGTGTATAGGTAGACACTCATGCTGGAATTGAATTGCTCAAAATACCACGTTGTAAATAAAAATTTGGCAAATCTCAGAATATGCAGTAAATAAAAATCACAGATCACAGACACAGAGTAATATATAATGCAGCGGAAGTAAAAGAGATAGTAGTTCATGAAGCTACTATATAAGTATATCAGAGTTACATAAGATACAATAGAAGAAATAAAGTACAACAGAAGAAAATAAAGTACAACAGAAGTCTCAAGATGACAACCAAGTACAAGCTGAATAGAACAACAGAATTGGAATAGATAAAACTAGATAAGCAGATATCTCCAGCGATTCCAATCTCCAGAAAGCGGAATCCAAATCTGTGAATAACTCAGGCTGACCCGAGCGTAAATAAAAATACAAACACTAGAGTCAGGACATACATACTTATACAATGTAAACCAACTCAAGTGAACTGTAGTAAAGGTACAAGTAACTTAAAAGATGCTTGGGACCGCCCATCCTCTAAGGATCCGTTAAACTATTTACTATGTAGTAATATACGCTATATACAGTAGTGTCTAATCAGTAAAGTATAATCATATAGAAAATAGCGTTAAGGGGATGGTGAACCTTAACACGGTCGGATCTTTAAAACCAAAATCGTAGTGGGCTCGATATAAGGAGATGGCACGGCAAGCGAGGCAATGTCAGGGTGGATACACCGTTTGCACTCCCGGACCGGTGGTGACGGCAAGCCAACAGCTTCCGCCCACCTCGAACAGTACCTCCGAATCAAAGTGGTGCCACATATCGAATCACAAAAGTAATAGAATGGTTTCCGATGGAGCATGCTCGATGAAAGGGTGCGACCCTTTGTGTAGCCCGGTATAGCTCCTGTTTTAGTCATTTATGCCAACTCACGGGAGTTGGTCCACGTAATATACCTCGAGAATGTCGCCACCATCCTACTTCATTATGGAATCTCCACCGCGTACACAGTTGTTAAAGTGGTTTTCGGTATTGGCCGGCTATAAGACAATATCCGATCCCGGTCTCTTTAACAACCAATCGTTATTATAACCCGTAGTTATAACTTTAAAACAATATTATATACTTCAAAATAAAATATCATTTCAACCCAAATCTTTATCAAAAATAAAGATTAAATCATTTCCAAACCATTTCAATATATCATCATACCATATCTTTTAATTCAAATATGTATCAAAAGAAATATCAAGTCATTTCTAAACATTTCAATATATTAAATTATCATATCCTTTCAAAACTCCCTTTCAAATCATTTTAATATCAAAATATCATAACCTTTCAAAGCTTCATTTCCAAAATATCATATCTTTCAGAACTTCTTTTCAAATCATTTTAATATCAAAATATCATATCTTTCAAAACTCCATTTTTTTAAAATCATTTTGATATATCAAAATATCATATGTTTTTGAAACCACATTTCAAATCATTTTAATATATCAAAATATCATATCCTTCAAAACTCCATTTTTCAAATCATTTAATATCAAAATATCATATCTTTCAAAACACCATTTTCAAATCATTTAATATCAAAATATCATATCTTTCAAAACTCCATTTTTCAAATCATTTAATATCAAAATATCATATCTTTCAAAATTTCGTTTCAAATCATTTTAATATCAAAATATCATATCTTTCAAAACTTCGTTTCAAACCATTTTAATATATCAAAATATCATATCTTTTCGAAACCACATTTCAAATCATTTTAATATATCAAAATATCATATCTTTTCGAAACCGCATTTCAAATCATTATTCATTTTATTCAATTTAAAATACCATTTCAATTCACATTTCAAAACAGTTTATATTCAAAAAAAAAAATCATTTTTAATCATTAAAATGAAGTTATTATGTTCAATAACTAAATTATTAAATTTCCAAAATTTTCAACTTCCAAAGTTCATTTATTCACTTATGTTTATCAAAACAGTGAAAATTCATTTTTCATGGCATTTAGAAAACGCTACGGAAAGATACATTCAAAACAGTTCAATTTAACAAAAGACAACATTTTAAAATGTTGTAATAGGGTTTACTTAAATTTCAAATAAAATTAGTTAAATTCAAAAATTATAGCACTTACAAAAATTGCTATAATAGCTTTTAATTCAATTTAGCTTTTTAGTTCATTATCATCAACTACAGCATTTACAAATGCCGTAATATCATTTACATTGTAATTAATAGCATTTCAAAAATGCAGTCAATTAACTTCAAATATTAAATATAATTTCTCAACCAATTATATTTTTTTATTTAACATTTTTAACTCACAAAATCATACATTTTCACAATTATAAACATCATTTAATTTTCCTTAAGTTCATGATTTTATAAAGTTAAATTTCCATTCAAAAATCAAGATTTAATAATAATTTACTTATTAAATTGCCATGTTCAATTTTAAATTCATTGCATTAAATTTCAACTTAACACTTAAGTTCAAATTCTCAAATATAACTTAGTTTTATTTTTATTTGCTTAACTAAAAGTTCACTTTTAAGTCAATTTCATAAATTTCCAATTTTAGTTATATTAAAAAATTTCAACTTAAATATTCATTCGTTTCACATTCAACTTTGTCAAAAATCATTAATATGATATAAAATCACCTTAAATAAATTTAAATTCAAAATATCATAAATTTATCATATTTTCAAAGTTAATTTAAATTCCATTAAAAATTAAATTAAAATTTCCAAAATAACCTACATTCATATTTTCTAACTTTTCCATAATTTATTTAACTTATAGATTTCCAGAAAATAAATAATACTTTACAAAAGTTATATTTTTATTAAATTTCAAATCAAAATATTATAATAATTAGATTTCTAAAATATTTTAAAATTTTTAGTAAACATATTTTAACTACGGGCCTGTATATAATTTTCTACGCTAGGTAAAGTGATACGTGTAATATATCATTTCAACCTGTAATTTACAAATAAAAATCCGGGTTTTATCATTTCAAACCCGCAGTCCCAAGTAAATAAAATAAGTTGAAAATCGCTCAGGCCTATCATTTCACCCATAACGATTTTTCCCTATTCTAAAGTTCGTTCGGGTATGTATCATTTCAACCCATAGTGATTTCTAATCTACAGGGAACTTGCAGTGTGATAAACATATATAAAAATTAACAGTAACAACATATATATAATAACAGATGATATGAAATGAAATTTAACAGGTTTAACATCATATATAAATAATCACATGGTAGTTATAACATCATATTTAATTCTCCACATTCAGTTGTTGTTGTTTCACAACTGCATAAGTATAAATGTCGTGTGAGCTTTACTCACCTTTTTGTGCTTTAGATTGCACTACAAATGACACAACGGATTCCAGAAGGCATGATGACACAACAATAGGCTCAAGTGGGAAGAGATCCAAGCTTAGAACTTGTGTTACAACCCAAAACAAAATAAAATTACAATTCAATACAACATTGAATAGGAATAACTTTGAAATAAAAAGAGAAATGAATACACAGTCTTTTGTCTTGCCTTCTACACTTGCTAGCACGGCTTAGGGAATGTTTTGGCTCAGGTTTGGACATACTTTGGTTCAGGTTTTGGGTCCTATAAGGTATGACTACAAGGTATTAAAGTGGTGGAGGAGTTACTATGCATGAATATGAAGAGGCTTATGCAAATAGTGGGTTTTTGGTTCATTTTGAGGTAAGCTACATGGATCTATGGCTCGGCTATGGCATGTTTCAGATCTGGACAGAAGATGAAGGTGATGGTTAGGGGTGTGTAAAGGTGGTGGTGGAGCAATAGGAGGTGGCCAAGGTCATCTAAGGTGATGGTGATGAAGACTAGGTGGCTAGACATGCTTTTTAAGGAGTTTTAACATAGTTCATTTGGATTTCGCATCATGGGATGGTCATGGCACTTGCTGGTCAGAGGAGGAAGGGTTTTGGTCGTGTATGATATGGGGAAGGAAGTGGTGGTGGTTGGTGGAGGAGATGGTGGAGGTGTTAGGCCAAACAAAGTAAGAGAAGCAAGGCAAAAATCAAGCAAAACAAAGAAGAAGAAGTAGAAAAATGAGAGGAGGAAGAGAGGCCATTGCTTATTTTTCTTTGCTCAGATCTGAAATGGATGTGTATTATTGATGGAATGAGAACTTTCACATGAATAAGCAAAAGAAAAGGAACGGCTACAATAAATTGATGCATTGATTGAAAAAGAAACGGTAAAAGAAACGGTGAAACGACTTTACGTTTCTTAACTTTTAAAACCTTCCATACTTCCTTTTCTTTTAAATCAAGTAAAACAAAATAACTTCAGAAAGTACATCTAAAACCGAAACAAAGTGAAAAAAAATTAAATTATATAATTAAATTTAAAGAAAATATAAAAAGAATTAAGGAAATTGCTTAAAAATTGAAAATAGGGTTCAAAAATTACAATTAAAACATCAATGGCTTTGGAAAAATATCTACTTCATTTTAAAAATATTCTAAAGGAAAATTTTGAAATAAAATAATTTATTTATCATTTCTAAAATAAAATAAATAATTAAATTGGAGAAAAATAGAAAAGAACTAAAGAAAATGTTTAAAAATTGAAAACAGGGCATGGAAATTACAAGAAAAATACTACTAGCTCTAGAAAAATTCCTTCCTCACTTCAAAAATATTAAAAGACAAAAAAATACATAAAATAACATATCAATACATATTACAAAAAAAAATATGATAAAGAAAAATAAAATTTATACTATTTAAAATAACAAAATTGCAGAATAAACGAATTGCACACAATATTGAAATATACATAACTTTCACAATTTAAATCCGTTTCCAACGAAACAAAAAGCAGTGTTCCTAAAATTTTATGTACTTTCAAAATAAAAGAAAAAAATTTAGATTTTCAAACTCTTAAAATTTTAAAATAAAAGTCAAAGTTTGACTATTTTGACCAAAAACTCACTTTTTGGAAAATATTCTATTTAGTCATGCTTTGGAATGATAATTCATATCAAAACTAAAGTTTATCATTCAAAATAAATAAAATAAGTTTTTTTAAATCAAAAATTCAATTAAAAAAATTAAAATATACAAAAAAAATAAATCACAAAATACAGGGTTGTTACATACTTTGACTCTTGAATTGATTCGGTGGCCACTTTTGATTTTTTTTATTTGGGGGTGTGGCTCGAGGTGGGCGGTAGCTGCGGCTATGCGTTACCACCAGCCCGGATGCGTAATTGGTATATCTTCCATAGCATTGCCTAGTTGTGCCTTGTCACCTTCCCTAGCGCGCTTTGTACGAGTTTCTATTTGTGTAGTACCTATGGAGTATCCTTTGGTAGCCTCCCGATCAGGAGGTATTACAGTACTGTATAGACTATTGGCATTATTTGTGTTAAGGGGAATAATGGGTCACTCCTTAACGCTATTTAAAAGTAAGTTTATTTTACTAATAGCCACTGTTATAATAGAAAAATATTACTACATAGTAAATAGTTTAACGGATCCTTAGGAGATGCGAATCCCGAGCATCTCTTAAGTTACTGCACCCATATTTATTCCTGTAGATTTAACTTACATAAGATATTTTAGTTCTGACTCGAGTGTTTTGTCTTTTCAATTCGCTCGGGTCAGTCCGAGCGTTTCAGGATTTGAAGATTTTATTCTGGAGGACGAAGACGAAGATTTGTAGTACTATTATCTACTATATTATTCCACTACACCATTTAATTCCGCTGCATTAATTATTATTCTCTGGTATGTGTACTCTGATATTGTATTGTATAAGAAAAGAAAATCGAATATTTTGTAAAACAATTTCATGAATTGTATATTTGATTATTATATTTTATCGCTCCGCTGCAAGGTTCTACTTTTTTTTTTATTTCTTCCTTCTTTTCTTATTTACCCCATAACAATCCGCCCTTCCATATGGTTTGAATTGGCACGTGTGTCGATTTAAAGCGTGTGAAAAGGCGGGGCGTTACATCTGGCATCAGAGCTTTGGTTTAGCGATAAAGCTTAGCTTTGTGGGGTTTGACTCTTTACTAATAGTGTAGTAATATCCTACGATGAGTCGCTAAGCGTATATATGAGAGAGCGTATTTGTTAGTGTTATAAAAAGGTTTTAATATTGTGTTAATCTGTCCCGTTTTGTATTTATAAATTCTGGTTGGTGCATGGGTCGTTGTGACATCAATAGGGATTTCTAAACACTTAATAGGACATACCGACATAATATTTGTTTTTTTATATAGGTGAATGAAATAATTTTGCCTATTATATTTCTATATATGTATATAAAATAAATTTTTATAAATGATATATATTTGGTTGCAATATATTGGTTGTTAGGTAATGAAATTCATAAATAATAGTTGAAATAAGATTAAAATTAAATAAATCAAATTGGAAATTAGAACTTAAGTTTCGGGGTTTTGGAAATTTCTTTCAAATGATTTTGGGATATAATAATAGTATTGGTTAGAAGTATTTTCTGATATAAATATTTCAATATAATTTGAAAGAATTGTTTTAGAAAGAAACTTTGAAAAGAAATAAGTTCTCTGCCCCCCTCTCTGTCGTTGGAAAATAATTTCGGTGATGGCGGCCGCATCATCGACATTCATTTTCGAGTTTTGAAGTGGGAAGGCCACTGTAGTAGTCTTACTGCAAATTTATTTGATAAACAAATATAATTGGATCTAAAAATTGCAAGCATATGTTTATCTATTATTTTAAAATGATTTTTGTATAAACCCGGTATTTAGTTCTTAAGTTTCCATTAATTAATAGTCTCGGTTATTGTAGTAAAATGGAATGTAACTAATTAATAAATGGAGCCTTTAATTAAATTAAGATATTTATTTTGACGACCCTGACTCGACCTTCGAAAATGGCACCGAATACAATACTCATATTCAAATGCCGTAGATCCAAACGTCGAATCTGGTTCGCCGGAGCTTATAACACATTAAGTAAAACAACACAGCGGAAGAAAAGAAATGAATAATATCATATACAACTCCAATGAATACAATATCCAAATATGGAACAACATAGATACAATATGATATAAGAATATCAGAGACCAAAAACAGCAGTAGAAAATAAATAGCCAAGAGATAACTCCAATCCAATGCTCCAAGGTCAAAACTCCAAACCACAAGCGAGAACCACCATCGAGTTTCACCAAGCTAAGCAAGTCTCGTCCGAATCAAATACTTCAATATCAAAAGTCTTCAAAGAATACCAAAGAGAAAGACGAAAGCTACCGAATTGATATCTATATCTATTATCTGAAAACCCAACTCTAGACTGTCCGTGTGGAAGATAGTGGGCATCCAGAGTTTAGGAAAGGAACAATAAGCTCCAGATTAGTCATGGGACTGGTGTAAGCAAACGAAAACAGTTTCTATCCTTTAAAAAAAACAAACAACAAAAGCATTTAAATTGAAATCCACAATGCTTTTGGAAAATGAAACAACCATAAGGCCTCCCGCCACACACACAATGCAATCGCACACTTGTGGGAGATTTCTCCTTATGATAGTCAAATATGCTTTATACGAGAAAACTCTTTGATATTATTATTAGTGCATAGTGTAGAAAACATTTTCGAAAGTATAATATTAATCTTAGCCGACATACGTACAATTATAGTATGCCTACTATAGCTACCACGTTAAATGGCAGGTTCTACAACTAAAACCGTAAAGGGATCGTATTGAATGATTGATAAAAATTTCTGCGAGCATTTTTCCTGAAATCGCCAACATCCAAGTTTTCTATGACCTTAATCTCGGCATCCCAATCCTTTGCGTTCGCCAGAATTTGCCTCTCGACCGATTTCCAATCAACTCGCTTTTCCTCACAAAACAATAAAGTAAAAATCTTGAAACTAGATTCTATAATAATAGTTTTCTATTACAAATCACCCTATAAGGTCCAAACAGGAAATCGTAATTATCGATTTTTGACTTGAGCTCAATTCTTACTGTAAATTTTTATTTTTTAGAATATTTACTCAATTTAAACAATTGAATTTATTTTTATAATTTGAATTAGATCAATACAAACATTTTCCTTTAAAGATCATTATCTAAATCCTTCTAAATTTTTAGATATAGATTTTTATTCTTGAATTTTGTTAGTCTATTATTTAACAGAGAGACAGTCAACATTCAACAATATACATACATACATAAAAAGACATGCATGTACATTATCACTTATACAAAACAACTCCAAGTACCAAACCAAACATCACAACATATAACAGGCTTAAGTGATTTATTCACAGATAAACAAAGAAGAAGAGAATTTGGGTTCAGAGGTTTGCTCACATTTTTTTTGAAGACAGAGACCAGGTTCTGGTTTCAAACTGGAAACTTGATTGTATCCTCATGCTTCATATTCAAACTTTGATCTTTGCTTTGTTTTAATCTTAGTTTTGAATTGATTCCTTTTGATCTTCATCTCTGACTTTAGCTCAGTTGAATCTGATCATCCACATGCTTTTTCTGGTTTTCAATTTGAGTCAAAAATTTTGATTCCCAGGCTTGATTTATTTCCTTTTGCTTTTCTTTGTTCTCAGGTTTTGTTCATGTTTTGGTCAGTGTTTTGAATATGCAGATTTTGTTTGTTTTGCTGGTTTTAGATTCACTTTGATTTTTTTCTTAGTTTTGAAAAATAGTGGAGATGATTCTCAAATGGAAATGTCGCCTAGTTTTGTGTTTATTTGTAAAATTTTTAATAGAAATGAGAAAGATGCATAAGTATTACTTCTTGTTTTAATTCATATTTTTGGAAATACAAAGACAAAGGACACTTGTTAAATTTATGATGAAAATATTCCACTTGTATTAATGCTTGACAAAAATGCTTACACATGTAAATTTTTGTATATGTTTAAGTCCTTTAGTTCAATTAAATCTAAAATTTAGTTTTAAACCCTTACTTTAAATTAATTCATACCTTTTGTTTTTAAACCTTATTTCATTGTTTTTATTTACAAATCATGTTTTCATGTTTATTTTCAAAAGATAATTTCAATTAATTATACTTATATATCTTTCACATCAAAATGCATATATACAAAAAAATTAAGAAACAAGATTTTATTAGTTTCAAACATATGAAATTTTTAAATTTATGTTTAGTCCTTCGTTTTAATTTTCACTACCTTTATATTTTTAAACTTAAGATATTAAACTTATTCTAAAAATTTCATTTTAAACTTAAGTAATCATACTTACTATATTTTTGTTTCAAATATAAAATTTTCTTTGAGTCCAATTAAATTTCAATATATTAACATTTTATACCTTCAAAATATACAATCTTATCAAATCTTTGTATATATTTATCAACTATATTTATTTTCAAGTATATAAGACAAAAGCATTTTAAATCTTTTGTTTAACTTTGTTTAACATCATATTATAGATATTAAAATTTAGAAAAAAAATTTCTTATTATATTTAAAAAAATATAGCTTCTCAATCAAAATGTCTATTTAATATAATTTGGAAAAAAATCTTTATTAATTGAAAATTTAATGTTTTCAAACCCAATATATTTATAAGATTTTTAATTTTGAATTTTAATTCCAAGATTTAATTTAAACTAAATTTATAAATACAAATAAATAACAGAACATATCTTTTATAAATCTTAAAACTTTCGAATTCTATTTATTTAAATCTAATTTATATACATATTCATTCCTAAATATTCAAATTAATTCTTTATTAATTCATAATTAAATTCACAATGTAATTTCAAAAATTAAATAAATTATCTTAACTAAAATTTCAGGGATGTTACAGATTCCCCCTTAAGAAAATTTCGTCCTCGAAATTTGTAAGTAGGGAGACAACAAAGAAATATAGAAAGATAGAGAGATGAATCACCAGATCAAACTGAATATCTATTCTGCATTTGGCTTCCCAAATCAGAATATCAATTATGGATACAAGAACGAATCAAGATACTCGGGTCACCAGATCTACGAGTATACAGGTATATTGATTAGTCTAAAGGATATCTAACCATTCGTAGAATATATCGAGACCTAAAAGAACAAATAAATGAATTTAATCTTCCATAATTCTCAAACACTGGGCATGGATTCCAAGCTCAAGTCGGAATTCCCCAAAGAATAGACAGATATATGGATACAATCCAAAACTTTTAGTTTAAACAACCAAAATATACTTATCAACCATAGCAACCAAAGCAAACAATTCATCCAAGCAAACAATTCTGACCCATCTTGAGTTTGTGTCCCATGCAAATATATAAAGCTTCTTCTTGGAGCTGCCAGGAATCATCCAAGAATTGAAAAGACGAATCAAAGAAGACTGATAGAGAAAGTTGTTTCCGCTATTGCAGGGTATCGACCATTTGTAGTGGTACTCCCTTGTCCCCAATCTCTTCCTCTTCTTGCACTCATACTTACTATCGGTGAATAGTAAGAGAATTTACTGAGGCATTCGAACAGATATCTTAGAGATTACTCATTCTAGGGTATACTTCACCCTATCTCTAATGAGTTACTTAATGTGTTATACTCCTGAGCTAAAGTTCAACCTCCAGCTCTGGTGCCAATTCTGACGACCCTGACTCGACCTTCGAAAATTGACACCGAATACGATACTCGTATTCAAATGCCGTATATCCAAACGTCGAATCTGGTTTGCCGAAGCTTATAACACATTAAGTAAAACAACACAGTGGAAGAAAAGAAATGAATAATATCATATACAACTCCAATGAATACAATATCCAAATATGGAACAACACAGATACAATATGATATAAGAATATCAGAGACCAAAAATAGCAGCGGAAAATAAATAGCCAAGAGATAACTCCAATCCAATGCTCCAAGGTCAAAACTCCAAACCACAAGCGAGAACCACCATCAAGTTTCACCAAGCTAAGCAAGTCTCGTCCAGATCAAATACTTCAATATCCAAAGTCTTCAAAGAATACCAAAGAGAAAGCCGAAAGCTACCGAATCGATATCTATATCTATTATCTGAAAACCCAACTCTAGACTGCCCGTGTGGAAGATAGTGGGCACCCAGAGTTTAGGAAAGAAACAATAAACTCCAGTTCATTCATGGACTGGTGTGAGCAAACAAAAACAGTTTCTACCTTTTAAAAAAAACAAACAACAAAAGGATATAAATTGAAATACGCAATGCTTTTGGAAAATGAAACCACCATAAGGCCTCCATCCACACACACAATGCAATTGCACACTTGGGGAGATTTTCTCCTTATGATAGTCAAATATGCTTTATACGAGAAAACTCTTTGATATTATTATTAGTGCATAGTGTAGAAAATATTTTCGAAAGTATAATATTAATCTTAGCCGACATACGTACCATTATAGTATGCCTACTATAACTACCATGTTAAATAGCAGGTTCTACAACTAAAACTGTAAAGGGCTCGTATTGAATGATTGATAAAAATTTCTACGAGCATTTTTCCTGAAATTGCCAACATCCAAGTTTTCTATGACCTTAATCTCGGCATCCCAATCCTTTGCGTTCGCCAGAATTTGCCTCTCGGTCGATGTAACATCCCGCCTTTTCGCACACTTTAAACCGACACACGTGCCAATTCAAAGCATACGCAAGGGCGGATAGTTATGGGGTAAATAAGAAAAACAGAGAAGAAATAAAACAAAACAGAATCTCACAGCGGAAGGATAAAATATAATAACAAATATACAGTTCATAAACAGTTTACAAAAGCTTGATTTTACTTATAAAATGAATATCAGAGTTACACATACCAAATACAACCAGGCAGCGGAATAGAAAGAGTGTGTAGTACAATACTATATATATAAAATAATACTGAATCTTCGTCTTCGTCCTCCAAAGCTAAAACCTGCTATCCTGAAACGCTCGGACTGACCCGAGCGAATTTGAAAAGACAAAACACTCGAGTCAGACTAGAAAATCTTATGTGAGTTAAATAAACAGAAATAAATATGAATACAGTAACTCAAGAGATGCTCGGGATTTACATCTCCTAAGGATCCGTTAAACTATTTACTATGTAGTATATTGCGCTATTATAATAGTGTCTAATTGTAAAATAAACTTACTTTTAAATAGCGTTAAGGCTTTACATTTTCCACCTTAACACGTAAAATGCCAATAGTCTATATAGTACCGTAATACCTCCTGATCGGGAAGCTACCAGAGGATACTCCATAGGTACGACACAAATAGAAACTCGTAGTAAAGGCTCGATATGGTAGGTGACACGGCACAACTAGGCAATGCCAGGGTAGATATACCAATTGCTATCCAGGCTGGTGGAAACGCGTAGCCGCAGTTACCGCCCACCTCGGACTAACTCCCCAAAATCAAAATATAGAAGTGGCCACTGAATCAAATCCAAGTCAAAGTATAATATCGAAGAGGAGCGTCCGATCAGAGGAATGACCTCATTGGCCTGAGAATCGCTCCTGTTTTAGCCACCTTATGCCAACTCACGGGAGTTGGGTCCACGTATTTACCTTACAGGAAACGTCGCCACCACCTACTTCATTCTGGAATCTCCACCGCGTACACGGTTAGTCAAAGTGGTTTTCGGTATCGACAGAGAGTATGTCCATATCCGATCCCGGTCTCTTTGCCAACCAATCGTTATTATAACACCGCGGTTATTTAAAAACAGTTTATACTTTAAAACCATAATATAATCCCTTTCAAAACCATAATATTACGATATCATTTCTTCTTTAAAAATACAAACAATTTATTTTCATATTATTTTATAAAAGCCCAAATCAATGATATCGTTTCCCAAATAAAATTTTCCTTTCCAAAAATTATGTCACTTTTTATTATTTAATATCCCATGTAACCAATATTTTGTTTGTAACTTTCAACATAATTCTTCGAAAATCCATAGTATTTTAAAACCATTATTTTCAAAACTAAATGGTTTGGATATTCAACGGTATGCGAATTAAAAAGGTTTAACTTTACTGTTGTTTTATAAAGAATAAATTACATGGCTTTCCAAATATTTCTTGTTTTAAAGTTAAACCAAAATCCAAAATATTACTTCAAGTCCCAAAACCATTTCAATTTTATATATATTTATATCCATTTTTTGAGCATTAATATTTCAACTAAAGTTGGATTTTTATCCTTTCAAAATCAATATTCTATTAATTAATCTTGACCATTCACATAAAATCCATAATTAATAAGACTTCAATTTCTAGTAATATATATATATATATATATATATATATATATATAGAGAAATTTTCCACTTCAAATTATACTAGAATATCCATTTCTATTTATTTTGGGAAAATCCAATTACAAATATCATATCTTAAAATTTCCAACTTTACATTTAAACATAGGATATAAATTTACCAAACTCCATTTTCTAAATTTCTTCCATTTTCAATAAAGAAATTTATATTCCTTTTAATTTCAAAATTTCAACTTCATAGGTATATAAATATGGAATAAAATATTTATACAATATAAATTTAAGATTTATAGACCGTATTCAATCCAAACCATAGAAATCACATTAAAATAGTTATATATAGACCGCGGTGCCTGTATATAATTTTCTATCCTATGGTCAAGTGATACGGATATTTATCATTTCAATCCGCAATAAAAAAATAAAAAACTTTGCGGTTTTATCATTTCAAACCACAATCCCGAATGAAATGTAAAATGTATGCTAACTTGCAGTTTAATGATATCAAATAAAACATCCATTCAACAACACATCCATCATCCAGTCACAAACATCAAGCAATATCGACCAATAACAAAATATGTTTGGGAATATACAACAGGTAATAATTGGCAGTTTAATTCAAATTATATTTATCAACTATAAATCTAACAGTTTATTTTCAGTGATAATTGACATAACTGTTAACTAGCAATTCTTATGCAAACAATAATTTCTAACAGCCAATTAATATGCAATCAATCAATTTAATTAACAGCTAAATTCAAAAAATGCAATTCAACAGATATGGGTGAAATAACATGCCAAAAGCTCATAAATAAATTTCTATTCATTTCTAAAATTTATTTAACAAATATAAAAGCTTTTAGTAATTGTGAGTGAGTTAAAACACTCACCTTTTGAATTTAAATCGAATGTAATTCCGATTTAAACCCAAAATTTGACGGTCTCTAAATTTATCCAAACCAGCGTCATCAGATCCGGAATTTAATTACGATCCTAACAAAAGAAATTTCGTGTGAAACGGAGTTCGTATGTGAAAGTTATCACAATTAAACGATTTGCAATTGAAATAAAAAAAAATTAAAAATAAACAAAACAAAAATAAAATACCGTGCCACATCCACCTTCCCTCGTGAAAAATGCATATGCTTCTTCTTGATTGCTAACTTTGTTCCATAATTTTTCTTTTATTTCGATTTACTTTAATTTTCCTCCTTATTATATGAATGTATGTATTTTAAAAGGTTTGAAAGAAAAAGAAGATTTGAAAAAGAAGAATTGAAAAAAAATGATTAAAATAAGAACTGAAAACGGAAGAGAAGATCTAGATTTGAAAAGAAGAAAGTTTGAAATAGAAGTAAATTTGAAGAAGAAGAAGAAGAATATTTGAAGAGAAAGAAAAAAAAATTAAAATGAGAGATAATAAGGAGCTTTGAGAAAAACAAGAAAAAAGAAGAAGAAGAAGAAGAAGAATAGCATGGAGGTTAGGGTTAGAGTTAGGAGAAACAAAATGTAATAGAAGAATAAGAAATAGGTTATTTATAAGGTTAGAGTTAGGTTTAGGGACAAATAGATTTGAAAGGAGAGGCCGCTATTAATTAGAAATAAAGTGAATATGAACACTTGGTATTGAAATATAGCAAATATGAACAGTCCTTTTTTTTTAAAGTAGCAGGTATTAAAAAGAGGTATTTATTAATTAGAAAGAAAATGAATATGGAGGGACAAAAATAAATGACACGTTTCGTTAGTTTGATTCTAAATTAATTAAGTGCTAGATACAGAAAAATTTGAATACATCATATATATATATTCATACTTTAACTGTGTGACAAAATTGCTAAACATACATCAAGTACGATTAATTGGTGACAATATATAGGAATAATCAACAATAAATGTGGATGCAATCACATAAGGATCTAATAGGGAAGGAGATAAACGTAACAACGTTGATTAATTCCACTTTCCCACTTTAGCCAATCCAATTACAAAATTTAAAACTTTATAAAATTTCTCTCCTTTGATTTCTTAAACAATTTTAATAACTAACAACAAGTTCTATGTTAATTCAATCATTAATCATTTCGCCAATTACCAAATTAAATTACAATTATTCGCAATAAATCAAATTATTAAATCATATACTCTTATACTCTCACTTAAATCCAATTAGATAAATAGATTTGATTTCCATTCCAACTCATTTGATTGCAAATAAACTTTTTACCATAAATAAAATTCCAAATTATTAATAACTTTATTCCCATTTCCTTCACACACAAACATCATATTATAAAGGTATCTATATTATTCTTCATTGGTTTGCCTTAACTTATTTAAGGTAACCTTACATTAATATATATTGCTATGTTTTCAAATTATTCTTCCCTCATTCTTCTTTACAAATATTAATTCCACAACTTGTTCAATTTGAAAATCATTATCATATTTTCCAAATGTTACCTTAATTTAACACTTATGTAACGTATTATTAGATTCGTTGCAAGATTTCAATTTCAATCCCCATTTCTTAATATACTCAAATTCTGGACATTTTTATTTCCTTACCCATAAGTGTAACATTTATTGCCAATTCCATCCAAATTTAACAGGTAACCCTTAACAATGTTTTCAATCCAAAGGTTATACTTAAGTTTACGTTGTATTCTACAACTTATCATATTATGAAGAAAATTCACATTATTCCCCAATATTACCTTAATTCATATTAACTTAACATTAAATTTACTCTTCATTCTATTATTAACCTATTAGTATTAAATAGATGAAATTAACATTGGTTTTACACTCTATTACGTAGATATCCTTAAATTTTATCTAAGTTTATATTTACATAATATTCCAACATTAAATTTCATCCAATTTTTTTTCTTCCTTTTTATTTTAATTAAATCCAATTTCCCTAAAGTTACATTCAAACAAGTAAATTTTGATTTCCAATCAATCATTATACTATAACATTCTTAACATTTTTTCATTTCACTACTAAATTCTACCTTGATAAGTTTACGCTTCTATTGCTTTACTTTCACACTTCCGTTAAAATATAAATTAATTCTAAAGTAACGTTTATTGTTGACCCCGCCATTTTAATTACTCATATTTAGATGAACGTTATTTCAAATAAGTTCATTGACTCATTTAAATTAGGTAGTTTATAGTAGTTGTTATCCCACCCTTACAATTATTTCCTACTAACGTGCTACCAACTCCTTTAATTAAAATTTGAATTCCAAACCTTATTTAATATACTAAGTAAGATAAATAACATATATAGATTGCTACCAACTTTCCTTTTCTTGCATCTATGTGTTTATCACTTGACACACCAGTAAATATTACATATACACAAAATTCCGTTATCACTTGCCTAACAAGGTTATTATCACTTAAGATCTCACTGCATCCACATTTTCACATTTTCATTTCCTAGTTTCTTTACTTTATTCTACATAATTTATTACAAATGGGATTTTCTTTGGTTTACATCTTATTTGTATTTAACATTTCTCAATCACCAATTCATTTCACTTTAACTGCGGTAAATTGGCGGATAAATTGAATTTGATTCCCAAAATCTAAATTAACAAGAAACAAGGGTAGGTAACATACAATAGTCATTACTCCAAATTCTAGTCACCTAAATAGTCTTTTATTCCTTGCAAATAAATGTTACTATTTATTTTCATAGTACAAATCTCAATGATCATTCCATTTTATATTTGCTTAGGCCATTTATAGTCCACTATACACATCTTCATAAATGGGTAATTTATTCAATTCATTAAGTGTCAATTCTATTAAGCCCTGTTTATATCTTTATGCATTCTTCTATTACTTTACAAAAGGGAATAACTTTTAAATTCATACACTTAATAACAAAACCGTTATAAATCCAATAAACTTTCAAATCCAAGTTTGTACACATTTTACACAACTATTATGATTTCTCACAAACGTTGCATTTATTAAATGACCATTTATTATAATTTAATTCCCTTAATTGAATCAAATGCTTATTATATATATTTTCTCATTCTTACCGTTCCTTCCCATTATAAATTCATTTACATATTTACACATCTCTATCTTCAAATATTAAATGACCAAACTGATTACAAACACTGTTCTTATCAATTTTCATAAATTGGTTCAGATCTATACCTTTTTCATATGATTAAAGTTTATGTTTCTATTAGACCCCTTTTTCTTCTTTCTACAGACATTAAATTTACTATCTACACTTATTGCATCTTTGTATTAATGAATACCATTCAAATTAATGTTTATACTAACATTCACAAATTTAACATTTATTTGTTTCTTAAAAATTACTTTAAATCAAGTTGTGAAAATTTACATTATCCACATCTATTATCATAAAATTTTATAGTCACACTAAATTGCAACCACTATACCAAATTTCTACATTTATTTTTAACCAAATTAGAAATTATATTAATTCATTTTATTAAATATCATAAATTTAACGGGTCGTTACAGTCGATTTCCGATCAACTCGCTTTTCCTCACAAAATAATAAACTAAAAATCTTGAAACTAGATTCTAAAATCATAGTTTTCTATTACAAATCACCCTATAAGGTCCAAACAGGAAATCGTAATTATCGGTTTTTGACTTGAGCTCAATTCTTACTGTAAATTTTTATTTTTCAGAATATTTACTCAATTTAAACACTTGAATTTATTTTTATAATTTAAATCAGATCAATACAAACATTTTCCCTTTAAAGATCATTATCTAAATCCTTCTAAATTTTTAGATATAGAATTTTTTTTCTTGAATTTTGTTAGTCTGTTATTTAACAGAGAGACAGTCAACATTCAACAACATATATACATACATAAACAGACATCCATGTACATTATCACTTATACAAAACAACTCCAAGTACCAAAACAAACATCACAACATATAACAGGCTTAAGTGATTTATTCACAATAAACAAAGAAGAAAAAAATTTGGGTTCATAGGTTTGCTCACATTTTTTTTGAAGACAGAGACCAGGTTCTGGTTTCAAACTAGAAACTTGATTGTATCCTCATGCTTCATATTCAAACTTTGATCTTTGCTTTTTTTTAATCTTAGTTTTGAATTGATTCCTTTCGATCTTCATCTCTGACTTTAGCTCAGTTGAATCTGATCATCCACATGCTTTTTCTGGTTTTCAGTTTGAATCAAAAACTTTGATTCCCAGGCTTGATTTATTTCCTTTTGCTTTTCTTTGTTCTCAGGTTTTGTTCATGTTTTGGTCAGTGTTTTGAGTATGCAGATTTTGTTTGTTTTGCTGGTTTTTGATTCACTTTGATTTTTTTTCTTAGTTTTGAAAAATAGAGGAGATGATTCTCAAATGGAAATGTCGCCTAGTTTTGTGTTTATTTGTAAACTTTTTAATAGAAATGAGAAAGATGCATAAGTACTACTTCTTGTTTTAATTCATATTTTTGGAAATACAAAGACAAAGGACACTTGTTAAATTTATGATGAAAATATTCCACTTTTATTAATGCTTGACAAAAATGCTTACACATGTAAATTTTTGTATATGTTTAAGTCCTTTTGTTCAATTAATTTTAAAATTTATTTTTAAACCCTTACTTTAAATTAATTCATACATTTTGTTTTTAAACCTTATTTCATTGTTTTTATTTACAAATCATGTTTTCATGTTTATTTTCAAAAGATAATTTCAATTAATTATACTTATATATCTTTCACATCAAAATGCATATATACAAAAAAAATTAAGAAATAAGATTTTATTAGTTTCAAACATACGAAATTTTTACATTTATGTTTAGTCCTTCGTTTTAATTTTCACTACCTTTATATTTTTAAACTTAAGATATTAAACTTATTTTAAAAATTTCATTTTAAACTTAAGTAATCATACTTACTATATTTTTGTTTCAAATATAAAATTTTCTTTGAGTCCAATTAAATTTCAATATATTAACATTTTATACCTTCAAAATATACAATCTTACCAAATCTTTGTATTTATTTATCAACTATATTTATTTTCAAGTATATAAGACAAAAGCATTTTAAATCTTTTGTTTAACTTTGTTTAAATTTGTTTAACATCATATTATAGATATTAAAATTTAGAAAACAATTTTCTTATTATCTTTAAAAAAATATAGCTTCTCAATCAAAATATCTATTTAATATAATTTGGAAAAAATCTTTATTAATTTGAAAATATAAAGTTTTCAAAGCCAATATATTTATAAGATTTTTAATTTTTAATTTTAATTCCAAGATTTAATTTAAACTAAATTTATAAAGTGGAAATTAGCCACAAGGGCCTCTTTAGCAAGTGGAATTAGTTTCTAGGATACACAACTGAAATAATTACTTTCAAGGACAAAACACAAAGTAATTAGTTTTTAAGGCCTAAACCGATGAAATTATGTCCTTAAAAGTAATTGGATTGCTGACTTTGTCCTTGAAAATAATTATTCTGCTGATTTTGGCCTTGAAAGTAATTTCTTTCAATGTGTGTACTAGAAACTAATTGGACTGTAAAGTTTGTCCTTCTGGTGAAATGCCCTATTTATAAATATAAATAAATAACAGAACATATCTTTTATAAATCTTAAAACTTTCAAATTCTGTTTATTTAAATCTAATTTATATACATATTCATTCCCAAATATTCAAATTAATTCTCCATTAATTCATAATTAAATTCACAATTTAATTTCAAAAATTAAATAAATTATCTTAACTAAAATTTCAGGGATGTTATATTTATTGCTAGATTATGAATGAAATTAAAAGAAAGTGAAATGGTAACCTTATAAAACAAAGATATAATTATTGACCCATTAATTAATTAAAAGAAATAAGATAAACTTGTGTGATTTTTATTCCATTCTTAAAGGCATATATAACTTACCTGAAGATGGTAGAAGTGAAATTTTAATAAGAAAATGCAATAGATATTATACAAGAAATAAACTTGAGGTAATGAAAGTAATTAATGAAATTCTTTAATTTTGGTGTTGTAGTTGCTATAAACTTAAGTGTAATAGAAATACTACAAATTAAATATAATAGAAAGCATGTATGGTGAGTAAGAAATTTTAAACTTAAGTGAATAAGTTGAAGTTATTTCTAAATAAAATTTTGAGAAATAAATGTAAATTAAAAAGATAAACCATTATATGAATAAAAAGAGAAATCAATCAACAAATGTATGAATGGAATTAACGAGGATAAACTAAATTTGTTGTTTGAAATTGTTGTTGTTTGTTTTGGTTTATGGTTGTTGGGTAAGGATACTATAAAATCGTTTGGAGGTATAAATAATCTATTTGGTTCACCTAAGACCGTTGAGTAAATGGTGCACGTAGTAAGTATTTTTCATTCTGCACAATTTGAAGTTTTGAACCTGAACAACTATTTGTTTGTTGGATATGAATGAATGATTGAATTGTGTTGATTTTGTATGATGGTTGTATGCCTCATTGCAATTGATTTTGTTGTATTGATTGTTGTTTGTGGTTGAAACAAGCTAAACATTTCATTTTATATAATTATTAACTCTTTTCGACTATACAAGTGAAATACAGGTTACGGAAGCAATTGCTACTACTTTTGGTTTCATAATTAAGCGTTAATTGCCCAACAAATAGGTACGTTTTCGGATTGCAGTTTATAGCGTTGTTATTTTTCCTGTGTTGGGATATATATATATTATTTTAAAAAATATATGTTGTATATTGTTATATTTATATTATATTTTCTCCCGAGCCACTTTGTACAAAGGAGACTCTGCCGAAATTTTCCATAAATTTTGGACTTAGAAATATTTGGAAAATGTTTTTCAAACCTTATTAATTTGAATATATAAAGATTTAATCGTTTACAAATCTATATATGTTATTTAAATTATCCTATTCTGTAAACTTATTGTTATGAATATAATGTTTTGAATAAAATATATTGATTTATAAGTTACTATTTTACCTTCTTTTCCTTTTGAGGGACGAAAAGTTTTGAGTGGGGGAGAGTGTAACGACACGTAAATTTTGATGAATAAATTTGGTTAATTTAATTAAATTTCAATTAAATTTAGAAAGAAATAAAATTTTATGATTTATATCGAAATAAAAGTTTAAGAACGAACTGTAGCAACCAATTGTTGATAATTGAAGTAAAATCAATAAAAGTGAAATAACGTAAATTGTGCACTTGTGTACAAAATTTAAATAAGTAAATAAGCGTAAAAGTGGTGTAAATTAAAGGATTTGTATATAATTTATAGTAATTGAATGAATTTGGTATATTGTGGGTAATTATAATAATTGGTTGGAGCTGGATAAACTTAAGTGTAACCTTGGCATGTAAACAATTACTATAAGTTACCTGTTTAATTAGCGGATGGAATTGGAAATAAATTTTAGTAAAAAAAAATTAAAAATAAATAAATGTTACAATTATGCGGATGTGATACAATGTTAGAAATTATATGTAGCAATTGTAATTAAAATTAACAATTTAGAATAAAATTGCAATAAATTGAAAATAATGTAAATTGTCTTACTTAGTTATAAGTTTAATATAAACAACAAATGGAAATGTTAAATTAGTGAATCATTAATAAAAATATTAACTAGAATGAAATTCAATTAATAAAATAACGGAAGTGTGAATGGAAATTAATAGAAACGTAAACTTATTTTAAGGTAGTAATTGGATGTAGATTTATGGAATGGAGTTAATGCAAATCAATGGAATAAATGAAGACGTATACGTAGCTACAAATTTAATATATGAAAATAAAATGTAAGCATTGGATTAAATTAAAGAAATTAAATATTAATAAATGGTTATTTAATAAAACCAATGTTCTGGGAGTAATTATAATAGTGTTTGAAATACATATAAACTTTGATTTGGAAATCAATTGGATTTAAAATGAAATTTGGTATTACATTGATGAGTTTAAATGTTATTTTATTTTGTAGAGTAATAAATGGTGTAATAAAAGAATGAAATCAAAAAAATTAATTTATTGAGATTTCAATTTATAATTAATAACATTTAATGTGAAATCAATTAAAATTAATTGAATTAAATTGGTGCAGATAGGGTATGTGTGATTTGTCATTGAAAATGGTTAATTTTGTCAGATGTAATTAGTGCTAATTCCATTTATAATATGACTATTAGGCTAGGTAAAGATTGTAAATCAAGATTTATTGATTTATTTGAATGAATTTAAAGTAAAAACCAAGTAAATAATTAATGGAGAATATAAATAATAATTAATGTACGTATTTGGCAAATACAGTAAAATTGGAATAAAATGTTATGCAATTGAAATAAAGATGAAAATAAAAATGGAATAAAGCTTTATTAATTTATTGGAATTTAAAATTTAATAAAAGGATTTAATTGCAATTAAATGGATTTAATATTTAAAATGGGAATTTAGATGAAATGTGAGGATATTAATGTAAATAGTTTTGAATACAATGCTTAATCCATCTATAATATGACTATTGGTTGATTTAAAGTATAGAAAGCGAGATTTATTAATTTAATTGAAGTATAAAATTTAACAACTGAAGTTATTGCAAAGTAAATGAAATTAAACGTTTAAATATTACGTTAATGAAATTAAGGTGGAATTTGAGGATAATAATGTAATAAACCATGATCCAAGGTTAATTTCATCCATTTGACAATAATGAATAGAGTAATTGTTAATTTATATAATTATATGGAATTATTGAGAATTTTCTTATAAATCCTGAATTCAATAAAATTTAGGTTAGTACGGAAATTCATAAATTAATCAACTTTAAATTTGACATCTGGATTTGTTTAAATTTTGTGAATGAATAAGAAATCAAAAAGATTGAAATTTGTCAATTTAAGAATTTAAATTTTGAAATTTGATTCAATTAGCTAATTTATAAAAAAAAAATTAAGGGAAAAATAGCCATTTTCGCCACTGACTTGGATTTTGATGAAACTAGTTTCATCGGATCCGTAACGGTGAATTATTGTAGGGTTTCAAGTTTCGTAGCGATCGGACTTGTCCTTTGATCGTACGAACTCGAAACGCCTTGAAATAAATCAAATTGAAATCAATTTGAAATTTTTTGATTTTAGCATAACTTCTTCATACGATGCAATTTGAACCAGAAACCTTTTCCACTGCGTTTAAAATATTTTAAAACATCTATTTTGATATATGGATTGACCCAATTTCATTCCGGAGTCGAAACGGGTTTTTTGGGCCACTTTGTCGTTAGCGCGCATATTCAATCTGATCCATCTATTCTAATTTCAACTCTGCCTATAAATATCCTGCTATAAACCCTAGCTACCTTTGTTCCTCGTTTCTATACGTTCTATTCATCTCTCTTCCTCAATGGCAGACAAACAAATTCTAGATCCAAACACAAATCAAAATCAAAGTCAAAAATCCAAACTCTTCAGAAAAATTCAGAAAAAAATATATTTCAAAGCTCTCGAAGAGCGGCAAGTTTGATCTACAGTCCGTTTTTCGATCTAGGTTTTTGTTTGACCGGAAAGTTAGGAAGAAGTTTCGGCCGTTCGTTGCGCTCCGATCAACTGCGACGGATCATCAAATCCTTCCTGGGTATTGCAGAGGGGACCAAGGAGAGTCGATCTATGTGGGTTTCTTGGCGAGTTAACGGTCAGATTTGTTGCATCATTTCGATTAGGGTTAAGAAATCAGGGGCGTCGGCTGCTCAAAATTTGAGCACGGCATGGAGCCGGAGCTTGGGGGACGGCTGTTTTGGGAGGCGATGGGTTCTGTGAGGTGGCGCGACGCGCATGCGATGGGGAGGCGGCCTGTACATGGTCACGTTCGAGCTTCTATGCTAGGGTTTCGAAGGCGTGCGCATTTTGGCTTGCGTGTTCCTGTAAGCTACTATGACGTGGAAGGGAAGATGAGTAGTGTTAGCTTTTTTCGTTTTAATTTAAATTAAATTTTCAATTGCTCTAACTGAGATAACTTTTGCGTATGAACTCTGTTTTACGCGCGATTTTCTTTGTTAGGATCGTAATGAAATTCCAGACTTTTCGGCGCTGGTTTGGATGGATTCTGAGACTGTCAAATTTTTGGGTTTAAATTGGATTTGAATTCAATTTGAATTCGAAAGGTGAGTGTTTTAACCTACTCACAATTTCTAAAATTTCTTATGTTTGTTAAATTTAATTATGATGTGATTTGATATTTATTTACAACTGTTTGGCATATATTTAATCATCATCTCAGTTAAATTGCATTTATTTGAATTAAATTGTTATTCAATTTATTATTGCATATAAACTGCCAGTTAAATTAAGTTATTATTGAATAATAATCTGCCAATTAGATGAATTTTTTAATTTATTATTGAATATAACTGCTTGTAAATTACCTATTATTTACTATCAGTTATATATTGGCATTGATTGATTAGTTTGGATGATGATTATAATGGATGTATGATTTTATGATGGATGAATGGATGTTTATTTATATCATCATAATCTGTAAGTTGTTATGCATTCATTTTATTCGGGATTGCGGTTTGAAACAATATATAACCGTAATTTTATTTTAAATTACGGATTGAAATGATAAATATCTGTATCACTTGACCATAGGATAGAAAATTATATAGAGGCACCACGGTCTATATATATATAAATATTTTAAAATGATTTTCTATGGTTTTGTAAAGAAATATTATATGGTTTTATGAGATATTGATGCGGATATTCGATAAAGGTTATTTTATATATAGTTAATTTCTTGGTTTTAGGCTATGTATAAAATTGTTTAAAGTTTGAAATAAGTTTAAAAGTAAGTTTGATTTTGTTAAAATATATTATGGATAAGTATTTACTTAAATTATATTTTAATATAGAGTTATATTGATTTTTATAAATCAAAGTTGAGAAGATAGTTTTGAAATAGATTTGAAATTTTATTTAATTAAGATCTTATTGAAATTGAGATTTTTTAAAGAATGTGGTTTTATAACTTAATTCAGGTTTAAGGTGATTTAAATGAGTAAATTGAGAAATATTTGGTTATTGATATTTGAATTTTTATTTAAAAATATTGGATTTAGTAAGTAAACATTTCAAGTTTAAATAATAGCAGTTGAAATTGATACATATATGAAATTATCAAAGAATAAATTTGAAATGGTTTATTTGGGGACTTAAATCAATATTTGGAATTGATTTGGGAAATTGAAGTAGCTATTTATTATATAAAGAAATTTAATATTTAAGCCATTTAAGCGGTGTAGTTACATTTCAAAGATATGAAATTCAGAGTTTTATGTTTTGAAAGGTTATATTTCAAGTATTTGGTTTAAAAATATTATAATTTTGAAAGCGTTATGATTTTTTAAAAGGATATATTTGAAAAATGATACCATATTTATTTGGTTTTTAAAAGGGAAATTGATATCGTAATTATATGGTTTTGAAATGAATATTTTATCCTTGTTTTGAAGTATAAGTCGTTTTGAAATAACCGCGGTGTTATAATAACGGTTGGTTGTTGAAGAGACCGGGATTGGAAGTTGTCATACTCTCTGCCAACTCCAAAAACCACTTTAACAACCGTGTACGCGGTGGAGATTCCAGAATGAAGTAAGATGGCGGCGTTTCCTTTGAGGTAAGTATGTGGACCCAACTCCCGTGAGTTGGCATAAGGTGGCTAAAACATGAGTTTCATTCTCGGGCCAATGAGGTATCACCTTTGATCGGACACATCCCTTTGATATTATACTTTGACTTTTGGATTGATTCGGTGGCCACTTTTGATTTTTTTTATTTAGGGGTGTGGCTCGAGGTGGGCGGTAGCTGCGGCTATGCGTTACTACCAGTCCGGATGCGTAATTGGTATATCTACCCTGTCATTGCCTAGTTTTGCCGTGTTACCTACCCTAGCGTGCTTTGTACGAGTTTCTATTTGTGTCGTACCTATGGAGTATCCTTTGGTAGCCTCTCGATCAGGAGGTATTATGGTACCGTATAGACTATTGGCATTATTTGTGTTAAGGGGAGTATTGGGTCACTCCTTAATGCTATTTAAAAATAAGTTTATTTTACTAATAGACACTATTATAATAGCGAAACATTACTACATAGTAAATAGTTTAACGGATCCTTAGGAGATGTGAATCCCGAGCATCTCTTAAGTTACTGCACCCATATTTATTTCTGTTGATTTAACTTACATAAGATCTTTTAGTTCTGACTCGAGTGTTTTGTCTTTTCAATTCGCTCGGATCAGTCCAAACATTTCAGGATTTGAAGATTTTACTCTAGAAGACGAAGACGAAGACTTGTAGTACTATTATCTACTATATTATTCCACAACACCATTTAATTCCGCTGCATTAATTATTATTCTTTGGTATGTGTACCCTGACATTGTATTGTATAAGAAAAGAAAATCGAATATTTTGTAAAACAATTTCATGAACTGTATATTTGATTATTATATTTTATCGTTCCGCTGCAAGATTCTATTTTGTTTTATTTCTTCCTTCTTTTTCTTGTTTACCCCATAACAATCCGCCCTTCCGTATGGTTCGAAATGACACATGTGTCAATTTAAAGCGTGTGAAAAGGCGGTGCGTTACAACACAACTTCTACTACATCCATTTTGGGAATCACCCTCAGGATTAGTACAAGTAACCCTTGCACTTCAAAAGCTCCATTTCGATTATCTTCAAGATATTCCAATTCAAAATGCTTATGCCGGTTCGAAGTGGTTTCCATATAACATATCCGATCCCGATCTCTCCAAACTAGAAACCTTAGTTTATAAACGGGCCAACGTTTGATAGTCAGTTAATTAACTATCAAATAAATAAACAATGCAACCAGAGATCAAATTTCCAAAAAAAGGAAGCACTGATTAAGCACCAATCACACTAAGCCTCTTTAATTAATCTTTTCATTAATTAAAATACTTCGAAATATTTATCTCAAAATATCTTTACGAAGATATACCCACAAACCCCTATATTTTCGATACTTGGAAAAAAAATCTATACACTTATCTCAGCGTTACAAGTACATTCACAGAACAGAGGAAGATTTCCTTTTCACACAATTCTATATCTGTTTATAAATTCTTTTTTAAATCTCTAAACCCGTTTATAACCCTATTCATTAATCTCTGAATTTATTTGTAAAACTCCCTTTTATACATTTGAAAAACCATTTATAAACCCTTTATAAATCCATAAAACTATTTATAAACTACTTTATAAATTTATAAACCCATTTGTAAAATTCTTTTATAAGTATCTAAGACCATTTTAAAACTCTTTTTACCCTTTAACTAATCCTCCTTAAAGTTTTCCAAACCATGTTATAAGATTCCTCTTGTAAAACCCACATCTATTTATAAAACCCTATTTATAAATCTCGAAAACATTTATAAATAAATTCTAATCATTTACTTTAAAACATTAGTATATAATAATAAACATTATAAATAAATAATAATTAACTTCAAAACATCTTTAAAATAATAATTAATTATTTTAATTTCAAAACATTCTTAAATAAACAATAATAGCTTATCTTCAACATTATTATAAATAAGCATAATTAATTTCAAACTATATTAATAATTTAAAGAGTTAACTTTTCAAAATATTAAAAAATTGATAAACAACTTTAAAGCAATATTAATAGAAATAAACAACTTTTAAAACATAAATATACTTCCTTGATAAAAATCCATACTTAAATTTCAACATAATCATTTCCAAGTTATAAAACTAATTTATAAATCTCTTTCTATTTTATAGCATATCATTTAACATCTCCAAATCCATCCTTGCTTTCAATTTCCAAAATAGAATCAATTATTTTTCTAAAACAACATCCCACATCTTATTATAAATCCACAATTGTGATTTATTTTTCCCAATTTATCTCATGACAAAAGTTTCCCTTTATTTATAAACACCATTCATAAATCTTTCCTTTTATTAATAAAATACGATTTTACAAATCTTCACTTTATTGGTAAAATACCACTTAATTTATCACATTTATATATTTCCATATTTTAAAATAAATCTTAATACATGTATATCTATATCACTTTATATAAAATGGTTAATAAATATTTGCACCAAAATATTTCTATTTTCTCTTTAAACTGTATTCCTTTATTATAAAAGACATACTTACTTTTAAGATTTTAAAAATCTTTATTTTACAATTCAAAAATCTCTGTTTAAAATAATTTATAAACAATTAATTTATAATATCTAAAAATCGTACTTTTTATTTTAAAATAAATTCCTTCTCTTATTAATCAAAAATAATTATTGAAATATATAAGTTTCGAATCACTTAAAATCCTTTTAAAAACTAAATATTCACTTTTTAGGATTTCAAAAATACTAAAAATATTCCCCAATGCTAAATATAGCACTAAAAAAGAAAAAAATCATCCATGTCATCAAATATGGCATCCAACCCATCATATATCAAAACATATGAAAAGTGAAATCAACAGTGTGAGGAATCCAGTTGGATCCCTCAACCTATCCCCCTACTTCACATACAGTATATAATCATAAAATATAAGTCAACTGTTTCAAGGCGGGATCGTATACAAAGGGTTATTCGCTCTTATACAGGAACGTAATAGGATCTTATCCATTCTAGGGGTGAGAATATATCCAAAGAAATTGATAAATACAGTAAATCATCCATATAACCAGCAAACAACATAAATAAAACTACCCACACTTATATAAAAATATAAGTGGGCCAAAGAGGTGAGTTAACACATAGAAATTTCAGTAATCACCACTGTGCTCTGGTTTGAATTAAAGTTGAACAGGCATTAAATTTTAAACCAAATTGCTATTAGCTTCAAATCCATCCAATCTAACTCCATTGCACGGTGTCCACCGATCCGATCGCAAAACAACTCGTCACGTTCAAATTTGACCTCGTATGAAAAAGTTATACATTATATAAGGATTCGATTTCAATATAATTAATTACGAGTCATTAACGAATTAATTAACATTAATTAACTGATCCTAACCATCATTCTCAATTCAAAATCGCGACTTCATTCTAGTTTCAAACTTTGCCACCTCCTTTTCTCACGTTGCACAGCCACCAAAGAGCGTCGAAGCACATCACACTTCATCGATCCTTGCCCTGACATCAAGCTTCCCCATGCGACCATCGCCGACCTCCCTTGTTTCATCAACCGAGCCCAACCCGAAACCAAACGCCCCATGTACGGAGGTGTTTTTCCACCGCCTGCCATGCGAACGATGATCTCCCCATTGAATAGGTTCATCTTGTCGAGCTCTATGTTTTTCTAGTTGGGGTCGAAGCATGAAAGTGAGCATAGTAGCTCCAATGAACCATGGTCAAAGGATGGAGGCATATATTAATGGTGGCTGTGGATTTATTAGTTAGGGTTTGCAAATGAAGACAATTGAGGTCCTTATATAGAAAATTTTCAAAGCACTATTCACTCGATAAATTTTCGAACTCTAAATGAGACGTGCCACCTGGCGTTTTATATGTAATACCCTTATTTTGAACATAATGGAACTAATATCGGAAGCCAATTCCGTCATATACAAAAATTTAACTTTCAAAATCTAATAATATTAGTTTAAATTCCTTTAATCAAATACTACGCGTTTTGAGTTTGCAGGATCAAACGATGTGTCCAAACGTCATGAAATTCGACGGTACATAATTATTTACTATTACGGATCCAATGAAACCGGTTTCGTCGAAATCGAAGAAAATGCACCCGAAGGCTATTTTCACACGTTAATTAAAACTAATTATTATTAAATCAACTTGTTCACTTTCAAATTCAAAAGTTTACTATCTTCATTCTTATTTAAAAAGAATTTAAATCTACCTTCGAAATCATTTTTATTCACGTCAAATTCAACATTTAATTATTTTAAATAGTTCTAAATATTCAATTTAACAATTCAGTTATCAAATAAACTGCTGAATTTGAAATATAAATTGTTTAATTTATAAAGTTAACATTTCAATATTTAAAATCAATTAAATATTCCAAATTCAAATGATTGAAATACTGGATCATTACATTCTTCCCTTAAAAGAATTTCGTCCTCTAAATAAATAAGGTAAGAAAAATGACCAAATTCATTTTTTTCAAAACCAATTAGCTGAAATGGATTATAAATTTGTAAATCTTTTAGATTCACCTATCTATACCAACTAATTTCCATCCATTCATTCATTTTAAGTTATAACTAAAAAATCAAGTTTTAGTTATTAAAAATTTCTCTTTCAAAATTCTCAAAAATTTTCTAACGCCTTAAATTTACGGAAAATTTTGTCGGTGTCTCATTTGCGCGGCTCGATCGAAAAAATTACAATATATATATATATATATATATAATACAAATATACATCTCATCTTCAAGGATGAGGCATCCCGTTGAGAAAAATATAAAAATACGATATGTAATCCGAGATGTGTACCTTTTATTAGTATTAGTAAGTATATACAACCAATATAATGCGAAAGCGAACTCTAAAATGCAAAGCATATGCCATCCGTACCTACTATTCACTCAACAACCAGTGAGAACAAGTATAGGGAAAGTAATATCAATATATAACATGTACTAATATAATAACCATGTGCAAATGTAGCAAATGTAACAAGAGAAACCATCTAACAAATAATATTCATCCAATTTATTTATCATCTTACCAATTTGCAATTTCAAATGTCAACCTTTAATTTATTAATCCCATATGATATACATATATCATCCGTATGCAAAACCATACCCTATCGCTCGCTCGATCATACAGTTTCACTTCCAAACTTGCATCATTCACACAACCAATCTAGTGCAGACTCCGATCCAATTCTTTGATTAGAAACCGCCATTCTTCTTGCATAGAGATATACTATGATAGAGAACTCTAGAATCAAACAAGAATCCATAAGTAGTGTTCCCCGTCAAGAATCGAGTGAAAATTCCTAACTCGAACTGATGTAAATTATCTCGAAATCGTATATTTGAACCTAAAACAGTTATGCGCATAAAATAATATACGTACAACTTAATTGGTTTCTTATTGTATCCTTTTTTTTTGGATTCTTTTATTCTCATTCCATTAATTCACATTTAATTAATTTACATTCCATTAATTTAGGATAGTTCTTTTGATGCTAATAACACTAGGAAACATACTATAGAATTTTACTTAAGTCTACTATAAACATTTTATATAACCACTTATGTTTATTTTCACTTTAATACTTAAGTTCATATTCAACTCCATCAAACCACATTCCAAAACATATTCACTTCATTTTACAACTTAAGTTGAATTTCATTTTATAATTCAAGTTCATATGTCTTTCACTAATTTATTCCATTAGTTCATTTCGTAATTCACTTCATTTACCTTGAGTCAATTTCTTTTCAAAATTCATTTTATTTAACTTAACTTAAGTTAAACTTCATTTCATAGTTCAATTTCAATTTTTACTTTCCTTAACGTTTATATTCAAAAAAAATTAAAAATATGTTTTAAATTACTAATTCTCAAAATGTTATAAGCTATCAAAACTTATTTTTTCATATTTATCACATTATACTTCAGATCTTAAAATCAAAATTTTTTTTTACCAAAACACAACTTCAGTGGTAGCAATCCTTACTAAGAAACTTGAAAATGAATGCCGATGATGTTGTAGCCATCACCAGAATTATTTTCCAACAATTGAAGTGAGTTTGGTGCTTTTTGTCTCTTTTAAATATTTTTAACATATTTCCAATTAAAACATTTTCCAAAATAATGCTATTATTATTCTTCCAAAACCTTTGGAAAACAACTTTCAAAATCAATGGGATTTAAATTCTCAGATTTCTTGTTTAAATCAATTTTTATTTACAAATCATATTTATACATATACATATACGATTTCATGTCCTTTCCATTTATAAATCACATCTTAAAATCATATTTATAAAATCTCACTTCTTATGTAATATCCATTCACAAATTGATTATTTTAATTATATTCAATACTTTATAATCCATATTTACATATTCACTTTCTTATATAACTCATTTTACAAATGGCTTTTTATTTAGATTATAATAATAACAACTATTGTTAGAACAACAAACAACAAATAATAAATGATAATAATCAAATATTATCATTCATTAACAACCAAACACACCATATATAACTATAATAATTTCTAGACAATTATTCCTTTATATATATAAAATATAATTTTGGTAATATTATTTCATTTACCAATTCTCAAAACAATACTATGTCGGTTTGCCTTGTTTATGTGTTTAGAAACCCCTATCGATATAGTGGCGTCCCACGTACTGCCAGAATTCACAAACCACTAAATAGGTAAATTAACACAATATAAAACATTTTTATAATCACTAACAAATACGCACTCATATATATAATATACTCAAAACTCATAATAAGGCATTCCATTACCATATCACTTAATGAGTTGCCCCACCAAAGCCAAGGTTCTCGCTTAACCTTGCACTCTGATATCAAGTTGTAACGACCCACAAATTTGCGCAATTCAAGCAGGCAATAAACCACACATGTCTAACCCAATTTGAATGGAAAGATTGATAGTTATGGGAAAGAAAGAAGAAAGAAGAAGAGAAAAGAAGAAGAAGAGAAAATGAAAAATGAAACAACATAGAAACTCACAATCGCAATGGAATAACATATAATATGATATCAACGATCTTTACAAAAGTGAAACTGTCATATTACATTGAATCAGAGTACACAAATAACCAATCATTAGCTGGACAGTTATAACAACCTACCCTCACAAATACTGATAATTTCAACAACAATGCAACAAAAATAAACATATACATAAATATGACATGAAGACCTCCAACTCATCTCCTGGGCTTCCTGTATCCAAACAGTCTGTAATATGCTCGGTCTGACCTGAGCATTATAATAGAATACCACCTGAGTCAGTCCGGTAAACTAGCATGAGAAAACATACCTAGTTGGAATTTTAAAGTTTCAAACTCTTTTCAAAACAAAGGCATCTCATAAGACCACACCGCATATAAACATGGATGAGTTTTTACCTTACGATAACTAAAAAAATTTCTATAGAAAATCCAATGATATTATAATAATGTCTAGGGATTCAAAGTAAACATATAGAATAGTCGAAATTCTCACATCTTACGTTTCATCATAGTTGGGCACAACTAAGTCAATAAGGCTCGTATTGGAGAATGGATTTCATAATATGATAAGGTAAAGAACTACCTTTCGATGGTATATCTCTAGATAAAATGTACCGAGGTCTAACAAGAACATCGTGTACCCTTACCACAGAGGACTAGCCTACTACTTGACTAGTAGTATCGAATATGATTGCCCTTTTCATTAATCGGCCCTGAAGCATATATGAGTAGATAGTAATCATTCAAGATTTGGAATGACCATACCCTGATGGAAGTGACCCACTTAGCCCTACTGCATGTCCGTTTTTGTCATTTTCCAATTGACAAGGCTCGAGGCTACGTTTTACATTTATATAGAACTTTCCACTTGGAATGCTAACACTACCCATCAGGCAATAATGGAGTGTCAGCATTCATCCATACAAGCTCATTCTAGGACTGAATGAAACCGAAGGCGCCACTTCTACTACATCCATTTTGGGAATCACCCTCAAGATTAGTACAATTAGCCCTTACACTTTAAAAGTTCCATTTCAATTATCTTTAAGATACTCCAATTCAAAATGCTTGCGTCGGTCCGAAGAGGTTTTAAGACAACATATCTGATCTTGGTCTCTTCGAACCGACGACATTAGTTTATAAACTAGCCAACATTTGATAGTCGATTATTTAACCATCAAATAAACAAATAATCCAACCAGAGATCAAATTTCCAAAAAAGGCAACATTGGTTAAGCACCAAGCATACTAAGCATCTTTTATTAATCTTTTCATTAATTAATATACTTTTCAAATATTTGTCTCAAAATATCTTTAAGAATATATACTCATAAACCCCTATATTTTCGATACTTAGGAAAAAATGTATATACTTATCTCAACGGTATAGGTATATTCACAGGATGGAGGAAGATTTCCTTTCCACACAAATTCTAGAACAATTTATAAATATCTTTATAAATCCCTAGACCTGTTTATAACTCCGTTCATTAATCTTTGAAATTACTTGTAGAATTCCCTTATACATTACAAAAATCATTTATAAACCCTTTGTAAATCCATAATACTATTTATAAACTACTTTTATAAATCTATAAACCCATTTCTAAAATTCTTTTATAAATATCAAAGACCATTTATAAAACTCTTTTTACCCTTTAGATATCTTCCTTTAAGTTTTCCAAACCATGTTATAAGATTCCTCATATAAAACCGACATCTGTTTATAACACCCTATTTATAAGTCCTGAAGACATTTATAAATAAATTCTAACCATTTACTTTAAAACACTATTACATAATTATAGACATTATAAATAAATAATAATTAACATCAAAATATCTTAAAATTAATAACTAATAATTTCAAAACATTCTTAAATAAATAATAATAACTTATTTTCAACATTATTATAAATTATAATAATTAATTTCCAAAATTTTATTGATAAATAATTATAACTAATTTCAAACCATGTTAATAATTTAAATAATTAACATTTCAAAATATTAGAATGTTGATAAACAACTTTGAAACAATATTGATATAAATAAACAACTTTTAAAACATAAATATACTTCCTTAATAAAAGTCCATACTTAAATTTCAACATAATTATTTCCATATTTATAAAACTATATTTATAAATCTCTTTCCATTTTATAACATATTGTTTAACTTCTTCAAATCAATCCTCACTTTCAATTTCCAAAATTGAATCAATTATTTTTCTAAAACAACATCCTATATCTTATTTTAAATCGACAATTGTGATTTATTTTTCCCAATTTATCCAATGTTCAAAGTTTCCCTTTATTTATAAACACCGTTTATAAATCTATCTTTAACGATCCACTTTTTTGTACAGTCTAAGCTGACAATAAACCGAACTTGTCAACTCAAATTGGACCAAAAGGTGGATTTTTAAAGGTGAAGAAGAAGAAAGAAAGATAAGAAGAAAACTAAACAATAAAATAGAATCGCACAATCGCAGCGGAACATGTAATAATAGATAATAACCTATCTTTATATAAATAGAACTATAACTGTTATTAAACATACCATTATCAGAGTACAAAATTCAACAAATCAATCTGGGCAGTTATAATAACTAGCCCTCACAAGTGCTGAATATATAGCCCACACAACACAGTGGAATATAAACAAGTACGGGAATACGTCGGTATCATCTAGCTCGTCTCCTAAGCTCCATAACATCCTAAACTGAATATGTAATACTCGGCCTGACCCGAATATTACTATAAAATAACACTGAGTCGGTTTGGAAAACCAGAGTGAGAAAATACACTCAATTCGAATTTAATTATTTTCAAAAATATTTTGAAAAACAAAGGTATCTCGTCAGACCACACCGCACATAAACACGGATGGGTTTTTACCTTACAATAACCAAAATACTTTATACAAAAATCCTGTGATATTATAATAGTTTCTAAATACAAATACTTATTAAAATAGCTGAAATTGTTATATTAACTAAATTCCAGCATACTAGGCTATACAATCACAACCGTAAAGGCACGTATTGGAGAATGGATTACATACAATGACTAGGCACAAGAGTACCACCTATCACATTACACGTCTAGAAAATGTACCAAGATCGAACTTATCGATCCCTGCCAACATAAGACCGGCCTACCCCTTACTGGATAGTATCGAATATGTTATCACCCCGGCTACTTTGTTACCCTTTTGAGATCTCGTGCACAACCAATCCATAAATATGTAGATATAGGGTAATCTTGAAAGGTGACAACATACCCTAATGGGTGCGACCCACTCAGCCTTGCTGCATCTCCCCTGATTTTCAGTCATTCCCGATTGATGTGGCTTGAGGCTATAATGACCTTTCAAGAAGTTTACTGTTGAGTGCTCATTGCCCTTTCATGACAATGTGTTGATAGCATTCATCCATATAAGTTGTTCTGGGTCTGAACAAACTGAATCTCTAAAATCACCATCTTCACTATCTTCACGAGATCAGAATTCGTAATGCTCAAATCGGATCGAAGTGGTTTTAGGATAATTAAATCTGATCCCGATCTCTTTGAAACGATCAACGAATTTGTCCAGATTTGATAGTCGGTTATTTAACTATCAAATTATACAAATAAGCAGTCGTTCGGCCATATTATAAATTTTTCGAAATATTTGTTTCATAATATCTTTATAAAGATATATATTCAAATCTCTTTTAGCATTTCAATATTTGAAAACGATTTCAAATACTTAAATTCATAACAGGATATTTCAGCCCATATCAACACTTAGAAATATTTTAAATCCAACTTATAATTCAACACTTAAAAAAATATTTCTAAATAAATAATTTCGTAGTTAGAATATTTCCAAAACCATTTAATTCCAATACTTAGGAATATTCTGTCTTATCTCACAAATCTCTGGAATTTTATTAATTCCCTTTATGATTTCCAAAATTTTATCGATTATACTTATTTATAGTCCATCTAACAATTTATAACTCCTTTAGTAAATTCCGATTCATTTCCTAAGTTTCCATATCAAAACATTGTGGAAATTCTCTGAAATTTCCAGAATTCCTTTATAAGTTCCTCTTATCCAATTTCACCCATAAATTAAACCCGGTTTACAATACCTCGAGAAGATTCATAAAGAAATTTCAAACACTTAATCTTGAATCCAATATATAAAAATAATAAGTATATTTAAAGAGTGATAATTTATTTTCAATATATTTTTGAGGAATTATTTTAAACATCAAAACCTTTTAAATAAACATCGATAGCACATTCCAAATTCTTTTTTGATAAAACTAATCAATTTACAAAGCCTATTAAAAAAATTAATTTATTTTCAACTACTATTAAATATTTAAATAACCAACTTTATGAAATATTTCAATACTACAAACAATTTAAATTACATAACAAAATAAGTAAAAATTTCCTTTTAAACAAACTTAACTTCTCAATAAAAATATACTTTTAAAATTCCAATATAACCAATCTCAATTTATAAATCCCACTCGATTTATCACAAATCGCTTACACTTCCAATGTCATAACCATTCCCACATTTCAAAAATAGAATCCACTATTTCTTTTAATGACTGATTTTCACCTCTCGTTATGAATTCACCCTGTGAAATTATATTTTCCATTTATCAAATGATGATCATTTCATTTGATTTATAAACATTGTTTATAAATTTCAAACTCACTCGATTTCACTTGTTTTATAAAATATTCTCATTTTAAAATTGCATTTGTAAATCCGTTCCTTTATAAATTCCATTTTATTTTCCAAACTATTTTAAATCTCGATTTCAACTACTTTTCCTTATTTTCAGAAATATCACTTAAAATTCATTATACAAATTCTTTATCCACCACTTAAAAATCTCTATTTAAAATCCCTTAGGAAATAGTTAAGTAAAAATTCTAAAATCAAGTCATTTATTTTATACAATCTATTTCTTTTAGATAAATCAGAAATCTCGCAAAAAACACTGATTATTTCAAAAATCATTTTTAAATTTCTTTTTAAACTCAAAATATCACATATAGTGTTCAAAAAATTCAATCTTTTATTAACTTCAAATTCATCCCTTTAAATTAATCGAAATTCAATATAAATATATTATTATTTCGAAAATCGTCGTTTAAATTCTTCTTATAATTCAGAAATATTTTTTATGGTATTTATAATACCAAAATTTAGGCCAGTGCAACTATAGCATCCAATAAGTCACATCAAATCATAATTTATAATAGATTATCAAATCACATCACATAACACAATATATGAAATAAAATCAACCATTTTGAGGAATCCAGTTGGATCCCTCATGTTGAATATGCGAGTATATGATTTTTGTTCAATGATAATAAACATATATATATATGTATTCTTTTAAACGTATTTTTTAACGTACAATTTTATTTTTCACATAATTAAATAAATATTTGCTAAATAAAATAGCACATAATTTAAATTCAAACAGATATTTTATTTAAACAAATATTATTACAATTTTGAATAGTACAAATTCAAGCTCTCGCTATATATATTCAAATTCAATGACAATACAATTTCGATTGCATCACAATTTCTAATTTACAAATGCACCTTACTACATATCGCTCATTCACTCATATTTTTATCTTTAACTATTCCAAATTGAATCCAACATCTGAGCAATCTGCAAAATAAACACTAACACAGTAAAATTGAAAAGCAAATATTTTGCAGTGTAAAATAAAATGTGATTTTGAAAATATTATTTGCCTCAGTCATTTAGGTTGTTCGTCATCATTTATTTTTGAATTCATCATACACGAACAGCTTGTGACATGCACAGCGTATCACTGTGCATGACATAAGGCCGTGCACATCGATATACACTTGATACAGGGACAGGTGAGCACAAGGTCAAACCCAAATCAAAAGCCGGGTTCAACTCAAGTGCAATACAAATATTGTCACGACACAAGCACAAGGTCAAACCCGAGCTTTAAAGCTGGATTCAACACAGATGCAAGTTCAATAAAATGGTCAAGAATCCAAAAACAACATAAAACAAGCCTCGACAAAAATTCACTGAGAAAACAATGAATTGGTCGTTGCAACCCAAATCAATGAAGTTTCAGACATGAACCATAATTCAATATCAAACCAAACTACACTAGAGCTTATTGCAATGAATGCCACCAGACCAGAAACAAGAAAGATAGGCCTGAACATCAATTAACAACAATATGATGAAGTTCCAAATCAACATAACTCGGCTAGCTAACTGAACCATAGACCCAACATTTCAACCGACACATATATGCAAGCAAAGATTACATGTGCAGCAGCCTCAATATTAATACAAACACAAGTGCACATATGGTGAACTTACTCAACTGAAGTGAAACAAGACTCAACTACTACCAGAGCTCAACTGGCAACTAAAAGTATACACATGAAGCCGGAGGCAAGAAATAAATCCAGGTCTCAACTGACTTGATACAAACCAAATAGAAATGAAGATTATATGCAAAGATCAGAGTACAAAAGTACAGACTTGCATCAAGACAGTTCACCAGGTCTCAAAATGAAAACCATAGCTAACACATACGTACACACACACATACATATGCATGTGTACATATGATGAAGGCATAAGCGCATGCACCAATGAAACAAAGACCAAACTCCATGCAGACCTGACTGCAAGTGCAAAGCAACATTGAAGCAACTTGAGCTCAAGTCAGTACAACAAGTTCAAGTGAAACTAGACCAGTGAGCAGTGCCAAAAGATCAGAGACAATGCAAGTGCAGACAAGCTACTTGATCACTGACCGCATGTAAGCAACAACTCAATATCAATATGCAATAAAGCTCACAAGGCTCAAGTCTACAAAGTAAATATGAATATACATATATCATGAAACATCAATTATAAAAGGTACAAGTCGAGTATGCTACAAACATAAACAGATACCTGCAGTATAGCTACATGAAGACTAATAGTAGCAGTTCGAACCAAAATAGTGTCGCAGGAGTTTTCAAATTATTAGAAATCAAGCTGCAGTTCAATCAACACAACACATGTATAGTGATGAAGAAGTTCATACCATAAAAAAGTCACAGCCGAGTCAAAGGCAAAGAATCAAACAAGTCAAGTTATGTTAACATGAATAAACGATGTCAAGTTCAAATACAGAAACCCAAAGCCGTGGTATTCAGAAAATCAAAGAATATGAAGTCAACTGAAAATCAAGCCATGGTGGCCATAAAATCAAACAAGCCGTGAGAGCCAAGAAATTAAAATATATACAAATTTGGAAAGGTCAGAAATCATCACGTTCATCCATGAAAAATCAAGTGGCCGAGATAAATCAATAGACAAATTCAAATGATTATATACGAACGAAAATATAGGGATTTGAACCCTATATAAACGATGAACATCATCGGCAAATAAAAGCATTCGAGTTGAAGAACAACAGAGAAGAATCAATTCAGTAACTCGAATCAAAGGTAGAGCAGAATCATATCGATAAAGGAAAAAAATTGCATACCATTTTTGACAATCGAACTCGAACCAATTGAAGAAGCTGCGAACATATAATCAACCTATCAAAGGATTCGAATCATCATCACAATCAATTTGAAAAAGCGATGACTTATACATAAGCCCTAATTTTGCATAGAGGAACGAGCGACAAAGGAAAAGGAAACAAAGCCGGGTCGAAGGAATAAAATGAAAAGGGGCGATCTATTTTATCACTTAAACGTTTTGGGCCGGCCTTGTTTTTATTTGAGCCATAATATTTTAAATTAGGGTTTTTTTATTTAAATTGTTTTAAATTTGTATTCACTCTTTTAAAATTATGTAATTTCTAGTCGTGTGACTAGGGGACTAGCTACAGTGGTGTAGTTCGAGAATTCGCAACTCAATGGCTGAGTTGTGGCAGGGTTTTGAGTGTAGAGTTAAGGCTAGTTGTAGCGGGTGTCGCAAGTTTACGTGTGTAAGCGTCTGACTGCTTAATTTTTAGTAGAAACCTTGGGGGCAGTACGTAGGCAGGGTTTTGCCAAAGCTGGGTGAATTCTATGTTGTTCTATTTCTGCATTTATTATTCTGCCATTATCTGTGCTACTATTATTTTGATATATCTGTGTTGAAATAATTTTATACAAACTTCTGCAATAATTTTTATAATTGATAATATCACCCTATTCACCCCCCTCTAGGGTGAAATCGATCCTACAACTGGTATCAGAGCTAGGAAGATTTTTCAAAAACCAATTTTTGTTTTAAAAGTTTGAATTTTTAAAATGGCTTCTTTTAATACTACTTTTGCTGATGGTCGGTCTAGTATTATCCCTTCTATTTTTGACGGAACAGATTTTTTGAATTGGAAATTAAAAATGGAATTTTATTTAAAATCTGTTCATTTTAAATGTTGGGATATTATTGAAAATGGGTGTAATATAATAAGATGAGAAAATTATCTCGACTAATGCTCTTACTATGCATATATTATATTCTCATATTAATCAAGATAATTTTAACTTTATCTCTCATTATGAAAGTGCACAGGAAATCCGAAATACTTTTGATACATTATTTGGTGCAAAAGTCAATAGCAATGAGAAATTCTCCATAATCGACATAGAAACATGCTTAACAGGATTGACAAAAAGCAGCAGTGACGACGACGACGATGAAGATGGAGCAGTTGAGCTGGCATTACTAATGAAGAAATTCAAAAGGTGGAATCACAAATATGGAAATGCAGCTCTAAATCAGAATTGAAAAGCGGAATAGTCAAAGCACTAGACAATCTTGAAGAACGGAAGATCATTTGTCATAAGTGCAATAAACCTGGACACGTCAAGCCCAATTGTCCTCGACTTTAACACGGCCAAGAAAAGAAATCAAAAAGGAGAAGCTTTGCAGCCATGTGGAATAAAAGCGATAATGATTATCAAAGCACTAGTAGTGAAAGTGAGAAAGTTGATCTATGCTTTAGTGGTGATATAACTGATAGCGATGATGATGAGCCAAGCGAGGTATCAAAACTCACTCACTCAGAATTACTTATATATCTCCACGAAGTAAATGGCTATTTTAAAAGACTTATGGAGAAATACGCTAAACTTGAATCACAAAGAGATACTTTGATAGATTTAAACAAACAGCTTGATAAATTGGTTAAAAACTTTCAAAGCAAGATCCCTATGTATGATAAGAGTCAGACATTTGAAGAAGAGATTAAAAAATCAAAAATCAAAAATAAATCGCTTGAAAATGAAATTCTGATTTTGAAAGAAAGTGAAAATACAAGAAGAGAAAATTCCACTAAAAAGTGCGCACAGTTATTAAACGAAAATGAATCACTAAAAACACAAGTCCAACAACTGTCAACGACTTTAGGAAAATTTTCCAAAAGTGAAAGATCGTTGAATATGCTAATAGGAAAACAAACTTTTAATACTGATAGACAAGGACTTGGGTATACTCATTTTGAATATGTTAGAAGCAAAATTAATCAAGTTAAATCCGAGTGCACTGTTTGCAGAAAAATTGGACACAATCAAAATATTTGTTGGTATAGTCCAAACACGTGAAAACTATACCAATTTGGGTTCCAAAAGGCATGAATATAAAATCCCTTAAAGTTAATCAAATCTGGGTGCCAAAGGAACATATATAAATAGTTTTAGGTCTCCACAAACTTATTTTTTAAAATCATTTGCCACTAACATCCATGGACCTATAAAAACAAATAGGTCACAAAAATCTTTTAACATGTAGGTGTGGTGGCAAGCTAAGGAACAATTACAGTGTTATTTGGATTCTGGCTGTTCCAGAAACACAACGGGCAACAAAGCAAAGTTCCTTAGCCTAGTAAAGGTGACAGAATCACAATGACGAAAAATTATCGTAAAGGTAAAAAGGTAACAGTTTATTTTGAACGATATATTAAATGTGATAATCTGCACCGTAATCTGAATTAAATCAGTCAGCAATGAAATGATGAAATTAACGATGATTTTGATTCTGACTTATTCTTATTTGATATATTCTAATTTGACTTGTTCTTATTTTTGAAACTGATTTATGGAAAAATGTTAATTTTTAACCACTCTGGATACATGTGGATATATTTGACTTAACAATGCATTTTGTGTTTACTTGTATACACGGCTTAAATTCAAATTCAAGAGAAAATTCATTTAAAAACCGTCAAAAACAATTTTAAGATATTTTGGTGCACACTTCATGGTCTGGTCTATCAAATCCAACTAATGATAATTTCGAGTGAAAGAAAAATTCAGATGCAGATTACACTGGTAATCTAGTAGTGGAACGTGATTTATGTCGAGACATTAGGTAATTGCATCATTTTTTCAAAGAAAATATCTGCATATTTTTCAATTCAAATATTTTCAAATAGAAGAATTTTTCCTATAAAATCCCATCTAAAAAATCATTTTTTGATTAGCCACATTTAGAAATTTTGATAATTATTTTTGAATATGATTTTAAATGATTACATTGACTAATCTGACTCCCTATTAATTATTGAAAAGATAAATAGTTATTGAAAAAGTGATGAGTGTTGATATTAATCATATATTATAACTTGAGATGGTATATTTGGTAAATTTCTTTAGAAATTTGAACAAGAGTTATAAAAAAAAATTGTTGGTAAAAATTCCATGACCATCTATATTTCTATCATATGTCTAACAACCATCACTCATGAAAATCCAATATAGTATGTCAATATGTGGTATTTTAAATGGGAATCATTCCTTTTGCATTTCATGATTTTTAACAAATTAAAAAAAAATCCAAAGTATTCTCATTTAAAAGTCCTCACGGTTATGCATGGGTGAATTACTTGGAATTTTTGATTATGTGCTTCCATGCTCATTTAAAAGTCCTCACGGTTATGCATGTATGAGACACATATCGAAATTGATTCATTAAATAGACAAGTTGATTCTAATCCCATTTAAAAGTCCTCACAGTTATGCTTGGTTAGAAAATACTTGAATTCATTTTTTAAAATAAAATTGGAATACTAATAATCTCATTTAAAAATCCTAACGGTTATGAATGACTAGTAGATATTCAAATTCCTGAAATAAATATACCACAAATAGACACAACGTATGGTTTTATATGATGACATCATCCATATCACTCTAAAGTGAAATATGCGTAAAACAGAGTATTTATGATTTTTGTTTGATATTTTATTGAAATTTAATATTTATATCCGATTGAGTTGTAATGTTGTATTAATATCTATCAATTTATCTCTATTTTTCTAATACTATTACTCTTTTGCTGATAACAAAACAAGGAGAGAAAAGTTTATATTTTGACAAATAAATGTCAAATAATTTATTTTCTATATGCATCTAGGCTCATTTGAATGTTTTTATTTATTTTCATGCATATATGAAGGGGGAGCTTTGTGTAGAGAGGGAGCATTAAAATAGGGGGAGCAAATTGAATGATCAAATACATTTAACAAATTCAAAATCTTAAATATATGTTTGTTATCATCAAAAGGGGGAGATTGTTGAATATGCGAGTATATGATTTTTGTTTGATGATAATAAACATATATATATATATATTCATTTAAATGAATTTGTTAATGTACTATTTTATTTTTCACATAATTAAATAAATATTTGCTAAATAAAATAAATAACACAGAATTTAAATTCAAAGAGATATTTTTATTTAAATAAATATTTATTACAATTTTGAATAGTACATATTCAAGATCTCACTATATATATTCAAATTCAGTGACAATACAATTTCGATTACGTCACAATTTCTAATTTACAAATGCACCTCACTACGTATCACTCATTCACTCACATTTTTGTCTTTAACTATTCCAGATTGAATCCAGCATCTGTGCAATCTTCAAAATAGACACAAATGCAGTAAAATTGAAAAGAAAATGTTTTGAAGTGCAAAATAAAATGTGATTTTGAAAATATTATTATTATTTGCCATAGTCATTTGGGTTATTCGTCATCATTTAATTTTGAATTCATCATATACGAACAGCTTGTGACATGCATAGCGTATCACTGTACATGCCATAAGGCCATGCGCACTGATATACACTTGATAAAATTACAGGGATAGGTGAGCACAAGGTCAAACCCAAATCAAAAGCCGGGTTCAACTCAAGTGCAATACAAATAATTTTACGGCACAAGCACAAGGTCAAACCTGAGCTTTAAAGCTGGATTCAACACAGGTGCAAGTTCAATAAAATGGTCAAGAATCCAAAAACAACATAAAACAAGCCTCGACAAAAATTCAGTGAGAAAACAATGAACTGGTCGCTGAAACCCAAATCAATGAAGGTTCAGACATGAACCATAATTCAATATCAAACCAAACTGCACTAGAGCTCATTGCAATGAATGCCACCAGAACAAAAACAAGAAAGACAGGCCAGAACATCAATTAACAACAGTATGATGAAGTTCCAAATCAACATGACTTGGCTAGCTAACTGAACCACAGACCCAACATTTCAACTTACACATATATGCAAGCAAAGATTACATGTGCAGTAGCCTCAACATGAATACAAACACAAGCACACATATGGTGACTTACTCAACTGAAGTGAAACAAGATTCAACTACTACCAGAGCTCAACTGGCAACTGAAAGTGTACACATAAAGCCAGAGGCAAGAATTAAATCCAGGAACACAACTGACTTGATACAAACCAAATAGAAATGAAGACTATATGTAAAGATCAGAGTACAAAAGTACAGACTTGCATTAAGATAGTTCACCAGGTCTCAAAATGAAAACCAAAGCTAACACATACATATACACACACATACATATGCATGTGTACATATAATGAAGGCATAAGCGCGTGCACCAATGAAACAAAGACTAGAATCCATGTAAATCTGACTGCAAGTGCAAAGCAACATTGAAGCAACTCGAGCTCAAGTCAATACAACAAGTTCAAATGAAACTGGACCAGTAAGCAGTGCCAAAAGATCAGAGACAATGTAAGTGCAGACAAGCTACATAATCACTGACCGCATATAAAGCGGCAACTCAATATCAGTATGCAATGAAGATCGCAAGGCTCAATTCTACAAAGTAAATATGAATATACATATATCATAAAACATCAATTATAAAAAGGTATAGGTCAAGTATGCTACAAATATGAACATATATGTGCAGTCAAGCTACGTGAAGACTAACAGTAGCAGTTCGAACCAAAACAGTGTCGCAGGAGTTTTTGAATTATTAGAAATCAAGCTGCAGTTCAATCAACACAACACATATACAGTGATGCAGAAGTTCGAACCAAAAACAAAGTCGTGGCCGAGTCAAAGGAAAAGAACCGAACAAGTCAAGTTATGTTAATATGAATAAATGATGTCAAGTTCAAATGCAGAAACCCAAAGCCGTGGTATTCAGAAAATCAAAGAATACGAAGTCAACTGAAAATCAAGCCGTGGTGGCCACGAAATCAAGCAAGCTGTGAGAGCGAAGAAATCAAAATATATATGAATTTGAAAAGGTCAGAAATCATGACGTTCATCCATGCAAAATCAAGTGGATGAGATAAATCAATAGACGAATTCAAATGATTATATACGAACAAAAATATAGGGGTTCGAACCCTATATAAACAATGAACATCATCGGCAAATAAAGCATTCGAGTTGAAGAACAACAGAGAAGAATCAATTCAGTAACTCGAATCAAAGGTCGAGCAGAATCATATCGAAAAAGGGAAAAAATCGCATACCGTTTTTGACAATCGAACTCGACCCAATTGAAGAAGCCGCGAACATATAATCAACCGAAGAAAGGATTCGAAAGCATCATCGCAATCAATTTGACAAAGCAGCAACTTCATCCACAAACCCTAATTTCGCACAGAGTAACGAACGACAAAGGAAAAGGAAACAAAGCCGGCCCGAAGGAATAAAAGGAAAAGGGACGATCTATTTTGTCACTTAAATGTTTTAGGCCGGTCTTGTTTTTGTTTGAGCCTTAATATTTTAAATTAGGGTTTTTGTTACTTAAATTGTTTTAAATTTGTATTTTCTCTTTTAAGATTGTGTAATTTCTAGTCGTGTGACTGGGGGACGAGCTACGGTGGTGTAGTTTGAGAATTCGCAAATCAGTGGCTGAGTTGTGGCAGGGTTTTGAGCGTAAAGTTAAGTCTAGTCGATAGTGGGTGTCGCGAGTTTAAGTGTGTAAGCATCCGACTGCTTAATTTCTAGCATAAACCTTGGAGGCAGCATGTAGGCAGGGTTTTGCCGAAGCTGGGTAAATTCTGTGTCATTCTATTTCTGCATTTATTATTCTGCTATTATCTGTGCTGCTATTATTTTGATATATCTGTGTTGAAATAATTTTATACAAACTTCCGCAATAATTTTTATAATTGATAGTATCATCATATTCACCCACCTCTAGGGTGAAATCGATCCTACACCTCCAACCGGTTTACCGGCATCGAAAGATGTTATATAACATAAAAATGCCAATCCCGTTTCGAGGCGGGATATCGCTGTAATATGGGATCGTCTGCTATTATGCGGAATGCATAGTGTTTCATCCACTCCAATTGGCGAGAATAATAAATCCAACTACTAATATATATATATATATATACACACACACTAATATATATATAATATAACATACAAAAGATAATAATTTATCAATCCATGCAATCAACCAATAAACAATTTTAACTATTTAGAATAAAATCAGTTGTCCAAAATGAGTGAGATTTACTCACCAGAATTCAAATTGTTGCTTACGCATTCTGGATGATCTATAGTCGAACGATAGCTAAAATTCAACTTGTTCGAATCTTCTCGAATTCAGTCGCAAATCATACATCTCGATGATACAAGTGCAACGCGACTAATCGCGTTTGATTTCGACCTAAGACGAACAAGATATAAATTTTACGAATTTATTGAATTTAATAATATTTAAAATCCTTAATCCATCATTAACATATAATTACCCTTTTAAAATTCCTTAACTCTGCCTCGAATCTTTCTTCCCTCTTTTCGAGTTTGACCATGCAACAACCCCCGTTGATTGCGCCTCCCATTCACCTCCGCCCACCATCGCCGACCAATATCCCACCATCGCGAAGCCCTTTCGAGGCCGCTTCCTTCCCCCCACGCGATCTCCTACCTTGCAACAGAGCATGCCCAAAAGAAGATGAAAGCAGCCGCGTTCCTCTTGCCGCTGCTGCAACCACAGGCCATCGGCCTTCCCCAAATTCACATCGAAGCACTCCAATTCTACCAGCTACCCCTTGCCATAATCGCAACCGCCTCCAATTTCCCCCAGCTCGAGATAGAGCGGCTATCCTCCGTCTTCGTTCGTGCTTCCCTAGCTACCACCATAGGCCATCGCGACCCATCTCCGTCGTTGGTTAGGTCGATTTCTCTGCCACAACCATTTTGTTAGTTGACGACTTCGCGTGATAACATCACAATAGGCACTGATGATCTTAGGCCATAAGATGAAGCTGTTTCTAAACGAAGACATACATATTTTTTTCCCTTTTTATTTATTAAATTTGAAGCTTTGCAAATTATTCTTCTCTGGGTTACAAATTAAAGAGTTAATGCGATTTATACATAAAGGAAGAAGTTATAACTCGTACGTGATAGGGTGGCTTGCATTTAGAAATAAGGTGGCCGATGGTTAGAATGTAGGCTGATGTGAATGATTATAATAATATAAATGTTTGAAATTCCTAAAATATCTAGATATTTATTTCGAATCCCGATCAAGGCGTGCTGCCTGGTGTTTCTAATGTTATACGCTAATTTGGAATGCAATTGAACAAGTTCGGGGACCTAATTCGATCGTATGAAGAAGATAGCTTTTTGGACACACTTATTATATTAAATTTTCGATATTAATTTCAACGCATTTTATCCCGTACGCCATACGATAACTCCAAATGTTTCAAAATTTGAAATCCGATAATAATACACTATTACAGATCCAATGGAACTGGTTTCGTTGAACTCTGAGACTTTGCCTCTGAAGGCTATTTTCATATGTAAATTTAAACAAGTTATTTTTAAAATCAAGTAAATCACTTATAAATATAATTTCAAAATTTTATTATCTTCGTTCTTATTAATAGAAATTAAATAAGCCCTTAAATCATTTTTATCCAAACAAAAATCCAAGATTTAAATTATTCAAATGATTTTCAATTACTAAATTCAACAATTGAATTACCCAATAAATTGTTATATTTGAAATTCAAGTTATTAAACCTATAAAATTAACTTTTAAATATTCAAAATGAATTTAATATTTCAATTTCAAATCAAAAAATTCTGGTTCGTTACATTCCTCCCCCCTTAAAAGAATTTCGTCCCTGAAATTGCCAAGGTAAGAAGAATGGCCCAAAACCCATTAACTTTATAAAATGAATTAGTTCAAATAACTTCCCAATTCCATTTAAGCCTTCAACTTTCCAGCCTTTAAACCCTTTTTAAAATCATATTTATAATATATTCTGAAATTTTATTTCCTTTCAATCACATTTTCAAATCATGTTTACACAATTCCATTTTGTTATGAAATTATTTCTTAACTTATAATTTTGCTTACATTATAATATCAATCCTTATTAGAACATAGCAACAACAAATGATAACAATATAACATTATCATTTCCCGTCAACCAAGCACACCATAGATACCACAATAATTTTTTATAAAATTATTCCTTTATACATAAAATAGGTATACTTATTTCATTTACCCAATATCAAAACAATACCATGTCGAACTGCTCTATTCAAGTGTTTAGAGATCCCTATTAACAACTTTAATTACTCATATTGACCAGAATCCATAAGCCACTCAACAAATCAACCAACACAATATAAAACATTTTGATATCACTAACTAATACATGCTCATATATATATAGACACACACACACAAACACATACTCAAACCCATTCTATGGTGCTACACACCAAGTATGTCTGGAAAACCAGCGTGATAAAATACGCTTGATTTGAATTTAATTATTTTCAAAAATCCTTTTGAAAAACAAAGGTATCTCGTAAGACCACACCGCACATAAACACGGATGGGTTTTAACCTTACGATAGCCAAAACACTTAATATAAAAATCCTGTGATATTATAATAGTGTCTAAGTACAAAATCTTATTAAAATAGCTGAAATTGTTACATTAATTAAATTCCAGCATACTGGGCTCTACAATCAAAACCGTAAAGGCACGTATTGGAGAATGGATTCCATAAAGTGATCGACATTGGTGTACCATCTATCACAGTACATGTCTAGAAAATGTACGGAGATCGAACCTATCGATCCCTACCAACACAAGACCAGCCTACCCCTTACTGGATAGTACCGAATATGTCATCACCACCGTTGCTTTGCAACCCTTTAGAGATCTCGTGCACAACCTGTAACAACCCTGATTTTTTCGGCATCGTTAATTTGAATTAAACAAGAATTTAAAATGTGGGTTTTAAAATGTGTATTTTATAAGATAGGAAATATATGATATTAAAAGATGTTAAATTCTTATTTTTAAAACTTGTTAAATAATGTGTTAGTGCTTTCTAATAATGTGTAATTTTATTTAAGAAGAAAAATAAGAATTTTTGTAATTAACTTAATTTTATTTGTTAAATTGCTATATTTTTAAAGATGCAAAACATCTTGCTTAAAATAATTAAAATAAGGATTGAACATTAAATAAAATTATATTTTATTATTTAACCATGTGTTTAGGCGATGAACTTAATTTTAGTGTATTTATTTGAATTTTTTTGTGCTACAATCAATAAGATATTGGTGTTTTAAAATGGTAGAAAAGTGTAGAATGTTTGTACTATTTTAATTAACTAAGGGTTGGGCTTAATCTATTTTCAGCCCAATAGTGTTCAAAAGTGATAACTTCCTCTCCTTCTCAAAGAACAATCATACATTCTTTTTACTACTTTCTGCTAAAAAAACACAAAAAAGAAACTTCTCAAAACTCAAAAGCAAAAAGCAAAATCCAAGTATTTAATTCCAATAAAATCCCAAAAATTATGAGAAAATCAAGATTAAGCCTCCCTAACCTAATTCATCTTGTAGACTAATTGATTTTTGGTTTTCATTGTTTAATCCTTACTGTTTTTATTTTGGGATCGAGATTAAGTCTAGGGTCTGAATGTGTAGAAAAAGGCAAACCACTTTTAATGGATTGCTAAGGTTAATTCAAGAAAAAATGTGTGTTATTTTAACTCATATAATTTATTTTCAAATTAATAATTCCATATCTTTGAATTTGAGATATCTCGGAATTTTTGGCAATATAAATTTAATAATATGTATTTAAAATTAAATTGATTTGATAATTCTTGTAAATAAATTTGAATTGATTTAATAATCTTCTTTTATTAAATATTTAATTAGTGAATTTATCTTTTAATAAGCTAATAAATTGTTTTCTATTTATAATGTATATACATATTTATATATATTTTAAAAGGATGAGTTTGGTTTTAAATTTAATTAATATAGCATATTTTCTAATTCCAATATTTTGGTAATGGGGAAATTTTGATTTATTTGATGTTAAGCTTTTCAATAGCTATTTAATAAATAACTACATGGTTTTAAAAATACTTTGGGCAAGTATTATTTATTTAAAATATCTTTTAATTTAGATTTTTAAATAAGATTAATAATAAAGATTTGTTTTATTTCTTTTTAAATTATTGATTAATAAATATGATTTGTAAATTAGATATGAAAGTTTTAAAATACAACTATAATATGAAACATTTATTCATATATATAATAAGTAATTTACAATCTCTTTTATAAATTTTATTTAAAATAATCAAAAATGTTATTTTCAAATAATAAATATATGTATTATTTTTATTTATAATTATACTTGGTTTTATTATTTAAAAATTATTTATATATATAACTAAGTATTAAAAACTAATTAATTTAGTTAAAAGCTTTTATTAGCACTTAATTATAATACAAATTACCTAAAAGACATGTGTAAACATCCTAGAGCTTTAATAACATGTGTTAATTTATTAATTAAGGTAAGTGACAAATGTAAAAATTTAAGACAAGTGTCATATTATTTTTATTTTTTCTTTGATATTTAATAAATTATAAATCAAGTTATATAAACACTTGCCTTCTTCCATCCTATTCTTTTTCTCATTTTCATAGCAAAGAAAAAATTTCAGTTGAAACCATTCCACTCTAAAAAAAACAATCCCCATTTCAAAACAAAAATCTGTAATCATCCTCATGCATATCAAATTCCCTGTAACATTTTCTGCATGCAATCTGAAGCAAACTGCATTCTTCAAATCTGTAGCATGTTCATCATTCAACCTGGAATTTGTTGCCTGTATTTTCTTTTCAGTTGGAAGCATTTTTAAAGCAAGTTAAAAGCATCACAACAACATTCAAGTTTAAAAGTTTCAAAGCATCAAACAACTCAAGTTTTTAAAAGCAAGTTTTCAAAAGATCTTCAAAAGGGTTTTTCAAATCTGGTGCTTTGTCTTCTATACATGTGAGTAACTCCACTTTTAAAAATTTAGTAGGTAAATTTTGGTTGCATGATAGTTAATTTGAGATGAATGTGTTTTGTATGGTATCTATTGTGATTACATGCATGTATAGCCTGCAAGTTGTTTTCATCATAGTATCCTCCGCTTTTACTTTCCAGTTTTCCAATTTTGATTAAAAAATTCAAATCTTTTGATCTTGTCTCTGTTTAAGCTTAATATGCAAATCAAACTTGTTTGTTTAATTATAAACTTCAGTTTAAAATTGTACTTAAGTTAAAATAATATGTGAATATCTCTGGAATGTATAAACAGATGATCAAACACTAAAGTAGTGAAAATTCAAATACATTGATTCTATGTTTCAGGGTTATAATATGAAACATCATACAAAATTATGATTTTTAAAAGCAAAATTACAATTTTTAATGCTATATTCAAAGAGCAGTTCTCTATTATCTTTATTATGTATTTTGAGGCATTTCTATTGCCATAATTGTCTGGAGGTGTCGTGTTTGCTCCTGGAGGTGGATGAGTTATCATGGATGATGGAAAAATTATCAGATTATGGTGTATTTCATGATTGAGATGGTGATTGTGATTGGAAGTTTAGAACCCTAGTTTTACTAGACTAGGAAGAATCGATCACTTGGGCAATTGTAGTTGATCGAGTTCAACTATGTCTTAGATACTGGAAGATGGTGGGTTGATGAGGTCTTCGTCGGAGTTTCTATGGCAACGGGGGTCAGAGCTTCAAAGGGGAGGCGTTGACAGGTTTTGGATGAAAGTGGGTACTGCCTGTTCCAGGTTTGGGAAATTTTATCTCGATTTTGAATTTGAGCATGTGTCGATCGGGTTGTTGTTGGGATGATCTGAGATGATGAATCGTCGACTGTAGGGAGGTCACAAAGTTGATCAAGGATGGCCGGAGACACCGTGCATGTGCACGGTGTACTTGGTTCTGGTGATGGTAATTGTTGGTAGGAGTTGAATTTTGTCTCGAGTAATTCTCTAGTAAATGGAAACTTTGCTCGAAGTAGTTTAGGCTTGAACTCGAAGTCACCTGGGGTATGGCTCGAGTATATTGTTTGTGACAGGTTTTAACAACTAAACCTGTACTGTTTGAAATTTTTTAAAATAATAAAGTTAAAATGTAAACTGAAATTTAGAATAAGTTTAAAACCTGTGTTTGAATCTGAATTCAAGAGTTTGAATCTTAGTTTTGAAATGATTTAAATTTGAAATTTAAATTTGGTTTTAAAAACTTTTAAGTGTAAAAGTATTTTGGTTTTGAATTTAAAATACTTTTAAGTGTTGTAAAATAGAAGATTCAAAATAAGTTTAAATCTGAGATTTAAAAATATGGAATTTGAGTTGAATTTCAGTTTCTTTTAAAATAAAGTTTAAACTAAATTGTTTTAACTACTTCAAAAATATGGTTAAATGATTTGAATTTTAGATGAAATTTAAAATGTTAGTAAGTTTTGAATTTAAGTAATCAGGAATTTAATTTAATTTGTATTCCAATTTTGAAATAAATGAAGTTTTTAAAATTTGAAATGATTTAAACAATCTTGTTTGTAAAGTGTATGTTTAAATTGATTTAAATTTAAAAATGAATTTGTTGTTGATTCATAGGTTTTGATTCATGACACAAGCTTCAGAGATCATAAGACGAACTACAAAGAGAATACCATACAAAGGCGATAAAAAGAGAATAAAAATATATTGTGCACTACAAAGGAGACAAGACTACAATCCAGAGATTAGTATTAATATTTTATTATATTGAGTCTTAAAATATTGTTAAAATCATTCCTCAAGTAGTCACACACATACAAATAGTTGTATATTGTTTTATACTTGAAAAAATATGATCTGCGCACATAACATCAGGATGGTCGATCGACCAGAAAACTCGGCTGACCGACCAAAAAACTCGGTTGACGGACCAGAAAACTCGGCTGACCGACCAGAAAACTCGGCTGACCGACCAGAAAACTCGGCTGACCGAACCTGTTATCAGTGCATAGATATGCTCTGTTTTGTGCACGATTTTAAAATCAGCTGATTGGCCAGAATTTTCAGTCAACCGACCTGGAAATAACGGCTATTTTTCTAAAGAATTGCGATCGTTCGTGAAGAGGAATCAGCTTCAATCCAAGAGATATGGTCACAACATTTGATTGAAACTCTTCATGAAACTATTCTACAACTATATAAACCTGTTTAATTCATTCCTACAATGACCAGTTCTTGTTTATAATTATGAAATCTATTTTCTATTTATTTCTACAAATAAGAGCATTCATTCTCATTCAATATCGCTAGAATCTTGTAATTAATTTATATACTTCGATTCCACGAGATTATCCTCCTTCTAAATCTTCACACACACTACATATTCTTGAGGATTCGATTATAGGAAAATTGTACTATCAAAAGACAATCCGTGTTATTCAGAACACACTCATCAACAAATTATTTGTATTAAGTTGAAGTCCTCTTCAGCTGTTGAGGCGGAAAAATTCCTGTTCGGCTGCTCAGGTGTGGTATACATATTCCTCCGTGTTAAGTGAGGGGTTTAGTCTAATCCAGAGGATATTCTGGGACTGGACGTAGAACGGGAAGTTCGAACCAGTATAAAAATTTCTGGTGTGCTTACTTTAATTCTTACTTTACTGCTATTATCAGTTTCCGCATTTATATATTATATTACACGATCCTTAGTACTGCACGTACACTTTCATTTGGTATCAGAGCAAGGTTATCCTATAACCGTCATAAAGTTATTTGATATTTATTTCTAGTAATATGGCAACGACACAAACTAACAATGTTGGCACTAACACTAATACTAGTTTCATAGAAGGCCAATCAACTTCACGGCCTCCACTTTTTAATGGTTTAAATTATAATTATTGGTCAACTAGAATGAGAATCTATATGCAATCTAGTGGTTTTGATATCTGGAATGTTATACAAAGAAAGTACACAATTCCTATGGGAGAATACTCAACTTGGAGTAACACACAAAAACTAGATGCTACATCAAATGCAAAGCTATGAATATTTTATTTTGTGCATTAGATAGAAATGAATTCGATAGAGTTAGCATGCGCATTTCTGATTATGAATTATGGAGAACACTTAAAGTAACACATGATGAACGAACAAAGTTAAATTAAGCAAAATTTCTATGTTGAAAAATCAATTTGAAAATTTCAAAATGAAGCTAAATGAATCTATAAATGATATGTACTCTAAATTCCAGGATATTTACCATGCTCTACTATCATTAGAACAAACATTTACTGATTTTGATGTTGTCACAAAAATCTTAAATTCTTTAACTGACGAATGGGAATGAAAAGTCCTAGCCATTGAAGAAGCAAGTGATTTGTCAACATTAAAACCAGAAGAATTGATAGGTAATTTAATGTCCTACGAAGTAAATTTGCAGGCAAAGAGAAATGTAGCACAAGAAAAGAAGAATGTGGCATTTCAAGCAGAAAAAGATAATTCTGACTCAGAGAATGAAGATATGGCAATGATTGCTAAAAATTTCAAAAAGTTTCTTAGATTCTAAAGAAATAAATTTAGGGGAAACAAAAATAATTCCAACAACAATACCAATAGTAGCAAACCATCATCTTGAGCAATGGAATGTTATGAATGTCACAAGAAAGATCACATGAAGAAGGATTGTCCAGAACGTAAAAAAAGCAATTTTAAGAAGGACAGAACCAAATGAAGAGCTTTTTCAGTCACTTGGGACGACACAGACTCATCATCCTCATCAGAAAGTGAAAGTGACAATGAAAATGAGCAAGCAAATGTATGCTTCATGGCTTCGTCAGACGATGTAAGTGATCTTAGTTTTGAAGATTTAATTGAAATTAATTCTGAATTAGTAGACTTAGCAAAGCAACTTAAAAAGAAAAATAAAGATTTACAAAGAAAATTAGATAGGACAGTCTTAGAAGTAGATATGCTGAAAGATGAGAAAATATTAGAAGAAGAACTTGAAATTTCTCAACAATCAAATTCTAACTTATCTTCTCAAATTTCTTCAATATCTGAAGAACTAGAAATTCAAAAAAATAAAAATGATGTTTTATTTTTTGAAAATAATAGCTTACATTCTAAAATTAAAGATATAGATTTAGAAAAATTTAGTCTAAAAATAAAATTTGATGACATCTCTAACAATGTCTCGAATTTCAATAAAGGAAGAGAGAATCTTTCCAAAATACTAGAAAATTCTCAACCTGCTTCAAATAAAAAGGGATTAGGTTATGTTAAGAATTTAAAAGCTCACAATGACAAAAGTGGTTTAGGATATAATAAAACTGATCGTAGAAATAGCACTAGATATGCTTTCATGTATAGTAAAAATGATAGTGCTAGTACTAAATTTCGAGTAAAGCCTAAATCTAATTTTTATAGAAATTCAAATACTACTATGATCTATAATGTTGATAATTTCTCTAGAAGTACAAAATCATTAACAGGAAACATGAATAAAAATTATCTAAGTATTTGGATTCCTATTAATTGGAAAAATAGAGAAAAATACATTGATAATTATTTTAATATGATAGTTAATAATGAAAATTATATTTATAAAGGTTCAACCACACCCAAATGGGTATGGTTTCCTAAAAACTAGGAAATTATAAGAAGCTTGGGTATCACATGCTTTAAATGTTAATTTTTCTGATACCTTACATTAAAAGTAGTAGTTATTTTGTTTTATATTGTTCTATGTTAACACTTATGTGAAATATAATTTATATCATCAGTTAAACGGTCCTTTTTGTCGATGGCAAAGGGGGAGAAATATATAAGAGATAACAAGTTTTTGCAGAAAAGTCGCCATATATTCAGGGGGAGAATTACAATATATACTACTTCATCACATAAGTATTGTCACCAATCAAAAAGCGGGAGAATGTTGATTCATAGGTTTTGATTCATGACACAAGCTTTATAGATCATAAGACGAACTACAAAAAGAATGCTATACAAAGGCGATAAAAAGAGAATAAAAGTAAATTGTGCACTACAAAGGAGACAAGACTACAATCCAGGGATTAGTATTAATATTTTATTATATTGAGTCTTAGAATATTGTTAAAATCATTCCTCAAGTAGTCACACACACATACAGATAGTTGTATATTGTTTTATACTTGAAAAAATATGATCTGTGCACATAACATCAGGACGGTCGACCGACCAGAAAACTCGGCCGACCGACCAGAAAACTCGGCCGACCGACCAGAAAACTCGGCTGACCGACCAAAAAACTCGGCTGACCGAACCTGTTATCAGTGCATAGATATGCTCTATTTTGTGCATGATTTTAAACTCAGCTGACTGGCCAGAATTTTCAGTCAACCGACCTGGAAATAACGGCTACTTTTCTGAAGAGTTGCGATCGTTCGTGAAGAGGAATCAGCTTCAATCCAAGAGATATGGTCACAACCTTTGATTGAAACTCTTCATGAAAGATTGTAACTATTCTAGAACAATATAAACATGTTTATTCATTCCTACAATGACCAGTTCTTGTTAATAATTCTGAAATCTATTTTCTATTTATTTTTACAAATGAAAGCCTTCATTCTCATTCAATATCCCTAGAATCTTGTAATTAATTTATATACTTCGATTCTACGAGATTATCCTCCTTCTAAATCTTCACACACACTACATATTCTTGAGGATTTGACTATAGGAAAATTGTACTATCAAAAGACAATCCGTGTTATTCAAAACACACTCGTCAACAAATTATTTGTATTAAGTTGAAGTCCTCTTCGGCTGTTGAGGCGGAAAAATTCCTGTTCGGCTGCTCAGGTGTGGTATACCTATTCCTCCGGGTTAAGTGAGGGGTTTAGTCTAAATCCAGAGGATATTCTGGGACTGGACGTAGAACGGGAAGTTCGAACCAGTATAAAAATTCCTGGTGTGCTTACTTTAATTCTTACTTTACTGCTATTAACAATTTCCGCATTTAAATATTATGTTACACGATCCTTAGTACTGCACGTACACTTTCATTTGTATATTCTTTAAATTTATTTTATGAAATGGATATACTTTGACATATGAGATAAAAAGGTTTTGAATTATTGTTAAACCTTGTTTAGATAAATTTGTATTCATTTTAAAATCTTAAATTTAAAATGAAATTTAAAAATGGGATTTAAGGTAAATTTGAAAACAATTTGTTTAAATGCTTGATTAAGTAAGAAATGTTTATCTTAAAGATAAATAGAATTTAAATGATTTGGATTCATTAAATTTTTAAGTTAATTTTAAATGGATAATTGATTATTTGACTAATTAATAATATGGATGATTAATTAAATAAATAAGAGTTTTTAAATTGATTAATTAAGGTTTAAGATTAATTAATTAAGGTTAATTAATTTGTAATTAAGGATTGTTAATTAGATTTTAATTAATGATTAAAGATTTATTAATGAAGTAATTAAGCATTAATTAAGTTGAAGTTAACACTTAATTAATTAAATAATTAGAGATTAATTTATTCGTGATTAAATATTTATTAATTCGTAATTAATAATAATTAATCTAAGTTAATTTCTTAAGGAAGAATTAAATAACAGTTAATGAAGGTCATTAACTTAAGATTATTTAACAATTAATTAATGTGATTAGTTTTAATAATTAATTAGATTAATAATTAATAATAATCATTTATGAAATTGTTTAAGTTTAATTACTTAGTAGAAGTAATTAATGAATTAATTACTTAATGTGATTCATTAAGTTTAATATAATTAGTTTAGATTAATTAATTAAGTTCAATTAATTTAAACACTTGATGATTTGATAATAATTACTTTATGTAATTAATGGAATTGTAATTACTTAGGGAAGTAATTAATTGGTAATTACTGGATGTAATTAGTGGAAGATGATTTAATAATGGAAGTAATTTGGATTAAACTACTTTGTAATTAATCAAGGGATTAATTAAGATAATTAATTAAGGGTAATTAATTTATGGAATGAAGTAATTAAGGGCAGTTAATTATGAATGGGATTAATCAAGGGATTAATTAGATAATAAATTAAGGAGTAATTTATTTAATAAAGTAATTAAGGGTAGTTAATTACTGGATATTATTAATCAAGGGTGATTAATATATGTGGTTTAATTGAAGATTTATTTCTTAATGTAATTAATTTAAATAGAGAGGTTAATTAAAAATGTAATTAGAAATCATTAATTTATAAAATTAATGATGTAAATTTAGAATTGATTAGTTAAAGAATAATTAATAAATGAAGTAATTAATTAATATAGGATTAATGTTATTAATTTTAGTTAATTAATTGATTAAGTAATTAAAAGTTAATTATTGTAAAGGGTTAAGTATAATTAACTTGTGCAATTAATTTAAAGGCTAATTACTTATTGTAATTGGAAAATTGTTAATCAGGAATGATTAATTGAAATGAATAATGAGATGGTGATTAATTAATTGATTTGTAATAAATTAATGGTTAAGAAAGTAAGTTTTAAAATAATGAAGTAATTAATTTAATTTATTTTAAATTAATTAAAGATGATGTAATTAATTTAATTCATTTTAAATTAATTAGAGATAAAGTAATTAATTTAATTCACTTTAAATTAATTATAGATGGTGTGATCATTAAATCATTGCTTATGTATGAATGGATGATATTGGTCGACTTGAATGGTTTGTAATCTCAGTTATGAGATAAGTAATGCTGTGTGATATGGATGCTTTGGTTGCATTGGGATGGTAATATGGATTATCTGTTTATAATGATGATATAGATTATCTGTTTATGATGGTAATGTTAATTATCTATAGTGATGTTGTGAATTATCTATCTATGTGTATATAGATAATGAATTGAATTGTTTTAAACTCTAAAACAACTTGGCCTTAAAAGATACGTTTTGGTTTCGGTGAGACCAGGATCGGGTTTCCATATTTGGATATCCGAAAACCACATCGATCCAAATTAACGATAGGTCGAGAATCTCAAGTGAAGATGAAGATTTAGAGTGCAAGGGTTATCGTCGTTAACTTTGAGGGTGATTCCAAAATGAGTGTAACGAGATAATGCCATCGGTTTCGTTCGAACCTGGAACGAACTTGCATGGATTGAATGCTTTCAGAACATCGTCAGGTGGACCATGAGCTTTCTAAGTGATGTGTTCTAAAAAGGTAATCGTAGCCTCAAGCCTCATCAACCGGGAATGGCTAAAACAGGGGAGGTGCAGCAAGGCTAAGTGGGTCATGCCCAAGTAGGACGAGATTTACCCCTGTCTAGATGTCCCTTTTTATTTCAGCTGTGTGGTGCGGTTGCTGATCACAACTGCGGGGTGGTCTTGTTCAAAACTGTTCAGTAAGGAATGGTTCCGGCTTTGTATTGCGGTGGATTGGGAGTGATCCTTGGTACGATGATCTAGGCCCCGTACTGTGACGGGCGGTACCCCGGTAGCCCTGCCATTGTATGGAATCCAAAATCTAATAAGTGCCCTCCGATTTGATTGTATTACCCACTTTTGTGGCTAGTGGCTAGTATTTAATAGATGTAACAATTTCGACTATTTCTTATTTACTTGAAAACCCTAGACCTATTATAATACCATCGGATTTCCTATCAAATGTTTTGGTTAGCGTAAGGTAAAAAAAATTCCATGTTTATGCGTGGAAGTCTTACGTGATACCTTTTGTTTTCAAAGGTTTTCAAAGTTAAGCAACTTTAACCTGTTACTCACACCAGACCAATGTCTGACCTGGAGTTTATTTATGTTTTTCTTAAACTCTTGGGTACTCAAATTTTTACGAGTAGCCAAGAGATTCAGGTTAGCTTTGATGAAAAATAGAAGAGCGATGGAGCAGGAGGCTTCTACGTTATAGTTATATATAGTATTCCGCTGTGTTGGTATCTCTGAGTGGTTTCTTTGTATTGTATTGAGTTGTAATAACTAGGCAGGTGTTTATAACTGTCTATTATGTGATGTATTGACTGTGTAACTCTGATAGTTGGTGTATACTATGTAATACTTATGTTATTAATATAATTTATTCGTTCCGCTGTTTAGATTCCGATGTTGTTTCTTCTTTCTCTTCTTTCTTTTCTCTTTTCTATCCCTTTCTTTCTTCAAGATGATACGACTTTCTGGTCGTTGAAAGTCGGGTCGTCACAGCTGGTATCAGAGCGTTAGGTTGAGCAAATACCCAGGCTCTAGAGTGGTGTCTATCTTGAGAGGCGTATTTGTAATTTTAATATATAAATATATAATTATTTCTACCTATTTGGGTTACCTGTTTGGGTTTTCCAATATAAGTTATAAAGGTAGATGAGGTAGTGATGTGTGTAGCACAACTACCAATGGTTAGAGTTTGAATGTTTGAGGTTGGAAGTGTATCTGTCGAGACTGTAGACCTAATACCGTCTCGAGTAAGCTTTGCAGCTTGGAGTAAGGATTTCATCGATCTCTAAAGAAAACCTGTTAAGGTTCGGAGTCTATCTTTGGGGTTGGATAAGTAGAGTTTGGATCTGTCGGTTTGGCAGAAGTAAGTGATGGTATCTTGATACCTAAGAAAGTCGTAGCTGCGTGATGAGACGCGGTGATTATGGATTGTTTCCATTCTTGGGAACAAGTTTATGGAAGTATGTCTATTTCGGTGTTGTAGCTGAGTTCAGCAGGATGTTGTGGATGGTTCAGCATGGTGTTTCTGTTTGGTTGGAGTTCCGAATTTCTCGGAGAGCTTTGGATTAGAAATTCTTTGGCATTGGTGTTAGCAGTGCAGCTCGGAGTGCTCTGTGTTGGTAGGAAGTCTTCTGGCTGAGTAGTTTTTTGAGGTGGAGTTCAGAAGCAGCTGTGTGAATCCATTTCTTCGGTGAATTGGCTAGGCCAGCGTAAGCTGTTCTGATTGGTAAAGAGAGAGCAGTTTCTTTGGAAATTAGGCTGAGATAATCACAAAAGTGGCTTGCGATAGTTGAATGTTCTCTTGGGTTGTTGAAGATTTTTCGGATGTCTTCATGGAAGTCAGAGGTTTGTCTGCATCTGGAGATTGAGTTTTCTTATCGGCTTGGATTCCAGGATTGGTACCAGTGGTTCAGTTTAGTTGAAGGATGGTTCCTAGAGATAGAGTTTGGTGAAGCAAATCGGGTTTCGAAGGAATTTCTGAGTTTTCTTTATGGATCCGATGAACCATATTTCTGAGATGTGTTGTCTAGTTGTGCTCGCGTTCTTCATCAGAGTTTTCTTCTACTTCGGATCAGATTTGTGCAGCGAAAGCAGTTTGGGAGTGCATCTATTTAGTCTTTTTCGGATAAGGAGAAGTGAGTTCAGTCTTCTGTTGTTTGTGGAGTAGAGTTTGTGTTCTTGGTTGCTGGTTGATCTTGAGGAGATCATGGTTATGGGTTTTTTGGTCCAGTCTATTTCTAGAGGCATCAGCAAGGGTTGAGCTGATCAGGAAGGATGTTGGTAGCCCAGGATCGTCCGAAGAATTTTATGGATAAGGGATGGAGGAATTTGGATTTCGGAGTCGGAGATTTGGTTTGGGATAAGTTTTTCTCCGATCCAAGGAGCTATAAGTTTTGGTAAGTCTGGGAAGCTAGCTCCGAGGTGTTTTGGATTTTTTTTCTATGTTTTGGTAAGATAAGTGCTTGGGGTTTCAAGAGTTGAATTGCCCGCTTGGATAACTGGGATTCAGTATGTTTCAGTATCTCTGAGGGAGTGAGTGTTTAGTATTTCTGGTTGTAGAACCAGCAGTTCAGGAGGTTTGGTTGTTGAGTCAGGCTCGTCTGTAGTCTGATATCCTATTTAATTTTGTAGATATAGGTGAGATAAGAGCTCTGTAGCTTAGTGGTATTGATTGTTTGGATTCTATAGAGCGAGTATCCCGATATTTATACCGAGGAAACTCGAGGAAATTCTATCCAGAATATTTCTGAATAGTTAGATTTGTTTTGATTTTGTGAATTGATTGCTTTGGTTGTTAGCATATGATTCATATATGCTTGTGTTTTAGAATTAAAACTTTAATGGGATTATTAAATTACCTTTGCTGTAAATTTCGGGGGCGAAATTCTTTTAAAGGGGGAGGATTGTGATATCCCGGAATTTTGGCAATATAAATTTAATAATTTGTATTTAAAATTAAATTGATTTGATAATTCTTGTAAATAAATTTGAATTGATTTAATAATCTTCTTTTATTAAATATTTAATTAGTGAATTTATCTTTTAATAAGCTAATAAATTGTTTTCTATTTATAATGTATATATATTTACATATATTTTAAAAGGATGAGTTTGGTTTTAAATTTAATTAATATAGCATATTTTCTAATTCCAATATTTTGGCAATTGGGAAATTATGATTTATTTAATGTTATGCTTTTCAAAAGCTATTTAATAAATAACTATATGGTTTTAAAAATACTTTGGGTAACTATTATTCATTTAAAATATCTTTTAATTTAGATTTTTAAATAAGATTAATAATAAAGATTTGTTTTATTTCTTTTTAAATTATTAATTAATAAATATGATTTATAAATTAGATACGAAAGTTTTAAAATACAACTAAAATATGAAACATTTATTCATATAAATAATAAGTAATTTACAATCTCTTTTATAAATTTTATTTAAAATAATCAAAAATGTTATTTTCAAATAATAAATATATGTATTGTTTTTATTTATAATTATACTTGGTTTTATTCTTTAAAAATTATTTATATATATAACTAAGTATTAAAAACTAATTAATTTAGTTAAAAGCTTTTATTAACACTTAATTATAAAATTACCTAAAAGACATGTGTAAACATCTTAGAGCTTTAATAACACGTGTTAATTTATTAATTAAGGTAAGTGACAAATGTAAAAATTTAAGACAAGTGTCATATTATTTTTATTTTTTCTTTGATATTTAATAAATCATAAATCAAGTTATATAAACACTTGCCTTCTTCCATCCTATTATTTTTCTCATTTTCATAGCAAAGAACAATTTTCAGCTGAAACCATTCCACTTTAAATAAAACAGTCCTCATTTCAAAACAAAAATCTGTAATCATCCGCATGCATATCAAATTCCCTGTTACATTTTCTACATGCAACAATCTGAAGCAAACTGCATTCTTCAAATCTGTAGCCTCTTCATCATTCAACCTGGAATTTGTTGCCTGCATTTTCTTTTAAGTTGGAAGCATTTTTAAAGCAAGTTAAAAGCATCATAGAAACTTTCAAGTTTAAAAGTTTCAAAGCATCAAACAACTCAAGTGTTTAAAAGAAAGTTTTCAAAAGATCTTCAAAAAGGTTTTTCAAATCTGGTGCTTTGTCTTCTGTACATGTGAGTAAATCCACTTTTAAAAATTTAGCAGGTAAATTTTGGTTGCATGATAGTTAATTTGAGATGAATGTGTTTTGTATGGTATCTATTGTGATTACATGCATGTATAGCCTGCAAGTTGTTTTCATCATAGTATCCTCCGCTTTTACTTTCCAGTTTTCCAATTTTGATTAAAAAATTCAAATCTTTTGATCTTGTCTCTGTTTAAGCTTAATATGAAAATCAAACTTGTTTGTTTAATTATAAACTTCAGTTTAAAATTGTACTTAAGTCAAAATAATATGTGAATATCTCTGGAATGTATAAACAGATGATCAAACACTAAAGTAGTGAAAATTCAAATACATTGATTCTATGTTTTAGGGTTATAATTTGAAATATCATACAAAATTATGATTTTTAAAAGCAAAATTACAATTTTTAATGCTAAATTCAAAGAGCAGTTCTCTATTATCTGTATTATGTATTTTGAGGCATTTTTGTTGCTACAATTGTTTAGAGGTGTCGTGTTTGCTCCTGGAGGTGGATGAGTTATCATGGATGATGGGAAAATTACCAGATTATGGTGTATTTCATGATTGAGATGGTGATTGTAATTGGAAGTTTAGTACCCTAGTTTTACTGGGCTAGGAAGAATCGATCACTTTGGCAATTGTAATTGATCGAGTTCAACTATGTCTTGGGTACTGGAAGATGGTGGGTTGACGAGGTCTTCGCCGGAGTTTCTATGGCAACGATGATCGGAGCTTCAAAAGGGAGGCGTTGACAGGTTTTGGATGGAAGTGGGTACTGCCTGTTCCAGGTTTGGGAAATTTTATCTCGATTGGAATTTGAGCATGTGTCGATCGGGTTGTTGTTGGGATGATCTGAGATGATGATCGTCGACTGTAGGGAGGTTGCGAAGTTGATCAAGGATGGCCGGAGACATCGTGCATGTGCACGGTGTACTTTGTTCTGGTGATGGTAGTTGTTGGTAGGAGTTGAATTTTGTCTCGAGTAATTCTCGAGTAAATGGAAAGTTTGCTCGAAGTAGTTTAGGCTTGAACTCGAAGTCACCTAGGGTATGGCTCGAGTATATTGTTTGTGACAGGTTTTAACAAGTAAATCTGTACTGTTTGAATTTTTTTTTAAAATAAACTTAGAAGGTAAACTGAAATTTAGAATAAGTTTAAAACCTGTGTTTGAATCTGAATTCAAGAGTTTGAATCTTAGTTTTGAAATGATTTAAATTTGAAATTTAAATTTGGTTTTAAAAACTTTTATGTGTAAAAGTATTTTGGTTTTAAATTTAAACTGAAAGTTTAAATTGTAAAATAAAAGATTTAAAATAAGTTTAAATTTGAGATTTAAAAATCAGGAATTTGAGTTGAATTTCAGTTTCTTTTAAAATAAAGTTTAAATTAAATTGCTTTAACTACTTCAAAAAAATGGTCAAATGATTTGAACTTTAGATGAAATTTAAAATGTAAGTAAGTTTTGAATCTAAGTAATCTGGAATCAAATTTAATTTGTATTCCATTTTTGAAATTAATGAAGTTTTTAAAATTTGAAATGATTTAAACAATCTTGTTTGTAAAGTGTATGTTTAAATTGATTTGAATTTAAAAATGAATTTGTTTTATATTCTTTAAACTTATTTTATAAAATGGATATTCTTTAACATATGAGATAAGAAGGTTTTGAATTGTTATTAAACCTTGTTTAGATAAATTTGTATTCATTTTAAAATCTTAAATTTAAAATGAAATTTGAAAATGGGATTTAAGGTAAATTTGAAAACAATTTGTTTTTAAATGCTTGATTAAGTAAGAAATGTTTATCTTAAAGATAAATAGAATTTTAATGATTTGGATTCATTAAATTTTTAAGTTAATTTTAAATGGATAATTAATTATTTAATTAATTAATAATATGGAGGATTGTTTAAATAATTAAGAGTTTTAAATTGATTAATTAAGGTTTAAGATTAATTAATTAAGGTTAATTAATTTGTAATTAAGGATTATTAATTAGATTTTAATTAATGATTAAAGATTTATTAATGAAGTAATTAAGAATTAATTAAGTTGCAGTTAACACATAATTAATTAAATAATTAGAGATTAATTTATTGGTAATTAAATATTAATTAATTTGTAATTAATAATGATTAATCTAAGTTAATTTCTTAAGGAAGAATTAAAGAATAGTTAATGAAAGTCATTAACTTAAGATTATTTAACAATTAATTAATGTGATTAGTTTTAATAATTAATTAGATTAATTAATTAATGATAATCATTTATGAAATTGTTTAAGTTTAATTACTTAGTAGAAGTAATTAATGAATTAATTACTTAATGTAATTGATTAAGTTTAATATAATTAGCTTAAATTAATTAATTAATTTTAATTAATTAAACACTTGATGATTTGATAATAATTACTTTATGTAATTAATGGAATTGTAATTACTTAGGGAAGTAATTAATTGATAATTACTGGATGTAATTAGTGGAAGATGATTTAATAATGGAAGTAATTGGGATTAGATTACTTTGTAATTAATCAAGGGATTAATTGAGATAATTAATTAAGGGTAATTAATTTATGGAATGAAGTAATTAAGGGTAGTTAATCACTGAATGGGATTAATCAAGGGATTAATTAGAGAATAAATTAAGGAGTAATGTATTTAATAAAGTAATTAAGGGTAGTTAATTACTGGATGTTATTAATCAAGGGTGATTAATATATGTGGTTTAATTGAAGATTTATTTTTAATGTAATTAATTTAAATAGAGAGGTTAGTTAAAAATGTAATTAGAAATCATTACTTAATAAAATTAATGATGTAAATTTAGAATTGATTAATTAAAGAATAATTAATAAATGAAGTAATCAATTAATATAGGATTAATGTAATTAATTTAAGTTAATTAATTGACTAAGTAATTAAAAGTTAATTATTTTAAAGGGTTAAGTATAATTAACTTGTGCAATTAATTTAAAGGCTAATTATTTATTGTAATTAGAAAATTGTTAATTAGGAATGATTAATTGAAATGAATAATGAGATGGTGATTAATTAATTGATTTGTAATAAATTAATGGTTAAAAAAGTAAGATTTAAAATGATGAAGTAATTAATTTAATTTATTTTAAATTAATTAAAGATGATGTAATTAATTTAACTCATTTTAAATTAATTAGAGATAAAGTAATTAATGTAGTTCACTTTAAATTAATTATAGATGGTGTGATCATTAAATCATTGCTTATGTATGAATGGATGATATTGGTTGACTTGAATGGTTTGTAATCTCAGTTATGAGATAAGTAATGCTGTGTGATATGGATGCTTTGGTTGCATTGGGATGATAATATGGATTATCTGTTTATAATGATGATATGGATTATCTGTTTATTATGGTAATGTTAATTATCTATAGTGATGTTGTGAATTATCTATCTGTGTGTATATAGATAATGAATTGAATTGTTTTAAACTCTAAAACAACTTGGACTTAAAAGATACGTTTTGGTTTCGATGAGACCGGGATCGAGTTTCTATATTTGGATATCCGAAAACCACATCGATCCAAATTAATGATAGGTCGAGAATCTCAAGTGAGGATGAAGATTCAGAGTTCAAGGGTTATCGTCGTTAACTCTAAGGGTGATTCCAAAATGAGTGTAACGAGATAATGCCTTCGGTTTCGTTCGAACCCGAAACGAACTTGTATGGATTGAATGCTTTCAGAACATCGTCAGGTAGACGATGAGCATTCTAAGTGATGTGTTCTATAAAGGTAATCGTAGCCTCAAGCCTCATCAACCGAGAATGGCTAAAACAGGGGAAGTGCGGCAAGGCTAAGTGGGTCATGCCCAAATAGGACGAGATTTACCCCTATTTAGATGTTCCTTTTTATTTCGGCTGTGTGGTGCAATTGCTGATCACAACTGCGGGGTGGTCTTGTTCGGAACTGTTCAGCAAGGAATGGTTCCGGCTTTGTATTGCAGGGGATTGGGAGTGATCCTCGGTACGGTGATCTAGCCCCCGTACTGTGACGGGCGGTCCCGGTAGCCCTTCCATTGTATGGAATCCAAAATCTAATAAGTGCCATCGGATTTGATTGTATTACTCACTTTTGGTGCTAGTAGCTAGAATTTAAAAGATGTAACAATTTTGGCTATTTCTTATTTACTTGAAAACCATAGACCTATTATAATATCATCGGATTTCCTATCAAATGTTTTGGTTAGCGTAAGGTAAAAACTTTTTCATGTTTATGTGTGGGAAGTATTATGTGATACCTTTTGTTTTCAAAGGTTTTCAAAGCTAAGCAACTTTAACCTGTTACTCACACCGGACCCATGTATGACCTGGAGTTTATTTCTGTTTTTCTTAAACTCTTGGGTACTCAAATTTTTACGAATAGCCAAGAGATTCAGGTTAGCTTTAACGAGCAATGGAGAAGGAGGCTTCTGCGTTATAGTTATATATAGTATTCCGCTATGTTGGTATCTCCGAGTGGTTTCTTTGTATCCTATTGAGTTGTAATAACTAGACAGGTGTTTATAACTGTCTAGTATGTGATGTATTGGCCGTGTGACTCTGATAGTTGGTGTATACTATGTAATAATTATGTTAATAATATAATTTATTCGTTCCACTGTTTAGATTCTAATGTTGTTTCTTCTTTCTCTTCTTTCTTTTCTCTTTTCTATCCCTTTCTTTCTTCAAGATGATACGACTTTCTGGTCGTTGAAAGTCGGGTCGTCGTAGAATTCTTTGCAATAATTGTGGAATTGGATGTGTGATTGGTTGCTTATGTGATTATTTTGTTTTTGTTTGCTGAAATTGAATTAGGAAAATCGCTGTAATAAAACAACGATATCTCAATGCATATTAATTCGAAATGAAACTTCTTTTGGTAGATAGGTCTATTAGTTAGCAACAAATTTTCTTTTGATAGCTTTATGAAATTTTGAGGTTTATTTGTTCGAAATCGAGTTTGAATATAATAGTGTTGCTCTGTTCATGTGTAATTGCTAAGTTGAAACCTAAAATTAAAATGGCCATAACTTTTCATTAATAATCGAAATTCGATGTTTCTTGATGTTTTGCAAATCATAGTTAATCTTCTACAGCTTTTAAGTTTTTATGTTTTGTAATATTTCATGGTTTTCATGGCCAAAAATACATTTTAGTGTCGCTATCCGGAGAATTAACAATAGCAATAACGAAGTAAAACCTGATAATTGTTTTAGTCGTTTCTTTTTTATTTCTTATCAAAATTCGACAATTCTTAGTGTTTCAGAAAGCTTTTTGTGTGTGAAAATTTTTATGTTGAACATATTTGCAAATTTTGAGCATAGGTTGATCGAAATTCTAATGCAAACTCTAAGCTCCGTCGCTTTAATAATTACATTATCTAAACTAAATAGTTGGTAAATTAGACATACCTTTCTTGTTTCTTGTCGAATTTAGATAATTATTAATGTTCTGGAAAGCATGGACTATGTTATAAAACTTTCATGTTTTGGTTTTTACAAAATTTTGTGGTTTAAGAAGTGGTAACCATATTTCTTTATCGCTACCTTGAAAATAAACGACAGCGACAGCGAATTTAAAATCTGATAATTATATTGACCATAACTTTCGAACCGCAAGTCCAAATTAGGTAATCTTTATCTTGTATAAAAGCTTAGACATTTTCCTAAAATTTCTTGTTTTGAGATTTGAAAAATTATGAGATATATGGGATTGAAATTGTAGATCTAAATGCTTTAAATATGAGTTGAAAAATATATAAATGGATATGTTTCATATTCAAGTAATTTTAAGAAAATGAGTTTATTTAAATTTATAAATCTCAAACTTGTTTCTATATTAGTTTGACTTCCTTTTGTAAATGATTTTAATAAGTAATTATATATATAAAAATGGATTTGGAAGGATAATAAAAGTATTTTAAAATATGGGTTATTAACTAAATGTTTTATATAGTAATTTGAGACATTGTATAAATAAATGTAAATTTGGAATAGTTCGGGTTTATGGAATATTTTATCAAATAAGTGAAAACTTATTTTAATCAAAATAGTAAATAAACTTATGGAAATTCATAACAAGTGTTTCTAGACAATAAAATCAAAGAGAAAAACATATTTTGAGGACCTTGATTCTATAATTTGAGGAAAACTAATAATCAACTTAGTGTCATCGTTTGGTTAAAATGCTTTCGAATAACGCTTCGCTGAATATGATATAACTCATTGAATAGAATGTTTGGGTGGAAGTTACTAGCCCATTAACGAATACTCGAATTTCACCGGGTAGTATGGGATGCCTTGTTTATATTTTTGTGATCGTATTTGGGAAAGTATTTAACACTTTAGAGTTGTATTCTCTTTCGGTGTGTGACAAGTGGTTGCTAGATCCTTAAGAGAATATGGTTCAGGTTTCCTAGTGGTATCCGTAATAAGTAATATTTACTAGCTTTTAGTAAATACTTGAATTTCACCTGGTATGGGACGTATTGGTTAAGTTCTAGTGATTACTAAAGGTGATAGTATTTGGCACTTTAGAGTTTACTCTCTTTTGGTGTGCGGCAAGTGGCTGCTAGATCCTTAAGAAGTTACTCTTGGATTTCTTTTCGAACATAATAATATAATAATAATATTAAATAAATGTAGATTTATTGAGTCATGGTTTCTACGATCACCTTGATCAGTATTGACTATCCTTGAGATCATTCTGTGATTCTGTGTTCCCAGTCTGAGTATGATCCTTGGGGTTGGATCGGTTCGAGTGACACCAATTTGTTTTTTTTTGCCGTGGGTTTTGAGTACAATCATTGCGATTGTTTTAGAAGATCATTATGATCAGTTTGGATTAGGATCTCTTGGATTTTCGATATTTAGATTCTGTGACTATTCTGTGTTCGTGAAATAAATATATATTCTTGTGTCTTGTGTTA